>CM057226.1:62842939-63451376 GCA_029891385.1 Erythroxylum novogranatense | reverse complement strand
ATCGAACCACACCTCAAACAAGCTCAGCATAGCCATCGACACTCTCATCGTGTCTCTTGCCACAATGCTCACATAAAGGAGCAGATCGCCTCAAACTCTAGCTTGCCGCCACCATTAATAATCTGTATAAATCGCCCTCTGCCCATGACCACCTGTTTAGCCCCTCCCCGCAGATCTGAAGGGCCTACTCGCCGCTTATATACCCTCCGCCAACACCGCCTCGATCACATCGGATCTCTTATGTCGGGTCCCTAATCGGCCTCAACAGATGTTGTCTCAAGAATGCCGATCCTCACCGCTGCTGCAATTTCACCAAAGAAATTACCCATGCCGACACGCCAATAGGGTACGGATCTCCAGATTGAGTTCGCTCTCAAAACGCCGACACCTGTCAGCCTCAGTAGCTACCAATGAAGAAGCATAGACTACTAACTCGTTGAACCATACCTCATAGTTGGCTACGGTCAACTGCCCCTGTCTCAGCTCTAAGAACTCTTGCAACTTCATTCCCAGATAGATCTTGGGCATGAAATTATCCTTGAAAGCCCTCAGAAAGTCATCCCATGTCAGTGTACAAGGCCTGGTGGTACTGCCCGGGACAGTCTTCCACCACTGATATGTAGAACCTCAGAAGCAGAAACTGCGTGAGTTGAAACGCCATCCCGTCACACCCATCCGATCGAGGACTCTCTCGGTCCTCTCTAGCCATCCTCGCCTCCGCAGGCTCTGCTTGCCATAGAAGTCAACCGCCTCGCCACGCAGCTGATCGTATCTCCGCTCCGCCTCACAGAACTCGAGGAGGCAACCTCCAATGAGGCACAGGAGACTCCCTACTAGCTCCTACCGATTCTAGGTCACCGGTAACTCAACTCGATCTCCAAGGACGGATGACCTAAAATGCATAAGAAATTCCGATCGGCTTACGCTATTCTACAAAGTGATTCCACCTAAAACACACTATGCCCAAAGATGCCAAACCATGCTCTGATACCACTTAATATAACGCCCCCTCACCGTAGGGTACACATCGGGACGCCTGAAGGTCGCTCCGACACGTATCCCACGATAAAGGTGCACCACCAGAATATTTCGCTAATAATCCACATGGCATCACAATAAATTAAAATCATAATATATCATAAATCAGTAATTTTTAAAATCCAAACGATCATGATACAGTCATCCAATAACAGAATACACAAGTCTATCAGTCCCTTAAACAAAACCAAAAAGGAAACTGATACAAGCATCTATCCTAAGTCATCCTCAAACTCCAACCCAGCTGACCGACCTGTGTGCCATCACTTCTCTTGCCAGCACGCTCGCACGGTAGGAAAAAACTATCTCCGGAGCTAGGGGTCTACACTATCGATCCTGAAAAATTAGATTGCAATTTTGGGTGAGTTTGCGAACTCAGTGAGAAACCATCATCGATGGTTCACTCAAATCATGTATTACAAAAATTGCGTACAGCACGACACAGTAATATTCAATTAATAGTATTATATAACAATTTACAGTAATTTATAACAGTTTGCAGTATCAAATGACCATTTACAATAACATATAACAATTTACAGTACTATGCAACAGTTTACAGTAGCACATAACAATTTGCAATTTCTCATGTCATCACATACTTCAGTAAGCTTGCAAATCAATCAGTCATGTATATACAATACATATGAGACTCTTTTCCAGTTATTCAGTGTTGTGCCCAAGTGCTCGATCGGTGTTCGATGGGGACGCGTCGTGATTTTCCCCTCGGGCTCGAGGTCTTGTCGAGATGATGGTTCGAGCTCGAGGCTCTTTTCAAAGGATAATAGCAATCAGGTCACATATCCATTATCCGATCATGCATTTATGCATGCAATGCAGTTGTTCATAATTCAAATGTATGGCTATAAAAGCCCAGTATTGTATTTCTCAGTGTCATACAGTAATCCAATCCAATACAGTAGAAGCATGCCATTCGATCATGTATATTTCAGTAATCATGCAATTTCACATTTGGCAAGTAATTCACATTGAGCACTTAGACAGTCAGGAATTTGAGAAACCAACTAGGTTACTCACTTGTAACTTCCGAGCTACTGCCTAGAAGTTCCAGCAATGTCCATGGAATGAAGATCCAACGGCGCCTCTATTACAGTAAAATACAGTCCCATTACTAGATGCTCAATAAAACGATTCAGTAATGCATATTTCTCAGTGGAACTATGTATAATGCATGTTCACAATTTTCCCGGCACTAAAACCCAATTTAGAACTCTTAGGCCCAATTTTATCACTTCGCTTAATTGATCGACAATAATTGATCCAATCCTATAATTCAGTTCAATTTCCTCAATTTATACTCCCTATAGTAATTCCCTATCCATTGGGGTCAAAGCCTTTATTGAAAATCCCAATTGTCTCAATTCAATATTTAGGTCACACTATGAACCATAATTGACCTTAATCTCGATGAATCAATACCACTTAAATTAAATTCTAACTCTCATAATTATCCTTAACAGTAGACCTCCTTCCCTAGTTCATAATGAATCGAGAATCATCTCAATCGGAGGTCTATACCATAAGTTATACCCAATAGACTAAACTCAATCTAATCAGAAAAATCCCTTCGTCGCGACCTACAGCACTCGTCGCGACGTACAGAGGATCGCTCGCCGCGACGTGAAACCAGGCGCTCGCCGCGGCGAGCAAAGAATTTCTTGCCGCGGCAAGGCCACACCAGACGTCGCGACGTGCGGGTCGCTCACTGTCTTCTCCGATCGATTTTCGCCATTAAAGCTCTCTAAAACCTCCATTAAACATCCTAACTACTCAATCTTTCACAATAAATGCCATAAATACATGCAACAACCATAATAACAACATTAATGCCATTAAAACTTACCAATCGATGATCAATCCACAAATTTCTCAAAAATCACCGTAACCCTAAAACTTTCTCAAATCAACGATTAATCCACTCTCCAAGCTTCTCAACCTTCAACAATCACAATAAACCAGTTAGCTATGCACAATGAGAAGAAAATCATAGAGAAAGATTGAAGAATCCTCACCCAAGGAAAATCGAAGAACACCGTGGAGAAGGGGAAGAGAGAAATGATAATGCCTTAGGTAAATTTCCCAAATTCAAACCTAGCTATATATAGACATAGGTTTCCAAACCAGTTCAAATTTCAGTCTCTAAATTTCAATGGCTCAACATTTTTATTTCCTAACAGTATAACACTAATTTTTTTCATTGCCATTGGACAATCCTTTCAGTACTATACAGTCAATCAGTCGGTCACTCCAAAATTTCCGGTCCGGGCATTTTCTCTCGAATTTCCCAAAAATTTCCTATGAGCCACTATCAATATCCAATCACTTTTAGACTATTCTAAATCAGTCATTCGAGTCCACTTACTCCAAATTTCTCGATTGATCATGATTCAGTCAGTTCAATCAGTTTCCAGTTCACAATCCGATCAATTCTTACTCACAATTAAAATGTCGAAAAATCATGAATGCATGTACCTATGAATAAATGCATATGCAAGAAACCTATTCCTCTATAATTAGAGGACAGTAACACGCTCAATCAGTGAATGCAATGAAACCTATCAGTCTGACCCAATATTACCATAATACCCTTGCTAACAGTAACGGGATGTTACAGACTATCGCACCGGTGTTGACCATTCCATCAGGGATTGGGATGTGTACTGATGCAGCATGGCAAGGTGATCGCCTATGCATCGAGACAATTAAGGTCTCACGAGATTAATTACCTGGTACATGATTTAGAGCTAGCTGCAGTTGTCTTTGCTCTAAAGATTTGGAGACATTCTTTGTATGGGGAGACTTTCTAGATATACTAATCATCAGAGTATGAAATATTTGATGAGTCAGAAGGAGCTAAACTTGAGGCAGAGGAGGTGGATTGAGTTATTGAAAGATTATGATTGTACTATTGAATACCACCCAGGGAAAGCTAATGTGGTGGCAGATGCTTTGAGCAGGAATTCTAATGTTAATACAGCTCAGATTAAGTTATCGAGGTTACCTAATCTGATTCATTTGAGAGCTCTAAATGTGGAGCTGAATCTAGAACAAGATGAGGCACTAATTTCTACTTTGAAGTTGAGGCCAATGCTACATGATAGAATCAGAAGAGTTCAGAGCAAAGATTCTGATATGGTAAAGCTTATAGAAGAGCGAAGGCAAATCCGGATTCTGAGTTTGAATTGAGGGATGAGACTTTATGGTTGAGACAGAGGTTGTGTGTACCTAATATGGATGATTTAAGGAAGGAGATACTTGAGGAAGCTCATATGGCCACCTATGCTATGCATCCTAATACTACCAAGATGTATAACACATTGAAGCAACATTTTTGGTGGCCTGGAATGAAGAAACAAGTAGCTGAGTATGTGTCTAGATGTATGACGTGCCAGCAAGTGAAGGCGGAGCACCAGACTTCAGTAGGGAAATTGAATTCGTTGCCCATTCCGGAGTGGAAATGAGAACAGATCACTATGGACTTTATCATGGGTTTGCCTAAGACTCCGAGGCAGCATGATGTTGTTTGGGTCATAGTGGACTAGTTGACTAAATTAGCCCATTTCTTACCAGTGAAAGAGAATAACTCACTTGATCAGTTGGCCCAGAAGTAGGTGAATGAGGTGGTGAGACTGCATGAAGTACCAGTGTCCATAGTATCGGACAGAGATTGGAGATTTACTTCGAGATTTTGGAAGAGCTTGTAGACTGCTATGGGAACTAAGTTAAACTTCAGTACGACATTTCATCCTCAGACAGATGGACAGAGTGAGAGGACAATCAAGACTGTTGAGGATATGCTTAGAGCTTGTGTATTGGAGTTTAGAGAAGCTTGGGACCAATATATGGCATTGACAAAATTTGCCTACAATAACCGTTACCACAGTAGTATCGGAATGACACCGTATGAGGCATTGTACGGTAGGAAATGTCGGTCGCCATTGTATTGGGATGAAGAGGGCTTGAGAATGATGGAAGGCCTAGAGTTGATACAGGACACAGTGGATAAGGTGAAGCTGATCCAAAGCCGAATTAAAGCGTCTCAGGATAGGCAAAAGAGTTATATGGATCAACACCGACATGATATGGAGTACAGTGTAGGAGATAGGGTATTTTTTAGAGTGTCACCATGGAGGGGAGTTTCGAGATTCGATAAAAAGGGCAAGTTGAGCCCTAGGTGTTAAGTCAAACCAGACTTCACGTATTAAATAATTTTGATAATAAACAAAGAGAAATATACGGAAGAAAATGTATACGTAAAAGAGCGGAAGAAAAGGCATTTATACAAAAGCGCATTTAAAGAAAAATGACGGAAGGAAAAGGGCGATTTACACAAAAGGCATTTAAAGAAAAAAAGACGGAAGGAAAAGAGGCGATACAAAAGGCATTTAAAGAAAAATGTATTTAAGAAAAGCGATTTATAAAAAAGGCGAAAGAAAAAGCGAGGCGGAAGAAAAGCGGGCGATACAAAAGGCATTTTAAGCTTTACGAAGACAAAAAGCATTTATACGAAAATAAGACTAAGAAAGAAACATCGCTTTAAGACGATTCTGAGCTAAAGCTGAATAACCGTTTCTTTAAAGATTCAAGAAGCGATAGTCAAGAAAGCAATTGAAGTTCGACTATAAATAAGAGTCGAGATTGAAGAAGAAATAACTTTTGGAAAAAGTGAATGAAACTCTGTATTCAATATCATCTATCTCGAGAAAAATTGCGAACTATTTTCGAGTGTATATTGTGAAGAGCAACTTTTTGTAAAAGCTCTTTATCGCTTTTCATTTTGAAAAAGTCTTCTGATAACCCAAGAGGCTAAGAGTAAAAGAATACTTGATGTTAAGAGACCAAGAGGCTCGATCTAAAGAATACTTGTAATCAGTTTGGAGATAGTGAAAATCTCGGAAGAATATCGAGGATCGGGCGTAGCCCACGGTTTGGGGTGAACCAGATAAAATTGCATGTTTCTCTCTAACTCTTACTTTTCTTAAATCGTAGTTTTCATTATTAACAAAGTTTTTCAAACTAGTTAAGAATTGATTTACGATAAGTTTTCCGAAAGAACAAAGCAAGTGTTATTGAAGGATTAAAGAAAAGTTTATCACAATTCAACCCCCCTTCTTGTGTATCTTGGTCATATTATTACTCAATATATTAACGTGTGATTTACAACAAGTAGACTGACATTCTATTCATGTATGCTTGTGTGCAAGGTTTCAGCCGATCTAGAGAATCTCATTACATAGTCAGAAAACAAATTTTGAGATATCTCGCAGTACTACCGATCTTTGCTTAATGTATGAGAAAGGTAAAGATTTCAGTTGAATGGATATTGCGATCACGGACTATGCCGTGATAGGATTGAAAGGAAGAGCACGAGTGGTGGTTGTCACTACCTTGACCAAACTCGTGTCATGGTCAAGCAAGAGACAAAGCTCGATTGCATTATCAATCGCAGGTTGAATATATGTCCGCCGCAAGTTGTTGTTCACAATTACCGTGGATCAAGTATCAATTGGAGGACTACTCAATACAAGAGGAAGAGATTCTAATATCTCGCGACAACACCAAATACCATCGACTTGTCAAAGAATCCAATTCAACATTCAAGGGTGAAGCACATTGAAGTTAGACATCATTTCTTGAGAGATTACGTTCGGAAGAAAGTTGTCGACCTACAATTCGTGGAAACGAAATTTCGGTGGGCGATATCTTCACAAAACCACTAAGTGAAGATCGCTTTAAAGAAATCGACGCAACCTCAATATGGTGATGTTAACGGACCAATCATCCGGTTTTCGCAAAGAAGAAACAGATAGAGCGGAGGAGTTAACGGACCAATCATCCGGTTTTTCGCAAAGAAGAAAGCAGATAGACGGAGGAGTTAACGGACCAATCATCTGGTTTTTTCGCAAAGAAGAAACAGATAGACGGAGGAGTTAACGGACCAATCATCTAGTTTTTTCGCAAAGAAGAAACAGATAGACGGAGGAGTTAACGGATCATTCATCGATTTTTAAAGACAAAGACGAAAAAGGCGGAGTTAGCAGATTGATCATCGATTTTTCAAAAGAAAGACAATGAAACGGTGGAGTTAAGCGGCGTTGGCGGTTTCAGACTTAAAACTTCTTTCACAAAGAAAATTTTAGAGGAAAAAAGGTCACGGATCATCGAGAAGTACAATCGTTCTAGAATTTGCTATAAAATCCCTAAACCGACGTTTGGGATCTCTAACAAATTCTGAAATTGCTAGTTCTCCAAATCTCTCTGAAAATTCTTCAAGCGAGTTCCTATTCACTCGAATCAACAAGATGAATGTCAAACCCATTTTCGAGTTGATCCAGAGCAAGCGGGAAGATTAGTAAACTTTGAAGATCTAAGAAGGAACAAATGGATATAGAGCCGGAGATAATAGCGGCGGGATGGAGAAACTTCTTTCAAATACGAGCAAGTTTATCTCAAAGAATTTTATGAGTTCGAAACATACTAAAACATGGATAATACAATCGTATCGTATGTAGAAACACTCCTGTTATAGTAACCAAGGAGTTCTTGGAAAGAGTCACCAATGTCCGAGTAGTGGAGTTCAACCTACTAACATGGTGAAATGGATGACTAAGTCGAAGTTAAGCGAAGATGAAATTACTCAATCAACTTTATGGTCGTAACAACCCAATCGAAAGAAGAGCCTCTTGGCTTGTACCAAAGCGCAAGGGTTTTGTTTCTTTGTTTTGTGTGACGTGTGTTACCTAGGATAGGTTCAAGACATCAAGTCACTACTTTGGATGAACAATGTATCCTTCATCTCTTGAATCACCAACCAATAGATTTACCATTTTTGATTTATCAATTTATGGTTAAATCAATAAAGGATACAAACACTCTCCCGTATGGGATGTTGTTGACAAGGATGTTTAAAGAATCAGGAATTAGATTGGAGTTGGGAGTCAGACAGAAGGTATCTGTAAGAAGTTATATAGATTCTACATCGATTGCCAAAATGGGTCTGAGATTTTCAGACAAACAAGGAGCAGAAGAATCAAGGAAAGCAACAACTGAGGGGGAGCCTAAACCGAAGAAATCCTCTATGAAGGAGAGAAGATCACACTCTCAGGAGTCGAAGTCAAGATCTGTTCGATTTTTTGAATCAGGTGACTTAAAGCGGAAAGGGGAACCTTTGGTGAGTGACATTCATAAGCAAACAAGAACGTCACCCACAAAGGAAACTTTGCGACGAAAAGAAGCCGATCCTTCCAGATTCAAGCAAACCAAAGCATTATGAGCGACGAGAGATCAAAAGCTACAAAATCATCATCATCAATCCTTGAGAAAGTTTGAAACTCAATCTCAAGGAAATGAAGGAAAAAGGAAAGTAGAAGAACCTGAGAAGAAGAAAGTTCAATCCAAGAGGTCACCAAGGTTAAAGAAAATGAGTGCAAGAAAAGAAGAAAATCCAACAACAGAGGCAAAGGCTAAGAAGACAAGGCTAGAAGAAGCTGTTGTTGACATTTCTAAAAATCATTGCATGTCTTTGTTAGTCTTTGTTGATCTTCTTTGAAGTTAATATGGAAGCTGCTCTTGAAGCGATTATGGAAGGCTATTAAGGGTAATATTAAGGATTCTCACAAAATTCTTAATAATCCAATTTTGAAGAAATAGTTCCTACTACTTTTCAGTCCACACTTGTCCATAAACAAGTTACTACACATGTTTTGGAGCGAAGACTACTTCAAAAGTTGTAAGTGTGATGACTAATGTTCCATCCAAGTATTTAACTTCTCAAAGAGAAAGATGGGAACATAGATTGGTTGTAAGAAAGGAGAAGAAGACCAAGTCGGTCATCATCGAGACAAACCCAAGAGATTTGTCAAAGCATTCTTCAAATCATAGAATATGATCTTGGCATTTCTCATCATTGGATGGGGTTACAAAATTTCTATGATCAAGCGATGAGAGTTGGAGAGAACCATATCCACCAGAGCCATTTGGAGAGCGTATCACTTCTTATCCTATCTTGAGCAAAGACAATAATCAAGGTGGTACCGATCTTGAACCACCAAATTTTGTTGAACTCAATTATGAAAGCTAAAAGTGAAAGTTCAACTGAGCGAAGATTGGATGACATGTCTTCCGATCGATTGAAGAGGCGATAAATTGATTGATGAAGCATGTAAGGAGAAAAGGAGTGGTAAGTCTATCTGCGTGTATCAAGATCCGTGACCAAGTCTAACTAAGGCCACAGCAGATGATCCACGGGAGGCAATATCGAATGGGTCAAGATTATTCTATTCGATTGGCAACTCGTAATGTTGTTTTACTATAATACGTAACATTCTGCTAAATCGACCTCTGTGGAGATCACTTCAATTCGAGAAGCTATGCCATGGTTTGGATGCACTTTTCAACGAATAAGAGATTCCTATGATCTTGATATCAATGAACAAGTCAGATTTGTTCCTCCTCCTCTTCGCAAATCATTGAACCAAATGTCTTTAACAAGGAAGCTTATACAACAACGGTGGCTATCGTTGAAAAGCAAGTTGTTAAGACAAGACCCTCGACCGCAAATGAATCATCAACTCTAAAGAAGCATGTTCGAAGCTTGATAAAGATATGAAGAAGATTAAGAAGATGCTGAAAAAGTTGGTGAAGTAGATTGGAAAATAATTTTTGATCAATAACAAATAGGGAGAAGGAGAAGGAAGAAAGAAGGAGAAGGAAGAAATCAATTTGGAAGGATGAAGATAATTTTTATCTCAATACTTACAGATAATTCACAAGTATTTGTTATTATCAAAAGGGGAGAATGTTAAGTCAAACCAGACTTCACGTATTAAATAATTTTGATAATAAACAAAGAGAAATATACTGGAAGAAAAATGCAGACACGTAAGCGAGCATTTAAGAAAAGCGATTTATACAAAAGGCATTTAAAGAAAAATGTATCAAGGAAAAGCGGGCGATACAAAAGCGCATAAAAGAAAAAAGACGGAAGGAAGCGAGGCGATACAAAAGCGATTTAAAGAAAAAAGCAGACGGAAGAAAAGCGAGGCGATACAAAAGGCATTTAAAAAAAGGACGGAAGAAAAGCGGGCGATACAAAAGCGGGCGGAAACTTTACGAAGACAAAAAGCGACGATACGAAAATAAGGCGGAAGAAAGAAACATCGCTTTAAGACGGTTCATGAGCTAAACTGAATAATCGTTCTTTAAAGATTCAAGAAGCAGATAGTCAAGAAAGTTGAAGTTCACTATAAATAAGAGTCGAGATTGAAGAAGAAATAACTTTTGAAAAAGTGAATGAAACTCTGTGTATTCAATATCATCTATCTCGAGAAAAATTGCGAACTATTTTCGAGTGTATATTGTGAAGAGCAACTCTTTTGTAAAAGCTCTTTATCGCTTTTCATTTTGAAAAAGTCTTCTGAGATAACTGAAGAGGCTAAGAGTAAAGAATACTTGATGTTAAGAGACCAAGAAGCTTAGTCTAAAGAATACTTGTAATCGGTTTGGAGATAGTGAAAATCTCGAAAGAATATCGAGGATCGGGCGTAGCCCACGGTTTGGGGTGAACCAGGATAAAATTGTCGTGTTTCTCTCTCTAACTCTTACTTTTCTTAAATCGTAGTTTTCATTATTAACAAAGTTTTTCAAACTATTTAAGAATTGATTTACGATAAGTTTTCTGAAAGAACAAAGCAAGTGTTATTGAAGGGATTAAAGAAAAGTTTATCACAATTCAACCCCCCCTTCTTGTGTATCTTGGTCATATTATTACTCAATATATTAACGTGTGATTTACTTCACTAGGTACATTGGTCCTTATGAGATCATTGAGAGGATTGGACCTTTGGCCTATAAGTTAGCTTTGTCGAATGAGATGTCTCAATTACATAATGTGTTTCATATGAGTATGCTCCGATGATATAGATCAGATCCAACACATGTGATACCGACTCAGGAGATTGAGGTTGCTAGTAACTTAAGCTATGTTGAGGAGCCGATCAAGATTGTGGGATCACGGATTAAGCAGTTAAGAAACAAGGTTATTCCATTGGTAAAAGTCCTTTAGAGGAACCACTCAACTGAAAAGGCAACATAGAAGACAGAGGAGCATATGAGGAGACAATATCCCCACCTATTCGAGCAAGAAGGTAAGAATTTCGAGGACGAAATTTCTTTAAGAAGGGGAGAGTTGTAACACTCCATTACTTATGAGAGGGTTAAAATGGTAAATGTGAGTGATTAATGAGAGTTAGAGATGCACTTCCATGTTCATGCATGATATACCTTACACTTATACATGAATAGTGGATTTATTTTGCACATGAAAATAATTGTACATGCATTCATGAATAATTTCGGGTATGATTAGATTAACCTATGAATTTTTAGAGTTATGGACGTTTTACATTGAAGATATTAATGATTGGTGGAAATATTGTATTTGTATATGTTGGTGAAGTTATGGAGTATTAAGAAAGATATATATAATAGGGAACAAGAAATAATTAAAAGAAGCTTTGGAGATAGTTGGATTGTAAAGATGACAGTCAAGGGAGTTAGTTCAAAAGAAACTAAGTTGGAACTTGGGTATTGGGTAAGTGACAAGTGTCACTTAGGCCTTGTACTCTAGCTATGAGTAGGTTACTATTCTTTGAGAATTGACAGGTTAAGGCTTGTCTAAGTCCTTTCTTTGCTATCATGTTTCTAAAACTTCTCTTTTTGAAACACAGAGTTTTCCATCAAATATCTTCTATGAGACTTCTGTGTTTTTCCTTTCTTTCACCAAACTTACCTTGCCATTTGTGTCCTCTGCCCTGAGAAAAATGAAAAGCTGGTCATTGTACTCAGAGAAGTACGTGAAAATGTGTGGAGTTTAGGGCTTGAAGATTTTGGAGTTTTCAGCAGGTAAGTGGTGGAGAAATCCCTTTGCAGTTAGGGATTTGTGAAATAAAGTTGATAAATTACTATCATCTGCATGAAAAATATAATTTATTTGTTTGTTCATAAATACTGGGTAGTTGGGGAGAAATAAATTCAGTTATAGTGTTAAATTAGTTTTTGAGAAAACTTTTGGTGTTTTAGTGACGTAAAGTATTGAAAGTTAGAAAATCTGGAAATTTCTCACTGAGTATGTTTCAGTCTTTTAGCCATAACGTTTTCTGTGGTCGTTCAAACCAAATTATTCTTAAATTGAATTAAACTAGAGACACATGGCTACATTTTTTATGAAGACATCGAATCTCAGTTCTGTCTCTAAAAGTCACAAAATTCATGAAGTTAGGGAGGTGATATGGTATATTGGTATATTTAGTGATGAATCTGGGATGGATATGAAGAAATTTTCGCCAAGATTACTTCTAAAAAGTTGTAGATCTTTCTTTTATCTTTCGAAAGGTATAAAGCATGAGAAATTTGGACATCGGAGTCAAAAGTTATGATCTTTGCAAGTGGATATGTTCATACGGAGAAAGTAAGACGATAAAAGTATGACGATGAAACTAAGACGATAGAAGTAAGATGATAAAAGTAAGACGATGAAACTAAGACGATAGAAGTAAGACGATAGAAGTAAGATGATAAAAGTAAGATGAAGAAACTAAGACGATAGAAGTAAGATGATAGAAGTAAGACGATAAAAGTAAGACGATGCAACTAAGACGATGAAAGTAAGACGATAGAAGTAAGACGATGAAAGTAAGACGATAGAAGTAAGAAGATGAAAGTAAGACGATGAAAGTAAGAAGATAGAAGTAAGACGATGAAAATAAGATGATAGAAGTAAGACGATAGAAGTGAGACGATAAATGCAAGACGAAGCAAACTAAGACAATGGAAAAACTAAGACGAAAGCAAGAACTGATTGGACTCTTTTGGTCATAACTTCTTCTCTAGACCTCCAAATGTCCTAATTTTTGAAACATTGGATTCCTAACACATTTATTTATCTCTCCACAAAAATTTATGGTTTTTGGTATTAAATTAAAGATTATTTATTGAATCAAAATAAAGGTATCAGTGGAAAGAGCATGAACTAGATATTTTACTGAATATGTTTCAGTATTTCGATGACAACTTGGTCTGTAAGATTCCAATTGAGGTAATTCTTGATTTGTAGTAAACTAGAGTAATAGAGCTACAAATCAAATGAAGACTCTGAATCTTTATCCAGTCTCTAAGGTGTTTAATTTCTAGATGGAATTCAAGTATAGTATACTATTTTGGAGAGGAACAGTCCGAAAATGTTTGAGGCATATCTTCCAAATGGCTGAACCAAATTGAGTGAAATTTGTGTCAATGGAAAGATGAAAGATAGAGGAAAACTTTTCTAGAAGAGAGTGAGCTCAAATTTCACAAGTTTTGCCTCCTGATTGAATGTGAACAGTAAACCCGAAATGGTGTTTCATAAATTCTGGAAGTATGTCAGTGAGGAATGAATTATGTTTTCAATGGTTCTAATGAGGCATAAACCTAAGTGTTAGTTATACTTAAATGAATTTTGGTATGGGGATAGTGTTGAGAAGAATTAAGGAATGATACTGGAGACTTATCATGAACATGCACTGTACCTAATTCATTTCATACATGTGCATTATTGAATATTTTAATGGTGCAAATTGTCATGTCGTGTATGCTATGTGCTATAGAGAAACAACTGGAACGTCAACTTCCAGACATTGTCGGATCTTTCAGGCATTAGCTTCAGGAGGAACCTGTGAGTAACCTAGACGGTCTCACTTAATTAATTGTCTGCTTTAGAATATGGTTTGAATGAGTTATTTAAGTGCTCCCAATTGTGAAGATTGTGAATGTGCATATCATTGTAAAAGCATGCTCAACATTTCTGCTGAATGCCGGACTAAGGTCCGATGATGAATGCATGTAAGATAAAGGAGGTTATGACCGGAGTTGCCAGGATAAAGAGCTTAAAGCTCAGAATGTGAATAGAGCCTTGGGCTCGAGTGCGACTATCCCCGATATCCACTAAGTGATATGGGACGTTATATGTAGCACCTCCTTACCATAGGGTATACACCGGGACGCCCGTAGGTCATCCCGATACATTCCTTATGAAAAGGGTGCGCTACGAGCAATCATTAACACTCCACATGGCATCAATAATCATAAAGCATCAATATGAAAATCACTAATTTTTGAAACCATAAATTTTTCTCACATATCATCAAAAGCA
The DNA here is from genome assembly GCA_029891385.1 of Erythroxylum novogranatense. Lineage (NCBI taxonomy): Eukaryota > Viridiplantae > Streptophyta > Magnoliopsida > Malpighiales > Erythroxylaceae > Erythroxylum > Erythroxylum novogranatense. Next base: position 63,437,131 of record CM057226.1, on the reverse strand, counting down.
GTAATTTACATAACTGTCAATTTTTCCTTGTCTGTACATTACTCCAAAGAGGAAATCAAATACAAAAAACCCTAACTTGGTCATCCCTCAAAAAGTGTCAGCTGACCGAACTTTGAGTCATGACTTCTCTTGCCAACTCGATCTACACGGCAGGAAAAGTCTCTCTGGAGCTACGAGTCTACTCTCTCGGTCCTAAAAAATAATTTGCAATTTTGGGTGAGTTTGCGAACTCAGTGAGGAACCATCATCGATGGTTCACCTAATTCATGCAATATACAAACTATTCACATGACTATTCACATGGATCATATTTATTTAGCACATGGATCATATTTATTTCACAATAATCCATTCAAAAGTGCCACATGACTATTCACATGGGCATAAAGCAATTTACTTTTCAGCCAATCAAAGAAATTCAATCAAATGCATATGTAATGCGTATGTGATCCTTTTTTCAATTTACTACGTTGTTGTGACCGAGCGCCTAGACTGTCCCAATAAGGGTGCATTAATCGGTGAGCCTGAGGCTCTGTGTCACTGTAGGCTCGAGGCCCAAATAAGTTGAGCTTTAAGCTCGAGGTGGCTGCTCCGGTCACAACTGTCAGTTACTGATCATACATTTATGCATGGAATGCATATGTCAAAATAAAACAAAGCCAACATCATAGTTGATCCCAAATTAACACGTTCACACAAATGGTTCACAATCAATCACATTCAAATCACATATATCAAGTAGGGCACTCCTATGTCAGTATGTCCCAGTACATTAGACACCTTCGGTCCGGAATTCAGGCATAAACAAACGTAAGGCCCACCATTATTCTCCACAGTGTTATAAGTGTGAAATTATAAACAATTAATAATTGAGGAACCATCTAGGTTACTCACCAAATAGCTTCCGAGCTAATTTTGAGAAGTCTCGGCAACGTCCGTGGGATGACGTTCCAACTGTGCCTCTATAACCAACAAAATAATTACACATTACCAAATGTATATTCAGAAATATCAAACAATGCACATGGAACAATTAAAACGTGTACAATGCATGTTCATGACATTCACAGTACCATTCTATAATTTACATCAAAAAATATTTCTCTATGTCTTAGGCACCCATAGACACCAAAATTACTCAATTTGGACCTCTATAGGTCCTGATATTGCCAAAATTTAATTAATTCTCTCACTTGGATTCAATCCCTAAATCTCAATTAAATCCCACAAAGTCCACAATTCTACATGGAGAGGTAGATAATTGTCTTATGAATCCGACGCCTAGAGAATCAGGTCAATCGGAGGTTAGATGACGAAGATATAAGCAAAAGAAGCTTTAGGACAAAACAAAAGATAAGAGAGTTTGCACTTATTTCCCTCTCTTCCACCATCTGAATTTCTAACATGCATAACTCTTTCCACACTTATCCAAAAATTACAAACAAGATCTAATTGGAAAGATAACAAGAAACCCTACAAGTTCCATGAAGGGCTCACAAACCAATCTCACCTCTAAGGGTGCCAAAAACTACTTCAAAGTTACTGCCCATAAAATGACCATATGAACAGTAACTGTGTTCTTCCAATCCTCATAACTTCTTACTCATCACTCCAATTAAGGTACATTATACACCATTAGAAAGATATAAAAATTTGCTACAATCTTCAAGAATACCCCCAATCCAATTCAATCTCTAAGAGGGTCAAAAACACAAACAAAATTTTTGCCCAATGAAACAGTAAAACTACCATATGAACAGTAACTACACTCTACAAAAAATTCCTATCTTTCCATTCCTTATGCAAAAAATTCCAAGATATAAGTCAAAATAAAGATAACAACATTTTCTACAAGTTTCATGAATAACTTGGAAGCAAAATCAACCTCTAAACAACTCAAATTCTCAAGCAAAACTTCTGCCTATATAAGTCTCATTCTCACAGTAATAGAATCTTCCAACATTCATAACACCACATCCCCTTGGCAAAAATTTCCATAACATATAGCAATAAAAAACTCAGACAATATGATACAATTCTCAAGAAGGACTTCTAAGCAAATTCCAATTCAAACTAGGTCAAATCCTCTCATTAAAGTTGCTGTCCTGTTAGGGTTTATGAAATCAACATTTAACCTAAACCATAACAAAACTTTACAAATTTATATCTTACAATCATTACATCCAAAATTTACATAAAATACCTCATTAGAAAGCTACAACAATGCTCTACAACTTTCCAGAAGGTCACTTGAGCCAATTTCACCTTTAACAGAACAAAATTAATATCAGAACACAGAAAGCACAAAACCTATGCACTTAGAGTCACTTACACACAAAACACATTTTCAGCTGAATGACCATCTGAACATTAACACACCATAACTTTCAACGTACAAATCAAAAAAATTCATACTTAGTGGCGTTAGAAAGCTAACACAAAAATATTTAACTTTGATGAAGACCAAATTAGCAAATTCAATCCAAATCAACCTAAAAAAAATCATCAAAGTTTCAGGTCTCAATGTTCGGATTACTGTTCCTACAGCACCTACAACTCACTTTTCATGCAAAATTTAAAACCCTTAAATCCATAATTGGATAAAACTTCCTTCATATGAAATCTATCCATACTTATTAAGTTTAATTTAAGCCAAAGTTCATCTCCATAGGACAACCATGTCAAAAGTTATGAGCAAAAATCTGAAACCTACACAAAGTAACATTTTCCAGATTTCATATCCAACTCAACTTATTTCATTCTGACACCAATCCTACTTCAATAAGCATCCAATTTAGTCTCCAATTCAGTCTCAACTTCATCTAAACATTCACTGGAATAAAAAGGCACCAATTGGCAGCACACAACACAAAATTTTCTTACTAGAATTCTCCACTCATCTACCATCATTCTAACATCAAAACCAATCAAAAACCAATTCAACACATATTAGTCATTCAATCTCATACATACATACACTCATACCCAAACAATCTAACCACTATCTTTATGAAATTTATGCACAATTAATCACCATAAATGCTTCTAATTACCAATAAAAGAATAGACAACTTCATTCTCACCTAAACAAGCTTCAATTCTTCAATCTTCCAAGCTTCACTTAAACTTCTCAACCTCTCTTCACACCTACGGTTACCACTCTTTAAGGCAAGGATTGAGATTTTTGTGCATAAAACAAGAGAGAGCACATAGGGTATGAAGGTCTAGATAAGTGGAGAAAGGAGGAGCAAGCAAGAAAACAAGAGAAATTCTAAGTATGGATAAAGTACACCAATTGTTGGACCCCGAACCTTGAGTGACAATTTGATTTAGTAATATGAATGGTCAAGTGGATGAGTTGACTGAAATGAAGCTAAATAGCAAGAATTACAAAGAAAAAGTGTGAAAATTTGAAGGATTTAGAAAGTTTGACTTTTTGGAGAGAGAATGTTTGACTTTGAGAGTTGACTTATGATTTAGGCAAAATTTGATAAAATGGTCTTCTGGAAACTTGTATGTTATGTTAGGAGAGTTTTGTGGACATAAAGTTTGCAATTTTTCGATATCGGGAGTGAAAGTTATGATCAGTCAAAGTTTATGTTTAATCGGGTTTGACTTTTATTATGGTTGAAACTTTGACTGAGAAATTAACCTAGTTAGAGGTTAATTGAGCTTTGATGTTCTTCATGAAAAATAAAGGATTTGTTTTGATCTTTATTTCGATATAAAGTATGCAATTTTTCGATCTCGGAATGATAAGTTATGATTTTTACAAGCTTGTATAGAGAATAGTATCTTTGACCGGAAAATGGACTCCCGTAGGAGTGGAATTGAGTTTTATATTCTTCTTGGAAGATTTAGAGCTTCTCTCAAGTTTTCTATAGAGACTAAGTTTGTCAAAATCGGAGTTCGGGAGTAAAAGTTATGAATTTCGAAAGTTTTAGATTTAAAAAAAAAAAAAAAATTAATTAAGCATCCCCGTTACTACGGCGACGCATCGCCGTAGCGACGGCGAGCGTTCAGCCGTCGTCACTACGGCGACGCATCGCCGTAGCGATGCGAGCTTTCAGCTCGTATAACCAGGGCGACGCGTCGCCCTGGTGATGCAAGCGTCTTCCTTGCCCGAAACGACGCCGTTTTGCTCCCTGATTTCTTGACTTTCTTTCTCCAATCCGACATTTGTTTACCGTTTTGTTCATATCTTTTCCGTCCGACATCCGATTGAGTTGATTCTTTTTGCGTTGGATTCCTAAGACAATGAATTTCATTTTATAAGAAATTTGTGAACTTTTGAGATTAAATTAATGGTGATTAATTTAATCAAAGTGAGTCGGGAAATTTTCCGAGCATGATTCAGGGTTTTGTGAAATTCGGGATCTGTAGAGATCCGATTGAAGCGATTCTTGAGGCGAAATAAAGATAAGACAAGGGGCTACAAATCATATGAAGACATGAAATGTCAATTTTGCCCTTAGGACTTTTAATTTTTGAATTTAAGTTCGGATTGGGGTGTAATTTTTGGATTGGGAACACCTGTGAGTAATTTGAGTATAACTTTTGATCTGGGAATCGAAATGAGACGATTCTTGTTTTGAATTAAACTAGAGACATAAGGCTACAATTGTTATGAAGACATCGAGTTTCAATTCTGGGATTAAGAATGTGAAATTTTGGATGGAAATAATCGTACATGGAAAATATGTTAGAATGTGGATTTACCCGAACTGTTTTGCGCATAACTTTTGATGTAGTGCTCGGAATTGAGCGCGGTCAGTGGCGTTGGATTCGTATGAGTGAGAGGAACATTTCTCGAGAAGGAAGTTTGGACAAATTCCTTCAAATCAATAGTGCGAATCAAACCGCAAGTAAGCGTAACTTTACGTTTTGAATGGAGGGCAATTTGGTCATTTGACCTTCAATTAATGAAACACATGCAAGAGATGTCGTTTTGGCTTATTAAAAGCCACGAAAGTGTCTGGAAAATTTCGGAAGAAGAAAAGAGAAATAAGAAGAAGAAGAGAGTGGAAGCTTGGTTATGGAGGAAGAGGAGAGAAAGTTATTTTCGATTTTCTTCTTATTTCTTAAGGATTTTGGGATGGTTCCAAGAGAGAAAAGGTAGAGGAGCATAAGAGCTTCCTTTCAAGCCAAAAAATTCAATTTGGAAGAGAAAGAGGTAAGAGAAATTGTTCTACTTTGAGATTTTGATTAATTTTGGTTTAGAATTATGACATATGAGATGGGTTTATGGATTGTGGAATTAATTTTGATGTATATGCTTTAGGTTGGGTTTAATTTTGGATGAAAAATTGATTAAGGTTTAGGCTTAATTTTATGATTGAGAATTTTGAGATATTTTGGTGTAGAATTATAGGAAATATGATGAATTGATGATATATGAAATCAATTTGAAGAATTTGTATTTTATGGTATTGAATTGGGATAAATTGGTTTAGGCCAATTTTAAGATTTAGGGATTTTGAAATTGAGGATTTAAATAGTTTGGAATTAATGTGAATTGATGAATTGTGAGATTAATTTTGAAGAAATTATGTTTTATGAGATTTAATTTGGGTGTATTGGTTTAGGCCAATTTTGAAAATTGGGGATTTTCAAAATTGGAGATTGAAATAGCTTGGAGTTATGATAGTTATGTTTTTCCTATGGTTGAGTTTGAGAATTATGCAAATTATGATGATGAATTTGGATGTTATTGGCTTAGGGAATTTTTAAATTGAAGAAAGAAGAAGAAATTTGGAGAATTGACTCTTTGGACCAACTTAGCGTCATTTAAATTGGGTAGCATATTTATATTTTGATCTGTAAGCTTAATATGAATTTTTGAAAATGAAAGAAAGCAAAATTTTGTATGCTTGATAGATTATTGGAAATGTTTGAAAATACGAATTGATTTAAAGTTGGAAAATATGATTTCCGAATGATTTCCGAGAAATTGGTACAAGTTTAAATTCAATTGTCATAAATGCATTATTGAATTATGCACACTGATTGAATGATTTGATTTTTGAAATTAGTATTTGAATGATGAATTGATCGAATTGTATGCATTATGTGAATGTGTGGAAAATCAAGAATTTGAAACGTGCCTTCGGGCATTCTGAAATCTCGTTTCGATTATGTGTTATGTGGGTCGGTTAGGTCCTTTGGTGAGTCGTATTGTCTCTATTCGTAAAGCCTTCACTTTCGGCTGCCCGCTAGTGCACGGAACTCCGATTTGGATTCCCTCACGGCTACACCGGACCGCTTCTGAGAAAGTGTAGTATGCGTTCTATTATATTTGCCGGACGCGGATCGCATGCGATCGCTCGTTGGACCAAACCGCACCATTTTGATCTGTTATGTGATTTTGATTTTGTTAATGTGCGTAATAATTTGCGATGTGATTGCATTCATGTTTATGAGAAATTTTGGAAAAATGAAGAAAAGAGATTTTCAATCGGAAATTTATGAAATTTGATATGAAAAGTTTGGAAAATTTGAAAAGAGTTTGAGAGAAATATTTCAAAGTTGAAAAGTTTGAAACATTAGCCCTTTGGCAAAAGTTTATAAAGAAATATTTTACGCTTATTTATCGGTTTATAAATGTGTTATCCACGAGCTTAGAGCTCACCCCTTTCATCCTCATCTCGAGTGTTTGACGGAGATCGGATGAAAGAATGTGAAAACGTCGGTTCGACTTTTGAATCGTTAGCTTTTGAGTAATTTGGATCTTGAGTATGAGTATGTTTATAACTTTAGATAAGTTGGGGAAAAATGCATTTGTGTATAAAGTTGAGAATTGTGAATGATTGTGAAATTTGTATATGAAATTATGGATAATTTGGGAATATATATGTGTGAATTTGGAAATGAAATTGAATTATTAGTTTGGTATTGATTGATTTGAGAATTATGGAAGTTTTAGATGTTAGGTTTGCGTTTTCTTTGGTGTTTGGATTTCGGACGAGTGTCCGATGATTACGAGGTCTGTTGAGATTATAGAAGTGTATTTTGCCTTTGCGAGAATTTTGGGTTAGGATAAAGGCATTTATTATCTTTTAGAATTTTCGATAAGATTTGGGATAAAAGTGTAATTTTGGAAATTGGATGCATTGGTTATGTTTTAAATGTGTTTGAGTAAGAGAAGAAATGAATAAGGAATGAGAATAAGAAAAGAAAAAAAATTAATAACGGATTTTGGAGCGTCTTAGGATTCCCAACGCGATTATGTTCATTCGATAAGTTTTCTTTGATTATTGTTTAGGATGTCGGATGTGTGCGCTTTGATTTCGTTTAAGCTTTGCAATCTGTTCGTTTGATTCGATTAGTATTTGCTTCCGCTTACATTTGCTTCCGCTTCGCTACTTTTCGCTTTGTTTCCGATTCGCTTACTCGATTCGTTTCACTATTTTCGCTTCCGCATTAGCTTTGCATTTGTTTCGAGTGCTTTGTTTTCTGATTCGAAATTTCGATCCGAAATTTCCGCTTCCCTTCGTTTCCGTTTGCTTCGGTTTCCGTTCTGCGTATGTAGTTGGGTTCCGGAAACGGGATCTAACATTTATGGTATCAGAGCATAGAGTGAAAGTGTTAAGGTTAAATAGTTGGATTTCGGAAAGCGGGATCCAACATTTATGGTATCAGAGCCCAGTAATATGATCTTACTTGGGCATATTAGTATGAATAAGGAATTGATACGAGTTTGTAAAGATAAAAGTGAATTTGTGAGAGTGTGCTAGGTGGTCATTTGATTTTGAGGAAAGAAATATGATGGTCTTTAGGAATTTGAAATTGATGTGCATGATTATTTGACGAATTCAAATGATTGGTTTGATTTGAGTGTTAAGAATATGTTTGATTTTCAGAATGTGTTGAGGAAATTAAGATTAGAACTATCTTGAGAAATTGTGATGAATTGATACAGATGAAAGAATGATGACATAATGATGATTAAACCATATTAGGGTTCCTTAAGAAATGGACCATTAATTTGTGCCCATATATGAAGAAATAATGAGTTATAGATATAGTGTTTTGATATGATATGAGTGATATATGATTTAAGGAAGTGAAAATTTTGAAGAGATTGAGAATATGTATGAAGAGTAAAAAGTGATGAAAAAAGAAATTGATTATGAGTTGTGGAAAGAAATTAGTAAGAAAGTGCTTGATGATCATTGTTTAGAAAGAAATTTATGCAAGAATGAGTTCTTGGAGTTGAGTAAATATGAATTTCGAGGGGCGAAATTCTTTTAAGAGGGGGAGAAATGTTGGACCCCGAACCTTGAGTGACAATTTGATTTAGTAATATGAATGGTCAAGTGGATGAGTTGACTGAAATGAAGCTAAATAGCAAGAATTAGAAAGAAAAAGTGTGAAAATTTGAAGGATTTAGAAAGTTTGACTTTTTGGAGAGAGAATGTTTGACTTTGAGAGTTGACTTATGATTTAGGCAAAATTTGATAAAATGGTCTTCTGGAAACTTGTATGTTATGTTAAGAGAGTTTTGTGGACATAAAGTTTGCAATTTTTCGATATCGGGAGTGAAAGTTATGATCAGTCAAAGTTTATGTTTGATCGGGTTTGACTTTTATTATGGTTGAAACTTTGACTGAGAAATTAACCTAGTTAGAGGTTAATTGAGCTTTGATGTTCTTCATGAAAATTAAAGGATTTGTTTTGATCTTTATTTCTATATAAAGTATGCAATTTTTCGATCTCGGAATGATAAGTTATGATTTTTACAAGCTTGTATAGAGAATAGTATCTTTGACCGGAAAATGGACTCCCGTAGGAGTGAAATTGAGTTTTATGTTCTGCTTGGAAGATTTAGAGCTTCTCTCAAGTTTTCTATAGAGACTAAGTTTGTCAAAATCGGAGTTCGGGAGTAAAAGTTATGAATTTCGGAAGTTTTAGATTTAAAAAAAAAAAAAAAATTAATTAAGCATCCCGTCACTCTGGCGACGCATCGCCGTAGCGACGGCGAAGGCTCAGCCGCCGTCACTCGGGCGACGATCGCCAGTGGCGATCGAAGTTAGTTCGCATCACCAGGGCGACAACGTCGCCACAGTGATCTGGCGTCTTCCTTGCCCAAACGACGCCGTTTGCTCCCGATTTCTTGACTTTCTTTCTCCAATCGACATTTGTTTACCGTTTTGTTCATATCTTTTCCGTCCGACATCCGATTGAGTTGATTCTTTTGCGTTGGATTCCTAAGACAATGAATTTCATTTTATAAGAAATTTGTGAACTTTTGAGATTAAATTAATGGTGATTAATTTAATCAAAGTGAGTCGGGAAATTTTCCGAGCATGATTCGGGTTTTGTGAAATTCGGGATCTGTAGAGATCCGATTGAAGCGATTCTTGAGGCGAAATAAAGATAAGACAAGGGGCTACAAATCATATGAAGACATGAAATGTCAATTTTGCCCTTAGGACTTTTAATTTTTGAATTTAAGTTCGGATTGGGGTGTAATTTTTGGATTGGGAACACCTGTGAGTAATTTGAGTATAACTTTTGATCTGGGAATCGAAATGAGACGATTCTTGTTTTGAATTAAACTAGAGACATAAGGCTACAATTGTTATGAAGACATCGAGTTTCAATTCTGGGATTAAGAATGTGAAATTTTGGATGGAAATAATCGTACATGGAAAATATGTTAGAATGTGGATTTACCCGAACTGTTTTGCGCATAACTTTTGATGTAGTGCTCGGAATTGAGCGCGGTCAGTGGCGTTGGATTCGTATGAGTGAGAGGAACATTTCTCGAGAAGGAAGTTTGGACAAATTCCTTCAAATCGATAGTCTTGAATCAAACCGCAAGTAAGCGTAACTTTACGTTTTGAATGGAGGCAATTTGGTCATTTGACCTTCAATTAATGAAACACATGCAAGAGATGTCGTTTTGGCTTATTAAAAGCCACGAAAGTGTCTGGAAAATTTCAGAAGAAGAAAAGAGAATAAGAAGAAGAAGAGAGTGGAAGCTTCGGTTATGGAGGAAGAGGAGAGAGAAAGTTATTTTCGATTTTTTCTTCTTATTTCTTAAGGATTTTGGGATGGTTCCAAGAGAGAAAAAGGTAGAGGAGCATAAGAGCTTCCTTTCAAGCCAAAAAAATTCGAATTTGGAAGAGAAAGAGGTAAGAGAAATTGTTCTACTTTGAGATTTTGATTAATTTTCGGTTTAGAATTATGACATATGAGATGGGTTTATGGATTGTGGAATTAATTTTGATGTATATGCTTTAGGTTGGGTTTAATTTTGGATGAAAAATTGATTAAGGTTTAGGCTTAATTTTATGATTGAGAATTTTGAGATATTTTGGTGTAGAATTATAGGAAATATGATGAATTGATGATATATGAAATCAATTTGAAGAATTTGTATTTTATGGTATTGAATTGGGATAAATTGGTTTAGGCCAATTTTAAGATTTAAGGGATTTTGAAATTGAGGATTTAAATAGTTTGGAATCAATGTGAATTGATGAATTGTGAGATTAATTTTGAAGAAATTATGTTTTATGAGATTTAATTTGGGTGTATTGGTTTAGGCCAATTTTGAAAATTGGGGATTTTCAAAATTGGAGATTGAAATAACTTGGAGTTATGATAGTTATGTTTTTCCTATGGTTGAGTTTGAGAATTATGCAAATTATGATGATGAATTTGGATGTTATTGGCTTAGGGAATTTTAAATTGAAGAAAGAAGAAGAAATTTGGAGAATTGACTCTTTGGACGACTTAGCGTCATTTCGAGGTGGGTAGCATATTTATATTTTGATCTGTAAGCAATATGAATTTTGAAAATGAAAGAAAGCAAAATTTTGTATGCTTGATAGATTATTGGAAATGTTTGAAAATACGAATTGATTTAAAGTTGGAAAATATGATTTCGAATGATTTCGAGAAATTGGTACAAGTTTAAATTCAATTGTCATAAATGCATTATTGAATTATGCACTGTGATTGAATGATTTGATTTTGAAATTAGTATTTGAATGATGAATTGATCGAATTGTATGCATTATGTGAATGTGTGGAAAATCAAGAATTTGAAAGCGTGCCTTGGGCATTAAAATCTCGTTTCGATTATGTGTTATGTGGGTCGGTTAGGTCCTTTGGTGAGTCATTGTCTCTATTCAGTAAAGCCTTCACTTTCGGCTGCGCTAGTGTACGGAACTCCGATTTGGATTCCCTCACGGCTACTATGGACCGCTTTGCGGAAAGTGTAATGCGTTCTATTCTGACGCAGGACCGCTATCTTGAGGCTATGCGACGTCTATTGGACCAAACCGCACCATTTTGATCATTATGTGATTTTGATTTTGTTAATGTGCGTAATAATTTGCGATGTGATTGCATTCATGTTTATGAGAAATTTTGGAAAAATGAAGAAAAGAGGTTTTCAATCGAAATTTATGAAATTTGATATGAAAAGTTTGGAAAAATTGAAAAGAGTTTGAGAGAAATATTTCAAAGTTGAAAAGTTTGAAACATTAGCCCTTTGGCAAAATGTTTATAAAGAAATGTTTTACGCTTATTTATCGGTTTATAAATGTGTTATCCACGAGCTTAGAGCTCACCCCTTTCATCCTCATCTCCGGGTTTGACGGAGATCGGATGAAAGAATGTGAAAACGTCGATTTCGACTTTTGAATCGTTAGCTTTTGAGTAATTTGGATCTTGAGTATGAGTATGTTTATAACTTTAGATAAGTTGGGGAAAAATGCATTTGTGTATAAAGTTGAGAATTGTGAATGATTGTGAAATTTGTATATGAAATTATGGATAATTTGGGAATATATATGTGAATTTGGAAATGAAATTGAATTATTAGTTTGGTATTGATTGATTTGAGAATTATGGAAGTTTTAGATGTTAGGTTTGCGTTTCTTTGGTGTTTGGATTTCGGACGGAGTGTCAGATGATTCGAGGTCTGTTGAGATTATAGAAGTGTATTTTGCCTTTGCAGAATTTTGGGTTAGGATAAAGGCAATTTGTTATCTTTGAATTTTCGATAAGATTTGGGATAAAAGTGTAATTTTGGAAATTGGATGCATTGGTTATGTTTTAAATGTGTTTGAGTAAGAGAAGAAATGAATAAGGAATGAGAATAAGAAAAGAAAAAAAATAATAACGGATTTTGGAGCGTCTTAGGATTCCCAACGCGATTATGTTCATTCGATAAGTTTTCTTTGATTATTGTTTAGGATGTCGGATAATATCTGCTTTGATTTCGTTTAAACTTTGCAATCTGCTCGTTTGATTCGATTAGTATTTGCTTCATTTGCATTTGCTTCCGCTTGCATTTGCTTCCGCTTCGCATTACTTTTAAACTTTGTTTCGATTAACTTACTCGATTAGTTTATTTATTTTAAACTTCGCATTAAGCTTTGCATTTGTTTCGAGTGCTTTGTTTTCTGATTCGAAATTTCGATCCGAAATTTCCGCTTCCCTTTGTTTCCGTTTGCTTCGGTTTCCGTTCTGCGTATGTAGTTGGGTTCCAGAAACGGGATCTAACATTTATGGTATCAGAGCATAGAGTGAAAGTGTTAAGGTTAAGTAGTTGGATTTCGGAAAGCGGGATCCAACACCAATGAAGGAGGAGAGGAAGAAAACCTACGGATGAGAGAATTTGATAAACTTTCAAAGTGATTTTAAACCCTTCCCAAGGAGAAGTGTCGTTGGTAAATGAATGGAATAAGACAAGTCTAATAAATGAATAAGGACACTTGTCATTTAATTGGAAAAAGACAAAAAATCAAGTAATCCCATTTAATAAAAGAACATTAATACAAATAAATATTTAATCCAACTAATGCTAATGTAACAATCCCAAAAATCATTTATACAATAATCCAGTGCCATTAGGCAGAAATTTTCTATACCGAAAATCCCATCAGTCTGCCTCTTGGCAATTTTTTTCGGTCCAAAAAAATACCCCAAAAAATGTAAAACACACATAAGTCACCCAATTCAATTTTTTAAACACACTTATCACATATTTCACAAAAATTTCCGTTTAGACACATATGCCGGGAAATGTCATGAATGCATGTACAATCATGTGCATGTGCAAAAATTACCATTCATATAATTATAGAAGTTATATGAAGTATGTTCATGCTGAGATATATTTACACTCGCCTAACCCATCCCAAATGACCAAATTACCCTTCCCATCGGTGATGGGATGTTACAATTCTCCCCTCCTAACAAAAATTTCATCCTCAAAATTTTTACCTGCTTGGTCAAACAGGTGAGGATATTGTCTCCTCATATGCTCCTCAGTCTCCCAAGTTGCTTCCCCAGTTGAGTGGTTCCTCCATAGGACTTTCACCAATGGAATAACCCTGTTCCTCAACTGTTTAACCCTTGATCCTATAATCTGAATCGGCTGCTCAACATAGCTCAAATTGCTAGCTACCTCAATCCCCTGAGCCGGTATCACATGTGTCGGGTCCGATCGATACCTCCGGAGCATACTCACATGGAAGACATTATGTAGCTGAGACATCTCACTCGGTAAAGCAAGCCTATAGGCCAAAGGTCCTATACGCTCAATAATCTCATATGGACCAATGTACCTAGGGCTTAACTTGCCCTTTTTCCCGAATCTCAGCACTCCTCTCCAAGGTGACACTCAGAGGAAGACCTTGTCTCCCACACTATGCTCCATCTCCCTCCGATGCTGATCCATATAACTCTTCTGTCTATCCTGAGCCGCTTTTATTCAGCTCCGGATCAATTTTACCTTATCCATTGTATCCTGAATCAGCTCTGGACCCTCAATCATCCTCTCACCTTCTTCATCCCAATACAGAGGCGATCGACACTTTCTCCCATATAAAGCCTCATATGGTGCCATCCCGATGCTACTGTGATAGTGATTGTTATAAGAAAACTCAATCAAGGCCAAATACTGATCCCATGCTCCTCTAAACTCCAATATACATGCCCGAAGCATATCCTCAACAGTCTTAATCATCCTCTCACTCTGCCCATCTGTCTGAGGATGAAATGTTGTACTAAAATTCAATCGGGTACCTATAACAGACTGCAGACTCTTCCAAAACCTCGAAGTAAATCTGGGATCCCGATCCAACACTATAGATAATGGAACCCCATGCAGTCTCACTATCTCAGTTACATACTTCTGGGCCAATTGATCAAGAGAATTGTTCTCCCTCACTGGCAAGAAATGGGCCGATTTAGTTAACCGGTCCACTATGACTCAGATAGCATCATGTTGCCTCGACATCCTAGGCAACCCCATAATGAAATCTATAGTGATTCGTTCCCATTTCCACTCAAGAATGGCAACGAATGAAGCTTCAGGGTGGCTACCAAAGCTCCATCATGCTCCAGATTCAACTGAACATTCAAAGCCCTCAACTGAATCAAATTAGGCAATCTTAATACCTGAATCTGAGCTGCACTGATGTGAGACTTCCTGCTCAAAGCATCTGCCACCACTTTAGCCTTCCCTGGGTGGTACTCAATCGTACAATCATAGTCCTTCAGTAGCTCTATTCATCTCCTCTGCCTCAAATTCAGCTCTCTCTGACTCAGCAGATACCTCAAACTCTTATGATCAGTGTAAATCTAAAATGTCTCACCATACAAGAAATGTCTCCAAATCCTCAGGGCAAAAACAAATGCAGCTAATTCCAAATCATGCACTGGATAGTTTACCTCATGAGACCTCAACTTTCTCGAGGCATAGGCAATCACTCTACCATGCTGCATCAAAACACACCCTAATCCCTGATGGGAAGCATCACTATACACTTCATAACCTCCAGTCCCAGATGGAATAGCTAACACCGGTGCAGTGGTCAACTGATGTTTCAGCTCTTCAAAGCTCCTCTGGCACTCCTCAGTCCATCTGAATGGTGCATTCTTCCTCAGAAGTTTTGTCAGAGGGGCTGAGATCAATGAAAACCCCTCCACAAACCTCCAGTAATAACCGACCAATCCTAGGAAACTCCGAATCTCAGACACATTCCTAGCAGCTTCCCACTTCATCACTGCCTCAATCTTAGTAGGATCGACCTGAATACCCTCTCCAGTCACTATGTGGCCCAGAAACACTACCTCATCTAGCCAAAATTCACACTTACTGAATTTGGCATATAGCTGTTTCTCCCTCGTAAGCTGCAAAACAGTCCTCAAATGCTCAGCATGCTCCTATCTCCTCCTCGAATATACCAATATGTCATCAATGAATACAATTACAAACTGATCTAGGTAGGGCTGAAAGACCTTATTCATCAGGGCCATAAAAGCTGCCGGGGTATTAGTCAACGCAAACGGCATCACCAGAGACTCAAAATGCCCATACCTGCTCCTGAAGGCACTCTTAGGCACATCAGCCTCTGCTATCTTCAGCTGATAATACCCAGACCTCATATCCAACTTAGTGAATACCTGAGCTCCCTGCAACTGATCAAATAAGTCATCGATCCTAGGCAGTGAATACTTATTCTTCACTGTCACCCGATTCAGCTGCCTGTAATCGATGCACAATCTCAGAGTCCCATCCTTCTTCTTCACAAACAATACCGGAGCTCCCCAAGGTGAGACACTGGGCCTGATAAAACCCTTCTCCAGTAATTCCTATAATTGAGCCTTCAGCTCCCTCAGTTCTACAGGTGCCATCCTATATGGAGGTATAGATATAGGAGCAGTACCTGGTACGAGGTCAATAGTGAACTCTATTTCCCGATCCGACGGTAAACCCGATAAATCATCAGGAAACACATTTAGAAATTCCCTAACCACGGGAATATCCTGCAGCCTCTGCTCGACTCTGGTATCAATAACATGAGCCAGATAGGCCTCACAGCCTCCCTGCATCAATCTCAGGGCACTAAGAAAAGAGATCATCTGGACCTTTGCTGACTAACTCCTCTCGAACACCGCCTAGGTGACGTAAGACTCTAAGACAACCTCCTTGGTATGGCAGTCCATAATGGCCCTATGGGCAGTAAGCCAGTCCATACCCAGAATCACATCGATCTCTCTCAATGGTAACACTATAATGTCTGCTCTCAACACTGCTTGATCGATCTGGATCGATCAAGCCCTTGCAGACCTCTCCCAATGCAGTAGTACTACCTAGAGGTGTACTCACCTCTAGCCCATACTGTAATACCGCCCTATCCCCATGCAATCTACATGCCAAATGCAGTGCAACAAAAGAACGTGTGGATCCTGGATCCAACAGTGCAAATGCCTCGATATCAGAAATAAGAAGCATACCAACTACTACATCGGGGGAATCCTGGGCCTCCTGCCTAGTTATGGCGTAGACCCTGGCCTGGGACTATGGTCGGCTGCCTCGACCCTCAGTCCTCACAAAGGATCCCTCAGCTCTGCCACGACCTCTACCTCAACCCCTCTTCCTGGATCCACCTCCTCTACTCTGCTGCACCATAGTATTGCTGCCTGATCTCGCACTAACAGTAGACTGAGCTCCCGCAGTAGCAGGTCAATCCCTGATCTGATGATCCATGGAGCTGCATTTAAGGCAGGCTCTAGTTAATCGCCAACACTCCCCACTGTGCCTCTTGTCACAATGCTCACAAACTGGGGGAATCTTGTTAAGTCAAAATGACTTTACTTAGATATAATTTTGATGTATAACAAAGAGCAAAATAAAAGAAAAACAAAAGCGTAGAAGCAAAGGCATTTGTCTGAGATAAAGAAACACAGACGCAGACGCACAATAAGACGTAGACGAAGAACGCAGAAGAAATAAACAGACGCAGACACAAAATAAACACAGACGAAGCAACACAGACTAAGCAAAGCAGACTAAGCAATACAAACGGAGAAATACAGACGCAGACAGAGACACAGTAGAAAAACAGACGGAGACACAGTAGAAAAACAAATGAAGACACGAATAGAAAAACAGACGCAGAAGAAGAATTGAGAAGCAGACGCAAAAGTCAGTTCGGGTTAGTTACAGAACTCAACTGATTAACCGTTTCTGTTAAAGATTCAAGAAGCAAGATTCAAGAAACAAGAATCAAGAAGCATTTGGAGACGAAGGCTATAAATACAAGTCGAAGTTGAAGATTGCAAAGTTAGTTAAAAAGTTGAAAAATTGTATAATTGAAAATTAGCAGATTTACATCTACGTGATCGTAAAAGCATTCTGTGCAAAATAGTCGAGAGCTATTTTTACTGTAACAAGTGTTTAAACACTTCAGAGGCTAAGCGTGAAAGAATACTGAGTGTAGAGACCTAAAGAGGCTCACAAAAAATCTTGTAAAAAGTTGAAGAGATAGTGAAATCTCAGAAAGAACTCTGAAGACTGGACGTAGCCCAAGGTTTGGGGTCAACCAGGATAAATCTCTGTGTCAACTACTCTTACTCTATCTTTCTTTTATATTCAAGTTTTATCATTACTTAATTCGTAAACAAATTTTTCAAAAGTTTTTGATTAATTAGAATCTATAGGAAATTCTGTACAAGAATTTTATTTCTAACAAACATTTTTGAAAGATTTTCAAAAAGGGGAATACACAATTCAACCCCCTTTCTCATGCATTCTTATATCGTTTTCTCAACATTGTATTAGCGTGTGATTCACTTCAATTGGTATCATAGCAAGGTATCCGAGGATCACTTTAACAAAGTGTGGATCAAAGATAATGGCAGAATCACAGGTATACATCGCAGAAGGAGCCTCAGTCACTAGACCTCCATCATTCAATTGAGAAGATTATCATTACTGGAAAGATAGGATGCGGCTATTCATAGAATCTACTCATGTCGACCTTTGGGACGTGATAGAGAACGAACCTTATACACCAGTAGATGAAGATGGCAATTCTATTCCACGAATCAGATGGACGGCTGACCAAAAGGTGAGAATACAACTGAACTCAAAGGCGAAGTTCTTCTTGACCTGTGCCCTAAGCAGGAGCGAGTATGACAAAGTCTACGGATGCGACACTGCGAAGGAGATGTGGGACACATTGTCCATTGCTCACGAAGGCACAAGCCAAGTTAAAGAATCCAAGATAAGTATTCTTGTGCACCAGTACGAACTTTTCAGGATGAAAGATGAAGAATCTATTGATCATATGTTTGGAAGATTTCAAACAATTTTCAATGGATTGAAAGCTCTTGGAAGAACGTACAACAATCAAGATCATGTTCGAAAGATTTTAGGAAGTCTTCTGAAGAGGTGGAGACCTAAAGTTACTGCAGTGCAAGAAGCCAAAGATTTGAGCGTGCTAAAACTTGACGAGTTGCTTGGATCCTTGAAGATTCATGAAGTTGAACTCGATGCTAAAGACAAGCCCAAACGGGACAACACGATAGCGCTGAAGGCCGAACAAAAGAATCACAAGACTCAAAGAAGGAGGAAGTCATCAAAAGCGTTAAAGATTGAAGAATCAAAGAATGACGACTCCAGCCAATCAGAACAAGAGCCAAGTGATGAAGATGATGAATTATCTTTCATCTCTAGAAAGATAAGACGCATGTGGAAGAAGAAGTCCAAAGGAAATCAGACTTTCAAGAAGAATGGCAAAGATGAAACTAAACCAAAGAAGTCATCTGTCATTTGTTACAAGTGCAATCAGCCTGGACACTACAAGTCCGAATGTCCTACTCTAAAAAACCAAAGAAGAGTAAAGAAGGCAAGAAAAGCATGATAGCAACGTGGGAGGACCTAGATTCATCAAAATCAAATACAGGTTCCGAGTCATCTGAACATGAAAACATCTGCCTGGTAGCCGAGGAGGATAGTGATGAGGAGGTAAAATCTGATTACGATAACCTGCATGATGCCTACTCAGAATTGTTAGAAGATTCTAATGTTATTCTGAAACAGTACAAACTGTTAAAGAAAAAGTATGTAGAAAAAATTAGACATACTGAAGTAATAGAGAGAAAATATACATGCGAAGAAGCAATTAGATGAGAAAAAGAAAGTGGTAGATAGATCAGAAGAGATCAATCAGTTGAAACTAAGAATTAAAAATCTGTAGACATCCAAGTGATAAAACCGGATTAGGGTTTACAGGCAATAAGTCTCATCCTCATAAGAACCCTTTCTCTCAAAAGAGAAACTATATTAAATTTTGTGTTAATCAACGTACTAGTAATATGCATCAAAGAACTCATCATGTGCATGCTACTAACCCTAAAGGACCCAAGAAAATATGGGTACCAAAAAATAAAATAGTTTCTCCTGCAGATATCCTTCCTTTGAAGATGCGGCAAACACCATTGGTATTTAGACAGTGGATGCTCGCGACATATGACGGGAAGAAGGTCTATGTTCCTAGATCTTCAGTATAAGAAGGGAGGATCGGTAACTTTCGGAGACAACCAGCAGGGAAAGATTATTAGAATCGGTAAAATAGGTAAAGATTCCTTTGCATGCATAAATAATGTACTGTTTGTTGATGGTCTGAAATATAATTTGATCAGCGTCAGTCAATTGTGTGATTCTGGTTTCATAGTCACATTCAATCAAAATCATTGTGAAGTTAGAAACAAAGATGGGTCAATACTTTTTTCTGCCAAGAGAACAAATAATCTTTACAAAATTGATTTAGAAGATTTTCAAAGTCAAAATGTTTCATGTTTTCTATCTTCCGAAGAAGAAAGACTAGTCTGTCATAAAAAGCTAGGTCATGTCTCTTTTAAATACATTTCAAAGTTGGCAAAACATGATTTGGTAAGAGGTTTACCAAAAATAAGTTTTGACAAAGATTTTTTCTATGAAAATTGTTTGAAAGGAAAACAAGTTAAAACTTCATTTTCTTCTAAAAATTTTGTAACATTATCTAGACCATTAGAGTTGTTACATATGGATTTATTTGGTCCAACACGGATAATAAGTCTTAGCGGAAAGAAATATGGACTCGTTATTGTTGATGACTTTACTCGATTTTGTTGGATATTATTTTTATCACACAAAGATGAATCTTTTAAGTGTTTTAGGACTCTATCCAGAAAGTTACAGAATGAAAAAGGAATGTCTATAGCTAGTATCAGGAGTGACCATGGTGGAGAGTTTGAAAACAAGAAGTTTAGGTTATACTGTGAGGAGAATGGAATTTTCCACAATTTCTCTGCTCCCAGGACTCCACAACAGAATGGATTTGTTGAAAGGAAGAACAAGACGATTCAAGAAATGGCTAGGACTATGCTTTGTGAGATGAATCTTCCTAAGTACTTCTAGGCAGAAGCTGTGAATACAACATGCTATATTCAGAATAGAATTCTGTTGCGACCCATGTTGAAGAAGACTCCTTATGAGTTATGGAATGGAAGAAGACCAAACATATCTTACTTTCATCCATTCGGGTGCAAATGCTCTATTCTGAATACAAAGGAGCTGCTGGATAAATTCGATTCAAAGACCTATCCAGGAATCTTTCTAGGCTACTCATTATCGTCTAAGGCATTCCAGGTGTACAACCTTATTTCAAAGACAGTTGAGGAGACCATCTATGTCAAGTTTGATGATAGTTCCCAACCCCATAAGGAAGATGACATGGAGAGTGAAGGTCCTTCAAAGAACTTAGACGACACAATAGAAACTCCAGCACCAGGTACTCATGAAGACAAAGTTGAAGATATCCTAGAAACCATTAGACTGAAAAGAGACTGGAAATATAAAAGTTCTCATCCAAAAGAGTTGATTATCGGAGAGACCTCAGAAGGAGTTAGGACAAGGTCCAGATTCAGAAGAGAAGCTAATGTGGCTTTTATCTCTGAAATAGAGCCTAGGAAGGTTGAGGAAGCCCTTCGAGACGAAGCTTGGGTGTTAGCCATGCAAGAGGAGCTGAATCAATTTTCTAGAAATAATGTTTGGTCCTTAGTTCCGAAACCCCCTAAGAAATCCATCATAGGAACCAGATGGGTCTTTAAGAATAAGTTAGACGAATCAGGAAGAGTGAGTCAAAATTAGGCTAGGTTAGTAGCACAAGGCTATAATCAGCAAGAAAGAATAGACTACAATGAGACATATGCTCCAGTAGTAAGACTTGAAGCCATTAGGATATTGCTGGCATATGCAGTCTGTCATAATATGTGAAGAGTGCCTTTTTGAACGGTTTTATAGACGAAGAGGTGTATGTTAAGCAACCACCTGGTTTCGAGGATGTTAAGAATACAGACCATGTCTATAGACTTCATAAAGCCTTATACGGCCTGAAGCAAGCTCCTAGAGCTTGGTATGATTGTCTGAGTACTTTTCTCTTAGAAAATGGTTTTTGTAGAGGTCAAGTTGACAAGACGCTCTTTAGGAAAATTTATGAAAATAAATTTATAATATTTTAGATCTATGTTGATGATATTTTTTTGGTGCTACTTCAAAGAAATTATGCATGAAGTTTGAGAGTCTAATGAAAAATGAATTTGAAATGAGCATGATGGGTGAGTTAAAGTTCTTTCTTGGGTTGCAAGTTAAGCAAAACGAAGAGAAAATCTTTATCCATTAACAAAAATATGTGAAAGAATTGTTGAATAAGTTTGATATGCAAAGTGTAAAGCCAATGACTACTCCGATGCATCCTTCAAATCTTTTGTCTAAAGATGAACTTGGTAAGAAGGTGGATCAAACCCTGTATAGAGGGATGATCGATTCTTTACTGTATCTTATTGTAACATCCCACTCTCAATTGGAAGGGTAAAATAGTAAAATTGACATAGGATGGAATAGATTTGGAGTGCATATGACTGTTCATGCATAATAGGATTGGTCCACAGTCACATTTGTGCACATGAAATTACTGTACATGCATACATGATATTCCCGGTTTGCGTGCCTAAGATAATTTTATTGGGATTAACGTGGTTAATGGGTTTGGAAAAAATTATTATGAGTGCGCCATACATTGTTTTCTATTTTAAGGGATTTTTAGGAATTTTTCTGGATTTTTCCGGAGAAACTTCCCGGACCGGAAAAATCGCCAATTAGCGAACCGGTCGATTTTCGGTAGCGAAAATTGCTACCCAATGGCACTGTATTATTGGGTATATTATAGTGGGAGTGCAATTAGGGTCATTGAAGTTTATTGGGTTAAATGTTTGATCCGAATTAAAGTATGATACTTTGACTTTTCCTTACCATTGTTGACCAACCATATAAGGCCACCTCTCCACTTCATTTCTTCATTCCACGGTTTTGCCTAAGGAAACATTGCTTCCTTTCTATTGTAACCGAAAATGTGAGATAAGGTATAAAAAAATGATGAAAGCTTATTGGTTTATACCTTTGACTTTTCTTTGAAAACTTGGACCAACCATATCTTGCCAACATCTCCTTCATTTAATGCCTACTTATCTATTTCTTGGTATTGCCTATGCTCTCTCTCGGTTATGGCTTAAAGAAGTGAAAGAATGAGATAAAAAGGTGGATTAGGTCTTTGTTTCTTAACTCATCCAACACCTCCTCCTTTGAAACCTCTCCATCGTTTTCTTTCCTTTTCTTTTCCTACTTGTTCTTCTTCTTCCCTTGCTTATAAGTTGAAGTTTCTTATCTTGATGATGGTCATGCATGGTGTGGTAGATTAGAGGAGTTAGTGCAATAAATTGGAAAAGTGAAGGACTAATTGTTGGAAGCTTGAAATAGGTAAGAATTCATGAAGCTTTAATTAATTATGCATTGAATTGTGCATTGAATGAATCATGGTTATTATATGCATCCAAAGGGGGTTATTGTTTACTAATCATGAGTTATGATGGTTAAAAGTTATGAAAATGATAGTTTGAATTGTTGGGTTATGTTTGAATATGATTTGAGGAAGTTAGCATGAAGGATGTGTTGTAACTTGGTTTAACTTGATTTTGGATGATTCTTGATGATTTTTCTTACATGAAAATGATTATGTATGGTGCTGCTAAGTTGAGGTAGTATTTCCTAGTGAATGTATGTATGACCTAGGGACTGATTTCTTGTCCATTTGGTATGCTTAGTGAAGTAAAATTGGACTTGGCATGATAGGAAGTGAATGGAGAAGTAAAGCTGGAAAATTTGTTTTTGACCTACTGTACTATTTTGAGCATAACTCATTGTGTGGTTATGCAAATGAGTTGAGGTTTGTGCCCAATGAAACTTTGGGTTGTTGGCTATATTTTTGTGTGAAATAGGTATTGTCTAATTGTAACTCTAAGAGGTTGAAATTTGGCTTGGAAAGTTGCTGCTGGGACTTATGTGAACAGTAACCGAGACATAGAACCTAGAGTTTTACTGATTTTTCTAAATGATTTGATATGGAATTTGGGAAAATGGTCTTCATGAAAGTTGAATCATATTAAGTTAGCTTTCCATTACCACTGATTTTGCTATTTTTCGATCTGTATATTGGGAGTTATGCACTGTGGAATATTGACTGATTGTGAGCAATTGGTGAAACATAGCTATCAGTGTAGGTATTGTGACCATTCTGATTAGAGGCCATTTTAGTAATTTCTCTCAATTGAATTGGCTTAAGTGATCTTCTGAAGAGTTGTATAGGAAACAATTATCTTGAAAACGGTATATAGCATGCTATTTTACGATACCATAATTGGGACTTATACTTTTTCAAAGATTGGACTGAAGTTAGGTCATGGGCTGCTGATCAGGGCAGTAACTTGCAAGACTGTTTTAAATTGGTTAATGATGGAATTTGATTCTGAGCCCTTCATGAGAAGTTTAGTACTGAGTTTTATCTTTTCATGGGTATAAAGTATGTAATTTTTCGACATTTGTACAAGGAGTTATACTGTTTGAAAAATCACTGTCCAATTTTAGTATTTTCAGGGGCAGCAGCCTTTACTGAATTGTTTGACCTAGTTAGCCATTGAATTTGAATTTAGAATGTTCATGAAAGTTGTAGATCACATTGTGATATTACTGAGAAAATTTATTGTGTAATTTTTTGACTAAGGAAATGGGAAGTTATTGAATTTACAAAATACTGCACTGGGTAGGAACTCTACTGCACTGCTTAGGAACTCATTGACTGGACAGAAACTTTGATTGTATTTTTAACACCCTTAGAAGTGAATTTGGCTTTTGGGTTCTTCATGAACATTGTAGATCTTTCTTTTCTTTATGAAATAGACATTAATTTTACCCAATTTGGAGTCCAGAGTTGGGAGTTATGCCATGTGTAAGTTGGCATGTTGGAGAAAGTTTTCCAGATCTGTTATGGGAGTAATGTAAGTCGACTTGTACTGACCTTTTTCCATTCTTTTGCTTATAACTTGTTCGTCCGGCGCCCGATTGACCTGATTCTCGAGGTATCGGATTCATGACTTATTGACTTTCATTTTCTGAGACATTGGAAATTATTGGACGAAAAATTGACGTGGGTCCGGTTTATTATTTTCTGGTCACTGTTTTATTTTATGGGACCTATAAAGGTCAGAATTGAGCGCCGTCAGCGCCATTAGATTTCTTATTTTTGAAACGGATTTTTCTGTGGAAAAAGATGAGATTAGGGCCGGGAATATCATGATCATGCATTGTGCACCTTCTAAGTGTTACATGTGCATTCTGAAATAGTTCTGATTGAACAATTGATAATGTTTGTATATTGTCACTGTTATAGAGTCACACTTGGAGCGTCGGTCCACCGACGTCACTGAGACGGCCAGACTTTGGCTCGAAAATACAGGTGAGTAACCTAGTTGGTTTCTCAAATTCCTGAATGTCTAAATGCCCTATGTGAATTACTTGCCGAGGTGATTTACATAGATTACTGAAACATATTGGATGGAATTACATGCTTTTCTTGTCTCGAATGGAACTACTTGCAAAGGTGAATTGTATGGTTATTGAATCAGTATAGGATTAAGTTGCATGCTTTTCCGTATTGGATTGGACTATCGCATGAAACTGAAAACTGCAATACTGGGCTTTTATAGCCATATCACCGATTACCGAAAATCTTTAATATTGGACTTTTATAGCCATACTACTGTAAACCCACTGAGTACTGCATTACATGCATAAATGCATGAACAGATAATGGACGTTGTGACCCAAGTTGCGATTATTACTGACCGGGCCTCGAGTCCGAGGGAATTTATCCCTGAATACTGTACTGACCGGGTCTCGAGCCTGAGGGGAGAAATCTCTGACGCGTCCCCACTGAATACTGACTAAGCACTTGGGCACAACACTGAATAATTGGAAAGAGTCACATATGCATTGCATTCACATGAATGACTGTTTTGTGAAAATTACTGATTACGTGATGGCATGATTTACTGTAAACTGTTACATGTTACTGCAAATTATTATTTAACGTTGTAAATTGTTATGATACTGTTAATTGAATACTACTGTATTATGTAGTACGCCAAGTGCGTAATGCATGATTTGAGTGAACCATCGATGATGGTTTCTCACTGAGTTCGCAAAACTCACCCAAAATTTGCATCTATTTTTTAGGTCCTGAAGAATACCCCAGTTGACACGGGAGTATGTCTACTGTAGGCTAGTAAAGGATAGAGGTCGGGATCAGTCCGTTTCTGCATTAGTGTCTTATCAAATTGTGTTCCGCAAACACTGTATAACAATGCTCTGCATTTCTACTGAGCCCATTGTGGTTTTAATGTTTTACTCATTGACTGATTGTAAATTATTCTTGGATGACTGTAATAACTGAGACCGGTTTATTATGAACATGGGTTTTAGTTACTTATCGCTTTTGCCGCTAACGTGGAATCAATGGCTTCAAGAAAAAAATGTATACTGGTTTTAATCGATCGATGTAGATACGCCACCCTCGCGGGCACGGACTCGGATATCACCAACGATATCGGGTTCGGGTCACTTTCGGGAGTGGGTGTTACATTTAGGTGGTATCGAGCCCGATGTACGTAATATATCTGGGCACACCAAACATAGGGTGCGAGCATTTGAGTCGTGTCATTGCGCATCCGTGGCAATCGATCCCTAGTTTGAGTCGGACGGGTAGAAATCCTACGTGTGCATACGTGTCAAGTGATTAAGTGAGAGAAAAGTGAGACTGTGTTAGAGGGTGAACCCCTGGAAGTGTATAAGCAATTAGGAAAGGAAAAGGGAAAAATGGATAAGGAGATTGATATTGTACTGTGGTTAAAATGACTGTGTTGGCTGGATCGATTAAGGAAAGGATTGATATCAAACCGAGTCCCCGATTAAAGTGGCATGGCGACGAAACAGTATGTCTAGAACTTGGAGGGTCCATCGGAGATATGAGAAACATATTTGGTTAGAGTAGGCATGGGTGTAATTACATCGAGGTAATTAGAGTTCGACTTGTATCTATGATTTAAATGGGAACCGAAATGAACGAAGAATATATGGTTCGAACAGTGATATGGATTCACCGATTTGTGTTCAATATCGAGAGATATCATAGGTAGATAAGGATAGCGGGATTGTGATAGGCTCAATATTGTACCGCATGCGGTCTACTAGAACTGAAAGAAAAGTACCTAGTGCTCAGTCGAGTAAGAAAAGTAGAAGATAAAAGTGTATGATAAACTGAAATGAACTCGTGAAACGGGAATGATCTTGAACGCAGAAGCGTGAGACTGAAATGGTTATGTGAATATTGTGCTAAGAGTTTGGAAACTAATATCAAAGGATGGTAAGAGGGAAAAGACAGACTGATGATTTCTACTAATTGTGTATCGGGAAATTCTGGATTTGGTTGAAAAGATGTATATGGACACACAGAAATGGTAAATGAATGGATAAATAGCTAAGATACAGTGGAGTTGTAACAATGATTTTGTCGTGTTTTGGGGATTGTGAATGCCCTATCATAGATTGTTTGAGGATAATAAAGAGATACGTAACAATAAGAAGATGATATTGTATAAGTCAAATGGTTATGACCTTAAAGAGGTAAAGCTGACACATAAATGATATGAGAATGAAAAAAGAAAAAGAAAAAAAGATAGCGATATATGAAAAGAGTTGTCACATTTAAGTCGATTTACCATTGGGAGTATCTATTGGACAGTAAAGTTGATCATGATTAATGAAACGTATGTGCAAGATACATGAAAATCACAGAGGAGATGATCGGTGAATGATTAGAATGGCTATAAATGTAAAGTTTATATAGGGTTAAAGGAAGACATAGGAGGACTGAGTGTACTTGTATGAGAGGAAGTGAAGAATGATTATGGCATTAGTCCTCTAATTGCGGATCAGTATAAACAGAAAGGAGTTTTGTGGAAGTCTGAATTGTATAGGTTACTAATTGGTTTCTGGATAAAATGCTGAGGTATAGATTACTGAATAAGTGTGAAAGAAAGTGTTTATGTGACTGTCACAAGGAACCTTAGTGTAAGGAATATTCTGATCGCTTAAATTATCGCATAAAATTGTTCTGATTGAGATAGTACGTATAGTGAAGGATGATTGAAAAGTAATTAGGGATAATAATTGGTTGATGAGACTTTCGTGAACAGTATAAAGATGGTAACAAGACTAATGGTCAAACGGAAAGAAGTATGGACAAAATTAAAAGTGAAATTGAGTCATATCTCATACTACCGGGTTATCTCAGATTGTGTATGGAAATGTAAAGTATCCAATAACATGAGTGGAATTTTAATTTGAGATGATCCTATTGCAATGTGAAGTGAAATACTTAAATGAAGTGGAATTTATGGAAGTCCAAGTACGGATGACTAGGTATTGGCATATGTTGATGTGAATGACAGGAAAACAATTGAAAAGAGAAAATGAATGGAGACAAGAAGTCAGAAAGGAAAACTGATAATGACGTGATGTATGGAAAAGTTAATAAGACCCTAATAGGGAATGATGTGAAGTAAGCAAATGGTCGTGACTATGATTATCGACAGAATGTGTTTGAAATTGTTAAACAGTGAAAAGTAAAAAGAACTACATGAATAATTGAGGAATTTGATACTGCTGATAAATCTACCTTTGGAGAGTGGACAATGTGTGTTGAACTGAAACATAAATTGAATTGACGTTGATAAATGGTATTGGTGTCATGATCTCGATTGAAAGCCTTGGAGAGTATAGATTCCTATAAGGATGCACTGTGTTAATTTGAGGAAAGAGACAGGCATAAATACCGACAATGTTGAAATGAACAGACAATTCTGACTACTAAACTCAAATAGTGAACAGATAAGGCTGCAATGAACAAATCAATTACAGATATTGGGATTTTTCAAAGAATGTCAATTTGATTAAGGGTGATAGGGAGAATGGTATTGAATAATTCAAAGAATAAGCATGTGTCGGGATTGAACAAAGAAACGGATGAGCAAAGAAATTGAGCAATCGAAGCTAGAAATTTTACGAGAAATATGCGAAGAGTGAAATTGAGTTACTACTGGTATAGAATGAAGTGATTATTGATTTAAGTGCTTAGAGGTGTGAACGTTCAACAGGAAAAATACTTGATTATGATCGTGTGATAGAGTTACGATTTCTTCGTAGGATATATTGCTACATTTGCACAATGCCTAACGAGAGTCAAAGACCATAATGGATTTGAGACTGTGTTGAGTGAAACAAAGGAAAGTGACATAGGAAAACAGCATGGGTTAGCTAAAGTGGATCAGGATCGGATAAGTGAAACAGAGTAAAATGCATATCCGGGATAGAGTAACATTCTAGAATAATGAATTGTCTAAGGAGAATTGAATTTGAACAGAGAGTCAATGGGATATAAAGCATGACTGCATTAGGTAAAGTATCACTGGTTATACTAAAATGGAGCTAAATGTCATTGTATTGGTACCAAAGGAATGTGAATCGTCCCTGACTGAATATGGTTACTGTGACCTTTCATAAAATGAATTATTGAGTGGAAAAGTGTATGGGACATATAGGAACATATGATTACGGTCATACTGAATTGTTGATGAAGAATTTCGAGGACGAAATTGTTATTAGGAGGGGGGAATTGTAACATCCCACTCTCAATTGGAAGGGTAAAATAGTAAAATTGACATAGGATGGAATAGATTTGGAGTGCATAGGACTGCTCATGCATAATAGGATTGGTCCACATTCACATTTGTGCACATGAAATTACTGTAGATGCATACATGATATTCCCGATTTACGTGCCTAAGATAATTTTATTGGGATTAACGTGGTTAATGGATTTGGAAAAAATTATTATGAGTGCGCCATACAATGTTTTCTATTTTAAGGGATTTTTAGGAATTTTTCTGGATTTTTCCGGAGAAACTTCCCGGATCGGAAAAATCGCCAATTGGCGAACCGGTCGATTTTCGGTAGCGAAAATTGCTACCCAATGGTACTGTATTATTGGGTATATTATAGTGGGAGTGCAATTAGGGTCATTGGAGTTGATTGGGTTAAATGTTTGATCTGGATTAAAGTATGATACTTTGACTTTTCCTTACCATTGTTGACCAACCATATAAGGCCACCTCTCCACTTCATTTCTTCATTCCACGGTTTTGCCTAAGGAAACATTGCTTCCTTTCTATTATAACCGAAAATGTGAGATAAGGTTTTAAAAAATGATGAAAGCTTATTGGTTTATACCTTTGACTTTTCTTTGAAAACTTGGACCAACCATATCTTGCCAACATCTCCTTCATTTAATGCCTACTTATCATATTTCTTGGTATTGCCTATGCTCTCTCTCGATTATGGCTTAAAGAAGTGAAAGAATGAGATAAAAAGGTGGATTAGGTCTTTGTTTCTTAACTCATCCGAACACCTCCCTCCTTTGAAACCTCTCCATCATTTTCTTTCCCTTTTCTTTTCCTCCTTGATGATGGTCATGCATGGTGTGGTAGATTAGAGGAGTTAGTGCAATAAATTGGAAAAGTGAAGGACTAATTGTTGGAAGCTTGAAATAGGTAAGAATTCATGAAGCTTTAATTAATTATGCATTGAATTGTGCATTGAATGAATCATGGTTATTATATGCATCCAAAGGGGGTTATTGTTTACTAATTATGAGTTATGATGGTTAAAAGTTATGAAAATGATAGTTTGAATTGTTGGGTTATGTTTGAATATGATTTGAGGAAGTTAGCATGAAGGATGTGTTGTAACTTGGTTTAACTTGATTTTGGATGATTCTTGATGATTTTTCTTACATGAAAATGATTATGTATGGTGTTGCTAAGTTGAGGTAGTATTTCCTAGTGAATGTATGTATGACCTAGGGACTGATTTCTTGTCCATTTGGTATGCTTAGTGAAGTAAAATTGGACTTGGCATGATAGGAAGTGAATGGAGAAGTAAAGCTGGAAAATTTGTTTTTGACCTACTGTACTGTTTTGAGCATAACTCATTGTGTGATTATGAAACTGAGTTGAGGTTTGTGCCCAATGAAACTTTGGGTTGTTGACTATATTTTTGTGTGAAATAGGTATTGTCTAATGGTAACTCTAAGAGGTTGAAATTTGGCTTGGAAAGTTGCTGCTGGGACTTATGTGAACAGTAACCGAGACATAGAACCTAGAGTTTTACTGATTTTTCTAAATTATTTGATATGGAATTTGGGAAAATGGTCTTCACGAAAGTTGAATCATATTAAGTTAGCTTTCCATTACCACTGATTTTGCTATTTTTCGATCTTTATATTGGGAGTTATGCACTGTGGAATATTGACTGATTGTGAGCAATTGGTGAAACATAGCTATCAGTGTAGGTATTGTGACCATTCTGATTAGAGGCAATTTTAGTAATTTCTGTCAATTGAATTGGCTTAATTGATCTTCTGAAGCATTGTAGAGGAAACAATTATCTTGAAAATGGTATATAGCATGCTATTTTTCGATACCAGAATTGGGACTTATACTTTTTCAAAGATTGGACTGAAGTTAGGTCATGGGCTGCTGATCAGGGCAGTAACTTGCAAGACTGTTTTAAATTGGTTAATGATGGAATTTGATTCTGAGCCCTTCATGAGAAGTGTAGTACTGAGTTTTATCTTTTCATGGGTATAAAGTATGTAATTTTTCGACATTTTTACAAGGAGTTATACTGTTTAAAAAATCACTGTCCAATTTTAGTACTTTCAGGGGCAGCAGCCTTTACTGAATTGTTTGACCTAGTTAGCCATTGAATTTGAATTTAGACTGTTCATGAAAGTTGTAGATCACATTGTGATATTACTGAGCACATTTATTGTGTAATTTTTTGACTAAGGAAATGGGAAGTTATTGAATTTACAAAATACTGCACTGGGTAGGAACTCTACTGCACTGGTTAGGAACTCATTGACTGGACAGAAACTTTAATTGTATTTTTAACACCCTTAGAGGTGAATTTGGCTTTTGGGTTCTTCATGAACATTGTAGATCTTTCTTTTCTTTATGAAATAGACATTAATTTTACCCAATTTGGAGTCCGGAGTTGGGAGTTATGCCATGTGTAAGTTGGCATGTTGGAGAAAGTTTTCCAGATCTGTTATGGGAGTAATGTAAGTCGACTTGTACTGACCTTTTTCCATTCTTTTGCTTATAACTTGTCCGTCCAGTGCCCGATTGACCTGATTCTCGAGGCATCGGATTCATGACTTATTGAATTTCATTTTCTGAGACAGTGGGAATTATTGGACGAAAAATTGACGTGGGTTCGGTTTAATATTTTCTGGTCACTGTTTTATTTTATGGGACCTATAGAGGTCAGAATTGAGCGCCGTCAGCGCCATTGGATTTCTTATTTTTGAAACGGATTTTTATGTGGAAAAAGATGAGATTAGGGCCGGGAATATCATGATCATGCATTGTGCACCTTCTAAGTGTTACATGTGCATTCTGAAATAGTTCTGATTGAACAATTGATAATGTTTGTATATTGTCACTGTTATAGAGTCACACTTGGAGCGTCGGTCCACCGACGTCACTGAGACGGCCAGACTTTGGCTCGAAAATACAGGTGAGTAACCTAGTTGGTTTCTCAAATTCCTGAATGTCTAAATGCCTTATGTGAATTACTTGCCGAGGTGATTTACATAGATTACTGAAACATATTGGATGGAATTACATGCTTTTACTGTACTAAATGGAACTACTTGCAAAGGTGAATTGTATGGTTATTGAATCAGATAGGATTAAGTTGCATGCTTTTCTTGTATTGATTGACTCGCATGAAACTGAAACTGCAATCTCGGGCTTTTATAGCCATATCACCGATTATTGAAAGCTTCAAATCTTGGCTTTTATAGCCATACTACCGTAAACCCACTGAGTACTGCATTACATGCATAAATGCATGAACAGATAATGGACGTTGTGACCCAAGTTACGATTATTACTGACCGGGCCTCGAGTCCGAGGGAATTTATCCTCGAATCTTTCGACCGGTCTCGAGCCCGATGGGAGAAATCACACGCGTCCCCACCAATACCGATCGAGCACTTGGGCACAACATCAATAATTGGAAAGAGTCACATATGCATTGCATTCACATGAATGACTGTTTTGTGAAAATTACGATTACGTGATGGCATGATTTATCAGAAATCTGCTACATGTTACCGCAAATTATTATTTAATGCAGTAAATTGTTATGTTATCGTTAATTGAATACTATCAGATATGTAGTACGCCAAGTGCGTAATGCATGATTTGAGTGAACCATCGATGATGGTTTCTCACTGAGTTCGCAAAACTCACCCAAAATTTGCATATATTTTTCAGGTCCTGAAGAATACCCCGGTTGACACGGGAGTATGTCTACTGTAGGCTAGTAAAGGATAGAGGTCGGGATTAGTCCGTGTCTGCATTAGTGTCTTATCAAATTGTGTTCCGCAAACACTGTATAACAATGCTTTGTATTTCTACTGAGCCCATTGTGATTTTAATGTTTTACTCTTTGACTGATTGTAAATTATTCTTGGATGACTGTAATAACTGAAACTGGTTTATTATGAACATGGGTTTTAGTTACTTACTATTTTTGCCGCGCTAACGTGGAATCAATGGCTTCAAGAAAAAAAAATGTATACTGGGTTTTAATCGACTGATGTAGTACGCCACCCTCGCGGGGCACGGACTCGGATATCACCAACGATATCGGGTTCGGGTCACTCGGGAGTTGGGTGTTACACTTATAGCAAGTAGACCTGATATTCTGTTCAGTGTATGCTTGTGTGCAAGGTTTCAGGCCGATCCTAGAGAGTCTCATTACATTGCTGTTAAGAGGATTATGAGATATCTCGCAGGTACTACTGATCTTTGCTTAATGTTTGAGAAAGGCAAAGATTTCAGGTTAATTGGATATTGCAACGCAGACTATGCCGGAGATAGAATCGAAAGGAAAAGCACAAGTGGAGGATGTCACTTTCTTGGCTCAAACTTAGTTTCATGGTCAAGCAAGAAACAAAGCTCAATTGTTTCATCAATCTGCAAGCAGCGAGTATATGTTCACCGCAGTCGTTGTTCACAAACGTTGTGGATCAAATATCAACTTGAAGACTATTCAGTTCAAGAAGAGGAGATTCCAATCTATTGCGACAACACCAGTGCAGTCAATCTATCAAAGAATCCGATCCAGCATTCGAGAGTGAAACACATCGAAGTCAGACATCACTTCTTAAGAGACTATGTTCAGAGGAAGGTGGTTAAACTCCAGTTCATTGAAACAGAGTATCAGTGGGCAGACATCTTCACCAAACCATTAAGTGAAGAACGATTCCAGAAGATCAGACGCAACCTTAACATGGTTATGTTAAGCGAATAGTTAGGCTAAAGGGACGTCAAAATAAATGGCGTCAGAAACAGTGAGTTACAGTTGGTAACTTCTCTAACAAGAAAGTTTTAGAGGGAAACGTTTCACGATCTTTAGAATCCCAACGATTCTAGGGCATGCGTGATAAGACTCTTCAAGTAGCCTAAAGTTGAAATCATTGCGGTTATTCTCATCTCTAGACGGTTCATCTTGCTTTCCAAATTCTCTCTGTCATCCTACCCTAGAAGAAAAGCTTACCAGAGACAGTTTTCATTCTGAAACAATGGAGGCAGCTATGATATTCGAAAGACATGTGGATTTCGAGTCGCTAAGGAAAGATGGTATGGACGTAGAACCTGAGATTGAAAGAGTTAGTTGGAGGAATTTTTTCCAGATTCGAGAACCAGTGTACACCGATGAAGTATTTGATTTTTGGAAGAACGCTCAACTTGTAGACAACACTATTATATCCTTAGTAGATGGTATATCTATTCTTGTGACAAAGGAGCTGATAAGGATAGTGACCGGTTGTCCATCGGTCAGTGAGACTCTGTCAACCAAGGCTAAATGGATGACAATGGTCAATATGAATGAAGAAGATGTTAGCAGACAGTTGTATGGAGTGAATGACCCTTCGGAGAGGAAGACTTCGAGTCTGGTCCCAAAAGCTAGGGTTCTTCATGCTATTCTGTTTAATTGCATATTACCTAGAGTAGGTTCAAGGCATTTGCTGACCACTCTGGATGAACAATGTTTGTTCTACCTGTTGAATCGCAATCCTATTGACTTACCCTTCTTAATCTTCCATTATATGATTAAGGGGATGAAGGATACAAACAGCTATCCTTACGGCATGCTTCTTACAAGGATTTTAAGGAATCTGAGTCCTTCTACAGAGGAAATAGAAGGATTGTTCCTGTGAACAAAGATTATTGACTCAATCACTATACTGACGAATGGGTCGAGGACGTTGATTCCTAAGAAGCGCACTCTTCAAGGAGAACAAGAACCGAGGGGAGCGTAGATCAAGAAGACTCCGCTTCTAGATTTCATGGAAGTGTGAGTATGCCAATAGAAGAAAGGAGAAGATTAAATAAAAAGCCTTTGATAAAACTAGCTTGTCCTAGAGAAGAG
Source organism: Erythroxylum novogranatense (assembly GCA_029891385.1). NCBI lineage: Eukaryota > Viridiplantae > Streptophyta > Magnoliopsida > Malpighiales > Erythroxylaceae > Erythroxylum > Erythroxylum novogranatense. Next base: position 63,402,321 of record CM057226.1, on the reverse strand, counting down.
AATGATATTGCTCAAAGGACAGACGATGGTGCGACAAAAAGGAAAGGAGAGAGTCTTTTAGGTGAAATCACTAAGAAAGCAAGGAGATCATCTAGGATTCGAACCTTAAGGCAACAAGAAGAGAGAAGAACCAGAGAGCAGGAAAAAGAAGAAGCCTCTGGATCCAGCGCACCAAGGGCAAGGTGACAAGATCTCTCGCCTCAATTTTGGAGGAAGAATCACCAAACAGAGCAAGGAGACCGAGAAGAAGAGAAAATTGGAGTCTGAGACACAGAAGTCTCAAGTGAAGAAAACTCCAAGAATAAAGACTAAAGTGGTTAGTCGAAGGAGGAGTTTGTCTACTCCTGTGGAAGCTAATCAAGAGAAGAATACTCCCATTGTTGAGCAACCGGAGGAACCAGTGGAGCCTAACCTGGTTCAGCCTACTCCTGTTGATAATCAACAAGAAGTCACAACAGATTTGAGTTCAGTGCAGGTACCATTGAAGAAATCTGATGAACCTAGTCTGGTCATTCATAACTATTCCAAATTTTTGAGAAAGGATAAGTTTAAAGTCAGACTGGTTGAAGTGGTGACAAGGAGGAATACTGCAATTGCTATATGCAGTCAACCTACAAGACAAATAAAGGCTGTCTTACAACCTATTCTGATAAATAGTGAGACATGGCACATATTGAATGAAGATGAAAGAAACTTCTATGATACCTTAAGGTATGCTGCTACAAGGTCATACCCTACAAAAATGTCTTCTCGTCCTTGCACTATTTATCCAGTCATAGAAAAGTCGATAATAAAGGTTGTACCAGACATTCAGCCAAGATATCCCTTGGATTTGAATAAGGGGAAATCGAAACTTTTTCCTGAAGAAGAAGTTTGTGATGATCTTTCTGCAGATCAGATTGAAGAAAAAGTGCAAAAAATTAATGAAGCATGCGCTTCTAAAGAGAATGATGGTGGAGCTAGTTGTAGCTATACTGATAAGAAAGAAAATTGTCCAGTAAGGGGAAGATTGACAACAGGGACATTCATTGAATTCCTTGTCCAAACAGTTTTGCGTATTAGACCCTTATCTAATACATTGTCTATTGAAGCTGAAGGCATACCCTTGCAAGGAAGACAGTTGCTGATGCTACCTGTTCCCTATGACTTGGATATTCCAGAGTCAAGATTATTCATTCATCCACCCATATTTGCGATTAATGAAGACTATGTTCAGAGTCAAGAGTATTCATTCATCCACCCATATTTGCGATTAATGAAGACTATGTTCCATCCTCGGATGCATATGCTACAACAATTGCGTTCACAACACCCTCCGAAGCTAATGATCAATCCTCATCAACGTTTGCCTCCCAAGCAGAAATCAGTCAATTACGTGGAGAAGTAAACGAGACAAAGGAGACGATGAATGATCTGAAGAAAATGATGACAGAACTGTTGAAAAGTCGTCGTCATTAATCATTTTTTATTATAAAAAATAGGGGGAGAAGAGAATAAGCAGAAGAGGAATGGAAATTGTCAAAACTTAAGGGTGTGATTGAAGGAGCTGAAGAAGAAGGCAAAAGAAGAAGACATTTGAAGATAAGTTTTTTTCTTCTTCTTATACATTGTATTTTGTTTTCTTGATTGTATATAATTTGTTATCATCAAAAAGAGGGAGATTGTTAAGTCAAAATGACTTTACTTAGATATAATTTTGATGTATAACAAAGAGCAAAATAAAAGAAAAACAAAAGCAGAAGAAGCAAATCAGACGAAGTAATACAGATAAAGAAACACAGACGCAGACACAAAATAAGATGTAGACGAAGAACGCAGAAGAAATAAACAGACGCAGACACAAAATAAACACAGACAAAGCATCATAAACGAAGCAACATAGACGAAGCAACACAGACAAAACAAAGCAGACGAAGCAACACAGACAAAGCAAAGCGAAGCAATACAAACGGAGAAATATAGACGCAGACGGAGACACAGTAGAAAAACAGACGGAGACACAGTAGAAAAACAAACGAAGACACGAATAGAAAAACAGACGCAGAAGAAGAATTGAGAAGCAGGCGCAAGAGTCAATTCGGGTTAGTTACAGAACTCAACTGATTAATCGTTTCTGTTAAAGATTCAAGAAGCAAGATTCAAGAAACAAGAATCAAGAAGCAGTTGGAGACGAAGGCTATAAATACAAGTCAAAGTCGAAGATTGCAAAGTTGGAGACACAGTAGAAAAACAGACGCAGAAGAAGAATTGAGAAGCAGGCGCAAGAGTCAGTTCGGGTTAGTTACAGAACTCAACTGATTAATCGTTTCTGTTAAAGATTCAAGAAGCAAGATTCAAGAAACAAGAATCAAGAAGCAGTTGGAGACGAAGGCTATAAATACAAGTCGAAGTCGAAGATTACAAAGTTAGTTAAAAAGTTGAAAAATTGCATAATTGAAAATTAGCAGATTTATATCTACGTGATCGTAAAAGCATTCTGTACGTGTGATTCACTTCAAATCTGCCCTGCACCTCTACCACTACCACTGCCAGTCTGAACAAATCTCCCTCTCTGCCCATATCCAGACTGTCTAGACCCTCCAGATGACCTGAAAGTCCTACTCTGGCACTTGCTAAAACCTCTGCCAAAACTGCCCTGACTCTCACTCGGTCTCTTCCCCCTGGACCCCTGACCCATCTCTACCTGTTTCTATCTCATAAGTTGCTCAACTCTCACCGCAGTAGCTCTAAGCTCAATGAAGGTACTCATATCAGATCGGGCCAATCTGGTGCGAATCTCCATATTGAGACCATGTTCAAATCTCCGGCACCTATCAGCCTCAGTTGAGATCAAAGCAGTAGCATAACGCATGAGCTCGTTGAACCTCACCTCATACTACGCCATCGCATCCTACCTGCCTCAGCCCAAAAACTCCTGCATCTTCATCTCCAGATACACCTTGGGCATATAATTGTCTCTAAAAGCCCTCAGGAAATCCTCCCATGTCAGTGGGCACAGCCTGATGGTACCGCTCGGGACGGTCTTCTAGATCGATAAGCGGACCGCAGAAGAGAGATCGATAATCAAGCGCCATCTCAATCACAATCCATCCGGTCAAGACTCTCTCGATCCTCTCCACCACCCTCACCTCAAGCAGGTCTCATACGCCATAGAAATCTCTGACCCCTAACATAGCCTGTCATACCTCCTTTCCCGTCTCACAGGAACTCTAGGAGGCAACTCCTCAGATCGAGGCACCGAGGACTCTTTACTAGCTCCGACTGATCCCTGGTCAGCTAGTTGATCAATTTGATCACCAAGAACGAATGACCTATAACAAAACCATAATCCCGATTAGTGTCTGTATTTCTCACAATATTCAAGCCTAAAATTTGACTAGTCCTAAAAGATGCCAAACTATGCTCTGATACCACCTAAATGTAGCACCCCCTTACCATAGGGTATACACCGGAACGCCCGTAGGTCATCCCGATACATACCCTACAAAAAGGGTGCGCTACGAGCAATCACTAACACTTCACATGACATCAATAATCATAAAGCATCAATATGAAAATCACTAATATTTGAAACTATAAATTTTTCTCAGATATCATCAAAAGCAGTAATTTACATAACTGTCAGTTTTTTCTTGTCTGTACATTACTCCAAAAAGGAAATCAAATACAAAAAACCCTAAATAGGTCGTCCCTCAAAAAGTGTCAGCTGACCGACCTGTGAGCCATAAATTCTCTTGCCAACTCGATCTACACGGCAAGAAAAGTCTCTCTGGAGCTACGAATCTACTCTCTCGATCCTGAAAAATAATTTGCAATTTTGGGTGAGTTTGCGAACTCAGTGAGGAACAATCATCAATGGTTCATCCAATTCATGCAATATACAAACAGATCACATTTATTTCACAATAATCCATTCAGAAGTGCCACATGACTATTCACACGGGCACAAAGCAATTTACTTGTCACCCAATCAAAGACATTCAATCAAATGCATATGTAATACGTATGTGACCCTTTTTCCAATTTATTACGTTGTTGTGACCGAGGGTCTAAACTGTCCCAATAAGGGCGCATTAATCGGTGAGCCTGAGACTCTGTGTCACTATGGGCTCGAGGCCTAAATACGTTAAGCTTTAAACTCTCGTTGGCTTCTCTGGTCACAACTGTTAGTTACTGATCATACATTTATGCATGGAATGCATATGTCAAAATAAAACAAAGCCAACATCATAGTTGATCCCAAATTAACACATTCACACAAATGGTTCACAATCAATCACATTCAAATGACATATATCAAGTAGGGCACTCCTATGTCAGTATCTCTCAATACATCGGACACCTTCGGTCCGAAATTCAGGCATAAACAAACGTAAGGCCCACCATTATTCTCCACAGTGTTATAAGTGCGAAATTATAAACAATTAATAATTGAGAAACCATCTAGGTTACTCACCAAATATCTTTCGAGCTAATGTCGGGAAGTCTCGGCAACGTAAGTGGGATGACGTTCCAACCGTGCCTCTATAACCAGCAAAATAATTACACATTACCAAATGTATATTCAGAAATATCAAACAATGCACATGAAACAATTAAAACGTGTACAATGCATGTTCATGACATTCCCGGTACCATTCTATAATTCACATCACAAAATATTTCTCTATGTCTTAGGAACCCATAGACACCAGAATTACTCAATTTGGACCTCTATAGGTCCGGATATTGCCAAAATTTAGTCAATTCTCTCACTTAGATTCAATCCCTAAATCTCAATTAAATCTCACAAAGTCCACAATTCTACATGGAGAGGTAGATAATTGTCTTATGAATCCGACTCCTCAAGAATCAGGTCAATCGGAGGTCGGATGACGAAGATATAAGCAAAAGAAACTTTAGGACAAAACAAAAGATAAGAGAGTTTGCACTTATTTCCCTCTCTTCCACCATCTGAATTTCTAACATACATAACTCTTTACACACTTATCCAAAAATTACAAAAAAAAATATCATTGGAAAGATAACAAGAAACCCTACAAGTTCTATGAAGGGCTCACAAACCAATCGTACCTTTAAGGGTGCCAAAAACTACTTCAAAGTTACTGCCCATAAAATGACCATATGAACAGTAGCTGTGTTCTTCCAATCCTCATAACTTCTTACTCATAACTCCAATTAAGGTACATTATACACCATTAGAAAGATACAAACATTTGATACAATCTTCAAGAAGACACCCTAATCCAATTCAATCTCTAAGAGGGTCAAAAACACAAACAAAGTTTCTGCCCAATGAAATAGTAAAACTACCATATGAACAGTAACTGCACTCTACAAAAAAATTCCTATCTTTCCATTCCTTATGCTAAAAATTCCAAGATATAGGTCAAAATAAAGATAACAACATTTTCTACAAATTTCATGAATAACTTGGAAGCAAAATCAACCTCTAAACAATCAAATTCTCAAGCAAAACTTCTTCCTATATAAGTCTCATTCTCACAGTAACATAATCTTCCAACATTCATAACTCCACATCCCATTGACAAAAATTTTCATACCATATAGCAATAAAAATCTTAGACAATATAATACAATTATCAAGAAGGACTTCTAAGCAAATTCCAATTCAAACTAGGCCAAATCCTCTCATTAAAGTTGCTGTCCTGTTAGGGTTTATGAAATCAACATTTAACCTAAACCATAACAAAACTTTACAAATTTATATCTTACAATCCTTATATCCAAAATTCGCATAAAATATCTCATTAGAAAGCTACAACAATCCTCTAAAACTTTCCACAGGGTCACTTAAGCCAATTTCACACTTAACAATCCAAAATTAATATCAGAACACAAAAAGCACAAAACCTATGCACTTAGAGTCACTTACACACAAAACACATTTTCAGCTGAATGACCATCTGAACATTAACACACCATAACTTTCAACATACAAATCAAAAAAATTTATACTTAGTGGAGTTAGAAATCTAACACAAAAATCTTCTACTTTCATGAAGACCAAATTAGCAAATTCAATCCAAATCAACCTAAAAAAAATCATCAAAGTTTCAGGTCTCAAGGTTTGGATTACTGTTCCTACAGCACCTACAACTCACTTTTCATGCCAAATTTTAAACCCTTAAAGCAATAATTGGATAAAACTTCCTTCATATGAAATCTAGCCATACTTCGTAAGTTTAATTTAAGCCAAATTTCATCTCCATAGGACAACCATGTCAAAAGTTATGAGCAAAAATGTGAAACCTACACAAAGTAACATTTTCCAGATTTCATATCCAACTCAACTTATTTCATTCTAACACCAATCCTACTTCAATAAGCATCCAATTTAGTCTCCAATTCAGTCCCAAGTTCATCTAAACATTCACTGGAATAAAAAGGCACCAATTGGCAGCACACAACACAAAATTTTCTTACTTGAATTCTCCACTCATCTACCATCATTCTAACATCAAAACCAATCAAAAACCAATTCAACACATATTAGTCATTCAATCTCATACATACATACACTCATACCCAAGCAATCTAACCACTATCTTTATGAAATTTATGCACAATTAATCACCATAAATGCGTCTAATTACTAATAAAAGAATAGACAACTTCATTCTCACCTAAACATGCTTCAACTCTTCAATCTTCCAAGCTTCACTCAAACTTCTCAACCTCTCTTCACACCTACGGTTACCACTCTTTAAGGCAAGGATTGAGATTTTTGTGCATAAAAGAAGAGAGAGCACATAGGGTATGAAGGTCTAGATAAGTGGAGAAAGGAGGAGCAAGCAAGAAAACAAGAGAAATTCTAAGTATGGATAAAGTGCACCAACGAAGGAGGAGAGGAAGAAAACCTACGGATGAGAGAATTTGATAAACTTTCAAAGTGATTTTAAACCCTTCCCAAGGAGAAGTGTCGTTGTTAAATGAATGGAATAAGACAAGTCTAATAAATGAATAAGGACACTTGTCATTTAATTGGAAAAAGACAAAAAAATCAAGTAATCCTATTTAATAAAAGAACATTAATACAAATAAAGCTTTAATCCATCTAATGGTAATGACTCTATAATAATCCCAAAAATCATTTATCCAATAATCCAGTGCCATTAGGCAAAAGTTTTCGGTACCGAAAATCCCAACAGTCTGCCTCTAGGCAATTTTTTCCAGTCTAAAAAATACCCCGAAAAAATTCCAGGAAAATTCCTGAAATTTCCTAAAAATGTAAAACACACATAAGTCACGCCAATTCAATTTTTTAAACACACTTATCACATATTTCACAAAAATTTCCATTTAGACACATATGCTGGTAAATGTCATGAATGCATGTACAATCATGTGCATGTGCAAAAATTACCATTCATATAATTATAGAAGTTATATGATGCATGTTCATGCCGAGATATATTTACACTTGCCTAACCCATCCCAAATGACCAAATTACCCTTCCCATCGATGATGGGATGTTACATTATATGACAAAGCTCGACATCCATGAAGGGATGAGTTGGAAAAAGGTACTAAGTCATAACGACAATAATAAATGAAAGTGAGTCTCACATGCATTGCCAATTATAATTGATGTGTGTTTTGTATGAACAATGTGATACATTGTGAATATGAAATGAAGTGAATATTATGTTATGTGCAATGATGTGATGCATGAATTGAGTGAACCATCGATGATGGTTACCTCATTGAGTTCGCAAAACTCACCAAAATTGTAACGTTATCTTTTCAGGACCGAGAGACAACTTTAACTACTAAAGAGGCTTTACTAGCCGGGTAGATTACGATTGGAGATAGAGGTCATGGCTCAAAAGTCGATCAGCTGGAGTTCTTTTAGGTGGTTTAGATAATTTTGATACACTTTCCTCATTCACGTAGCACTATTGTATTAGGTTTCTGATGATGTACATATGGATAATGTTGAAAGACAATGTAGATTTCGATTTTGTGAAATGTACTGAGGAAAAAGTTTATTCTAAAATATTGTGATCTTCTTATGATGCTCTATAGGTGAATTATGTTACCATGCTATATGAAGGGAATGTAGTGATCGATCGTAGCGCGCCCTCATCATAGGATATGTGCCAGAATAACCTCCGGGTGTCCCGGTGGGTACCCTGTGATAAGGGGGCGCTACAGTATATGTATATTATTTACAAAAGAATCTTGGTACCTTATGACTAGATATATATAATGCTCACAAAAACCAAACTCTTTTTTTATTAATAGTAAATATTTTCATTATAAAACTGTAACTGAATAAGATTAAGTTACATGTAAATACACTTGTTGTCTAGGACATTATATTTACATAACTCTAACAATCTAACACTTTCCCTAAAGCAAGTTTGACATATCCCTCATTCCTCAAAACTCTTTTAAGACAGTGTCTTCGTAAACGGATCGGCAAGGTTTTGCTCTGTGGGAATCTTTAGCACATATACCTCTCCATGTAGTATTATCTCCCTTATGAGATGATACTTTCACTCAATGTGTTTGGCAACTTTGTGGTTTTTAGGTTCTTTCGAATTAGCCACTGTCCCACTATTATCATAATAAAGTTTAATGACTTTTTCTACCTCTGAGACTACCTCCAAATCATTTAGGAATTTGCAAAGTCAAACTGCTTCTTTACAAGAAGCAACATACTCAACCTCCATATTTGATTCAACAATACAAGATTGCTTGAAACTCCTCCAGACTATAGCTCCACCTTCAAAAGTAAATATAAAACCAAAAATTTATTTCTTTGAATTAACATCTGATTAGAAATCAAAATCTGTATATCCTAGCGAAATAAGATTATTTCCTAGGTATACAAACATTAAGTTCTTCGTCTTATGAAGATACTTACGTATACACTTAACCACATTCCAATGCTCTATTCCTGGATTGGATTGAAATCTGCTTACTAGTCTTACTGTGTAACAGATATTCAGTCCAGTGCAAAGCATTGCATACATTAAACTTCCAACTACTGAAGCATATGGAATGTTACGCATATGTTCAACCTCCTCATGGGTTTTTGGTGCTTATTCCTTTGAAAGTTTGATTCCATGTCTAGTAGGTGTGAAACCCCTTGTAGAATATTGCATGGAGAACGTATTGAACATATTCTCAACGTAAGTTAATTGAGACAAGGGTATTTGTTTGTTCTTAAGATCTCTTATAAGTTTGATTCCTAGAACATAGTTAGCCTCTCCTAAATCCTTCATTAAAAACTGTTCATTCAGCCATCCCTAAATCGTAGATAACATTCCCCCATTATTCCTAATGAGTAGAATGTCATCAACATATAGAATTACGAAAGTAACCTTGCCTTCTTGCATTCTTTTATAAACATAAAGCTCATCTAGGTTTTGGTTGAATCCATAGGTTTTGATAGACTTATTAAACCTAGTATTCTAAGACCTAGACGCTTGCTTAAGTCTATAAATGTACGTTTGCAACTTGTATACCTTATGCTCATTACCTGGCTCAACAAAACCTTTTGGTTAGGCTATATAAATGATCTCCTCAAGATCCCCATTAAGAAATGCATTCTTAACATCCATTTGCTATATTTCATAATCAAAATAGGCTGCTATAGACAAAAGAATCCTAATGAACTTAAGCATGGTAACTGGAGAAAAAGTCTCTTCACAGTCCATACCCTCTTTTTGAGTATAGCCCTTAGCTACTAATCTATCTTTAAAGGTCTCTACCTTTCCATCTGATCCTCTTTTCCTTTTATAGATCCATTTACACTCTATGGCTTTTATACCTAATAGTAGAATCTATAAGGATCCAGACTTCGTTAGCGTATATGGAATTTATTTCTGATTCCATCGCCTTGAGCCATTTTTCTGCATCAACATCATTAATAGCTTGATATATGTAATAGGATCCGTTTCTTCTTAGTCTAAGATTACAATTAAGCCTTCTCTTAGACTTAAAAACCTATCTGGTTATTTCACAACCCTCCTACTACATCTAAGCACTACTTGATGTCCAGGTTACTCTTCTGATTCAACTCTTGAATCCATTTCGACATCTTTTTATGTCGTATCCATATTAACTCTTGGTGTGAATGAAATATCTAACTCCTCTAGTACTACTTTACTTCTTCCTTTGTGATTTCTCGCAAAATTCTTCCTCTAAGAAGGTCGCATTTGTCTATACAAATACCTTCCTATCCTGAGGACTATAAAAATAATACCCTTAAGTTCCTGTAGGATATCTTACAAACAAACTTACTTCTGACCTTAGTTCCATCTTTGTGGATTCAGGCCTTAGAACAAGGGCTGGGCAGCCCCAAGTCCTCAACTGCCACAATGAAGGCACTCGACCAGTCCATAACTCCCTAGGTGTTTTAAGTGTTGATTTGGATGGAGCAAAGTTGAGAAGATATGTTGGCATTTGTATGGCATATCTCCATAATGATTATGGAAGGCTAGCATAAGATATCATTGATCTTACCATTTCTAATAGAGTCCTATTTCTCCTCTCAACAACACCATTCTATTAAGGTGTTCGAGGAGCTGACAAATTGAAAACTATTCCATTGTCAATTAAATATTGTTGGAACTCTCCAGATAAGTTCTCACCACCATGATCCGATCGAAGTTGTTTTAATGGCTTACCTAGCTGCTTCTCAGCTTCAGTTTTGATTTCTTTGAACTTTTCAAAGGATTCACCCTTTTTACGCATCAAATAAAAGTAGCCATGTCTAGAGTAATCATTTATAAAGGTTATGAAATATTCATAATCTCCTCTAGCTTGTATGTTCATGGGCCCATACATATCAATATGTACCACATCCAACGTGGATTCAGATCTGTTTCCTTTGGAAGGAAATGAGGCCTTAGTAAATTTTCCTTTAATACATGAATCACAGGTGGATAATCCCGTAAGGGTCCCATCCTTTACTAACCTGTCAAGTCTTTTCTGATTGATATGACCCATTCTTAAGTGCCACATATATTTTGAATTAATGCTAGAGACATTAGATTGTCTTTGTTTTATCAATTATGTGGTGTTTAGTGAGCCAGTCATAGGTTTTATAAAGAACAAACCCTGTTTAATTATCGCATTACAAATAAAATCCTTATTCTCATATATTAAAGCAACATTTTCAAAATATAAGGAATAACCAAATTTTATTATACAAAAAGCAGAAACCATGTTCCGTACAATCATTGGCATGTAATAAACTTTCTCCAAGTATAACCACCTATGACCACTTGGAAAGTCCAAGATAACTACTCCCACTAACTCTACTGAAACATAGGATCCATCTACTATCTTGACTTCAAACTGACTTTTAGGTAGTCTTTTCCTTTGCTGGAATCCTTGCAAAGAATTACAAACATAGTCAGTGGCTCGTGAATCTAATATCCAAGAATTAGATAAATCTGTCACATTTCTAACTCCTCACAAACTTGGGAAACTCATACCTTGTTTACTTTTGAGGGACTCAAGGTAGATTAGATAGTTTCTTTTCCAATGGCCCATCTCATCACAGTGGAAACATTTTCCCTTCATATTCTCTTTTTCCTTCTTTTTCATGGGTTGGGCCTTGACCCCTATTTAGGCTTTCTTTTTCATTGAACTCTTCTTCTTTTACTTGCCCTTTAGGCTTAGAAGAAGATGCTACATTAGCTTCTGGCCTATGGACCTTAATATTTAATAACTCCTCTGTACTCTGGAGGGTATTCATTAACTCACTCAAGTTGTAATCCTTGTTATTGAGCACATAGTCTAACTTAAACTGCTTAAAAGAAGAGTTTAAGCTATTGATAATCATAATCATCTGCGTGTCTGCAAGCATCTCAACCTCAGTGACTGCAGAGATTACCTTAAGCAAGTAATCCTGCACCGGTTTACCAAGTTTTTTTCTGAGATTGTGAAAGGTTTGGATAGCTTTCACCCTTGCAAACCTAGTCCTCACACCAAACATCTCATGTAGGTAATAGACCATTACACTAGCAGTTTTCAAACAAACAATTTATTTTTGCAATATGCCGTTGACAGAAGCTAGAATGTAACATTTAATAGTCTTATCAACATTTTGCCATCGCTCATATTATTGGACTAACCCAGGAGTTGAATCTTCACCTAGAGGTGTAGGCTCATTTTCAGTTAATACCTATGAAATTCATTCATATTAAAGAAAAAATATAGGTTATGTCTCCATTCATTAAAATTCTCCCTATTTTCCAATTTGTTATTTGTCAATAGCAAAGCAAGTGGATTCATTTTGTGGTTAATTATGTCTAAAAATATAAATTATTAAAACATGAGCATACTAGTCAATAATATTAGAACTTTGTATAAAATCATGATGCATATATGCATGATGATAGATTTAACAAAACTTAAAAAATTTAAAACTTTATACGACTGTTATTTTTCTTATCTGTAACAAACTAAGTAATGGTGGGCTATCTTATCCATTAAAAGAAAAATTTGGACACACCCACTAAAAAAATACCAAGCATCTTCATGCCCAACTTTTTGAGAAGTGCCTTAATTTGGTCCATACTTTTACCAACAGAGTTATGATGGGTAGGTTATCGATAAAATATGTTGAGTGTTTAACTATTTGATACATTCACTAAAGGTACTTACAAACCATACCTCTGTGGGAGGTCATATTTGCTACCAATGAGTAGACTTATCCTTACGGAGACCCAAACCATGCAATAACTAGGATTCCTGCCCTCGGGTGGGGAGTAACACTTCACCATATGCAAATGGGCCATCAATTGGAGATCGGGACTCTCACATAAGCATCCTCCCCACTCAATCTTTTTATGTTTTAATTTTTAATAAATATCATCTTATCTAGATGCAATTTATTATCCATCCTATATTGTTTCATTATATATCTCATACATAATGAATGCATGGAAAGGCCTAGGGTTGGCAATTTTCTAAATGACATGCAATCACATAATATCATATATTATTTGCATTCATTTATCCATTCATCATATGAACTAATAAGCCATTTTTGATTCTCCATCCTAAAATACAAAAATAATTACAAGCCTTTTAGGCCCAAAATATTCTTCTTGGACTTGGATCTTCCACTTCAAACTCTTTGCTCACTTGATCCAGCCTATTCGATAAAAAAAATGTAATGGCATTTTATAAAACTGAATTTTGTTACTTTGAAAACAAAAAATCCAGCACTAGATTTTCATAAAACCAAATCTTTATCATAACAAAAAATTCTAGCACCTGTTCTTATTCCATTAAAACAAAAAACCAACACTATGTTTTTATAAAACCAAAATTTGATTTATTGAAACAAAAGTCTAGTGCTTATTTTGACATAAAAATCAAAACTTGATTCATTGAAACAAAAATTCAGCATTTTTGGTTTTCACAAAACTGAAACTATGCCAATACACAAAGGATACACTGAAACCATTACCCTTTTATTTCTTCAATCTATGGCTGCTTCATCTTCATCATTACATCAATTTGTACATTACAAAATCAAAGAAAATAGAAAAATGAAGCCAAGAAGGAAACATAGTGATGATAGACCACCCTTCTTGTTATAAACCAAATGAAGAAATATTACATGGTAAATATAAATTCTATGGACAACCAAAAGAGCAAAACATACACCATATATATTTCTATCACATAAAAATATGCAGCATATAAAAAATAATTGTCAACCTATGCATCACATATATAGGAACCAAAATCATGCATAATAAAAATGGCTCTGATACCAATTGTTGGATCGGAAAAGAAAACATGCAAGATTTGGTTAAATGGTAGATTTCAAAAAAAAATTATAAATCATATCACAGTGGAAGCAAGATAACCAAATCAACATGCCACCATGCATGATATGGTATATGGAAAATAATTATCATAAGAATAAGATGGAGATTATATTATTGACTCCTTCTTTATAGCTTTAACTCCTCACCGTGTTATCCTATCCTCGATAATATATCCTCTCCAAGGTAATGTATCCTCTTCTTCTTGTTATTGTTTCCTCTTCTCGATATTGTATCCTCTACCAATCTGATCTACCACTTATTCTTCTTGGACAACTTGGTTCACAAGATCCTTTGGTGGGAAAGGAGAAGAAAACTTTGGAGGAGATTTTTTTTAGAAGAAAGAAGCCAAAGATGAGACACCTCTCATGCAAATTTTGGCTAACACATGCAATAAAGGAGAGAGAATCCAAAAATGCAAGAACACCTCTCTTTCTCCTTATCAATTTTGGTTATGCATGAAAAGAAAGAGGAGAATAGCATCCAATGCATCACCCCTTTCTTTAATCAAACATAAAAGAAGCTATTAAATGAGACTCTTCTCATTTGTTTTAAGATGGCTATATGAAAAGACCAATAACCTAAAATGACACATCAATTTCGGCTTCTAGTGATGAAAGAAGGAAGATCATCCATCAAATACACTTCTTTCATCTTTAATCAAATGAATGCTAAAAATGTTACATTACATGCCTTCATTAAAAGACAAATATTAAACCATTTAATGGTAAGATCATTACTTCATTTAATGATGATAATGCATTATAAATACCATCTTTATTTAAAAATTCAATGTTAAATGTCCAACTGTACATTCAGCCATTAAAAAAACAAAATTCTTATAACAAAATTTCCTTTCATTTCTTTAAGAATTTTGTTTTAATATAATTAATTAAATTAAACCAAAGTCTAACCTATTTCGAAATGTTCATTTGGGCTTCTAATTAACCAATAATTAGTGCAAGCCCAACATTCAATCATAGGCTTTAAAACCTCTATTTATATTTCTTACTTTGCTTGATAACCTTTCTTGAAGCCAAGTAGGGAATCTTATTGAACTTAGATAATTCAAGCTCTAATAAGGCCTGAATTAATTTAATTTCATTAGAATTAATTCTAGCTTATTAACTAAATGTCATTCCACTAAAGACAATTAGTTAAGCTCTTGAAAACACATTTTCAAATAATATGTCCAATTGCAAACCCTATTATGAACCTTATTATAACCATCCCCATAACAAAGGATAAAATTACAATTTTGTCCTTATGTTGGTTTTTTCTTCTAGATCTCCCATTTTACTCTATATTTGAGTGAATGTTCCCATACATCTCTATATATATGTATGTTTTATGTAAATATACACGCTTCCCATACATCTCTATATATATGTATATTACTTACAAAAGAATCTCGGTACCTTATGATTAGATATATAATGCTCACAAAAACCAAACTCTTTTGTTTTATTAATAATAAATATTTTCATTACAAAACTGTAACTAAATAAGATTAAATTACATGTAAATACACTTGCTTTCTAGGGCACTATATTTACATTACTCCAACATTAACTTCATTATAAAATGTTTATAATGACAACTCTCTTGGCAGGTGATAATGAGGAAAACTTCTCTGTAGCTCCTTGAATCTCTCTCATACCTTATAAAGGGATTCTCTATCATGCTATTGAAAGGTTGTGATCTCCTTAACATTCCGAGTCATCTTTGTTAATGGAAAGTATTTAGCTAGGAAAGCTTGCACTAGCAAGTCCTATGTAGTTACATGCTCTAGACTAAGAGAATTTAACCATGCCTTTGCTGATCTTTTAATGTGAAGGGAAAGAGCCTCATCCTTGCTACCTCCTCGGATAATCCATTATACCTAAATGTAATGTAAATTTCCAAAAAATTAGCAAAGTGAGCATTTGGATCCTCATGTGGTAAACCATAGAACTAAACACTAGTTTGCAAGACATTCAATAAAGCAGGTTAGATTTCAATATTGTTCGGATTAACAGGCAGCCTAGTAATCCCCTATAGGTTCAGATTGATCTCAGGCTACATAAAATCCATCAATGTTCTTTGGTCACTACCTTCATGTCCTTGATCCATAATTATCTTTTAGATTCCATCCTGATGCCTCGATTTTTTCAATTCCCTTTCAAGCTTGGTGATGTAAATTTCGCTTAATATGCTTGCACTTTCGAAACTTTTTGTATGCATACACCTGTTACACATAAGAAAAGAGTCTCGAATAAAAATAAAAAGAAAGCTCATATAAAAACAATTCGAGTCACACTTCATTTTAAGTGCAATCCCCAACAACAATGGCAAAAACTTGATAGCTACTTCATGTTTAGCTCAAAGTTTTAAAATTAATTGAAGTTGTTATACCGCAAGTATATAGATCATATAAAATAGTATAACAAGGTATCATTCCCTTGAGGATTGGTTAGTCACCTTGTAATTCAAATTGACTTTTATTTGAGTGAAAAAATAATTAGAGATTAAAATTTCAAAAATTCACAATTTAAAGGCTTGCAAACACATTTCAAAATGTCACAAAAATAAGAACACAATTTGGTTTAGATAATCAAATTAAAAAGGCTAAGGTCATTCTCTCCATACCATGTAATACCTTACTTTGGTAATGTAATTATACTTATTGCTAGGAATTCTAATGTATTAGCCCTTTCTCTCTCAATACTCGAATCAATTAAGCCCAAAATTATGATTAAAGTTTAGTATGTGATCTCTCAACCTACACATTTTACTTAACCGTTAAATGGATATGAAGTAACTTATTGGAAAGCCATAAAACATCCAAGATCTCTCTCTATATTTCATACTAGCTTAATATGTGAAGGTTTTTTATGGTACCCACTCTCACGGTACATCTAAACTAATTTCCTAATTCCATTTCTCAATGTAAGAAAGGCATATGAAGTCCACACATCATAAGCATTAAAGCAAGTCATACATTAAACCAAAGTGAGTTCTTACATAGTTATGGTAAGAACAACCCTAAAATCTAATTATAAATCCATTACAATCATCAAAAACATCATCACAACAAGTCCATACATCTTCTCCATACAATAACTAAACAAAAACAAATGAGAGAAGAGAGAATAGAAGGCTTATGAGTTGAAAAGCAAAGCTACAAATTGGTGTGTCAACTTTGAGATCTCTCGAAATCACTTGATTCCCCCTAACAATCCACCAAAAAATATGTCTATCCTCCTCCTTTTTGTGTGCTACATGCCCCTATACCTTTCTAGGGTTTAAAAATGGGATTTTGTATCCCTTTGTGTGCTTAAACTAACATAGGATGGATATGGTACAAGTTGCAATTATTAGCTAGAAAGTTGGAATATTCCAACTTCTACCTAGAAAAGTCTAACTTTCTTGTTTGATACCTAGAATAGGTCCACATGTAATTAAGTTAATAATAAACCTAAATAAGGTCCAAATCATGCTCAAATGTTGACACAAAACCATGTAAAATGTATTACATCAAAACACATGAAAAGTATGCAAAACGTAAGCTTAAAACCCTTCATTTATAACGTAACATACAATTTATCATATACAATCACATACACATGCAAGTTATATGAAAATATAACAAAACATAGGATAAAAATTCTAGTATGTATATTAAACATACCTATTATCGCATAAAATGAATTAGACAATCATATAACAAATATCACTTATTAATTGACATTATTTCATACTTCCAATTCTTCTCTTTCTTCAATTTCTTGTTTTCATACACTTGCAAACACTCTTTGAAACATAAAATAAGTTCAAATTCTTACTCTAAACCACTCAAACAATTGAAAAAAAAATAAAAATACTATCTGATTTGTTATTTTCTCTAAATATCTAATATAACTCTTTTCTTCACTTCTATTTTTTGGTAAGCATATACAGAAAGATTTTGTAACCTGAGTAAGGGTACCCCCCAAGCACTTTGGCTTGATTGTAATACTTTTTTAATTATATTCCATTTTCATTTAAAACACTATTTGAAGTACTAAACACATAATTATCGTTTAAGAAAACACTTAAAAACACACTTAAACACCTAGAAAACATACTATAATATAAACCTAGCTAATATTATATAGCTCTATAAAACCAAGAAGAAATAAGAACTATATAAAATGTCTGGATGAAAAGTCAAGGAAAAAATTTAAGGATCAAAAGAATTTAAAAAGAATCACTTATTGTTCTTTTAAGTAAACAGTTTGGGCAAAGAGTAAATGTACAAATAAATTCTAGAAGAAGTGTTGAAGGGGATTAAGTAAATTTTTTAGCAAGAAAGGGATGAAATCACTAAAGATATAAAAGGAGATGAAATTAAAGAATCTATGTTCTCTATGTACCCTGACATATTACCTGGCCTAGATAGTTTTAATGGAAGGTTTTACTAATAAAACTAGGACATTCAAGGAGAAGAGGTGACTAAGGCTATTAAGTAATTCTTCTAAAATAGAGTAATCTTGACATAATGGAATAAAACATATGTGAATCTCATTCCAATGTAGATCAATGCTAGCAAGTTGGAGGAGTTTAGACCTATAACATATTGTAATATCCTCTACAAGGTCATCATAAAAATACTTGCAATTAGATAAAAGAATATCTTGAGGAGTATTACCAACCTAGTCTAAAATGCTTTCATAAGTGGAAGATCTGTAGGCAATAATATACTCCTATGTTATGAACTCCTTAAAGTATACAATACAAAGGCAAACATGAAGAATTGCACAATTAAAATAAACCTTGCAAAGGCTTATGACTCTATGAGTTGAAGCTTCATTTCAAGCATTCTTAAAGCAGCAGGATACCCCCTTAAGTTTAGTGAATAGGTTGAATAATGTGTGGCTACTTCCTCTCTAGCTATATTGGTGAATGGAGAACTTAACAAGCTAATTAAAGCCAAGAAAAATGCACTAGATTCCAATACCACCATAGATACAAAGGTACTAAAATATCACACCTTGCTTTTATAGATGACAAACTACTATTTTCCAGGGCTGAAAAACAATCCATTAACCACCCCTTACAAAGAGTTTAAATTAGTTTTAAGATTGAGAAGTAACTTAAACAAAAGCTGATTCTATCTCTTAGAAAATTCCAAATGTGATGTCCTATTGAAAGAAATGGATCTAGGGCTAAAGCAAGGCAAGCTACCTATCAAATACTTAAGTGTGTCAATATCCCAAAAAAGAATTGATGCTTCTGATTATAGGCCGTTGATAGACAAATTCAATAGAAAAAATCAATGATTGGTGTAATAGGTTCCTAAGCTATGGGGGAGGATCGCAATTAGTGCAAACCATATTGAATAACCTAGATACAAACTGGATCAGCTACCTTTCACTTCTAAAGTGTGTTTTAAAGGAGACAGATAAGAAAATAAGGGATTTCCTATTGGATGGAGTAAACCATAGCAATAACAAACCAAAAGTTAGATGGGGGTAAGATATGTTAACTAAAGAACCAAGGAGGTTTAAGGATCTACTCATCTAGACTGCTCAACAAAATCGGTTTGGAAAAGAAATTATGGTGGTTAGGTAGTAAAAAAGATGAGTTATAGGTTACGTGGGTACACATTGTATACATCAAATGGAATAACATATAAAGCCTAAAACTCAAGCAGAATATTTCAAGAAATTTAAGGCAAACAATGGGAACTAGATAATGGATGTAGACCCTGGTTTTCCCAAAAAAAATAGGAATGGAGATTCAACATTATTTTTGTATAATTAATGACAGAAAAAAAAAAGTCCATTATACAAAATTGAGGAGATATAACATCTAAAACTTGTTTTCAATCTAAGCACAAAGGTTAGAAATTTTATTAGAAACAGTCAATGGAGATGGCCTTAACATAATAGTAGAGGCATGGAAATCATCATGAACGATATGCCTATATGTAAAGAAGCAAAACCGAATGAAGTCCTATGGAATGTTAATGGATCTAAAACTTTTAGCTCAAAAGCTTATAGAAAATTTCTCCAAAAGAACCAAATAATAGAGTGAAGTGGAGAAAACTTGTATGGGATAATGATATCACCCATTTACTTGCACTCATTCTCTGGTTAGGGATTTTTGGGAGCCTCCTAAATAAAGACATAATTAAGTTTCCAATTGCCTCATTAATGTTTGAGTTATGTTATGCCCACCCTAAATCACTATATCAAATTATGGTTAATCGTAGGTATACATCTAGAGAAGAATATAAGGACTGTTAAACACCAGAAAAATAGTCCATACCTAGAATCACCTAATAGATAGGATGCTTACTCTAATAATAAGGAATAAGATAGATTAAAAATATAGAAAAATCAGCCTTACAACAATAGTGTAAATCATCTAGCAAAAAATGAACAACTATAATAGAAAATCATTCTTCAATATAGACTCAACCTAGTAGCAAGAAGATTAATTGTGAATTTCTATACTAAAATGGGGAGAAGATGGTTACTAGATTAAAAATCTTTATTCCAACTTGTAAATAAGACACTTAGCTCCTTAATATTTTTTCCTTATTATAATTTTGATCCTTGTCAGGTTGTACATATTTATTAATCAATGAATTACTTTTACTTTTTTTTTAAAATAAGAATATATATAGGTGTTAGGGTATTTAAGAGGGGTCAATTAGTCCTTGAACGATTGTGCAAGTGGTGTATGATAGTGCACGATATGCAGGGCTCTTAACACGTTTTAGAGAAGTACTCTAAAGGCAATCACCTTTAAAATTATTGTACAAATCTTTATGATTAATAAAAAAAGGAATTTTCATTAATTTGATGTTCATATTCTTTATGAATTGATAGTGATCTTAAATTGAATTAATGAATTCCTTAATAAATTACATAGCATGAAGGAAATCATGATATGACCATGATAATGAGATTCATGTCATGTGTAATTATGTTAGTGTCTAAATTATCCCTAGTCATAGGATTAATGAGATGGAACATTATTAATCTGAACAGGCTAGCACATATTATACTCCTTGATTAGATCAAGTAGTAGATCTCATAAGCTATAAGTATGAGTTGTTTAGAGTTAACATGTAGATGTTTGCTAAGAGTAGTAAATATATTAGATGACTTGCCATGAGACAGTCATATGGATAATCTATTCTAGTATCAATGATAGTCTCATCATAGAAATAGTGCAAATATCCTTAGACTTCAAAGATATCTTAGATACTGATCCTGTACTTTGACTCCATTCCCCGTTGCCTATCAGAGGTTGCCCATAAGGTGGTGATTAGGTACAACTTAAGTTATAATTGAGTAGCCAATAAAGGATTCTGTTAAGTCAAAATGACGTTACATAAATGATTTTGATGAAGTACAAATAATAATGAAAAGCAGACGAAAGATAAAATAGAAAAACAGATGGAAGCTAAAATGAAAAGCAGACGAAGAAAAGCAGACAGAAGCTAAAATGAAAAGCAGACGAAAGAAAACAGATGAAGAAAAATAGACAGAAGAAAAATAGATGAAGAAAAATAGACAGAAGAAAAGCGGACGAAGAAAAATAGAAGGAAGAAAAGCAGACAAAGAAAAATAGACAGAAGAAAAGCAGACGGAAGCAAATAGAAAAGCAGACGGAAGCAAACCACAACAAATCAAGAATCAATTTGAGTTAGTTATAGAACTCAATTGAATAACCATTTCTTGAAAGAAGCAAGAACCAAGAATCAAGAAGCAGTGGAAGACGAAGACTATAAATATGAGTTGGAGTCGAATATTGAAAAAGTTACACACACAAAAATTATAAAGATTGAAAAGGTTACAAAAGTTAGTGAAATCAAAGAGCTTAGCGATACTTGAGAGAAACTATTGTGTGAAAAGGCTAGAGTTATTTTTCTGTAACAAAGCTCAAAAAACCTTTCAGTTGAAAATAGTGCAGATAGCCTGCAGAGGCTGAGTGTGAAAAAATACTGATTGTAAGAGACCTGAAGAGGCTCGGAGACAAAGAATACTTGTAACGTTTTGAGAGATAGTGAAATCTCATAAAGATATCTGAGGACTGGACGTAGCCCATGGTTTGGGGTGAACCAGTATAAAAATCGTTGTGTCAACATCTCTCAACTCTTAATCTCTCTTATCTTTCAATTTTTGATCTTACTAGTTTTTTTTATACAAGCTTTTGAAAAATATTTTATAACTTTGATTTTCAGTAGTTCTTATGAAAAGAATGAGTTTCTTTTAACAAAACATTTTCGAAGGGGCTTAACTAAAAAAATACACAATTCAACCCCCCCTTCTTATGCATTTGTATATTGTATAATAAGTCTTGTATTAACGTGTGATTCACTTCAGATTCACCACTCCTGATAGGAGGAGATGAAATCCACGGGTTCTTGTGGTGGTTATTACTCAAGAATCTCTGGTTGGAGTGGAAATGTCTTGAAGATGGTCTTTAGAGACATACCCAATTGAGTAATGAGCCTCAGGGACAAGAATTAACATCGCTTGGGCTAGATGCGATGTAGTCAGTCTAGTGGGAGTTGACACTTTAACCATACTCTGAATTAAGTTTGTTATACAATGGTGAAAGGACGAATTGCACTGGAACATTGTCTATGGAAGGCTTAATAGTCAAACGACTAACTTTCTGATCAATTGGTGGTCATGATGTGTTACTAGATACTACTTATGACTTGCTTGAATTAAGTGTTAATTTAAGTGGGCAACATAACCTAGAACCTAAGGGGTTACACGCATTGGAGATGTGAAGAATGAGTTAAATGGATTTGGATGGGGATCTAAGAGATGACAGATACATGACTAAGTTACAAAAGTGTGGTACTTTAGGGTTATTTAATTGTGAATCATATGACACATTTGAATCTTACTTATTAGGTAAGACCACAAAATTACCTTTTAATAAGCAAGATGAAAAAATTACCCTTTAAAGAAGGGGTGAATGTCTTCATGCTAAATTAAGTTAGATTAAAAGCCACTTAATTCCCACTGAATCTTCATTGATGTTAGGGGTTAGAGGGAGGGCAAAGGGTGTCAAAGACACTCCATTTTTCATCAAAAGTTATAAGAAAACAAAGTTTCATTTTGTGAATTGTTCACCATCTTCTAAAATACTCTATTAAAGAACACACCACAAAGCTAACAATTTGTGTGTGTTTTATCCATTCTTCCTAAGAGGTTTTAGGCTTTGCTTTTCATGTGGATATCAATATAGATGTCCTCCTTTGGTCATTGTGGTTTACAACAACCTGAAGTGGAGAAGACCATGAAGAACAAAGGAGATTATAAGGTACACATCTTAAGTTCATGTTTTGTTTTACTACATCTAATGAAACATGTTTGATTATGTATTTTCTAGGTTTTTTTATTTTTTGCTGCATATTCTAATAGTTAATGCATATGATGCATGATTAAAACCTAATTGATGATGCAAGTGATACATAATTGTGCCAAAACGTGTACTTATGTCATGTATAATATTGCATGGCCCACCAAAATTTTCATGGTATGCAACATAATCATTCAATCGTAGTTCTTATAGCTCATTTAGCTATAGGAGTCTCTTTTCACCAACTTTCTCCTTATCAAAATTTAAAGCCTTATACTCTAACACCACAAGCAAGTGATAAGCCTTTCCATAAATAAGTTAGAATGGTATTGTATCAATTAGGTCTTTAAAGTAGTTTGATAAGCCTATAAAGCATCATCAAGCTTCAATGCCTAATCTTTCTTTGAATTATTGACCATCTTCTCCAGTAATCTCTTAAGCTCACAATTAATAACCTCCACTTTCTTACTTATTTGTGGATGGTGTAGTGTGGCTACACAATGTCAGACTCAATATCTTTTAAAAAGAGTGTGGAAAGATTTATTACAGAAATGGGCCCCTCTATCACTAATTATGGCTTCTGACACTCCATATCTATTAAATAACCTCTTGATGAAATTTTTCACCACCTTACCATCATTTTTAATGTCGCCATGTCTTCATCCCACTGTGATACGTAATCTACTTCAACTAAGTGTTCTTCATAGAGGATGGGAATGGTCCTATGAAATCTAGACCCTACACATCGAAAACTTCAACCTCCATAATGTTAGAAAGTGGCATATTATCTCTCTTGGAAAGGTTTCCCACTCTTTGGCATCCATCATACTATGCAACAAATTCCTAAACATCTTTGAACAAATTAGGCCAAAAGAAACCACATTCTAATACTTAAGTCGCCGTCTTGTTTGCTCCATAATGAAATCATATTATTGATTATTGGTTCGTAGAAATTCCTATCTTATGTTTGTAACTCTCTTAAGACTATTAATAACTAATCCTTCAGTTGATTAATAGAAATCTTTCTTGATAAAACCCCTAGGATTGCTTTATCGATTTATGAATTCCACTATTTAGATTTGACCCTAATCCAGAGGATTTACGTTGTCTTATCTCTAGATTTGCATGCAATTCCTTTCAATTGTGATAGGTTTATTCATACAAGAGGTTTTCTCAATATCAATCATATTAAATCAAATCATGCACTAATATTCTTGATATATTAATAAAATTGCATAATTGAATCATAATAACTCAATAAATATAATTACATTAAGTAAAATATTAAAACATTTTTTATCCTAAATTATGGTTCATCACATCTAAACAATAAACATGTTTAGTCACTAATCATATAAAATAGGAGACTCCCTACACTTTATGTAGAAAATGCATTGGCTAGCTGACCCACTAGAACTTCCAAATTTGAAAGGAAGATGTACGATTCTTCTTAATTTAGTTAAATTTTGCTCCTATCCTCTTTTGGGTCTCATCTTAGCTTTTGAATATAAAATTCATCACATCCATTAACTTATCCATCTTCGATTTTGATTAACCAAGCTTATCCTAATAAAATCCTAGTGGGTTTAAGCTCTCATTTGATTTCTTGCATTGTTAGAGAAGAGATATTTGGGTGGTTCTTCCACCCAGGATTAAAGTTGTTTGAATAAGGATTACCTCCTTCACCATATTGTCCTCCTATAAAGTTGAGCTACTCCATATTGTTATTTTCTACTAGGAAACAATCAGTGGTGATGTAACTTTCTTGTCCACGTAGTTCGTATGTATGCTGAATTACTTTGAGTGGGTTGAAAGATGTGACTTTCAGGTTGTTTAACTGTTTGGTTTGATATCTTAACTTACAACGTTATAATTGAATCTATAGTAAACAATCCTTTTTAATCTCCAAAGGTTAACGACTATTAACTTATTTTCGATGTCTAAAGACATCTATTGTTTTCCATCTCTTCTAGTAGGTCATGTATCACCTTAACTATTTTCCTTATTAAAGAGTCGCCAAGTGTTGCATCAATGGTTTCTCACCTAGGTGGATTCACTCCGTTGTAGAATGTTTGTAGGAACTCCTTTAATAAGTTATAATGTGGACAACTCCTTTTGCAATTCCTTGAATCACTCCTATGCTTCATATATGGACTACACTTCGTTTTGATAGAAATTTGTAATTTATGAACCTTGTAGTCTTTATCAAAAGGAACCTTGCACCAACTACTTTTATGTTGTGGTGTTCATTGGTTGAGTGAATTTAATCATGCCTTAGCTAAATCTATAAATGTAAAAGGAAAGAGAATCCTCTTAGATTCATCTTTCAACATCCCATTATAACTGAAGGTTCACAAATTTCTAGGACATTGGCAAGATAAGCATTTGGGTCCTCATTGACTAGTCAATAAAATTGCACATTAGTCTGCAACATGTTCAGTAGTGTTGGTTTGATTTCAAATGTATTAGTTTACACTGAAGGTCTTGTAATCCCTTGTTGATTGATATTGGACCTTGACCTTATGAAGTCCATAAGGGTCCTTTATTGCGCTCCTTGGTTTCTTTCCTCTTCTATTTTTCTTTTTATTACTTCTTCTCATTTAGCTTTTCGAATCTCTCTTTCTTACTTTGTGATGTTTGAAACTTTTGAATTCTCTACTTTACTTGAATATCTTATGGATTGTGTGTTGACACACTTGGAATCATTAAAGAAAAAGATATTAACCTCCTTAAATCAAAGGAATTAAAATTGACTAAGATGCTCACTTAATCCCTGAAAGTATCCCCAAAAACGTGTTCATTAAATTTTAATGTATGTAATACCACAAGTATGTTATTATTATACATAAGATATCATTCCCAAGAGGATTAGATTAGTCACTTAAAATTTGAATGCACTTTGTCTAAGGTAATAAAATATTGCATTGATTATATTAAAATAAATTAATTAAAATTAAAATACACTAATAAAACTAAACAATTGAATTAAATAAAGCTAGCAATAAGAATGAAGTTACTCAATAATGGAAACTTAGGGCTATTCTATCCTACTTTTGTCTACTCTTTATTTTGTTAATTCAATTATGTTTGATCTTAGATATCTTAAGGTTTTGATTACTCTCTCATGAGATCTAGTTGAGTAATCCCAATTGAAATAGATAACGATTGAATTGCATCCTCTCAATTCACAAAAGTACTCATAACTACTCAATTATGATAACTTATATGAAATATTCTTTACCAAGAATATAAAGAACACTTACAATGTCAAGTATGTTGAGTTTAAGTCCTTTAAGCTTCATAGATGGGTTAATGATGCTGATATGTTTATGAGTATATTGAGCCCACATATAACTTAGTTGACGAACTAACTAAAGGGCTTTTTTTTTTAATAGCCATTATGTCGCTGGTTGGGGTGGGGCTCCCCGTTTATTAATCTTCAAAAGTCCAAATACAAAATCGTAAAAAGTGACAGAAATATTCAATTGCGAGTTCGAAGATAAGGAAAAGAAACAGTCTAATTGAACTAATCCCTGGATGAATGAAGGAAGTGTTGAAGCCGTAAAGATTGAAGTAGTTTGGGAAGAGCTTGCTTGCTTTGCTAGGGCATCAGTCACTGAATTGGACTCCCAATAAATATGATAAATTGTGTTGTGTCTGGAGGAGAGAAGGGACCAAATCTTATGAAATTCTGTATGGAACAACCATGGCGTTGGCATTTTTTGACGTACCATATTGACTAGGGCTAAAGAGTCTGTTTCAATTTCTATTCCTGAGCATTCATAATTAGCGCAAGCACGTAATCCGTGTAATAAAGCATGTAGTTCAGCCATGAAGCTGGTCCCATGCCCCAAATGAACTGCTGCTGCACACTTCAAGTTGCCATGCTCATCACAAATGGAATAGCCAGCACCCAGCAAACCCGGATTGCCTATACATGAGCTGTCCATATTTAGTTTCAGAAAATGCAAAGGAGGGGGTTTCCAACAGACTGAAAGGAAAGAAGTTCGTCGCAGTGAGAAGTTGACAAATGCAATAGGCTGATAAGATGGTCTTTGTGCACAGGAAATTGCAAAAGGCTTGTGTATAGAAAACTAATTGAAGATGTGCAACACCCCTTGTTGGATTCGCAAAAGAGATGGTAGTGTGGCATTGTCATATAAGACCTGGCCACGGATCCGCCATAGCTCCCAACATATGGGAACAAGGCGTAGCAGTGGAAGTGGTAAGAGGGACCTAGAAGGAAACCAACAGGATTGAAGCTTGACAAAGAGGTCATCATCCACTCTGTATTCCAATCCGAACAAAGTTCTAAAGAGAGACCAGAGGAACTGGGCAACATAGCAATCATTGAAGAAGTGGGAAATTGAGTCCAAGCTATCACAAAAGGGACACTTAGAGGCCATTTGAATTCCCATGGACATCAGAATTTCTGGAAAGGGAAGGAGGGAGTTCACTAGTCACCACATTAAAATTGAAAATCGCAACAGGATCTGTGTCCCCCAAAGAAAATTCATTGCTATCCGACCTAGCTGCTTATAACGAGCGGCAGTATATGTTGTAGCCAGGGTGAAGCGGCCCGAAGTAGTATGTTCCCATATGAGAGTGTCATCCCCAGTATTATATAGAATGTTCTTAGTACAGATAAACTACACAGCTTCAGGAGGCAGAACCTGAGACAAGGCTGTCACGTTCTAACCATCCGTAATTGAGAAAACACCATTTAAGGAGTAGTTGTCAAGTGAGTCAGATTGTATAGGATAGAGCTCAGCTAAAGACCCTTCCCCTAACCAATTGTCAAACAAGAAGGAGCAGGATCCAGAATTGACCACAATTCGTGTGTTATCGTGCATTGATGTGGTTCCGCAAGTTCACGGGTCTCAAGTAGTATAGTATAATATCGTCCCACTGGGAGTAATTGTGTAAGTACTAGGCTTGGATCACTCAATTAATTAGACTAGCAATTGTGTAAGAAAAGGGAAATAAAATAAGAAATTTAACTATAAAAAATAATAAAACCAAAGCTAAAGAAAATTTGCTAATATTTCTAGGGGTTAATTCGAATGGAATGTGGTAAGCTTCAAGGATGGTTCCACTTTTAGCACTTTCTATGGACTTTACATGGATCAATTTATGAGGCGAATTTTGGTTGATAGAAGGTTGAACCTAGAGTTTCTTAGATCCTTTTTCAAGGTATCAAAGGAGTGTTACGCAATAATCCTAATTTATTATCGTAAACTAGCAATCAAGCATAACCCATTAAGTTCTTTGCTAACCTAGTTTTTTTCTCTCATAAATTCAGTTTATGTCTAAATCTGAAATTTATAAGTTCCCTGTTTGGAGTTCCATTATCAATTTTCACCTATCGATTCTTCAATTAACAACTAACGTCAAGTAATGGTTGGCCAAACACAATACCAGTAAAATTAATTTCAAAACAGAGAAATCAAAACCAAAAATCTATACAAATAAATCAACCGAGATTTAATCCATAAAATTATCTAAAAGCTTAAGCCTAACCTTGAAGCTTTTGGGAAGCTACTCACTCATAGTAGAATGAAAACCACAAGCATTAAAGTCAACAAACATCATATGAGATACTAAATAATAAACAGAGGATAAATGGGTTTTCGAGTCTCACTTTTTGCGTTTATTATTTTGAGTCTCTCCCTGATGTTGCTCTAACCTGTCGCCTGCGTCGTTGTTGGTGTCCTTGCGTGGTTTGCTTTACTCTCCTTGACTGCCCTGTCACTTGGATGTCACTCCCCCAATGTAACCGTGTAGTTAGCTGTTAATGGTGCAAAGTGAGAGTAGAATTGGTGAGTAATGGAGCCCAAAATCCCTCCTCTCTTCCAGTTGTCACGTTCCTTCTAAAACTACCAGCAACTCCTTAATTTTTTTGTTGCCAAACGATGCTTGTAAATGGTTTTGGAAAGAGTCTTGTGTGTCCCTCTATGTAGCGTGAGTGGAGAGTTCTTGGTGGGTCTCCTTTGCTTGCCCCTTTCTTTAGTGTAACGTCGATAGCCCCCAAAAATCCAAGTGAGTGGAGAGGAATAAAATATATGAGTGAGTAAAAAATGGAGAGCCCCCTTAATGTGCGTGAATCCATAAATATAGAATGAGTGCTTGGTGGGTCACTTGGGGCTCTCTCTTGTACTAAATAACGTTGAGGGAGTTGGTCCTCCTCTTGGTGAATTGCGTGGTCCCTCTTGTGTGTCTTTTTTCTGCCAATGTCTCCCTCTTTTTCCTGGTGGGTCACGCATCTCATGCATTAGAGTCATTTTCATTCGTCTCAAATATGTCTAGCTAGTGGTCTCTTGGATGCTTGCGTGTTTTTTTTAATTTTTTCTATTGCTCACGCACGACTTCTCCGCATGCATGTAGCTCCTCTAGGTGATTTTTATTTCTTCTTTTTGTGGGTCCTGAGTTGTCCTCTCCAAGCTCACTCATTCACACCTCTAGTTATCTTCTCACAACCTTAATGTTGGTGTCATATCTTCTTCTATTTTCCTTGGCTGCGTGCGTCGTCCTCTTCTGCCTTCTATCAGCTCTACGCATGCTACAACCTCCTTTTGTAGATGAAGCGTGATTTTCTTGTCGTCTTTTGCATGTGTGGTCTTCTTTTTCTTCCTATGGTCTGTCTTTTTGTGTGATTTTTGTGTTTCTTTTTTTTCCTATCGGCGTGGTGTGCTGGATCTGCTCCTCCCTTCTCCCACGTGTTGTTGCTTAATTCACGCCACAAGTTGCTTAATTCTTTCAGCCACTATGTAGCTACCTAATGTCGCCATAATCTTTTTATCTCTTATGTTTTGATTAGATTTTGTTTGGTCCACCTTTCATGCACATTCACACCTAGCTATTGCATTTTTTTTCAATCCTTTGCCGTCAACCTCCTTTTCTTTTGTGTTTATGTTCCAATCCAATCCCTATAAATCACGCCAGCTGCTTTCTTTGATTTTCGCCTTGGACTGTTGTAGTTCTTTACAACTAAAATTAAGCGCATTTCCTACAAATTAAACATGAACAATTATAAATGCAAATTCAGGTAAACTAAACAATTTAGCAGGAAACCTATATATAAAACCTAATAATTAATCTAGAAATTAAGGGAAACTGCCACTCATTTCAATGAAAAAAATGCCTTAACACGCATGAAATCGTAAACTGCCATAAGACGGCGGAAAGCAAAGGACTGTGAAATCTGGATATAAGAGACATAGCTTGCCAAAATGCCAATCTTATTCCACTAACTAAAGGGCTTAGCCCAATAAATTCTCATAGATATATAGTGTTGGGCACCGTTGTCAGAACCCAACGTCTTGCGAATATCATAAGACTTGAGCTTATATTTACTTCATCAAACACTTTAATAAATTACAAACAACTAATTTTCATTATTCATATTTCAATACCCTCGAAACAAAGGGTTTTACAAAGCTATAATGACCTTTCAAGCCACATTACAACATGATCCGAAATCTCAAAATACAAAAGTTACATGAATTACAAATTCTTGAAAAGTGACTAAAGCCTTGTGTTTCCCAAAACTAACTCAAAAAAACATCAACAAATTAGGAGTGATGCCTTGACTCTCTTTCACTCCATCTCTTGCTTATAACCTAGAGGTGAGGACAGGAACGGGATGAGCTTGAAAGCTCGTGGGTAACAGTTTATAATAAAAAGATATGCAAAAACTTTTGAAACCATTTTACTTGTCATAGTAAACTTTCAATGAGTTTATAAAATATATGTTTCCTAGGCTTTTAACCAAAATCCACAAGTCACAAAACATGAATGCATTAAACTTGATCAAACATATCATGAGCTCATAAGCACATCAGAATGGTTTGGGTAAGTCCAAAAAATGACGCACTACACATTCCCATATAATGATTCTGTGTAGTCGTAAACTTGAGGGAGTCCTTGAAGGAGCTCCGTGTCACTAGCGGGCAGGCGGGAGAAGCTTATACTTGGGTCAATGTGCACGTGACGGTTCTTGAGGGACTACCCCAAACCCACATAACACATAGATTTCAAAATCTTGTAAACTTGATGCCCAAAATGGCACATTTTGATAACTTGAGTTTCATGAGCATACAATATTTCATATGCGATTTCAAAACTTGATTTCATAAACTTGCTATTCTTTTTCAGAAATCACTTGAAAAATCTCTTTATAAATCATTGCACAGATCATGTAGAAAACATATAGAAGATTTCACAAATCATGCAAAAGCAAAAGATGCAACACTTATGATGTAATTGAAATCAGTAAACTTCTTTGCTTTAAAGAAAAAAAGTAGTGACTTATTTACTCTATTATAAACATGTACCCACCTTGATTTCCTTGCTTATAGACTTGCTCAGAATGTCTCTTCTCTTTGCAAACAACCTGAGGTCTCTAGACTCTTTCTTGGTGTATCTTTAATGGGAGCTCTATGAGTTGATCTAACTGAAATAGGTCTCTTCGATCCCTTTGGTTCTTCGCCAAATGAAGAGATCCTTAGCTCAAATGGAAGCTCTTCTCTTCCTCTACCTTTTTCTCTTATTGAACAACCTCAAAATCTCTCTTAAAGCTAAGGAAATTGAAACCCTAGCTTGTTTTCTCTTCTTTCTATCATTCTCTTCTTCTCTTTGTATTTCTCTCTCTTTTTCATGAAATTCTCTCTTTCTCTTTCTTTCTCATTTTGTTATTCTCCTCTCCTTCCCTTCCATTCGCGTTTTTCTTCTTCATTTATAAGCAAGACAATACTTCTTCTTTCAATTATGCCCTTAAGGATTGAGAATTGTCCCATTTGTCCTTCCATTTATGCCTTATATCTTTTATACTTAAGTGTCTTGCCAAAAGCACCCTTGAATATTTTGACATAACTCTTTCTTCTATAAAAGTGTTCTTCCTTATCTTAAGTTCCCAAGGACACTAAAATCAATCCATCTGGTTCAGTGATTCGAAAGATACACTTCAACATTTTTGGACTGCTCTTGTCCAAATCAGTATATTTATGAACAATTTATATCCAAAATCTAAACATCATAGAAACTGAATTAGATTTCAACTTCTTCATACCGTTTGTATCTCGTTGTCTATAGTTTATCTTGAAACAAGAATCATCTTATTCGGAGCTCTACTGATCCGGAAATCATCAAAATACTGAAGCATGTTCAGTAAAATATCTAATTTCTACTCTTCCAATCGATACCCTTACTTTATTTAATACATCTTTTTTACATCAATACCAAAATCTATAACCTTTTATGGAGATGTAAAAATAAAAATTTTAGGAATCTAAGGGTTCAAGAATCACTTCATTTGGAGGTCGGATAGCAAAATTATGGCCGAAAGAATCAAACAAGATTTGGTCCTCAACCATATCTAACTTGTCTTGGGACAAATGGCATAACTTTCACTAGAGATGTTGGATTAAGATCATATTAGGATGATATCAAAGTTAACTTTGATATCTAAAACTTTTAAGAAGACCTTGAGGTTGGATTTTATCATCTGAATGGTCAAAATGGACCAGACAATAGGATTAGACGAAGCCAAAGGAAAAAAGCAGAAGAATGGAAAAAGACAGAAGAAGTGGAAAAATTGCTATAACTTTTGCTACAGATATCTGATTAAGATGTTCTTCATATTTTTTCAAAGAAGACTTCAAGATATACAACTTTCATGCAAAACCTCGAAGACATATTATATCTTCTGAATGGTCAAAAATGGAACAGAATATAGGTATAGATGAAGTCAATTGAAAAAACAGAAGAATGGAAAAAGACAAAAGAAGTGGGAAAATTAATATAACTTTCCCTACAGATATCAGATTAAGATGTTATTTATATGATTAAAAATAGAACTTCATTATCTACAACTTTCATGAAGACCTTGAAGATAGATTCTATCGTCTAGCTGGTCGAAAATAAACCAGAAGATAGCAAAAGATAGAAGAAGCAAAAAGACAGAAAAAGTAAAACACAAAACATAGCAAAACATAGAAGAAGCGAAATAACAAAAGAAGCGAAAAGATAAAAGGTAGCAAAAGTTAGAAGAAGCAAAACATAGAAGAAGATGACATCATCATAGAAGAAATATAGAAGAAGATGACGTCATCACAGAAGAAACAAAACACAGAAGAAGAAAAAGACAGAAGAAGTGGGAAAATTGTTATAGCTTTCCCTAAAGATATCGGATTTGGGTGTTTTTTAAATGGTTCAAAAGAGGAATTCAAGATCTACAACTTTCATGAAGACCTAGAAGACAGATTATATCTTATTAAGGATCAAAAATGGAATATAAGATAGGTACAAATGAAGTCAAATGAAAAAGTCGAAGAATGGAAAAAGACAGAAGAAGTGGTAAAATTGCTATAATTTTTCCTAAAGATATCAGATTTGGGTGTTTTTTAGATGGTTCAAAAGAGGAATTCAAGATCAACAACTTTCATGAAGATCTCAAAGATATATTCTATCTTTTGGAATGTCAAAAATGGATCAGAAGATAGGTACAGAAAAAATCAAATGAAAAAGCAGAAGAATGGAAAAAGGCAGAAGAAGTAGGAAAATTACTATAACTTTTCCTAAATATATTAGATTAAGGTGTTATTTATATGGGTAGAAAGATAACTTCAAGATCTACAACTTTTATGAAGACCTTAAAGAGATATTCTATCTTTTGAAGGGTCTAAAATGGAACAGAAGATAGGTACCAAGCAGACTAAAGAAAAAGACAGAAGAAGTGGACAAATTATTAGAACTTTCCCTACAGATATCAGATTAAGGTGTTCTTTATATTTTTCAAAATAGTACTTTGAAATATACAACTTTCATGAAGAACTTAAAGATAGATTCTATCTTTTGAAGGGTATAAAATGGAACAGAAGATAGGTACAAAGCAGACTAATGAAAAAGATAGAAGAAGTGGAAAAAGACAGAAGAAGTGGGCAAATTGCTATAACTTCCGTTACAAATATCGGATTAAGGTGTTCTTTATATGGTTCGAAAGAGAACTTCAATATCTAAAATTTTCATAAGGGCTTTGAAGACAGATTCTATCTTATATAGTATCCAAAATGGTTCAGAAGATAGGTATAAGGCAGACTAATAAAAAAGACAGAAGAAGTGGAAAAAGACAGAAGAAGTGGTAAAATTGCTATAACTTTCCCTACAGATATCATATTAAGGTTTTCTTTAAATGGATCTACAACTTTTATGAAGATCTTGAAGATAGATTCTATCTTCTAAAGTATCTAAAATGGAATAGAATATAGGTACAAAGAAGATTAATGAAAAAGATAGAAGAAGTGGAAAAATACAGAAGAAGTGGAAAAATTGCTATAACTTTCCTTACAGATATTGGATTAAGATATTCTTTATATGGATTGAAATAGGACTTCAAGATTTACAACTTTCATGAAGACCTTGAAGACAGATTCTATTTTTTGTAGGGTCAAAAATAAACCAGAAGATAGCAAAAGTAAATAGAAGCAAAAAGATAGAAAAAGTAAAACACAGAAGATAGCAAAACACAGAAGAAGCGAAAAGACAGATGAAGCAAAAAGAAATAAGGTAACAAAACACAGAAGAAGATGATGTCATCACAGAAGAAATACAGAAGAAGATGACGTCATCACAGAAGAAGCAAAACACAGAAGAAGTGGGAAAATTGCTATAATGTTCCCTACAAATATTGGATTTAGGTGTTCTTTAGATGCTTCAAAGGATAAATTCAAGATCTACAACTTTTATGAAGACCTCAAAGACAAATTCTATCTTCTAAATGATCAAAAATGGATCAGAAGATAGCTACAGATGAAACCAAATGAAAAAGAAAAAGAATGGGAAAAGACAGAGGAAGCGGTAAAATTGCTATAACTTTCCCTACAGATATCAGATTAAGGTGTTCTTTATATGGTTTGAAAGAGGACTTCAAGATATACAACTTTCATGAAGACTTTGAAGACAGATTCTATCTTTTGGAGGGTATAAAAGGGAACATAAGATAGGTACAAAGCAATCTAATGAAAAAGATAGAAGAAGTGGAAAAAGATAGAAAAAGTGGGAAAATTACTATAACTTTCTCTACAAATATCAAATTAATTTTTTCTTTATATGGTTCAAAAGAGAACTTCATGATCTAAAACTTTTATGAAGACATTAAAGGCAGATTCTATCTTCTGAAGTGTCTAAAATGGAACAAAAGATAGGTACAAAGTAGACTAATAAAAAAGACAGAAGAAGTGGAAAAAGACAGAAGAAGTGAGAAAATTGTTAGAACTTTCCCTACAGATATTGGATTAAGGTGTTATTTACATGGTTCGAAAGAGGATTTCAAGATCTACAACTTTAATGAAGACCTTCAAGATAGATTCTATCTTTTGAAGGGTCTAAAATGGAGCAGAAGATAGGTACAAAGCAGACTAATGAAAAAGACAGAAGAAGTGAAAAAAGACAAAAGAAGTGAGAAAATTACTATAACTTTTCCTACAGATATCGGAATAAGGTGTTCTTTATATGGTTCGAAAGAGAACTTCAAGATCTACAACTTTAATGAGACTTTGAAGACAGATTTTATCATTAGAAAGGTAAAAAATGGAACAGAAGATAGGCCAGGAGAAAAAAATAAAAGAAACAAAACATAGAAGAAGATGACATCATCACAGAAGAAACAAAAAGACAGAAGAAACAAAACACAGAAGAAGATGACGTCATCACAAAAGAAGCAAAACATAGAAGAAG
This sequence comes from Erythroxylum novogranatense, assembly GCA_029891385.1. Taxonomy (NCBI): domain Eukaryota; kingdom Viridiplantae; phylum Streptophyta; class Magnoliopsida; order Malpighiales; family Erythroxylaceae; genus Erythroxylum; species Erythroxylum novogranatense. The sequence goes on along the minus strand of CM057226.1, from coordinate 63,366,411 downwards.
ATGATATCATCACAGAAGAACACACAGGAGAAGATGACACCATCACAGAAGAAGCAAAACACAGAAGAAGATGACGTCATCATAAAAAAAACATAGAAGAAGATGTCGTCATCACAGAATAAGTGAAAAGGCAGAAGAAACAAAACACAGAAGAAGCAAGGTAGAAGAAGTAAAACATAGAAGATACAAAACATAAAAGAAGTGAAAAGATAGAAGATACGTCTTCCTTTATAGGGCCATAACTTTCAGCCTAGAAGTCTAAGAATTTCAAACTATATATTGTTGGAAAGCTAAAAGAAAGACCTAAAACTTTCTAGAAGACACCCTTGCTCAAATCAGCCTAGATTAATCCAACTTTTTCCTCGAATACAAAATATGAATTTTTACATTCATCCAATGTACTACACCCAGTTCTCTACTTCATGACAAATTTTGAGATTCTTATAGACAGAATTTAAATTCGATGTCTCATAAGAAATGTATCCATATGTTTCTAATTTAATCTAAATTAAGAATCATCTCATTTGGATAACTAGAGAAAAAGTTGTGGCTAAAAGACTGAAGCATACTCCATAAACATTTTCTAGATCAACCATCCATTTTATTTCACAATCTTTCCTTAACACAGATCATACTAAGATCACATTTTCTACTTTATTTACTCCTCATTCTCAACTTTATTTCAAATCAATATCACCTATAAAGAAATTTATAATCCATGATTAATCATGAACACCAATAACAGAATATAAAAATAATACATATTCTTCATCAACTTACTATATAAATGCAACTTCCTTTTAGCTTTCATTTTACTTCTAACTTTTACCTTAATTCTTCTCACTTCAAAATCTTTTATTTACCAGAAACACCAAAACAAAACTTGAACATATCCACATTTCTCATTTACTACTTTACCCTTGACTATCGTTTCTTGATTCACGAATTTTCATCATTTGTTCTTTACTCATGACTAATCTCTAAATTTTCTCATTCAAATAGCTCTAACTTCTATGAAACATTGGGGGTCCAACATATAGGCGACATAAGTATTTTGTTTTCTTATGATGTTTTGTGAGTGTTTGTGGCTATTATGTTATATTTTACAATTTTTATATTAATAAAGTTGCATATAATTTGTTACATTATGATATTTAAAATGCACGCTACTATTATTTTATTGTATTTGTGGACTTATGATTCCTTTTTATCTTGAGATATTTTGTAAAAGCATGGTTATGATTAATCTTTCTGGTTAATGGCTCTTTATAGAGTGATAGGTTAATCTCTATATAATGTTGCTCATCTTTTTTTATGGATCATAAGTCCTATTTTGAGATTTGAATCTAAATTTACAACTGAATTGATGTGCTTGTGCATAATTTATGAATTTAATATCATAGATACAAGTCATAATAAATTAGTACTTCATTAAAGGGTTAATTTAGTGACTTATTTATGTTTGTGATTATCGGGGTAGTAAACTTATTACAACATATAGTAACTATCATGGTCTAGTATTAATGGTTAATCGAACGGAGTTGTTTAGGTTGAGATACTTCTTTAAAATTGTGTGTGAAATTATTAAAATTGTAATTTGACTCAATTAATTCATGTTTAAAATAAATTATTGATTCTTATTAGTTTTCTTAAGTAAGAGGATGCTATAATTTTCTGTATGAAATACAACTAATTAGTCTTTTGTTTTGGATCTGAGTCAAATAGATGCAGTTACGGCCTGTAGTTATATTAGTGATCTTGTTTTGATCTTGATCTTTTCAATATTATGATTGTTGAGTGTGATATAACTGTTGTGTAGGTCTTTTAAAATACATTGATAATAGGGTTCAATCCTTTAACTAGTAAGTCTAAGACTCTCTTGTCATCCCATAACCCTATATAAATGACTTCTAAATGATTATATTTACATCATATAATTTAAATTAAAATAACGGGAGAGAGAAGAGAAAAGTAGGTCATTATCTTTGGATTTTCAAATGTACAAATATAACGATTCAACAAATTTCAAGAACAATAATCAGGTTTTCTAATGTAAGTATTTTAATAACTTTTAATATTTGTGCATCAATTTAAATTAGGATGTATAAAATGTTATTTAATGATCATCTTCCGTTTAATATATGTAATTTCTAAGGATGTTATCTACTTTACCCTATACTATTTTGAGAAATGCTAAAACTTGTTTTGCTCTTTTACTTCTGGTGAAAAATATAAGGATCAATAGTTTTCAATTGTGATATTTCTATAAGAAATAGTGGCAATGCCTGAACCAAGCAGTGGCCTTGTGAATTTATATGCAAATATGCCTTTGCAGATGACGAGTTTGTAAGTATACCCAAGGGAATAGAATCTACAGATTTTGGGTGAAAAATCGCGGTTACTTATAATATATGCCAATACTAGATCAATGAACCTTTGGTCCACGTACAAGAGATCGCACAATTTTTACATACGTAAGAGCTGAAAAGAGAGAATTAAGCTGAAAAGAGTGAATTAAGCAAAAGTAAAAGAGCCTAGAAGCGGTCAAGTAGTTATTTGACGCATGCACTTACAAGGACATCCTGCTGTGCTTATTATTTCATACAAATTAATGCTCGACTGATGGAGATGTAAGAAGACTGCTAGAGGCCGTATGCTCTCTCTCTAGTCCTCTTTAAGCCCAGAATCACTAGGAGCAGTCCCACATAATCCCAATTGTAAGTTCTCTCAAGGAGCAGCAACTTGTTTGTATTCCATGGAGGAAATCTATACCAAAAATCAGTGAGGAAGCTCCTTCTTGCCACTGCCTTGTAATTACTAAACGTGTCGAAAGAAAATTTTCCGTGGTATTTGCCCGTCCCACTTTCACCAACCCCTCCAAATGGTAAGCTGTCTGCTGCATACTGCACCAAACCAAAACAAAAACAAAAACAGGTATTGCGTTAACTTGATAATTCAGTTTTTGATAAATAATGATTAGCTTCAGTTCAAAAGGGTGATAACAGCAAGGTAAACTGTATTACTTGAATGACTGCATCATTGAACACCAAGCTTCCTGAAGATGTCTCAGATAGTATTCTCCTCCTCAATGATTCATTATTGCTAAAGGCATATATTGCTAGTGGTTTCGGCCTTGAGTTTATGAACTCAATACTGTCTTCAATCCTCTCCAACTGTTTTAAACAGAAATGCAATTATGATAATCAATAGCTTCCATACTGCATATTTACATCAAGACTTCAAGATTCAACCCTATCCTGAGTACAGTCATGAAAGAAGCGCAAGATGCTTCTTACTGTGATTACGGGAAGCAGTGGGCCAAATATTTCTTCTGTCATTACTGCGGAGTCAAGTGGGGGATCTAACAGGATTGTTGGCTCAATGAACCTACAAAAGAGTTAGGTACGTGAATGTAGAATGGGATGAATTGTTAAGTTGATCTACCAAGATACTTGTATGCAAGCTAGGATAAGCAAAACGAGAGATGAGACTGTGTGCAACATTTACAGATTCTCCTCATCCATTGAACCGCCGTATACAACAGAATTCTGGACTGCAAAATCTTTTAGAAAGTTCTTCAATCTTAAGAAATGCGTTCTGTTAACTATTCTTGCAATGGTGTTTGAAACTCTAGGATTTTCCCCAAACATTTTCTTGATCATGATCTTCATCAATCCCACCTGCAAAGAAGTAGACGCCAATCTACATATTGTCACTTGCACGGCAGATACGGAATTTTAGTTTATAAAGTTTCTTGCTTTTTAGTTCTTTCACATTCATACCACAGTGGCAGCAAATCTCTTTTCCACTAGTACATAGTCAATTGCTATGCATGCTTGTCCCGCACACGCACCGTATTTTGACACGATAATCCTATTCACTGTCACCTTAGGATAAAAAGGAGAAATTAAAAGCAATTAGCATCTTGCAGTAATTAAATTTCTTTTTATAGCTTGGTAGAGTTACTATATGATGACCATGGATAATAGTACCTCTCTGTCCCAAGAAGAAGAAAGGGAATCAACAATAGCAGGGCATTTTCCGCCCATTTCCAGGACAACCGGGGTTAGATACTTCACGGCAGCTGACATAATTATCCGACCGACTTTTTGACTTCCTATACATTGATTCGCAGTTCAACAAAATGATGATAAATTTAGAAACATGAACCTCGTGGGATGACGGTCAACTAAACAACACTGTTTTATCACTGCAAGTTAGTGTATTGGTTAGTCCAATGATATTGCAGCAGGTTGAAAGTGATTTCTTCATTGATAAACTGGATCAGAAGAAAAAAATATTATTATATAAGACAAAGTGCATATGAATATTAATAACCTGATTTCGTAGCGTAGAGGTAAAAAGCTTATGACATCAGGCTAATTTGTTAATTATCTCTATACCTGGGATCATGCTTTCAAGTTTACTACTGAGAATGAGCTCGTGCGTTGAAGTGTACCTGTGAAGAAGATTTTGTCCCATTTCTGCTGTAGAAGTTGTTCCCCAACATCTGGTCCACCTTGGATAACCTTGATAGCTTTGTCGTCTAGGTAAGTGGTCATGCGTGTGGCTAGAAGATGAGCACAAGCAGGGGCCATTTCTGAAGGTTTTATAACCGCTGTGTTTCCGGCAGCTATTGCTCCTATTAGTGGTTCTAAGGACAGCCCTTCGGATTCAATGCAGAAAACAAGTTAGCAACTTGATGATCGCTCTGAGAATACTATTCAAGTTAAATTTGAAGGTCAGAACAAATCATAGAGAAGAAACTAGAAATTTATTTACCAAAGGGAAAATTCCAAGATGACAAAATGAGGACAAGACCGAGAGGCTCTGCCACCAATTCGGCAGACGTAAGCAAAGCAACTAAAGGGAGCTTCGCCTGTAAAGAATTTTGATTATTACTAATGCAGCAGTAATCCCTCCAAGAAAAAGTAGAAATTTTGCAAACATCATTTAGAAAGAAACCATTCATGAACTCAAGAAAACACATCCAAGTATCTCTTATAGTAAGAAATGAAAGAGTGCAGTTTAAGTAGTACAGAAACAATTACCTTTTTTCCTGACATCCAATCTTTCAGATTTTTCAGTGCAAAAATTGTTGATTTTACTAACGTTCCTACCTGCAAAAGGACTTAGAAGTTTTTCTAAATCACAGGAGATATCTAACTTTTTATAAATTGGCTGTTTTCCCACGGATTAAGCACTTCTGAAGAAACTAGAATTGGGTTCTTGATCTCATATGCCATTGAAAACGTCGAAGTGAAAAGTAAACTTGAAAAGAAAGGAAATAAGGATTAATCAATCAACCATTTCACATACCTCGTCCCTATATCCCTCAAGGTGATGCTTTCCTAAGTCTATTCTCAGAGCCTCAAATATTTCATTCTCTTTCTCTCTGAGGAACAAGAGCAAACCTTCAAGCTGAGACTGTCTCCAAGCTGCATCTTTCGTCTTCCCAGTCCTAAAATATTCTTTCAAAGTCTTAACTTCACACTCCAAACTCTGCAAACTCTCCATTTTTCGATGACTGCCAGATCTCCAAATTGTGGCAATATCAATAAACATTCTCCATGTTAACTACCTCCCTTATAACGTCTGAGCATTGGTCCTAGCTTTTCCCAAAGGACGTGAGGTCCAGGGGACCTCTTGACTTGTCATGGGTTGGAGTTAGGTATGAGTCATCCATAGTGCCCACTCAACAACTCATAATTAAGTCAAACAATGGAAGGGATTGAATAATGTCATATAGTCCCTTTTAATATTTTGTTAGTTATTATTAACGGTTTAGTTTCATGCTTTGGATCATTTAGTTTAGATTGACATGTGATGGTGTATACTTGAAGTTCTTACACCCGTTCGTTACAACGCCCTTTTTGAAATTTAATATCAATTTTTGTTCCATTTCTTAAGTATTATTAGAGTCGTTTGGGGGCTCGTTAGGCTTGTCTTCTTTGGCTTGTATTAGGCATTAGAACAGAAGTGGTGGCTTTGACTTCCGATGATAGAACAACGACTAGTTCTTCAGTAAGTTTCGAGTCTATAAGAAGAAAAGATGTTGACAAATTACAAATAAGTTCTTGAAACAAATTACAAATAAGTTCTTGGAACATCGAGATCCTTATAGGGAAATTGTTATAACTAGTAGAGACTTTAGAAAAATATAAGATTCATATAGCATGCATCTAGAACGTAAGGAGGACGAGGCTAAAGCAAAAGAGATTAATAAGTTTAAATTTTGATATTTAGGGTGTTCGAGAAGACAGAATGAGTTAGGTATCTTGATTAACAAGGAACTCATACATCATATTATGGGGATAAAAGGGACTAATGATAAGTTTATGTCCTTAAAGATTATGGTGAAGGATGTTGTTTCAAATGTGGTGTGTGCTTATGCACCTCAAGTAGGGTTAGATGAACAACTTAACCGCCAATTCCGGGAAGAACTAGATGAGGTGATTCAGCAAATCCTCCCTAATGGGAGAGTTATTCTAGGAGGAGACTTTAATGGTCATATAGGAGCAACCTCGATTGGTTACTCATGGATTTATGGGAGTTTCAGGTATGGTGAATGGAATGATAGCGGGGCTATTTTGTTGGATTTTGTAGTAGCATTTAATTAAGTTAGTGATAGTCAACTCTTTTTTAAAAGATTACAAGATGATACCTAATGCTTGCTTGTCAACTCAGCGAAGATTATTGGATCTTATTATTAAGTGTTGGAGGAAGAAGAGAAGTCTTAAGAGGTGTACCATTGTCAGATGGTAGAATTTGTAAGGGGATACAGTGAAACAAGTTAGGGATAGAGTAATGTAAGGAGAAGAATGGAAATTAGTAGGAGATGCTAACTTGATGTAGGAGATAGTTGCAACTCTTTTAAGGAATAAAGCTATAGAGACCTTAGGTAGTAGTTAGAGGGAGTCCTAATGGTTAGAATGAAGTTATACAAAAAAAAAATAAAGTGAAGAAGGTTACTTATAACACTTTATTGAATAGCACCATAGAGGTGGAGATAATAAGTAACAGGAAAAGTTATAAATTGCCAAGAAATAGGTGAAGGAGATAATTTCAGAGGCTAAAAGTGGAGGTTACAAGAAACTATACCAATGATTGGAAACTAAAGATGGAGGAAATGATTTTTTAAGTTGGCGAGAGCTAGGGAATGAAAAGCGATAGACTTAGATCAAGTTTGTTGTACAAAATATGAAGCGTGACAGGTGTTTGTAGCTAAAAATGATATCAAAAGACGATAGCAGAAGTACTTTTATAGCCCTTTTAATGAAGGCTTAGAGGATAACAACTATTTACTTGATATTAGCACACCTGAGAGTTTTAGCAACTTTATTTGTTGTCGATATATTACATAGGAAGAAATTAAAAACACGTTCAGGGAGATGAAGAGTGGAAGGATAGTAGGCCTTGATGAGATACCCATAAATATGTGAAAGAGCCTAGGTGAAGAGGGTATTATATAGCTAGCCAAGATTTTGAATGTGATCCTTAAGTCTACCAAAATACCAGATGAGTAGAGATTTAGTAAGTTAATTCCTTTATGCAAGAACAAAAGGAACATGCAAAGCTGTAACAATTATAGAAGTATTAAATTACTTAGTCACACCATGATATTATAGGAGAAGGTGATTGAAAAGAGTTTGAGAAATGATGCTTTTATCTCGAAAAATTAATTTAGCTTCATACTAGAAAGGTCTACAATAGAAGCTTTACATCTCCTTAAAAGATTAATAGAATATTATAGGGAAAGACAACATAATCTATACATGGTTTTATTGATTTAGAGATGACGTATGTAGGGTAACTAGAGAAATAATGTAGAGGTGATTAGAAGTTAAGGAAGTTCTTACGACTTACAGACTGGTTATTAAGGATATGTATAAAGGTTTAAAAACTAGAGTAAGGATGATAGGATAAGATACAGAGCATTTTCTATCAATATTGGACAATACTAAGGCTACTCTTTAAGCCCCTTTTTGTTCATAATAGTGATTGATGAGCTCACCAAAAATATCCAAAAAGATGTGCCTTGGTGTATGTTGTTTACTGATGACATTATTTTAGTAGATGAGATAAAGAGAGTGTCAATGTCAAGCTTAATCCATGAGTGATAAATTAGAATTAGAGGGCTTTAGATTTAGTAGGACTAAGTACATGGAGTGCAATTTTTCAGGACATAGGGTGGCTTACGAAATGGAAGTAAAGATTGGTTCAGAAGTTATACTACAAAAGAAGTGTTTTAAGTATCTAGGATTTATCATCCAAAGCAATAGATAGATTGATGGAGACATAGTTCATCGGATCAGATCGGGTTGAGTTAAATGGAGAAGTATACTAGAAATTTTAGGTGATAAAAAGATACCACTTAAGCTTAAAGGTAAATTATATCACTTAGAATTAGGTTAGCCATGCTTTATAGGACAGAGTGTTGACCAAATAGATGCATAATCACAAGATAAATAAGGTCAAAAATGTAATGGTAAGGGACAAAATAAACGTGACTAATATTATTGAAATATTAAGAAAGACAAGGCTTAAGTGATTTGGACATGTTAAAAGAAAATATACAGATACTCTAGTAAAAAGATACGAGAAGATTAAGAATATGATATGACATTGCTAGAACCTTCTGAAGACATGACTCGTAATAAAAACTTTAGCATACTAGGGTGTAAATTAAGAATCTCTCTTAAAAACATCTTTGTTATTCTCAAAAATCTTTTAAGATTTTACTCTAGTATAGTTAACCTAAACTTTTAAATATGTAATACTTACCTATTAAGAATTTAACCTAAACTCTTCCCTACTTAAACTAATAATAATAATAATAAACACTAAAGATTTTCATCCACTCCAAATAACTGTCATCCCTTACAAACTCGTAAATTCTCCACGGGGATAATAGATTCTAGCTATCTTTTTTTGCTTTACCTATTGAGTGTCCAAAGCATCACACCACCTTATCTAAAACCTGGTTGTTTTCTTTTTTCAATTTTTTTTTATTCAGGCAAAGTATTTTACTGTTAGCATCCTTAAAATATAGTAGAAATGCTAATAGCACAAAGTTAACAAGGCTTATATTGTCTGTGGCTAACAACTTTGTAAGACGCCACCTAAATGCAGCACCTTCTAAACTCCCGGAATTTCCAATATGAATGCAGGGGCTACAATCCTAAATCCCTAAGAGAGCTACGACAGAATAAAATCCTAGAATTTGTGAGAAATTCAGGCAACTAGCAACACGTCCAGTTCACTTATGGTAGGATCTCTTCTTGCAAAGTTTGTTAACCTGTCCTTTCAGAAGGAAAGAGTGGTTGGTTTGCTCATTTAACCAACTTCTCAGATAATTCCATTTAATTAAGATTCACTTTACTGTTTGGGGTAGAAATTGCTCCTCTGTTACATTTTCCAATGTCAGAATCTTTAAATGCTTCGAGGAAAATACGAATCTTGTGAAATTAGGTACATCTTAATGCACCTGTTTTCAGCTGTCCCATTGCAATGAATATTCAACCAACCCCAACAGCCATGCAACGATATTTTGGATTAGTCCCTCGTGCCTACTCTATGACTAACAATGTTCAAAGCGGGTTTAAAACACAATAATTAATGTAAAAACACAATAAATCAACTGTTGAATGTTTCGACTTGGACCCTTGTACACACATCAATTGATCATGATGCTATCACGAACAGAATAATACATCAATGATGGATTCACCAAGGAAAGGAAGTCCAAAGGAGAATGAATAGCTTGATGAGATTCTGCAGTTGGATAGGATTATCAAACAAGCCATGCTGTAGGTTGATAATAACCACTTGCCAGACCTTTTTTTTTTTTTGTATAAATGAAAAAGGAGAATACAGTTTATAAAACAAGTCGAGGGAAATAGATCCCCGACAGATCCTCGGAGAAGATACTAAGGCATCCAGTAGGTGGATAATCTAAGTAAATGACACCAATGTCAGAGTGTCCAGCCTGAGTGGTGAGCCAGTCTGTACTTCTGTTGCTCTCTCGATATACGTGACGATGAACAACAGTCCATTTCCGATTGAAGAGTTCCAGGATACCCAAGACGATAGGATGGGTCGTCTGAGAACGGGTAGCCAAGGATAAGAGTCTCTGGTACACCCCCAGCGAGTCCACTTCTAACTCAATCTGCCGAAAAGCAGACCTTTTTCAACATAAAAACAGAGATCTTTATACGGGGAAACGTACTTCCATTGGAAGAGATGTTGCTAGTGCTTAATTTTCTCACTTGAGGCAGCAGATTGAGTGGTGTTCTTGTTCCACCCGTCGCTGAAAACCAGCTGAACAAAACCATAAAAGTTGGCCAGTCATTAATACCGCATTAAGGCAACGAGATATCCATGCTTATATGACTGGACAGGGTCAAGTTTCTTTCAAAAATTAATGAGGCAACTACCACCAACTAGTAAATTTTCCTGGGTCATATTACAGTCCTTCCTTCGGCCTTGTAATGGCGGCCCTACGCATTTGTGCATTTTCCAATATGGATATATTAAATGCAAAATATTCGGTGACTAATGATCTATGAATATCGATGATTGTTGATATTATACATAATAAAGTACTATTTTATAAAATAAAATATATATATAATTAGTCCCATATTACATATATATGCATTAAAGTGTCAATATGTGTTAGTGTATCGTGAAGCATAATACTTCGACATTAGCATTATCACCTACAAGCTACGTTCTGATTCATTTTATTATATTGTGATTTTTGTCTTGGTTTCAAAATTTTATTTTAATTTTTTATTAAAACAAGATTAATATAATCATTATTGTTAATGTAATTATATATAATAAAATATTAAGCAAGAGTTTGATACAAATTAGTTATATTAATTGGTTAAGTAATTAGTATTAATTTAATCACTTATGTAATATTAATAAATATTAAAATAAATATATAATATTTTATTAAAATAAATATATTAATAATTGATATTTCTATTTTAATATAATAAATTAGTTATATTTATTACTTAAAATATTAAATAAATAATATTTAATTTTCCGACTCTTAAAAATATTTTAAAATTTAAAAGTACTCTTATTAAAATAATGAAATTTTATTTAAATTTTAAATATTTTGCAATATTTGTCATTGAATAGTTAGACTATAATGAATATAAATTTCAATTATATTTAATTTAACTAACAATGAAATATATTGTAAAAAGAAAATAAAAACTAAAATAATTTTCATGGTTTTTAATATCTTCAAGTTTACATGTTTATTCTTGTTTCTTGACTCGAATCTATTTGACCTACAAGAAAACGCTAGGAATTTGATCTGGTGTTTAAACACTGAAGCATAGGTCTGAATGAGAGAAGGTAAAAGCTTATAATTTTGACAACTCAAGGTTATAATTGGCTCACCTTAGCTTTTAGATCTTAGCTTTACTTATAGGCCTTTGGACCACAATTTAAGCATCTAGAGTGCTATCATGATCTTCTACTTCTCTTTGGAATGCAACAACCGGCTTGGATTAGTATCAAGGGTCTTCCACTTTGGCTATAGCATTATAGATGCATGACTATCAAAGTGAACTCATATTTATTAGCTTGTAATACTTATAACCAAATAGTCAAATTTAGACCATTGACTTCGAGAATCATGCGATACGATTGCCAAGATTATTGCAAAATAATTCGTGTATGTTGCTAAGAAGCTTTATATAGAAAACTTTTAATACCGCAAGTATACAAATCATAACTTGTAATACAAAAGCTATCATTTCCATAAGGATCAATTAGACACCTAACAACATGAATAAAAATTTGTTTAAGGTACTAAAAGATTGATATAATTAAAATAAATTACTAAAATTGAAATAACTAATAAAGAAAACAAATGATTAATAATTGAGTTGTTGTATTTGGGTCTTGTTTTCTGCTGAGTTTTATATTAAGTCCTTTATGTTGTGGTTTCTTTATTGAATATAAGTTGTCACAATAATGAAGATGGTGAGATGTGAAGGGAATTCAGAATGGTTGTTTGTAACTTAAAATCAAATTTAAAGGTTGTTTGAGTACTGACCTATTAGGTGTTCGATAAAAGTTATGTTAGATTTTGTTATTAAATGATTCTTAGGGATGAAGTGCTATAGTTCATTTCTTTGTTTCAGTTTTCACCTGGGGCTCAGCGGTCACGATTGCTCTTCTACTACCTCTTATTACAACTGTATTTTTACTTGTTTTATTCTCCTCATCGAAAAGGGTTAGTTCTTGAGGTAACTCTTGTCGAGGTAACAATAAGTAAGTTTCACTCTCATCTTTTGATTGACATTAATAATAACAACAACAACAACAACAACAATAATAATAATAATAATAATAATAATAAAAGTATTATTATTATTATTATTATTATTATTATTATTATTATTATTATTATTATTATTATTATTATTATTATTATTATTATTATTATTATTATTATTATTTTTTTACTATTTATTATAATAATATTATTATTATATTATATTATATTATTATTACTATTTTTATTTTTTATCATTTTTTATTTTTATTTTAATACTATTGTTATTATTATTATTATTATTATTATTATTATTATTATTATTATTATTATTATTATTATTATTAGTTTTTATTATTATTTTATTATTTTATCATCATCATCATCATCATTATTATTTATCCTTATGTATTTATTATAATTTTATTTACTTAAATATTTTGTGTACCATTTTACGTGTTTACTCTTTTAATCTACATCACTATTTTTCCATCACATCTGCATATGAGTCTACCGGAAATAGTCTCTCTACTATGTAGAAGTAAGGCTCCGTACTATCAGACCTCCCTAGACCCCGCTTCAGTACGAGACTTCGAATTTGGTGTGATGATGATGATGATGATAAATTAATTAATAATTGAGCTACCAATAAGAATGAATATGGTCAAAGCTGAAAACATAAGAATTATTCTATCCTTATTTTTTCTCCCCTTATTCTTGTTTATCTAATTATATTTGATAATATATATATCCTAAGGTTTTAATTACCCTCCCTCAATACATAACCAAGTAATCTCATTGAAACTGATAATAATAAAATTTTAAGTTCTCGATTCACAAAACTACTTTTAACTATCCAATTAGATTCTAAGCAATCCTAAAGATAATTAATTCACAATTAAGATCTCTCTTTAATTGTTCATTAATTTGATACCAACTCTCGTTTAAAACATATAACTTAATTCACTCTCTTGATTTATTACTAAGTATAAGCATAAAATTATCAAAAGCATTGATAGATATATTGAATTCAACAAGGATAAAGTTAAACAAAACATATTAAGAACAATCCCTAATATGAATTTAGAAAATCATAATCATGTTTAACATCTTGGTAATCCAAATAAACAACCAAGACAATGAAATGGTTGAAGAGAAAAGAAAGAAAAACTAGTTTGAGTATTGATATAGAAATCTGAAATTTTTGGAGCTTCATTTGATGTCTCCTCTTTGATCATCTTTTAATCTAGTGGTTGCTATCTTTTTTGTGTTTTTCTTGTTCTTAAATACTTCTTGAGGCTTCTAGGGTTTCTCCACTTAATTGGTTCTAAAAATAGCCATGACACGTCAAAAGTTCAAACAAAACTTGCAAGCTGGAAAAGTTAAAATTTGTTGGAATTTGTTCTTTGCTAGTCACAACCATTATCTACATTATTTTATGCTTCCAATTCTTATGTTTTCTTCAATTTCCTATTTGCTGTCAATTGCAAACACTTCAAACACCCCTTGGAATATAAAATTAAGATCAAATTCTTTCTTTAAACTAATCAAATAATTAAAACACATAGAAACACTAATAATAACACAATTTTAAGTCCTAAACATATGATTATCATAAAAAAAGAACACTTAAAAACACATTCAAATACCTTAAAAAAATACTATAATCTATACCTGTCAACATTCTCACACTTAAACATTTGCTTGTCTTGAAGTAAAACTAAAACCACACTTAAATAAAACAAATAAACACACAATTATGCAACTTACAATAATGATACAATGGCATCAAATCTTATGGAATTAACTTACTCCAAACATGAACTACTTTAAAAGTGCCAACATACTAACTTATTTCTTTCAAGTTTCAGTTGTTGATTTGAATATACATATCATTCAAAATATGAACACCCTATTCATACACACCTATGACATTTGTAAGTGTGCGCTTATTATTGTTGATCAATTAAAAAGTCAAACTGTCACTAAGTAACCTTTCATGAAAATTCTTGTTATTTTAAAATATTAGCAGGTTTTATTTATTGTCACACCATTTTTTATATTTTTTTAATCATAACCTAATCTTTAATGCGAAGGTAAAAACCTTGTCATGAATATCCCCTAGTTACTCAACCAGTTTATGTTTTTCATTTAGTTTAGTTAAAGTATCCTTCTAGCCTTTTGACGTAAAGACTAACATTTGTCGTGAATGCCCTTGGTTACTCAGCTATATCATAACTCTCAATTAGATACCAACTGCATTCTTAAGCCAATTTTCTTTTAAAAAAAACAACCAAATAGGAAATTTATTTAATACACGTTTTTTTAATTTCTTGGCCTACTTCATTTTTTCTTAGTCAATCACTCTCATGAAAGGGTTCCAATGATGCTAACCAATTTAAATGAATGTAATTATAGAAGTATCAAAACAAATTTCATAAAAATGAAAGAATAAGTGTTTCATCCTAATTAACATATATATATATCCGTCAAAAAGATACTTAAAACACAAAATTCGCAAGTCATTATGCCTTTACAATTTAAATGACCAAGTTCAACGTAAGCCAATTCCATTCAATTCATGCTATTGGCATATTTAAACATTCACACATCATGCAAAAAAATGTTCACACTATGCTAACCTAATCAAAAGTAACACAATGCAAATGCCAAATTCACATACAAATATTATTCTAATGTATAAAAGTCTCCACACTTAAATAACATATTGTCCTTAATATGAGAAAAAAAAAACAATACAAATAAAGATAAATAACAATAATGAAAGTTAAAGCAAAAATAATTATGGTGATTAAGGCAGTGATGGTGTAGGCAATGAAATCTGAACACCTTGAACATCAAAGTACTTATGTATTTTCTTCGTTTTTGACAGTGCGTCGTAACGCTAGTCAAAATAAATAACAAGACTACTATTATAACAGTGGTAAGTCTAGGTTGATCCCACAAAGAGTGTGTGCAAAGTTTATGAAATGAAACTAACTGGTGTGTAGGTCTAACGGGGGGTTTTGAATTTTTTTAAATAAGAAAATAAACTGAAACTAGACTAATGAAAACAAATTAAAGAAAACATGCAAAAAATAATAAAAGTGGAGAATTCGATAGGATCCAGTTCTTTGGTTAAATCTCGGCCTACACCCTAATTAAACATATTTCATTGATTTGTTGTTCTCAAATTATTAATTGTGGAATAATAATTAACCTGAGTTTTCCCTTAGGTTTTGTCTAATTAAGATACAATCGTTAATTAAACCTAACTACCGAATAACCTAGGATACGATCTCTAGATTTAATTAGGCAATAGCATTATGAATTAGAAAAATCGATGAATCAAGGCAACAACCACATACGATGTGTCATTTAATCTAGGTCATGTTATCTCTAATGATTACAAATCATTAGTCACTACACATGAATTTCAACATAACAATTACGGATTATATCAAAATTCTAGCAATAAATTTGCAATTAAATGATTCAATGTACGCATTAAAATCATCACCTTACAATACCCAATGAGTTCATATACAATAATGAAAATCTAATTATCCATACACAACACTCCCCCCCCCCCCAACAATCAATATGCCTAGGATAATACAATCAATTCAATAGGAGAGAAAGAAACAACACAAATATGAAAGAAATGCTTAACTCAGGTAGTCTACATCGACGTCACATCAAAACCAGCATTGGGACGTGTAGCCCTTCATAGGTCTCCCTAAAAAAATGTTTAAGCCCCTGTAAAGAGACCCTATCTGAAGACCCCTAGTTGCTCTCCCTTGGTTTCTACTACAAGCTTCTCTCTGTTATGTTTCCCTCACTATTCACTAATGTGATTAATAAACTCTTGATTTATCTCCACTATTCATGTCTCTCTTGTTTTGATGTAGCTCTCCCTATTTCAATGTTCACTAAAGTGAAAAATTAATATGTTGGGTCATGCATGCTATTCATGCCTCTTTTACGTTGTTTCTGTAGGTTGTCGTTTTCCTTGGCCAGCTTGTCCATATGTTGCCATTTTGCTCCTTGGTTCTCATTCTATTGGTGTGTTTTGGTCTCTTTGGTGTGTTTTGGTCTCTCTACACCTTGTGCATGCATTGTCGTTTCTTGTCCATCATACGTTGTGTTTTAGTGTGCGTCTATTAGTGACATGTTTTCTCGTCTGCTTTCGTTTTCTTCCTGCTTCCCACCTGCTACATGTTGCCATTTCGGTGCTCTTTGGTTGTGCATTTTGTTGTTGGCTTCCTCCTTATATTGCTGCATAGATTGTCATTTTAATGCAAGTTGTGCTTGATTGTAGACTGTTGGAGTTTTAATCATCTCCATATAATTAACACAATTACATTAGTCCATTAAGGTTAAAAAATAGTTCAACTTAAGGCCAATTTGATAATAAAATTCAAAACAATCAATTTTGGGTTTTAACTAATAAAATACGAACAGTCATGCCCAAATGTGTAATAAAAATAATTATATGAACTAAGTTTAGAAGGATAAAAGATGTAATAGTTTACACTTATCAAATTCCCCCACATTTAGTTTTTGGCTGTCCTTAAGCAAAACATTAAAATTAAGCTCATAGACCTAAAAACATTGATTCATTTCCTATGTTTTCCAAAAATACATAATCTTAAACAAAGGTGAATAACTTTAAAAAATTATAGCAAGAACTTAACATTCCAAGCTTTTACTCATGATCAATCAACATTTATCTTCTTCAAAAACTGAGTAATCTAATGGTAAACTCATAAAATATGTTTAACTAAAATATATCTACAGGGGCAGTCAACACCATCCATGATCATAATAATCCACAACTTTGCATATCATTTCATTTCTCCACCACTAATGTTCATATACAAAATCATGAATCAAAGGATTTTTCAAGGTTATAATGTGGGTAAAGTTAAAGTGAGATGTATTTGGGTCAAGTAGTATGAAAGTCATTAAAGCTAGTGAAACAAAAGTAACACTCAATTATACCACCAAGTGCACAGTTAACACTCATAAAAAAAACCGGGTACCATCAACTATGACGAATGCAACATTTATATTTCACAACCCAATTCAGGTCTCACGCACAAACCACATAAAGCATATACCAATCTAAAGGCATCACTCATACAATTGATGACAATATATTGAAACCACAAAAGAGTTAATCTTCCAAGCCAACATCTACCTCATATTCAACATACTCCAATAACGCATTCATTACAGCTTTAAGAGGATTCATTTAGTATGAATAACCTTTCCAACCACATATGCACGTCCTCCTTGATACATTTATTTAAACATTTTTTTCTTTTTCTTTCTTTCTTGTCCTTTCTTTTTTTCTCTTATAAAAATTAAAATAAACTACATCAACATAGGAATTTCATTGATAAGGCATAAAATAACATCTCAGCATTATAATTAACCCACACATATTTATACCCCCACACTTAGAATTTTGTACATCCATAAACTCCAAAAATCACAAATGTTCCACTGGCTTTATGACTTAGGTAGGACATTCGGTTAAGTATAAAGCATGTAATATGGTTGATATAAAAAGAAGGGCTAATAAGACTTAAAGGGAGCTTAACAAGGGAAAATCATATAATAGGTAGGCTATTTGCTAATGTAGTTCGGAAAAGCAAAGAATGCCTAATCATATCTATGTTAATGCATGTGATAAAAATATGGTCTCGAATAGAAATTCAAGACAAAATTAGGATGTATATGTCATAAAGGTCACACATTATCAAAAGACAATGAGACTGATATAAATGTGTCAGTCAAATAAGGCTTAAAATATCAGCAGGTTTGTCTACCACTAGTCACTACTCTTCTAAAGATACTATATATCAATCAATCACAAGAGTAAAAATACATGCTAAAGTTGCCATGAAATTCTCTAGTCAACTCATTCTCTATTCATGACTATATAGTCGTATAAGCAATAGAAAATAAGAAAATGGCTTTTTCATTTGTTTTATTCTTTCTCTAATTTTGATTGAAAACTTAAAAACAACAAGAAACAAACTAATATAGAAACACACATGCAAATAAAAAGTAATGTGGAAATGTAAAATAAATAAATTTACTTCCCTTAGGTGCCTCCCATGAAGCGCCTTTATTTAGGATCATTGGCAAGACTCCTTCTTCCCCTTAAATGACAAAATTGTGATCTTCAGGTATTATAGTTAGTACCATTTCCACGCAAGGTTACTCCAGATAGAGCCTTAGTTGATCATCATCCTCATACAACATCTTCTTTATCCTCAAATTCTCAATCTTGACTGAGTTCGTACACTTTAGAAAGATCTCAAATGTCTCTTGGCTTTTTCTTCCTCATTTGATTCCTCCAATCTACTATGTAAAGGTGAAGAGTCATTCTCAACAATAAAATGGAACTTGTTACTTGCCTTTGAGCTAAAAGATATGTCCTTTTTTACTTCAGGCTCCTCCTCTACTTCTTCCACACAAGAAAATCGTTAAGGTTGACCTCAAAAATCACTTTGTAAAGTTTCTGCACAAACATCCATTGTGTACACCTCAAGTTGATATGATTGTTTCTTTTCACTTTATAGTTCCAGATGATTGATATCTCCCCATCGAGGCAATGTATCTTGCTAGAATTGCAAAGCATCCTGTCAAATTTGTTGTACACCTTGCTGAAATAGCTATTGCATATTCTCTTGGAACTGCTGCATTTCCTATTCAATTTGAAGATTTGAAGCAGCCATAATATTAAGCAATTCTTTTAGATTTGTACCTAAGTCATGTTGGCTCTTCGAATTTTGGCAACAATACCAAGATTATCTTTCATCTTGCTAGAATTGTGGGATATCGTGTTGGGTCTACTGTATACTCTCTTGAAGCTACTGCATACCTTAGTGAAATTAAAGATTGCTAGTATTAAAGGTTTTGATATAGTAGTCTAGATATATACCTAAATTATGATATGAAACTTCTGGTCTATATGAGAATTGTTATGCATCTTGCAAACTATCATGTAAATAATTCTGATGATTATCCCATCCATAACAAAATTTAGGATGATCAATCCAAATATTGTTATAGGATTGAGAATATGAGTTATAAAGAAATTACCTCCGTCCATATCGATTTTTTTTCACAAACACGAATCAAAAAAATTAAAAGATCACGAAATAACTAAAAAGAAATCAATTATGAACAAATATATACAAAACACCAATTAAATCACAAACTAAAACTAAAATACCTCACTCCTTGACAACGGGCGCCAAAATTGATAGCGCGTCGTAATGCTAGTCAAAATAAAATAACTAGACTACTACTATAGCAGTAGTGAGTCTAGGTCGATCCCACAAAGAGTGTGTGCAAAGTTTATGAAATGAAACTAACTAGTGTTTAGGTTTAACGGGGGGTTTTGGATTTTTTAAACAAGAAAATAAAATGAAATTAGACTAATAAAAAAAATTTAAAAAACATAAGAAAAAAGATAAAATTGAGAAATTTGGTAGGGACCTAATTCTTTGGCTCAATCTCAGCCTACACCCTAATTAAATATATTTCATTAATTTATTGTTCTCAAATCTCTCCTAACAACTATTAATCATGAGTTAATAATTAATCCAAGTTTTCCCTTAGGTTTTGTTTAATCAAGATATGATCGTTAATTAAAACTAACTATTGAATAACCTAAGATACGATCTTTAGATTTAATTAGGCAGTAGCATTACGAATTAGAAAAATCGATTAATCAAGGCAACACCATATACGATGCATCATTTAACCTAGGTCATGCTATCCCTAATGATTACAAAACATTAGTCACTACACATGAATTTCAACATAATAGTTACAGATTATATCAAAATTCTAACAATGAGTTTGTAATTAAATGATCCAATGAACGTATTAAAATCATCATCTTACAATACCCAATGAGGTCATACACAAATCACTGAACAATAATGAAAATCTGATTATTCATACACAAAACCCAAATCAATATGCCTAGGATAACACAATCAATTCAATAGGAGAGAAAGAAACAATAAAAACATGAAAGAAATGCTTAACTTGGGTCATCGGCATCAATGTCACCTCCAAACCGGCATTGGGACATATAGCCCTTTATAAGTCTCCCCCGAAAGAATGCTTAAGCCCCCGTAAAAATACCTTATCCAATAATCCCTAGTTGCTCTCCCTTTATTTCTACGCAAGCTTCTCTCTATTATATTTCCCTCACTATCAACTGATGTGACGAATAAACTCTTGGTCCATCGTCACTATTCACATCTCTCTTGTTTCTATGTAACTCTCCCTATTTCACTGTTCACTGAAGTGACAAATTAATATGTTGGGTCGTGCATACTATTCATGCCTCTTTTTAACCGTCCATTGCTTCTATACGCTATCATTTTTCTTGGTCAGCTTGTCTTTTGTGTTGCCATTTTGCTCCTTGTTTCCCACTCTGATGGCGCATTTTGGTCTCTCACCATCTTTTGCATGTGTTGTCGTTTCTTGTCCATCATGCGCTACGTTTTCTTGTGTGTCTATAACTGGCGTGTTTTCTCATTTGTTGCCATCTTCTTCATGCTTCCCACCTGCTACGTGTTGTCGTTTCAGTGCTCCTTGGCTGTGCACTTTGTTGGTTTCTTATGCTACTGCATGGATTGGCATTTTAATGCATTGTGGACTTGTTGGCATTTTAATCATCTCCATATAATTAGCACAATTACATCAGTCCATTAAGCTAAAAAAATAGCTCAACTTAAGGCCAATTTTATAATAAAATTCAGAACAAATAATTTTGGGTTTTAACTAATAAAATATGAATGATCATGCCCAAATATGTAATAAAAGTAATTATATAGACTAAATTTAGGAGGATAAAAGATGTAATATTTTACACTTATTAGTTTCACACCGTTATTGATGCTAATGGACTATGATGTCCTTCATTTTACGCCTTCATGATGTTCAGGTGACCCTCCATGCGCTTGTTATTTTCTGTCATTATGTTTAGTACTTTCTCCCATCCTTCTTCTTTGTCCTTCTCATATTCTTTACTGATTGAGACTTTTTGTTGGTGTTGTGTTGGAGCAGAACTAGAGCTTGCTTGTCCATTCTTGTGTTTCATTTATGATTTGGTGTTGGTATCTCGTAGTTCCAAACTGTGACACTCCAAGATTTTCACTCGCCTCAAATGAATATGATTCAAAAACTCAGGAAAGATAAGGCTTAATCTATCAATAAGAAAACCACAAAATTGAGCCATCGTAGTAATAAGGAACCCCATGCCTAGATAGCTACTTTTATTATTAAGACAAGTAACTATCATTTATAAAATTTAGGTAGATGTATAAACTTAAATTTTGTAAACCATGCACCACAGAATAAATAAATCTTTTTTAGAACACTTGTTACTTTGAGTTTTGGAAAAATATTGTGAAACATAATTTTAACAAGTAGTACTCTAGAGCCACTAATAACCTACTAACAACTTCCTTTCTCCCTCTCGACATGTGACTGAACTCTTTCTCTCCATTCATTAAACACACAACCCCCTAAATATCTAGACCAACCTAAGCCTGAATGGAACAAGAGGCACTCGATAATGATACCCAAAATAACCAAAAAACCCATCCTTTCCCAAATGCAGAGATGTGGTTGTGCTACTTGCCTTGACGTTCTGGCAATATCAGGATGTGGTCGTGCTACTTGCTCTCTTATATACATTAAAACAATTTCACATTCCTGTACTGCTTTTGTAATTAAGTAAACACATGTATAATTGTATCATGTATCATGCATGTGCAATGACAAATTCTCGGGTATATTTCTGTAACAAATTGATGTACTTATATAGTGCCAAAATCCACACACTCATTCACTATTCCAGCTTTTGCTGAAAGCATCCTATTCGAGTCAACTTTGCATAATCAATAAGATCAAGCAAATGATGCCTTTATGTAACACTTTCTTCTAGACAATTGTTCCTATGTGTCATAAGTTTCTAATGACACTAAAATCATTCAATTTGGTTCATTATTCTATGAGTTGTGCTCAAAATATCACAAACTGAGTGCATTTGAAATTTTGGCTAGAGCATGATCATGCATTCAAGTTTTACAACCTATACCTCTCAATTCCAATATCCAAAAATTACAAACTTTGTATCAATTGAAAGATAATAGAATAATCTATAACTTTTGTGAAGACACCTTTTTCTGATTCAGTCTACATCAATACAGTTTATTCAATAACAACAGGACATGATTTCTGTCCCTAGTAGTGCTATAGCCTAATCCAAAACTCAATTTTATACCAAAATTTTAAATTCTTAGAGATAGAATTAAAATTTGACTTCTTCAAAAACAATGTAGGAATATGTCTCAAGTATAATCTAAATTAAGAATCAACTCATTTAAAAATATTCCAGTTTATAATATTCCGGTAGACTTCCTCACTTTCATCCAATCAATCTTTTTCAATCAATTTAGATGGATCTAAATTTTTATAGAGAGGAAAAGCAATGTCTTAGGAGTGTATTAGTTCAATTTTTAAGTCATTTGGAAGTCGGATGAAAAAGTTATAGTCAAAAGACTTAAAGATATTCAGTAAAATACTCTAGTTCATATTTACACTTCAAAATCCGAAATCATACACGCAAAGCATCACCTTCTTCTTCCTCTTACTACTGCAATTCTTGTTTTCATGAGTAACAATTCTCAATAAAATCCATAACCTATTTTTCACATCTTTCTTAAGTTAACAACTTCACAAACTTTCATCTCAGCACATCTTAACACAAACAATTCAAAAGTCCAAGATTTAAACATAAATATCAAAAACAGAATTATATATGGTTGTTCATCAATTTCTGCATATGTTTTCATCAGCAATTTTTCATTTTATTCTTTCATCACTTAATAACCCCCTAACTACTCGCTTAAAACAACTCAAATATACATCCATATACATCCATTATAACATCAACATAATCCATTATCAAAACCAGAAAATTAAACTCACTTACTAGCTTTCCAACGAAAACTCCAATAGAAGATTGAAGAAAAGTTTTCGGTGAGTGGAGGGAAAAGCAAGGATAAATTATACAGACCAATCTCTGTATTACTAAGTATGCATCAAGTATTAGATATTTCAGTGATGGATGAGTGAAGAGAGCATTTTTGGTGTTGGAGCATTTAGGTGAAGAACAAAACAAAAGCTTCAGAATTTTTTTTTCAGACTAAAAACATGTGACAACATGGGTTGCTAATTTAATGACACATGTCACCGATGCATAAAACCATTTGTCACTCTCCCATTTTTCTCTTATTCTATTTTTTTAGTCCAAAATGTACCAATTTTTTGAAATTTTCTAAAATTCACCAAAAATTTTGAAATAATAATGACACTCTCCAAATAATTTTTCAATACACAAAAGCCACAATTCATATTTTAATCGCATTTATAACTCAATTATACCCAGAAAACTTCAATGAATGCATATGCAATTATTTTAATGAATAGTAACACAATTCACATATTTAAATATACCATAAGATGCATGAAATTATGATGCATGCAATGCACTTCTAATCCCTTAATATACATTATTCTGGGGTTTTAGCCCCTAACATGGGATATTGGGATGTTACAAGGGCTATGGCACATGATGGGGCACCCTATGTCATCAGGTGGCAACCGAGGGTGAAATTAGACATAAGCCAACTGAGCTTCATCCCTCGATGGGTTAATATTCACAAGGTGCCCTTGGAATATCATTCCACAGATGGTATAAGCTATATTGAAGGTAAAAATAGGGAAACATCTAGGATTAGATGATAATACTACTCATATGAAGGGATTTGGGTATGCTCAGGTGTGCACTGATGTTCATATATCAAAGAAACTCCCCAGTTCTTTGAGAATAATGAGATTAAAGGAGAACGGTGAAATAAAAGAAGATTTTATAGGGGTTTTGTATATTTGGAAATCAAAATCCAAAGAGGAAAAACAAGTATGAAAAAAAAGGAAAACCAAGAGGGACAGTAGGGTCCAAGGATGCTTCAGTTCAAAAGGAAAACAATATAGACGGAAAAGAAGTGGAAGGAAATGTTCAAGATAGCAAGAAAAAGGAGTAGGAAAGGATGAACTTGAAAGATAAAGGGAAACAGGAAGCAAAGGAATACCCTGAGAAAGATACGAATTAGGAGGATATTACCATAGTTGAAGGAAGATCCCAACGTAGTGATAATCACAAAAACAAGGACACTAACCTAGAAGGGGTTAATAAGGTAGGGTATGAGGCACGAGGGGAAGAGAATTTAACCTCCATAGATACAAATATAGAAGATAATAATAAGGTTAGGATAGCAGTAGAAGAAATTGTTTTCCAAACCAAAAAGGATACCAACTTGGGGGAAAACAGTGAAGAAGGGATTAAGCAACAGATTGGGGAGGCCCTAAATCTAGTGATCTCAACCATATAGTAGAGGAGTTTACCAGTGAAGGAGAAAAGGGTGAGTGCAAATATGGAGAGCATGCAGATAGAGAAAGAGTTGACTAGGATTCCTTTTATCAAAGTAGGGGAAGTTATGGGATCTCTGAATGTTGTGTCTATCTCACCTAAATTGAATAGAAAGTTTAAAAGAAGAGGTCCGAGAAAAAAGAAGACATGATGAAGATACTAGTATGGAATATTAAAGGGATCAATAGCCTTAATAAACAACTTGGAGTTAAGGAATTGATTAGGAGTAGGAAGGTGGATTTTGTTGGTTTGTTGGAAACCAAGATAAAGAGGGAGCAATTAGAAAGAGGTTTATGGTTCTTGGAAAAAAACTGGAAGGTGATAACCAACCATGATTAGCAGTTGAATGGTAGGGTAATAATTTGATGTAATACTCAGAAATTGGATGTGGTGAATTAGGTTGTAAATGACCAACTGATAAACTATAAAGTTCTCAATAAAGAGAAAGGCAAGGTGATTGTTATTAAAATGGTGTATGCAGCTAATCACAAATTTCAAAGGTAATGTATCTGGAGAGAATTAGGAAGATTTAGTAACTCTATTAGAGTTCCTTGAACAGTATTAGGGGATTTAAACTATACTCTCAAATCTACATAATCAAAAAGGGGCAAAAGAAGGAAACATCAAGATAATAGGGAGTTGTAAGAATTGGAGACAAACTCAGGGCTAACTAATTTAAAATGGTATGGGAATGTATATACTTGGAGTAACAAGAAAGCTGGGGATTGGTTCTTGATTTAGAAACTAAATAGATGTATGGTGAATAGTGAGTAGATAAATCAGTTTCCATTAAGTAATACTACTTTTGAGGAACCGAATGTGCGAGACCATAGCCTATAGTGGTGGAGTTAGCAATAGGTGAGTGGAAGAGGAGTGTTTTATTTAGAATTTATAATCATCTAAAGGACAAAGCTAAGTTTAGGGGCATTCTTAGGGAGGGGATGAACCTAGGAGTTATAGGAAACAAGGGCTTTATATTGAGCTCCAAGCTAAAGGAATTGAGAGAGGAGTTAAAAAAAATTGAGCAAGAACTCAATTATGCTAGAACAGAAAGAGAAAGACAAGGCATTAGAGGAGTTAAAGGAGTGTCAGAGGACGTTAATTGCAAATCCTAAAGATGTGGACCTAAGAAAGGTGGAAGGTGGAAGTTGAGCTGATTATGAAATATAACCAATTTTAGTTGAATATAAATACTTCTGAGACATAAATCCAGAATGACTTGGCTAAAGGAGGGAGAGAGGTGTACTAAGTATTATATGAGTTTTATTGTAGCAAGAAGGAATAAGAATACCATTAAATTATTGGGAGATGATGTAGGTAGGAAGCATGAGGACTAGGAGGAAAAGAAAAGGGTTACATTTGACTTTTTCTACAAGCAATATAGGAATGAAACTCAAGTTAGGGCTATTCCTAATGAGGTGATCTTAGGAATTAAGAAGGTTGATGATGACAGTAAGAGTCAATTGATTAGGGAAGTTATAAGAGAGGAGATAAGGGAGGTTGTGTTTTTTATGAATCCAGAAAAACTTGGACATATTGGAAGAAGAGGTTGTAAGACCAATTCAAGAGTTCTTCCAAAATTTTTTTTTAATGGAGTGGAACAAGACCTATATAAGTTTAATTCACAAACAGAGCAATACTGAAATAAATGAGCATTTTAGACTTGTAGCTTGTACAACTTCTTATATAAGATAATTACAAAGAATTTGGCTAATAGGTTAAGATCAAGCTTCTTGAAAATAGTCAGCCTTGAGGAAAATGCATTTTTAAAAGGGAGGTTTGTAAGTATCAATATTCTCCTATTCCAGGAGTTATTAGAAAGGTATAAGTTAAAAAGAAGAGTGGATAATTGCAAAGTAAAAGTATATTTAGCCAAGGCATATGATTTAGTTAGCTAGAATTTCCTCTTTAACATGATGAAAACCATATATTTTCCATATCTGTTCAAGGAATGGGTAGAGAGGAGTGTGTTACCACAGCCTCAATGGCCATCCTGGTGAACGGTGAACCCACTAAACTAATAAAAGTAAGGAGGAGCCTTAGGCAAATAGACCCTCTCTCTCTCCTGACATGTTTATTCTCTATATAGAAGCCCTAACTATACTCCTAGCAAGCAAGACAAGAACAAACCCTGACTTCCAATTCCACCACAAATGCAAAGGTATGAAGTTGGCCCACCTGGCTTTTACAAATGACTTGCTTTTGTTTTGCAGGACAGAGAAAAACTCTATAAATATACTCTTGCATTCCTTAAAGGAGTTCCAAAATATGTCTAGTCTTATGTACAACTGCAACAAAAGTTGTTATTACCTATCAAACAACTCTCGCAATGAAGCAACTAACAAAGCAACAGAAATGGGAATGAACACATATTTTACAATAAAGATCATCATTTTATTGGTTGGAACAAAACTGTAGGAAGAACATTTTCCTTAAAAAATTATTCCAAGATGGATATTTTGGATTATTCTGTAAAGAAAAGTGACTCAGAGCCTTAAAAAGAATGACTTATCAACAAAATCTACATAATTCTTATAGCTCAACAAATAGATGATGTAATGAGTATATGACAAAGATTACAGCAGACAAAAGATTGTAACCATACTATAATTAGTGGTTCTAGTATTATAACAAAATTAAAAAATTAGAAATCAAAAACACCAATAGAAGGCATGTACAAGAAAACCTCTATAAATTAATATTGTTGGGATCATGATATTTATTATTTTATAGAGATATTAATTAACTGATAAATTAATATTTATTAATTTAAAGAGATTTTATAATTGATTGAAGTTAAATTTTGATTACATCAAAATCATTGTATCTTAGAAAAATCATGTTTCATATTAATTGAATGAATCTAAGACATAGTTCATTGTACATAATATTAATGAAAACTAATAAATAAGATTAATTGTTTCTTAATAATTAGTATTATTCATTGTACTTTTACTAAAAACATTCAATGTACATATGTACGTATGATGGAGATAGAAAATAGTTTATAAACAAGATAGAAAATTTCTTGAAACCACACTCAACAATGACTCCTCATCTAAAAGGTGTCACGAAATCAACAATGACAAATCAAATACGCAAAGAATTACGCGAGTACAAGAGAGATCGTTTGATATGCACTAAAAAAGATTTGCAGTTGTGGCTTGAAGAAAAATTTCATTTGAAATTTAGTCAAGGTACAAACAACACTATAATAATATTTCACTAAATTGTTTTAGTTATATTTGTGTAAGTTTACTTAATTATTAATTTATGATATTAATGGGACCCTATATTTACATAGGGGTATTTTGAAAATATATTATCTTATTATCTTATAAAAATTTGTTAAATTTTCAACTGGCCAAGTTGGGATTGGAGAAAAATATTATCTTAAAGTATCAATTTAAAGAGGTTCTACTGTATCATAATTAGGAGACATGTAATCCTCCTATCTCCCTCTCTCTGTATTATTCTTCCTTCTTTACTCTCTCTTTCTTACAAAATCCTTTCATATTATCTCCTCCCTCTCTGCAATATACCTTCCTTCTTCTCCCTACGAAACTTGCAAAGTTATTCCGTAAATTCTCCTTTGCTATTACAAAACTCCTGTTCTTAAAATTATTTGATATATATCATTATTAAATAAAAACTAAGCTTTCCTATTTGACTATTATTTTGTCATGCATTTATTCACTTTTATTATAAATATTATGATCTATAGCGAGCTGTCTTTTGTCACCCATCAAATTTTAAAATTCCATATTTATTTTACACTTATATTTCTACACACTAACAGCCATCAGTTTCTTATATTTATTTTCCTATTACTAACAACTTCTAACGTTTAACATTTATTTTATTTTATTATTATTGATTGGTGAAACACTGCTTTTGCTAAATTAAAAAACTACTATTTTCTTTTTATTATTTTTATTATTGCTTTACTATTTCTTGTCTTAATTATTTTCTTATTTTATTAATTTAATAATTTATTCATATCAGTATTTATTATGCTTTCTAAATATTTATTGAAACAAGAAAACTAAATCAATTAAATAGAATACAAGAATAACATCTATAATAATTATTATTATCAATGTTTTTAAACACAGGCTGAAAGTTAAATAAGTAAGACAAAATGTTTAAGATTTAAGATTTAAAAGTTCAACCTGTGTTAGATTATCATAAAACCAATTAAAGATTGAATAAAATTATAAATTTTGAAATATAATTTAAGAAAACTGCCCTTACCCATAGAAAATTTTGAAACTTAACTGAAAAATAAAATTGTTAAATGAAAATCAATTAAATTATTTTGATTTATAAAATCAACCACTAACTAATAAATTGGTCAGTTTTATTGTTAAAGTAAATTAAATCAGAATATTAACACGAATTAAAAATCAGTCGGTTCAAAATTTCCGTAGTTGAACTCGTTAATTTTTTAATCATTGATTATTATTATCAGATATTACAAAATAAGAGCTAATAACAATTTTCTCTTCTTCCTTTATTCTCCTAGCCAAATTGCCTTTTGGTATTAAATCTTGGAGAAGTAAAACTTTTTAAGGATTGTAAATATTTTCTTCGGTAATTGTTTTTGTAGGTTTTTTAATTATAAAAAGGGTTCAATATAATTTTAAGACGGTCATTGTGGTTACCAATGGAAAGGACTTCATAGATATCATTCTCTCCCAAATACAGAGACATAAGTCCGCAAAGGTTATGGTCTTATTTGGTAAATGAATAGTCAACTATTCTTTGGCAAAGTAAGAGATATTTGGTTATTTGATTATGTTAAACCACTAATAATTATGTTTGATAATCAATTAATTGGGTTGGTGGATTGAATTCAATCCATTATTTTTTAAAATACTTATATGAAGAGCATTTTGCTCCAACGGTAAAGAAATTAAGAGACAAAAAGACTATTATGCCTAAAAGTTATTACAAATTATTCAAACTGTTATCTTTTATTATTGCTTTCCTTTCACCAAACACCATTAGTAAAAAATAGGGGTGAGCATTACCCGGCTCGGCCCGAATTAATTCGGGTAAAGAAATTACCTAATTCGGGCCGGCCCGGATATTACCTGAATTTTTTTCGGGCCGGGACGGGTAACTTCGAAAAATTCGGTCGTCCGCCATTACGAATTAGGTATAAAAAAATTATGAAATAGGATAATTAGGATAATTCGGGTAAATCGGGCCAGGATAATTCGGGTAAATCGGGTAAAATCGGGCTGGGTAAATAAGCAATTCGGGTAAATCGGGCCGGGTAAATTCGGGTAATTGAAAATTCGGTTCAGTAGGGTAAGAGAAAAAAATTGCATTCGGCCAGGCCGAAAGCGGAAAAATTCGGCCCAAACTACCCGAATGCTCACCCCTAGTAAAAAATATGGTGAAAGAAATGTAGTTCAACTTGATTAAGTGCCCGTTTGGTTCGGCTTTTGGAAGTCTCAAAAGCACTTTTTCACACCACAAAAGTCATTTTAAGGAAAAAATGGTTGTTTGGTTGGAAAAAGAAAAAGTGCTTTTAGAATAGAAACAGCTTTTTTAAAAGCTAGAATACAGCTTTTTGAAAAGCCAAAATTTGAAGCTTTTCCGAAAAGCCCTCAAAACAGCTTTTTCGGGAAGCTGTTTTTATCTTTTAAAATTTGCGTCACTTCCGTATATAACAAAGTTACATACCGAAGTGACTCTGGTTTTCTTTACTGTCTTCTCTCACGAACAAACAATACACTCATCTTCTTTCAGAAACTTACGGATCAAAACACAGATTAGCTCTTGATTTTTTTTCTCCTCTATAAATAAATTCTCCTATAGAATGCAACGCAGACGACGTCTGCATTGAATAAACGCAGACATTGGTCTGCGTCGCACGCAGACAAACGTCTGCAACTACGTCAACGCAGACGTTCATCTGCGTTTAACAACGCAGGCGAAGGTCTGCGTTAAAACGCAGACAAATTTGCGTTTAACAACGCAGGCGAAGGTCTGCGTTAAAACGCAGACAAATTTGCGTTAAAATGCAGACCAACGTCTGCGTTAAAAGCAGACAAACGTCTGCGACGCAGACCTTCGCCTGCGTTGTTAAACGCAGGTGTGGTCTGCGTACCAATCCTGCTTTTAAGTATTTTTGTTTGATATTAAAATAAATTTTGCTTTAAAAGCATTTTTGTTTGGTATTAGACTAACTTTTGCTTACATTGTAATTTTATATTGTCCATAATATTACTTGTGAAGTTGCTCAAGCTGTGCAATTCATTAGAGAATTACTTGTAAGCTTAAAAGAAGCAGAAGAACCTTTTGTTGTTTTTATTATTCATTTAACTATTTCAACTTGAATATTTATTTTGAAATGATAATATTATTTAACTTTTTATATGTTTTAATATTTATTTTAATATTAATTTTATTTCCTATAAAAAATGAGACATCTCTTTAAATTAATTCTTATAAGATGGTTATCTAAAATTTCCTAAAATATAGTACTTTGCATATTGTTTAAAAATGCTTTAGTATACTTTAAAAATTATCTAACATAAATAATTTTATTATAAAATAAAATACAGCTTAAAATTAATAAAAGTGCTTTTCATTTTATGTTGTCAAACAATCTCTTGTATGAAGCTCTTTTAAAAAAGCTGTTTTTTAAATTGATAGCCAAACAGTCAACTGGCTTTTAAAAAAAGCTCTTCTCAAAAAAGCTATACTAACAAAAGCTCTACTGATAAAAGCTCTACTGATAAAAGCTCAACCAAACAGGCGCTAATATGTAGAAAGAAAGTAGAACTAATAATATTATTATTTTAATTTTAATTTTTATATTCCATATTTTTTATTAAAGTTATAAACTTAATTTTGTGAAATTAAATATCTAAAATTTAAATTCTTATGAGAATATTAAAAAAAATACTAAGAAATAATACTCACGTCTTTATAATTTTTTAAAGTCATGTTTTCATAAGTTATTTTACACATAAACAGTTAATATCAAACATCTAATTTTACCAAACATCTTTAAATAAACAACTAATATTATCCGTTTATCAAATAAGCTGATATAATGTGTTGTCAACTAATCAGTAATAGAATCTGCTAACCAAACTGGCATATGCCATTTCTCGTCTCTGCCAATTCTACACGCGTAAAGTGAAATATACTTAGCAGAATTTCCATAAGAACTATTTATAATTATTGCTGAATTTCCCCGTTTAGATGATATTCATCGTTTCTATAGGGACCTCCTTGATGTTCTCTATAACAAAGATCATTAAAAGCTTGCACTTGGCCAAATTAACACTGCACAAAATCTCATAAGCAAGATAGTCGAGGACTACATGAAGTTACTGAAGTAGGGTGAGGGGTAGAAAAACCTAAACCTCAAGTGTATATGTATATGAGGAGAAGGAGGAAAAGATATATGAAAACATACTTTTACCCACACACGTTTCATGGTATCAGAGCCATGCGTAACCTCATATTATACAGCTTTTTGAATGTATCCCTCTCACCTAAAACCCACTTCAAATGGCAGATGATATCCCCAAACTTCCATCACCCGAAACTGCTGCATTAGGCAATAGTTCAAAAATTGTTGAACCAAATAAACAACCCATCATTCAATATCAAAACGAATCTACCCATTTTAATCCTGGCATCATTCTGAATGAAGAGAATTATAATGTCTGGTCACAAATCATTGAAATCCATATTGCAACCAGGGAGAAACAAGAGTTTATCATAGGATTAGACCCAACTCCTTCCATGGGTGTTCCTAAATATCAAAAGTGGAATGTTGACAATCAAAAGGTGCGTGGTTGGCTGCTCACTAACATGAAACTACAGCTGATGAAGAGATATATGCGATTACCTACAGCTAGAGCAATTTGGACATCTTTATCTAAGGCATATTATGATGGAAGCGAAGAAACCCATATTTTTTTCATTGCATCAAAAGACAAGGATGCTTAGACAAGCTGGTCGGACCTTATCCATTTACTTTGGTGAGCTTTCTGAACTCTTTACCGAGTTAGATTATCGTGAAATTGTTCTTATGAAAGATCCCAATCATGTGAAAATATATAAGGATTCAGTTGAATATATGAGTGTTTATATATTCTTTAATGGTTTGGATTCTAATTATGCCCAAGTTCGTGGTGAGATTTTGAGAGTGGAACCTAGGCTATATCTTGAAAAAGCATATGCCTATGTGCGCCGAGAAGTTAATCAAAGGGTCTTACATCGAACTAAATCAACTGGAGAGGCTACAATACTTATGGCCAAGGGTGGAAAATTTTGTAACCAAAAGAACAATGGGAACACCGAAAGGAGCTATGAGGTTTCCAAGTCTTCCGAAAAAAAGGGAAGTAGTCAATTGCACTGTACAGATTGCGAGATGGTTGGTCATACATTTGCATGTTGCTATACTAATATAGGATATCCATCATGGTGGGATCCCCAAAAAGCACCTAAGCACAAAGGGAAGGCAAATTTTATGGAGGCTTCCTTATTAGAAAAACAGGTTGATGAGGGGGAGAAAGAACATGTAACTGTCCTGAATGTCATATCTACTGGTAAGTCTTTTAAAGCTTCCTCTTTGTCTGGTTCAAATACTTCGATTATTGATTCAGGAGCGACTGAGCATATGACTTCTGATTGTACTGTTAAAGATATGCACAAACCAACCATCCATGAAATCAAACCCACAAGTGGTGAAATTGTGACTGTAATTGGTGAAGGTTCTAAAACTTTAAAAGAATTAAACTTAAACTCCATTCTTGTTATTCCCTCTTTAAATTATAGCCTATTATTTGTTACGCAAATAACAATTGCAATCTAATGCATCGTAATATTTTGGCTTTATTTTTGTGTTTTTAAGGACGTCAAGACGAGACAGACGATTGGTTGTGGCACTTGGAAGGGAAATCTATATTATTTGTATCTTAAGCCATCATCTTCAAAAGCTCTGGCAACGACATCATGATTATCCACTACTTCATCTAGTATTTTTGAACTTTGGCTTATTCATAAACAATTTGGTCATGCTTCATTTGGATATTTGAAACATTTATTTCTGAATAAATTTATGAATCTTGATTTGAAATCTTTTGAATGTGATGTGTATACTTTGGAAAAAAGTCACCGTATGAATTTTAAGTCTCATGTTAATCATAGTCCTAAACTGTGTATGGGGTCCTTGCAAAATTCCTACTTTAAATGGTGCAAAATAGTTTGTCATTCATAGATGACTGTAGTCGTATGACATGGATTTGTCTCATGAAAAATAAAAGTGAAGTCTGTGATTTATTTCAAAAATTCTTTATCATGATTTCAAATCAATATAACATGAAAATACAAGTCTTAAGAACTGATAATAGAGGCGAATATGTGAATGATAAATTGTTGAATTTTTTAGTAAAACATGGTATTATTCACCAAACCTCATGTCCTTATACCCCACAACAAAATGATATTACTGAACGAAAAAATAGTCATTTGTTAGAAATGACAAGGTCTATGTTGATTGGGTCTAGAATGCCACTACAGTTTTGGGGCGAAGCTATTACTGCATCCACTTACTTGATAAATCAACTTCCTTCAAAGATTTTAAACTTAAGAACCCCTCTAGACGAATTGACTAATCATGTAACAATGCCTTCGATTTGAGATTTGTCTCCAAAAGTATATGGTTGCATTGAGTTTGTACATGTGCATTCTAATGAATGAAAAAGAAAACTCCATCTACGAGCATGTAAGTGTGCGTTTGTTGGGTATGGGGTGAATCGAAAAGGATATAGGTGTTATAGTCCTACTTTACAAAAAATGTTTGTAACTAGAGATGTAACATTCCATGAAAATACTTTTTATTATGATAAGGAGGCAATTGCAAGTAAGGGGGAGAAATATGAATTAGAATACTTGCAATCCACTAGAAATGAAAGTAGTGAAAACGAATTTGTACATAGTTTACATGATCAAAGCGTAATGCATAGTTTACATAAGGAAAACACATTGCATAGTTTACATGAACAAAATGATTTTGAAACCATGGATTCTAATGTAGTAAGGAACAGTACCATGCATGAAAATAAAGACTGTCTTTTACTACAAATAAAACCCATGCATGATGAAATTTTATATGATGAAAGTCAAAGTGATGAAATACAAAGTGAAGTTAAAGATGGACAGGATCACCATATGGATCTAGGAGCTGAGGACAAAGAAGAAAATACAGATGAACTTCCTTTAGTATAGCCACATATGTCTCAACTTGATGTTGAACGAAAACGATCCTTATCGAACAGAACCACTCGAGGTAAGCCAAAATAGACATATGAACTGACACTATCTTCTACCCCAAGATACCCTCTTGCTAATAACAGGATTAGTAGGGAATCTCAGTCTTTTTTTAATCAAATATTTGTAGTTTCTGTTCCTAATAGTATGTAGGATGTTTTAAAGGACCCAAGATGGAAACAGGCAATGGAAGAAGAAATGAAATCATTGGAAAAGAATGAAACATAGGAGGTGGTAGACTTACCCAGTGGAAACAAGGCAGTCAGATGTAGATGGATTTTCACAGTAAAATACAAGGCCAATGGCAAGATTGAAAGGTTTAAAGCAAGTACTTGTAGCAAAGAGGTATAGCCAAGTATATGGAATAGATTATGAGGATACTTTTGCACCCGTTGCAAAAATCAATACAGTACGTATACTTCTTTCTCTTGTTGTTAATTATGATTGGCCATTGTATCAAGATGATGTGAAGAATGCTTTCTTACATGATATTCTTGAAGAAGAAGTATATATGGATTTACCACCAGGTTGTAGCTTAAAGACGGAAGGAAGTAAAATGGTCTGTAGGTTGAAGAAATCATTGTATAGATTGAAACAATCCCCTAAAGCATGGTTTGGAAGGTTTACAAATTCTATTAAAGTTTTTGGTTATTAACAATGCAATTCTGATCATACCTTGTTCTTTAAAAGGTTTGGGGATAGAATAACTTTGTTGATTATATATGTAGATGATATGATTATCACAGGGAATGATGCTACAGAAAAAAAAAAGTTACATGGATACTTATCAACTCAGTTTGAAATGAAATACTTAGGAGAATTGAAATATTTCCTAGGGATTGAAGTCTTAAGGTCGAAGAAAGGAATCTTGTTGAGCCAAAGGAAATACGTGTTAGAATTTCTAAAAAAAAATGGGAATGACAGCTTACAAGCCAACTGATACACTAGCTATAGAAAAAATCAAATTGACCCGAGATTGTGAGAGTACACTAGTAAACAAAGAAAGATACCAATGATTAGTAGGAATGTTGATGTATCTTGCACATACTCGTCCTGATCTCGCCTATTCAATAAGTTTGGTCAGCCAATACATGCACGCACCATCTGAAGAACACCTTGAGGCTGTGATGAGAATCATAAAATACTTGAAGAACTCACCAAGAAAGGGAATTTTATTTTCAAAAACAAAAGATATAAAGGTTGAGTGTTATACTGATGCAGATTGGGCTGGATCAATTGATGATAGAAGGTCAACTGTTGGGTATTTAACATTTGTAGGTGGGAATTTAATAACATAGCGGAGTAAGAAACAATCAGTAGTAGCAAGATCAAGTGCAGAAGCATAATATAAAAGCATGGCAGTAGGAGTATGCAAAATATTATGGGCAAAAAATCTATTTGAAGAATTGGGAATTGATTTTGTTAAACCTATGAATTTGTATTGTGACAATTAAGATGCGTGCAATATTGCTCATAATCTTGTACAGCATGATCACACAAAACATGCTGAAGTTGATAGGCATTTTATCAAGGAAAAAAATCGAAAATGGAGAAGTTTCAGTTCCTCATGTCCGTTCAAGTGAGCAATTGGCAGATATTCTAAGTAAAGTTGTAGCAGGTCTTATGTTCCACAAGTTCTTGAAGAAGATATGATTGGAAGACATTTTTTCTCCAACTTAGGGGGAGTGTAGCAACCAAAAGAATAAAAGTTGGAGAAGATTACTCCGTGATTATAGTGATTAGGATTCAGTTTGTATTTACTTATTTTGTGTCCTTATTTAGCCCATAATCCTTGTAAATTTACTATAGAAAAACCTAAACCTCAAGTGTATATATATATAC
Source organism: Erythroxylum novogranatense (assembly GCA_029891385.1). Taxonomy (NCBI): domain Eukaryota; kingdom Viridiplantae; phylum Streptophyta; class Magnoliopsida; order Malpighiales; family Erythroxylaceae; genus Erythroxylum; species Erythroxylum novogranatense. The sequence continues at coordinate 63,329,422 of CM057226.1, read as the reverse complement.
AAGAAAAAGGAGGAAAAGATATATGAAAACATATTTTTACCCACATACGACTTCACTTTCTTTAACAAGATCGCCAGAGCCGATGTTGATGTCCAACCATATGCTTTCACCACCAAGTCACTATTCGTGGGTCATACAAGTATGAGTACCTAAGGTACCAGGTCATTGAAACACCAGGAATTTAATTTGGACAAGCCTTTTGAAGGTCGGAACATTATCGAAATGTGTTGTATAACTGCTCTAGCACATCTGCGAGCTGCTGTGTTGTTCCTTTCGGACATTTCATACTCATGTGGGTTATAGCATTGCTCAACAGGTAGCATTGTTCCACAGTATTAATTCCTTATTTATGAATAAGCCGTTGATCGTTTTCTGTAACAAGACTGATTTGCAGTCACTGAAAGGGATTGCTGAGGATGACAAAAAGTTGGTTATGGAAATGAAAGCTGAAGCTATGAAGACTGTGATTGGACAAGGAGGTGATGCTGCAGAAGATAAGAGTGTACTTTTGACTATGAGCACTTTGACTGAGGAAGGGGTTATTGCAGTGAAGAATGCAACTTGTGAGAGGTTATTGGATCAACGAGTAGAATTGAAGATGAAATCCATAAAGGTAAATGACTACTTAAACAGGTACCATGTTGCTATGCCAAAGCCTGGTGATGAGAAGGAAAGACCACCTCGCATATCTCAAGTAGTTTTGGAAGTTAAAGCAAAGAAGCATGGCTATCAAGCATTTTAAGAAATTTATTAAAATGAGGAAAATGGATTCTCGTCGGGGAGAGGCAGATAGAGTTATTCCAACTCTCAAACCAAAGCACCTGTTATCCGTGAAGCGCTTCATTGGCAGAACTCAGAGACGCAGAGTATGCAAGGAACTATGTGTGTCTGTTTGTTAATCAATATATGTTCCAAAATAAATATAACTGAACACTTAATTATCACCACTCAACATTGAAATCATATTTCCTTTTCAATTTCCCGAACACTTAATTATTTGAGTCTCGTTTAACGAGAGTTTTATTAATCTATAAGCCTGTCTTGTTGCAAGTGGTCCGGCTATTTTTGTTGTGGGGGTATACTGATATTGCGCCATGGAAATATTTACTATCTTGTTACTATGATTTTTCTCGCATGGAAATTGCAGGGTGCATCTTTTTCGTTTTAGCTTTTTCATAAATGAAATTTTGGAATGAAGACGTTCATGAACATTTTGAGAGTACTGTTTCACCTGGTTTTGAGATGAGATGAAACTAAAATATGTTTGCTTCAAGTGCAATTGCTATTGTCATATAAAATGCGACAATTGTGGAACGGAAGGAATTGCTCATACATCACTACAAAAAAAATATCGTTAGTGACAAAATTTACTGACGAACTAAGGTATCGTAGAAACGATCGTATGTAATAATTTCTAACGAATAATAGAATGTCCGTCAGTACCGACAAACAATTTATATATGTAACTATCGATAAATATACTGACTACCGAATGTCAAAATTTGTCCGTCGGCAGGTTTACAAACGGTATTGGTTATACCGACGGTTATGTTTGTTCCGTCAGTAAGTATATTAACGGTTATTCTGCAGCAAATTATGTCGATAAAATTGATGACGGAATTAGTTATTCCGTCTATTACTTAATATCAATATTAATGACGGTTTCTCATTTTCCATCGGTAAATAGAATTAATTTTATTGACATACTTTTGTTTTTTCGTCGATAAATTAACAAAAAATTAAAAAAGTTCCATCATTAAATTTTATTTGATGATCTTATAGTTGATGCATAATTTAAACAGTTATAAATTATCTGTGCATAATATTTTGATTTCTTTATACATTTAATTTGTTTAAACACAAAGTTGATATTATCGATATAAAATTAAAATTATCTTAATTGATAATAAAAACATTAAATTGTACATAATAAGTATTTCTAATTCAAATTAGATGACTACAAGTACACTATTGACTTGATGATCGTGGATGCTCTGATTGCTGCAATGAGATGCTACCCCTCCCCTTCAACTCATCCATCTCATTACGGAGCTGAGCTATGTACTCCATTGACTGTTGCAACTGAGTTGTCAATGTCTACAATGTACTTCAAAGCTTATGGACTTCATTGATTATGGACCGCCTACTAGATGTTGTTGTATTGGACGTGGAGGATTGTGAATAACATATGTTAGTAAATGAACCTAAACCGAATATCTTTCCACGACGGTCTCTATCATCCACTGCATGAAGATAAGTTTGAGTCTCATCAACATCTTCAGACTGTTGAAACTGTCGTTGAATGCTTTCTTATATGTGATCCTATCAAAAGGCAATGTTTATATTAGTAAGTGATAAATATTAAACATTAATATTAAACCATAAATTTCACATATGTTTAATTCTCTACATCAGGTGTTGACGAATGTCACATAATTATGCTTCTTAATATGAGTGTGCAAAAAGAGCTGACAGGGTGTATGCCCATAGACTTTTCCTACATAAGAATAAAATGTTATAAGCAAACTAGAATTTATAAAAATTTTGTCAGAGTTTCCTATATTTTTATGATATTTATCCTGGTTAAACAAAGAAAATAACTCAATAAATAGTTATATATGGCACCAAATGTTTATAACATTATCATTCTCCATAATACAAATATTTTCATTCTAATATTCACATATCAAGTTAAATTGAAATACAATAAAGTAAAAAAATCATAACATAAATGTAAAGTGTACACTACAAGAAAAATGTAAATTAGCGACGGAAAATTAGCAACGGAAATATTTTCGTAGGTAATTAACGACGGAAATATGCTTTACGTCGCTAAAATCGAGTGATTTAGCGATGGTACTAATATTTGTCGCTAAATTTGGAGGGAATTTGTCGCGGTAAAATTATCGACGGATATTAGCGACGGAACAATATAGCCGTCGGTAATTTATTAGCGACGGAAAATATACAGTTAGAAATTAGCAACGGAAAGCATATTTCCGTCGCTAAAATTGAGTAATTTAGCGACGGTACTAATACTCGTCGCTAAATTTGGAGGGAATTCGTGGCGACAAAATTAGCGACGGTATACGTTTCGTCGCTAAAATTGGAGGGAATTTTTGACGAAATAAAAAATTTTGAATTTACCTACGGAAAATTCCGTAGGTAAATTAATTTAGCGACGAAAATTTTCATTCCGTCGGTAAAAAGGTGGGAATTATTGGCGGTATTAAAATTTTTAGATTTACCAATGGAAATTTTCCGTCGATAATTCCGTCGGTAAATTTTTTTTAAATATGAACTCACCCGACATCTCTCTCCCATTTCTATCTTCTTTTTCCTTTCTTCTTCTTCCTTCTTTCTACATCTTCTCTTCGGTTTTCTTGGAGCCCATTTCTTTGTTGTGGACTCATTTTCAGTTCTTTATTTTCAGTTCTGTTTTAGTATGAAGTTTAATATTTTAATTCTTTTACTTGAAATAATGATGTTTTCTCTATGTTGGCTTCTAGAGAAACTAAACAGTTAGCAGGTAAATTTTAAAAAATAGTTTTCAGCAAATTTACTGACGGAAAAAAATTTCGTCGCTAATTACCGTCGGAATTCAAATTCCGTTGCTAATTTTCTGACAGAAAAATTTATGGACTGAACAAAATAACCGTCGGTAAATTTACCGATGGAAATTTTTATCCGTCGATAATTCCGTTGGAAAATTTAACAACGGAAAATATCAGTCGTTAGCGACGGCCATATCTCCGACGCCTTTGTCCGTCTCTAAATTCCATCGCTAAGTAAGCTTACCGACGGAATATGTACAAATTCCGTCGGTAAACTTTATTTTTCTTGTAGTGGTAGATACTTACAAGTCTCTCTGCATGCTCGTGGTGGGTAATAAATCCTCTCGTATATACAAGAAGACCTTCTCCCCCCGTTCTCCATATATATTGGTAGAATTACGCTCTAAAATGGACATTGCTTCAGGTGATATCCAATACTATTGCCAACAACTCCATATTTGTTCAAAAATATAAGGTGGTTGTACACCAACCTTGTGTATCACACCAACAAAGTTTCATTAACATGTACATACTCATCTCTCTCATATTTTATAAATGACCGCGTCAAATTTAGAATTCCAAAAAAAATCTTTCTGAAAAAAAAGAAAAAAACATTCGATAAATACTTATAATGTAATAATATTTATCTAATTAATATATAAAAATCAATTAAAAAAGAAAGTAATATTTTTTTGTATCTCAAACTCCTAATAGTAAAATTTCTTTGTGGCCTAAGAGATATTCTTTTATATATAACCCTCAAGATCAATCTTCTCCTTAAATTTGGATGTCATGTTTCTTTAGCACAGTCCGGATAGCATCAACCTAATATAAAAGAAAATCATTTTATACCATTTTTAAAATTTAAAACTATAACTTAATTATAAACATACAGTGTTTCATGTATTTTCACTTACAAATTATTGATAATTGTGATGTAAGTTCTTCCATCAGGTCTCTCAACTCCAGACTGGCGACTGCCTCCTTCATCTGCATTGTTTACCCCTAATATCTCTGTCGCTAGAGGGGTAGTGGATGATGTAAGGGTGGTGGATGGTGGATGGTGGATAGTGTAGCAGCAAGTACGGAGGGTGATGCCTCATCAACAAGTGTAGTAGCTAGAGGAGGAGGAGGTGTTAGTCGCATTATATTCTGTTTTCTCTTTAGTGGCATATTTTAACCTGGAATTCATATTTGATTAAATTTTCTAGAAATATAACAATTTGAATTCGATATTTTACACAATATATTGAAAAGGAAATAATTGATTTGTTGAATTTAATATTCAATTATAAACACAAATTAATCGCTATCATCACTTAGTTATAAATCAAAATCTTCTTGTTTTGAAGAATTAGAATCAAACTCAGGCTCCTCTTCAGATCTTTGGCCCTCCACATGCTCTCCAGATCGTTCAAAGGTTCATTATCATCACATGTGACAGATGCATTTATTTCATAAACATATTCCTGAAACGCTTCACTTTCAATTCTTTATTATCCTTTTCCATGTGATTCAAAAACACCTCTATGTTTAACTTTACAAATAGCCAACCAATCTAATTTATCTCATTGTAAGCTGGGAAAAGGGAAATAATATACTTGGATCGCTTGCATTGCCAACACGAAAGGTTCAAATAGTCTAAATCTTCTTCACTTGTTGATTTCAACTAGATTGTATTAGTTATAAACTTTTGTAAGAACATTTAGAGTTGAATCAATCCAGACACACTTAAATACCACACTTCGGTTTATTGGTAATGTAGGGTACTCAATTTCAAGTATCTCAATAATTTTACCATAGTAATCCATCAATTCTCCTTGTATGCAAAATCCACTGTTTATTGCTGTCATGCTATGACCATGATATTTTGTCTGATATTTATATCCATTAACAAAATACACCAGATACGATTTAACAGTTTGCAAAGGTCCCTTCGCAAGATCACATATAAACTTGTTCTCTATTAGATTTTATAAGGCCTACATAAAAGAAATTATCATATTAAACAGTATAATGTCATTTGAACACTTAAATCTTATAATTCAATCATTTCAATATTTACATATTTCTTGAACCATTGAGGAAAGTGTCTTCTAACTTCTTTATTGATATTAACCAATGTTTTGTCAGGCATTAGCTCGCATTACAATTCCTCGTATAATCTAAAACATTATTATCTATTTCAGTTATGAATAACACCAAATTTCAAAAACCAAATAATCAATTTCTACTTATTGCATGAAAGGTTGAACCTCTTGATAGTTCAATAAAAAGTAACCACAGGCAGCCTCAATTTCTTCCTCTATTTGCATTCTTCTTGGTAAACGTCCATATGTTCGTCCAAGATATGTGAAAATGGATAAGTTACCATCAGCATCACTCGGTCCTCCTCCATCGTCATTACGAGGAACTTTTCTTTCTCTTATGTGAACATGCAGCTCAAAATAACTTGTCCAAAGTGTAACACGATTTTAGATATTTACCGGTATGAAGATTTTTATGTAACTCATTACTTCTACAAAAAAAGTTTCAAATCAACTCGTTATTTTATCTTTTATCCTCCCTTTAATGTTCATTATGGTATTAAACAAATTGTTAAAAATATTTTTTAAATATGCATCACATCTAGATTATGGCATATCAAATTAGTTTTCCAATAACGCAATTCCAAAAGATACTTCGTTTTCTCCAAACAAAGCTTTTACTAATGCTTATATTAACTTCATCAGCTTTAAATTCTGTAACTTTCAGTAAACTTAATTCCTCAATATCTTGCAATATTTCTTCACCAGCTTTGTAAGGGGGAGGAGTTGTTTTTACCATCCTATTCTTAATGAACTTTTGTTTATTGCGTCTAAATGGATGATCTGGGGGAAGAAATTTTCTATGGTTGTCAAACTAACATATTTTACCCCCGTTTGGAAGATAAAACGCATCAGAATCATTTCCATAATAAGTACAAGCCAATTTTCCTGCTATTCTCCATCCAAACAATATGGCATATGCTGAAAAATCACTAATGGTTCGCATCAAAGTTGCTCTCAACACAAAATTTTGTTTCAAAGACACATCTTGTGTCTCAACACCATATTCCCAAAGATGCTGCAATTCGGATATCAATGGTTATAAGAATATTTCAATTTTATGCTTTGGATTTGTAGGCCCAGGCATAATCATTGCCAAGAACATATATGCCTCTCTCATAAACATCCATAGAGGTAAATTATAAGGAGTAATTATGATTGGCTATGATAAATATTGTTGGCTAGATTGACCAAAAGGTTGGAATCTATCTGTTGACAATCTCAACCTAATTTTTGACTTTCAGCTACAAACTTATAATAAGTGTCATTGAAATGTTTCCATGAAAGTGCATATGATCGATGACTCATTATTCCATCTTCTTGTTCGCGCTCATTATGTCATCTCATATGAGATGCAGTAACATCATAAGCATATAGTCTTTGAAGTCTCAGAATTAGCGAGAAATAATACATCTGCTTTCAGGGTACTAATTTATGTTTCATAGAATGCTTTCTAGGATTGAACCTAGATTGATCACAAAATTTGCACTCTTATAATTCTACATTATCTCTCCAATACAACATACATCCTAATTTGCAACAATCAATCTTTTCAACAAGCAAACCAAGGTCACTAATAAGTTTCTTCATATTGTACAAACTATCAACCATTGTATGATTAAGAGGTAATGATTCATTATACCATCCAACAATTTTATCAAAACTACGATCAGAAATATTCTCTTCAAACTTTATATTCAATATTTGAGTAATTGAAGACAATTGAGTCATTATCTCACAATTTGGACATAATTCTTAGTCAGCTGAGTGTAGTAAGTCAAAAAATTGTTTTGCATGTAAGTTTGGTTCTTCTTCAAGGTTTTCTATATTTTCCTAAAAGATATAACCAGTTGCATCATAAACCATTTGCATGTAATGATTTTCATTTGCATCCATATTATTTTTCCTAAATCCAATCCCCCTTCAAATTCATTTAAGTTTACTGACAATTGTACTTCATTACCCCTTGAGGTGCTATAAATCAATAGTTCCCTTTGTTGTGTCCATTTAAAATAATTTGGGACAAACCCTTTTCTCAACAGATGCCCATTCACTTCATCAACAGAAGGGAAACGAATGTGTTTGCACTTTTTACATGGGCATCTAATCTTTGGGTCATCCATATATACAGGTTGAGAACATGCATAATGAATAAAAGCATCAAGTCCCTCAACAAACTCAGGATTAATGAAACCATCAGGTGCTAATCGTATATACATCCAAAATCTATCAATATTACTCATTTCTGTAAAACTGTTAATTTCAAACCGTGATTCCATAGTTAATATATTTCATGTTTCCCAAAGTTTAAAGAGCATCTAAACTTTACACAACATCTCTTAAGTATTAACCAATTGAATTAATCACCTACAATTGATTTCAAAACTATGGTATGTGGCATTATTTATACTTGTGAATCAAGAAAATAAGTTCTCGTTGTGACTCATAGGCTCAAGAAATTTTTCATCGATAAGCCTCACGGGAGCTGCATCACGGGTTTCTAGCCTATATATCGTCCTAGGTTTATTACTGAAAGAATTGTCTTGTCTATAAAACGTATTAATTTATTGTGTTAATACTAATTTTGCATTAATTACATCGAAGTTGAAGTATTAATCGATTGAATTAATTAACTACAATTGATTTCAAAACTATGGTTTCCATTAATAAGCCTCATGAGAGCTACATCACGGGTTTCTAACCTATATACCATCCTTGGGGTTTACTATGCCTCAAATCATTCATAAGATCTCAAACTCATTCCACATACAATAAATGCTTATGTAATCATATATCTACTCATTAATGATTCAAACATAACCCAAACATAAATAGTTAGACTATTAAAGAAGAACTTAAAAACTCATCAATTACTATGTCATTAGACCTAGCACACAAAAAGGCATTTTGTGGTTAACTATACATGAAAACAAAAGATCATCCTTAAATGATATGTTGTACATCTTCAATTTCTCACATTTTATTAAAAAATTATATAGGAAATCCTAAAGTAAACTAGATAGGAAATCCTAAAAGCTAGAATGAAGTTTCAATTGATAGAATCAAAAGCTTTGAAATAAATATTCTTCATATTGTAACTTTAGTTAAGTGTTTTTATAGTAGTTTATGGAGTTAGATCATCTCATCATGAATTAAAAATCTAAAATTTAACAAATTAACTCATAATCATGCTATATATTCTCATATTAGCATAAATGAGTAATGCAACACCTAATATTTATCGGTGGAAGATATTGCCGTTAGTAATTAATATATTAGCTGTATATATTCTTAACATAGGTAGATATTCTGTAATTGGTAAATAGATATTCTGTAATTAGTATATTAGCATGTATAGTTTGTTACCCAAAATAGATTGTTCATGAACACTTATTTAAATGGAAATTCTCCTCTGGGAGAGGCATTCAGCCTTTTTACAAAAACTGTCATGGTATCAGAGCTAAGTTCTCAAATCATTAGCTGATTTTTTAGTTTCGATTTGGGTTGATCAATTCTGACTGACAATTTTGTTTTGAGATTTTTGTTTTTGAAAACATTTCTTTTAGAAGTATGTCTACTGAACATCTTGGAAGGGCATCTGCAGAACCTTTTGGCATCAAATTTACAGGAAAGAATTATGGAGCATGGGAATTTCAGTTTAGAATGTTTTTGAAAGGGAAGGAACTTTGGGGTCATATTGATGGCTCTTCTCCAGCCCCTGAAAAAGACATAGAATTTAGTCAATGGGAGGCCAAGGATGCTCGCATTATCTCTTGGATTTTGGGATCCATTGAAGCTCATACGTTGAATAATTTGCTCTCCTTCAGTACAGCTAAAGAGATGTGGAATCATCTTCAACGCATATACCACCAAGATAATAACGCAAGAAGATTTCAGCTAGAACTTGAAATGAGTAACTTTTGTCAAGGTAACCTCTCAATCAAAGAATATTATTCTAGATTTCTTAACCTATGGAGCGAATATTCTGGTATTATTTATGCAAAGGTACCTAAAGAGATCTTAGGTAGTCTTCAAGCTGTTCATGAAGTAAGCATGCGTGATCAGTTTTTGATGAATCTAAGACCAGAATTTGAAGTTGCTCGAGCTGGGTTATTGAATAGAGCTCCCGTGCCCTCTTTGGATTTATGTCTTGGAGAGTTGCTACGTGAGGAACAACGATTGGCTACACAAGTTACTTTAGGGACATTCAAAGGGTCATCTGAAGTGGTTAATGTTGCTTATGCTGCTCAAGGAAGAAATCGTGGGAAGAAACAACTGCAGTGCTATAGTTGCAAGGAATTCGAGCATATTGCTCGCAATTGTGATAAAAAGTTTTGCAATTACTGTAAACAAGATGGCCATATTATCAAAGAATGTCCTACACGACCTGAAAATTGACGAACCCAAGCTTTTCAAGCTGTTGTTCCGGAATCAACCAATATTGGTTCTGCCCCTGCAATTGCTAGCAACAATCAGTCTACTGTTACTCAAGAAATGGTTCAACAGATGATTATTTTTGCATTTTCTGCTCTTGGTCTTCAAGGACAAGGTACAACTACTTCCTTTCCTTGGTTTGTTGATTCTGGAGCATCTAACCATATGACTGGCATGCCTAAATTGTTAAGTAATCTTCACAAGTATACTGGTACGGAAAATATTCAGGTTGCTAACGGAAGTACTCTTCCTATCACTTCCATTGGTGATCTTGGCTCTTCTTTTCATCATGTATTTGTTTCTCCTAAGTTATCTACTAATTTACTTTATGTTGGACAAATGGTAGATAATAATTGTGATGTGCATTTCTCACGTGGTGGTTGTCTTATGCAAGATCAGGTGTCGGGGAAGGTGATCGCGAGGGGCCCTAAAGTAGGAAGATTATTTCCGTTGCAATTTACCATTCCTAAAACATTGTCATTATCTTCTATTGTTGTTGAAAATAAGGCTGATGTTTGGCATAAACGTTTAGGCCATCCAAATAATGTAATATTGACTCATATGATGCAACGTGGTTTTCTTGGTAAAATTCAGAATGTTGTTTCCAGATTGTTGCTTGATTGCTCTACTTGTAAGCTAGGCAAAAGTAAAATTTTGCCTTTTCCTAGCTCTGGTGGTCGTGCTACTGCTTGTTTTGAGATTATACATAGTGACGTATGGGGTGTTACTCCTGTTATTTCACATGCTCGCTATAAATATTTTGTGACATTCGTTGATGACTACAGTCGATTTACATGGATATATTTTTTACACTCCAAATTCGAGGTGTTCACTGTTTTTCAAAAATTTCTGGCATATATTGAGACTCAATTTTCAACCTGTATTAAGGTTTTATGGTCTGATAATGGAGGAGAGTATACGTTTCATGATTTTCAACTTTTTTTGAGTCAAAAAGGTGTTATCTCTCAACAATCATGTCCTTATACCCCTCAACAAAATAGGGTGGAAGAACGTAAAAACCGTCACTTGTTGGATATGGTGCGTACATTACTCTTGGAATCTTCAGTTCCATCCAAGTTTTGGGTTGAAGCTTTATTAACTGCAGTCTATCTTATTAATCGCCTGCCTTCTCAACAGTTGAATTTTGATTCTCCTTACTATCGTCTTTATGGAGTGCATCCTGATTATCATATGCTTCATACTTTTGGATGTGTTTGTTTTGTTCACTTGCCTTCTCATGAGCGTCACAAGCTTACAACTCAATCTGTTCGATGTGCTTTTATGGGTTATAGCACTACTCACAAAGGTTTTGTGTGTTATGATGGCATTGCTAATCGTTTGCGTATTTCTCGAAATGTGATTTTCTTTGAACATGAGTATTATTTTCAGCAACCTGTTTCTCCACCTGCTGTTGTTCTTCTTCCCAGCTTTGATGACTCTCCAACCATTGAGCTTTTTAAACCTGGTATTTTCTATCGGCGAAGACAACCACCTCAATCACAAGTTCCTCCTGAATCTGATTTAGTGTCTGCTACGGTGGTTCCTCGCAGATCCTCCCGCATCAAGCGTCCTCTTAATTGGTATGGGTTCTCTACTATTTTAGCTAACACCACAGTTCCTACCTCTTATTCTCAAGAAGCTAAACAGGCATGTTGGACAAAAGCTATGCATGAAGAACTTCAGGCTCTTCAGTAGAACTATACTTGGGATATTGTTCCTTGTCCTGTTGGTGTGAAGCCTATTGGTTGCAAATGGGTATATTCTATTAAGTTACGATCTAATGGCTCACTTGACAGATATAAGGCAAGGTTAGTGGCTCTCGGTAACCGAGAAGAGTATGGTGTAGATTATGAAGAGACCTTTGCCCCTGTTGCAAAGATGACAACAATGCGACTTGTTCTAGCTATTGCTGCTTCACAGGGTTGGCCATTGCACCAAATGGACGTTAAAAATGCCTTTCTGCACGGGGATCTTAACGAAGAAATTTATATGACTCCACCGCCAGGGTTGTTTTCTACACCTTCTTCTAATGTTTGTAAGCTAAAAAGATCGCTCTATGATTTGAAACAGGCTCCTCGTGCTTGGTTTGATAAGTTTCGCACTACCCTTCTTAGCTTTTACTTTGTCCAAAGTCAATATGACTCTTCTTTATTTCTCAGTAAAACTACTGCAGGAATAGTTTTGCTTTTGATCTATGTTGATGATATTGTCATCATTGGAACAGATTCTAAATTAATATCTCAGCTACAGGGACGCCTTCAAAATTCATTTCATATGAAGGACTTGGGCTCATTACAATATTTTCTGGGTCTTGAAGTGCACTCTAGCTCAACTTGTATTTTTTTACATCAACATAAATACACTCGTGACTTAATTCACTTGGCTGGCCTACAAGAGGGTCGTTCTGTTGATACTCTGATACACTCATATTTTTATATATATTTAGGACTTAATTTAGAGTAGTTTACATTCATTTTATGTTCATTTGTAGCTGGTCTATCATGTTTTAGCATTATTCGAGGTTCGTTGACGCAACGTGCATAAATGAAACAAATAGAGTCGAATTGCACTGTTTTTGAGTTTTGGCAGACTTGACCTTCAGTCGTTGTGGGATTTTTATCTTAAGATTGGTTTAGCCAAAAGTTCTAAAATTTTATAATTAAATTATTGACTCATTGACGGATTTTTTGGGATCAATTGCAGATTTTTTGGAGCTGGAATTTAGGAGAAAGAAATTCACGAAATTTGTGTCATATCCTGGATCGCCAGAATGACCTTTCAATGATGTTTCAATCATAACTTTTGATTCAGATGGCGAAATCCCATGATTCAAGTCTCATATCGAAGCCAACTCAAAGACGAAGGCACCAATAAAATTTGAGCTCCTAAATCTTCACCGTTTATTTTTTATGCACTGTCAAAGTTTACCTTGAAAAATCCCTTCAGCCAAGGATTGACCAGCCCCCACCATGTCTCCACTTTTCCAGCTCTTTCTCCACTCCTTGCAACAACATAATTCAAACCAACGCAACTCCAACAAGAGGCTGTCTCTTTGTACCCCACACTCCATTCCCTTAAGCAGGCAGCCAGCTACTCCCATACTCCACCCATCTTTTAATTATTTTCAGCCCCCACTTCAGCCTTCAACCACTCCACTTGCAGCTAGCCTCCAACAACCAATTTATTAAGGCACAAACCCATTCTTCAACCCTACATCCCATCCCACTCGTGGATCTCTCCACCACCAGCTCTCCATTCTTTAAGCAATCAACACAAGTCTTCTTTTATTTTTAAAACATCCAACCTTGCATTCATGAACCATCAATCACGCAACCACCATCCAAGCCTCAGCCCTTACTCACCACACACACAACCACCCCATATTCACGTCTAAGCTCCAGCCCACTCATGCACAAGCCTTCACCACTTCACCAACGTACAAGCCATCCATCCAAAACTCCAGTAGCTTTTTCATGCACCAACGTCAACCACCTATCTCCACCAAGACACAAGCCTTCTTTTATTTTTTAAACTTCCAACCTTGCATTCATGAATCATCATTCACGCTACCACCAAACCTCTAAGTTCCAGCATACATTTACACTCACACAAGCTTGATTTGTTAGCTCCAATCCTCCATAACGCACAGCCCTCACTCACCACACACTCACCACTTACATACTCTCTACTCCACACTTAACGTTGCAGCATGATGGACATTAAATGAAGCAGCTACGTCGAGGTGGAAGAAAAGAAACGTGAGCAGCTAACGGAGGAGACACCTGGTGGAGACCTTTATGTCGAAGCAGCTGGGCTAGGCGAACAACGTTACACCACTCAAGAAGAAAGCACATTATTCCGCTGCAATTTGGAGACGTGTTCTTAATTTTTATTTGATTCCGTCATGAATTTATGCAGAGTTTTTGCTTGTGGATTGTTTAGCATGATGATGTGTGGCTAGAACATTAATTTCTCTTAGGGATTTGATATTTTTTTTATGCTTTAATTTTGAATTGTGCTGGAATCTATGACTGAAATTTTGTATACTTGTTGATTTTTCCTTGGATTTAATTGTTCTTTCCTTTGGATTATTGGAAATTGTCTTGGTATAAATTCGTTTTTGAAAAAAAAAGAGTTTTTACTAGAAGATTAAAGGAAAATTTGGCTAAGATTTTCTTGTGAGTTGGGAGACCCAAGAAACTTAGGAGGTGAAAATTGAAGGTTTAGGACTTAAGAAACTCTAGGAAGAACTTAAGTAAGGGATTACTAAGAGACGTCTAGAGTGGATAAATTAATTCATCTTTGGGAAAAGGGGATTAATTACTCTTAAAATTTACCTACAAGATTAGAAAATTTCAGTTGCGGAGGATAGCTAATTCAATATTAAGGTTGACAAAAAATATCATTCCCTAAGAGAAAATCATTCCCCATTAAATTTAATACTTTTAATTAGTAAATTGTTGAAATCTTTTGTGTTTTTTGTAGTTGCTGAACAAATTTATCATATTCGTAGTTATTTTGGCCGTATTAAATTGGGTAGTTGTTTAGAAATTTATTTAAGTTTATTTTGTTCTAAAAAAAAAAGAAAAAAAATATTTACTTTAATTTTAATCTTCCAAAAATTTCATCCAACAAGATTAAAGGAAAAAAAAGCGCTAGCTAGTGTAGAATTAAACTTTCTCATAATCCCTGTGGACACGACTCGGTTCTTACTGATTTATTACTCACTTCGACAACCGTGCATTTGCGGTTTGCGAACATACTCCTTTAGAAGTAAACGTGAAATATCATTATGATGAGGGTGATTTTCTCTCTGATCCATCTCTATACAGACAACTAGTTGGGAGCCTTAACTACTTGACTATTACTCGACCGGATATCTCATTTGCTGTTCAACAAGTTAGCCAATTTATGCAGGCTCCTAGGCATCTTCACTTGGCTGATGTTCGTCGTATTATTCGTTATTTTCAAGGTACTTCTACTCGATTTCTTTTCTTTCCTGTGGATTCTGCAATTCGTCTCACTGCATATAGTGATGCTGATTGGGCTGGATGTTCTGATACTCGAAGCTTCATTACTGGTTGGTGCATGTTTCTGGGTAACCCTTTAATTTCTTGGAAAAGCAAAAAGCAAGATAGAGTGTCTAAGTCCTCCACAGAGTCTGAGTATCGTGCTATGTCCTCTGCATGTTCTGAGATTGTTTGGCTTCGAGGACTGTTGGCTGAACTTGGTTTTCCACAAATTGCTCCTACTTCTCTTCATGCAGATAATACTAGTGCTATTCGAATTACTGTTAATCCAGTATTTCATGAGCGAACTAAACATATTGAGGTGGACTGTCATTCTATCCGTGAAGCATATGATGCTCGTCTCATTTCTCTTCTGCATATTTCTACAAACCTACAGACAACAGATGTATTCACTAAAGCTCTTTCTCGGAATCGCCATCAGTTTTTTGTTGACAAATTGATGTTGGTTGATCATCCATCATCAATTTGAGGGGGGATATCAGTGGAAGATATTGCCGTTAGTAATTAATATATTAGTTGTATATATTCTTAACATAAGTAGATATTCTGTAATTGGTAAATAGATATTCTGTAATTAGTATATTAGCTTGTATAGTTTGTTACCCAAAATAGATTGTTCATGAACACTTATTTAAATGGAAATTCTCCTCTGGGAGAGGCATTCAGCCTTTTTACAAAAACTGTCAATATTAAGTATATGTAAAATGGCAATTTAGTAACTATAAAAAATGTTAAAATGCTTCCTATATGAAGTTACTAATTGACCATATGAACATCTAAAAATGTAGTAATATCGTCGTATATCTGTTTAACATTCAAACCCCTCCTATATCGATACATAAACAAAACCATAGTCCTTAATCCATAATGTCATTTGCAAAACAACTCAACCAATGTCCTATATTAAAGTTCCTCAAAACCCCTAAAATCATTCATTTATCAATCCCATCACAAAACAAATATACATAAAGAAGAATAAAAAAAGTCCATCCAAAAATGCGATAAGAACATGAAAAGTAAAGAGAACCTAATCAATTCAGAGAGTATCAACGAAATAATCCATTGACAAAATTTAGAGATTTCGAACTATAATTCAAACCCATCCTATATTAATTCATTGATAAAACCAACTTTAAGAATGTAACGACCAAACAAAACCAATAAGAAAATGTATTAATGATAGAGATTAACAATACTTAAAATTTAAAGTCATAAACTCAAGTTCATACCAAAAACAGGTTTTCGTTGGTACAAGCCATTTACATTAAAAGTGTAGCAAGTCCAAATGGAAGGTTCAGACTACAAACAGTTACCCAAATTAAACAAAGTATACAAAAACCTATTAAATAAAAAAAACCCATTTACCTCAACCGACACGTAGAAGAAGTCACTGAAGCACGTGAAAGAAAAAGATGACGGAGCTAGAGTGTCTGACGGCCAAAGAAGATAATGAAAATAAAAAAAAAAGAAGACAATGACAATCGAAGCAATACACAAAACACAGTAACAAACAAAACCCAACGATGTCGTAAAAAACAATCAAAGAATAAAATGTTACATCAACTATCAATTAAAAGAAGATGACAATGATGACACGTGATGGGTGAACAATGGCGAGGAGAAAAGGACGAACGATGACGATGACCCACGGTGATGAGCGATGGCGAGGAGAAAAGATGGCGAAGAAGCTAACAACGGAGTGGCCAGACCATTGGAAAATCACCAGCGAAATACAATACCATCAGTAAACCTCGATGCTTGATTATTGAACTAAATATTTCTGCGTAAATTTATCAACAGAGCAGTTATACCGATGAAACATAGATTCGTTGATAAATCCCCAACACTAGTTTATTGCGGCAAGCATTCCCGCCTAATTTATCAACGAGTATGACTTTTTCGTTATGACTTTTTCGTCAGAAAATGTATTGGGATATTTTCCCTCTACCTTTACTGACAGATATTTTGTCGGTTGCAAATTGGAATTTTTCACGACAGTATTACCGATGGATATTAATTTTCTGTCTCTAATTAGCTATGATATTTGTTTATTCGGTAATTTTTCATCAATAATTTATGATTTTCTTGTAGTGCATGGTGCTTAGGTGATTAAATTGGTTGCATCTTGTTAGAGCATACATTAGGGTTCTGTCAGACAGACCTGTCCAAAAGCAAATCCACGAGGAACATGAAAGTGGGAGGATAATAAGCAGCCACGCTAGGAGATGCATCTTTATAATGAGCAAATCGACCACCAAAATTGTTAAGATAAAATGAGTAGGTATCTTCTACAGCAAACGGGTTTTCTTGTAAGATAATGATAAAACCCACTTAATCTCTGTGATAAATTTAGGAGTGACCCGCAATACAATTATAATCACGAAAACCAGCAAAAAGAACAATGACCCGAGACCAGGCCCCAAACAAATTTAGGAGTGATGAATTTCAGGTCCCGTTTTGGTATTGACAGCCAATTGAGCCTGCCTTAACAGCATTGGTGAATGTATGTGTAGTGGAGCATTTGATTGTAAAGAAGAAAAGAAAGCATTTTGTGGGGTTGGTGAATTCTTTATTTTCTCAACATAAACGTGTTGGTTCAGGGACTGTTGATGATTTTACGAGTTGTAAGGGTGGTTGAGAGTTGAATTTCGGAACCACATATGGATCAAGAGAGATTTGTTCTTAGGTCGTTTAAGAGATTTCTGGCTTGTGCAATAACGTTTCACTGGATTGGAAAACTATACGCTCCTTCAGAATTTAATATTTTGTTTATTAATCATAGTTAACTTCAACCATTTTCTTCAAATTGCCCAACCAATTCAACTTATTAAAGCATCATCCGGAAAGTACTTGATCATTTTTTGTTTTGTCAATTATATGCTGGTTAATCAAAGTAGTTTTTGCTCATCCTTCATTCACCGTTCAAGATTCACCATTGTTTAGCATTTCAAGAATGTTATTGGATAGCCATTCTTCAAATGCAAGTAACTTATCTTACTGCAAACCTTGTACATATAACAGATCCACGAGAGGGAATATATATAGCTTAAAATAATCGTAAGCTTTCACTAAACTTGTTCAATTAATCCCCTTTACATAATTATTTATCTCTCAATTGACCCTTTTATCCAAATTTATTTTATTATTAATCGAAGAAAGTTAAAATATACCTTTCAATATCATTAATGAAAAATAAAAGAAAATAATTAGGTGTCCAATAGAAAAGTAAAAGAATATAAAATATAAAGATTAATTTGAAAAGATAATCTTAAACTATTATATCTAGACTTGTCATAACATAGCAAGATATTAACTTAACGTTCATCATTACAACTCTATTTCAATTTCATAATTGAAATCTGCGTCAGAATTGTAACTAATGGAGGATTTACAGAAGGCACTTGTTGGTTGGACTTCTTTCCCATCTAATCTTCTTTTAATGAGATGGCCTCCAGGGTTTTCTATACCACTTATTCTCTTTTGATCATCAAAGAGATGTTTGAACATTCATCATAGCAATGCTTGTTTTAGCTCCACGTAATTGCAGATTGATACATCCAACAATTCTTGGTGCGATGATTGCCAGTGAGTGATGAGACACTTAACAACTTATCATGCGGAAGCCATTCAGGAAGCTGTAATCCTCGTCCATTTGTAATTTAAGGTTTTCTCAAGAAGAAAGAACAGAATATTAACAATTTATAAAATGGCCATATGTAATTTTTATTGATATCTTCAAATTATAAGGAATTACAAACAGTCGTATCAATAAAATTGGTACTAAATTATACTAAAGATTTAGTAAAAGAATAAGGTTTAAGATGGAAATTGTAAACTATATATATCTGTAGAAAAGAAAATTTTATTTCATAGTAGATAAATTATAGAGATGAGATACAAGCAGAATGTTCAAAAGTTGATATGATATAATTTTTGTTAAGTTGAAATTCTTACTTCAAGTCCACTTATATAAATAAAACTCCTAGGATTGTAGAAGGTTTATTGAGTGTTCTCTATGTATCTCATCTCTGTAATTTCCTCTATTATAAAATAAAATTTTCCTTTCTATAGATACAATTCATAATTTCCATCTTAAATCTTATTCTCCTAAATCTTTAGTATACGCCCTAATGTAGGAAATTAATTAAGGATGTGATGGACATTGCTGAAGGACCATCAAGAGTAGTTACCTTACTCTAGGGTCGGAGTTGGAATGCTCATTAAAAAAATCAATGAAAACCTAGTAAAGTTTTAATAAAAAACTAAAGATAAGGTACAGAAGTGTAAAAATCAGATAAAAATTTTGATCATGCAAGGAAGTAAAACTTTTATCATATATAAACTACTAATAGTATCAAAATCAAAGAGATTCCAAGAAAATCTTCGTCCTCTAAGTTATCACAATTTGCTATAATATTAATAACTTTTAAAAGAGGGATGCAATTATTATATTTATACATTCAAAAGAATCTAAATCTATTCCAGATAATTCATATATAAATTTTTCCAGAAAATAAGACATCATGATATAACTATATGCAGAAAAGTTTCAACATTTTCAAAGAACAAAATTGTTGTAGCGACCCCTGTGTTATATGAAAGTAGCTAATTAAACCTTGAGATATAAAATGTTACTCTATTAACCTTATGTTTTCAATTTTGCTGCAAAAAAAAACCCTTAGCCGTGTGTTATTCCTCCACGCTTAAGGGGTTGCGAGTTAATAAAATTTCAACTCAGGGTTTTTTTTGCTAATTTTTATATGTCAAGGTTTTTTTAGCAACTTTTGAATAACACAGGGTTATTAAGGCAATAAATTCATTTTCAAAGTAAATGAGCTATTAAGCTTCTGTACCTGTATCTTTAGTTTTTTAATCGTAGCTTTATCATGTTTTCATCAAGTCTTTTAACAAGCATTCTGGCTCCAGCTATAGAGTAATTACCCTCGATGCTTTGTCAGCAAATTTTAGCACAATCTTAACTCGTTTCCTACTTTAAGGCTTAAACTAAAGATTCAGGAGAATAACAAGGTTTAAGATGGAAATTGTGAAATGTATCTATATAAAGGAAAATTTTATTTCATATGAGAGAAATTTATAGAGATGAGATACATAGAGAATGCTCGAAGACGACCCTTCTACCACCCTAGGGGTTATTTATAGAAGCGAACTTGAAGTCCAAATTTTAACTTAACAAAATTTACATCATATCAACCTTTCAAAAAATAAATTCTACCTTTATTGATAATGGATTTCTTTTATCTGAGTACTTGGAGAGATTTCTACATTATCTTCTTATCTTTTAACTCAGAATGATCACTGTATGTTAATACTCCTGATGCTTCATCTTTATCTTTTACTTTGAAGGTCCTCTAAACACTTGTATAAGAAGAAAAAATATTTTTTGTATATTTTTGGAGATGACAGAACCTTTTTTTTTTTGCCTCAAGACTTGATTTTATCTTTCATCTTTAAATCATGTTTCTCTTCATTTTTACAAAATTTTCAGTAGCCAATAGTGTCTTCTTGGCTCAGATATCATTAAAGAAGAAATTGCATTTTTTGACATGGTTTCAAAATCTTTTCTTAAATGTTGCCTCCATGCCAAAAATAGCAATTCTCATGTCAATTCCTCTTCTATAATGGATTTCATTTTCAATGTATTTAGAAAATAATTTTCTTAAGTTATTATCTATACTAATGGAAAAGTATTATACCTTTCCCAAAATAATGAAATGATGGGCATCATATTGTTCATCTTCACGAAAATCTGAACTAACATATAATATCTTTAATACCAAGGTATCTTTAGGGGTCATTGTAGGGTTATTTAAATAATAGTCCTTAACTCCTTGAATCTATCTTGGTACCGATGATATATTAGGAAAATCTAGATTGGTCAAGTAGATAGTATTTACTATTCCAAAATCATACCAATCTCCAATAGCTTAAAAGATAAGCTCCTTACAAAAAGTTCAATCTAGGATATATCTCAAAAAAATCAATATAGTAGTTATTGCTATTTTGTAACGCGTCCAAGTCTCTCATTATCTCATAATGTGCATAAATAGCAATGACTCTTTAAAATATTATCAATCATGATATTTCTCTTTATTGCCATTTTGTGTATAGTATCAGGACTTAAAGAAATATTATCAATAGTAACTTTATCTTTCTTAATTTGCTAACTAGTAGATTCCTTTATCTAGGAAGAAGATCTTGTTGATGATGAATCTTCAACTAACTTAGTCTTATTAACTAGGCTATATTTGAATAATTATAATGGTTTATATTCGCTTGCCGTATATGGCAAAATGAAACAAGAAGTTATGTAACCTATTTAGGTATCGAGTTGAAGCTAGCAGTATCTAATAAATCTTTGATTTGGGCTTGGAAAATACTGAAATCTTTAGACATCTATTCTAATAAGTCAGATAGTAAGGAAATTATGATATTTTTTAAGGATATGACGTTAAAATTTAATTCCTTTACAATTTATCTCCATCCTAAGGAATTTTATTTCAGTTTGACATATCTTACCCTTTTCTCTAAGAGAGCCAAACCACGTAGTTCACATAAATATGAAAATTTACTGAGATGAAAAATAGGTTTAGCAATATTATCATTAGATATTAAAATATCATCCATATAAACATGTATGAAATTATAATACTTAAAGATATTATACATTTTCCTTTGAAATATTTGTGGGGCATTTTAAATCGAAAGACATTACTAATCAATCATAATGACCTTATGGAGTTAAGAAAGTAGTATATGGAATAATATCTTTATTCATTTTATTTGCCAAAATCTACTCTTGAGTCAAATTTAGAGAAGATTTGTTTTCTCTTGTTAACTTTATCAATGTTTCTTTGTGGTGTAAGAAGTATCCATTAAATATTGTATTATCATTTAATTTTTATAATTTATGACCATTCTAGCTTTATTTCTAATTATTTCTACATGGTTTGTAACCATAAAAGTTAGGAAAGAATGAGGGATTTGCTAGACCTAATTATCTTTAGATTTTCTAGTTCTAGAAGTTATTTTTAAATTCATCTTGATCTTCTAAGTTATATCTCATAGAGTAACTCCAATATTTTTAATCTATAATTTCTAAGTTTGCTTCTTCTTTGTTTTTATCTTAAAATTGTAATGGATTATCATAGTAGTATTTTCATTTTTTAATAATTCTATTCCATCTTTGATAGTTTTATCTATTAATACTTATTCTTTATAATGTTTTCTATTTTTAGTAAAGATTTTCCTTTTGGAAGATCAATTTTTCTTTATACCCTACACTTTGCTAAGCTATGCAAGGTTTAAAGGTGATCCATGTATTTCTTGCATAGGCAAGTTTAATTCTATTACCTATGATCCAATGACCACAAGAGGTTTTGAAATGTATTTTTTATCTAATAGTATCGAATAATATTTTATGAAATAAATGGAGAAATTATTTCCTAAAACAATATCAATTTCAATATTGTAAAAGTAAAATGGTACGCTTTGCTAAGCTATGCAAGGTTTAAAGGTGATCCATGTATTTCTTGCATAAGCAAGTTTAATTCTATTAACTATGATCCAATGACCACAAGAGGTTTTGAAATGTATTTTTATCTAATAGTATCAAATAATATTTTATGAAATAAATGGAGAAATTATTTCCTAAAACAATATCAATTTCAATATTGTAGAAGTAAAATGGTGGAAATTTTATTAAAATGATCCTAATAGTATGTGAGGTTGATTAATACCTTTTAATAAATGTATCTTATTATTATAAATAGCTAATCCTATTATTTTTTAAGATTTACTGATATTGTAAAGAAAAGGAAAACAACACGCTTTATATAAATAAGATCCTAGTCCATTATCTATATAGGTAGCAAAGTATTCTATTCTATAATTTTTATAAGTTATTCCAATTGGAATGTAAATACTAGTGGAAATAGTCATTATCTTGGAATATGTATTGTATTTGTTATTATAGGATATTTGTATCCCATACTGAGTTATCTTATAAGGTTGGACTTGTTCAAGAAAACTAGTTCCTAGCATTATCTCTAAATTGAATCTATCATTTTTAACTTGTAATCTTATAAGTATTTCATTGTCTCCTATCTTAATAATGGTTTCTATGATTGGTATCTATCTAATGTATTTCACCATTGAAATTTATATATTAATAAGGTTGATTTAGTTGGAAACATATCAAATTATACTTTAGACTATGATTAATGTAACTTTTACTAGCTCCTGTATCAATTAAGATATTACAAGGAACATAATTTGTACCATTAAAATATTGTGATATAATTTTATACTTATAACTTATCTTTTATTGGTTCTTATCAAATTATTAGTATATCGTTGACTACTCAAAACACTTGTTTTTGAATAATATAATCTATGTAATAGTTTATTGTGAGAATCCATTTAGGATTTTTGTTGAAAATGTAATCAAAATCATCTTTAGTTTCTTATATATTTGTTACATAAGGAGGATATATTTTTCAACTAATTTTTTTGGAAGTTAATAATATATTTATGCAAAACATTCTATATGATGAGTGTTGAATAAGGCGTAAGATATCATCTAGTTATAGAATATAGTTTATTTCAATCTCTAATTAAGTCTTTTCTTTTAAATTCTTAGATGAAAGAGAGTGTCCTATCAAAATCTTATCTTCTATATTATAATCCATCTTTGGATAGATATTAAAAAGGTTTTGATATGGAAGATTGCCTTTAAAATTCCCATATATGCTTCTTTTCTATTATGAATTTAATTATCTAATATTGCTAAATTTATAGGACTATCTATTCCTTCTATGAAAGTCGATCTTACTATCATTGATATGGATCCTACGTGCACCCATGTTATTTTGTCCCTAATCTCTTTAGGAATGTGATTAATTTTGGGAAATAAATTTTAAGATGAAAGAGGAATCATTACTTTATTAGAAGTTAAACTAATATCTAAGGCTTTTCTTTAAGATTAATACTATAAAACATATGATGTTTTTGGCTTTTAACCTTTTTTAATAATGTCATATTAAATCAGTGATACAAATTTATAAAATACATAGTATTTTGAATCTTTTGATCATTTTCTATCAATAAGTGTTTCTTGACTATATTCTCCATATTGTTCAAATGTTTCTACTATAGTATCTATTATTTGATTATCTACTGCATTCTTTAAAAGTAGCAATTCTAATCAAATCTTCATTTTCTATCATTTCATTTATTTCATCATCTATTTCTATTTTATTTTGTTTAATCTTTTGGTGCATTCATTTTCATAATGTCATTTTTCTTTACAATAATAGCATTGACGTTTAGCTATCTTTTTATTTCTTTTCTTATTTCTTCTAAACATAGGTTTTCTAGGTTTGTATCCTTCTATTTTCTTATAATATTTTCTTTATGTTTCTTTAAATATCTTTTCCTAAAATCTTTTCCTTTTATATTTCTTTTTATTTTATTGTAATAATAAGGACTATCATATTCTACCATAGTAGGCATTTTAAACCTTAATAACGTAATGAAGAATTTTTCTTTGTTCTGTTTTTTTTCAATAATATAGCTTCATCACACCATTCACTTAAATATGGTAATAATAATCTAGGAAAATACAAATATTTCTATTGATTTCACATATATCATATAAATGTAATTTTTGTAATGTTATAGCATATTTTCATATAGTAGTTGTATCTTTTAAAATATTTCCTTCTTTAACAAATTTTAATTGACAAGTTTTAACGGCTCTATTTATTAGATTTTATATATCATTATCTGAATTAAATATAGAGTTTCTTGAGTTTTCATCTAAAATTTTCTAAAATCTATTTTTCTAAAAATCATTTAGTCATTTCATATCAATTTTAGTAATAGCAATATCTAGTCTTAGAGTTGGTTCCCATTTATCTATAGCTTCTTCTATATTTTGGATGCAATATGTATATAAACATATTCTTAAAGGAGTTATAGATTATGTTCTCTTTTATCTATAGGGTGAAGTCTTCTTTATCTTTGGTTATCATATGAGTTTCAGCATATCCAAAATTAGGTCTATTAAAACTTTGTAAAGGATACCTAAAAGGTGGATATCTAGAAGCTCTAGTTATATCACTAACATTAGGATTTCGGTGAATTTCTCATTTAATTAAATCTATTTTTATATTTGCTAAAGTTTTTAAGTTTAAATTTTCTATCTATTCATTTAATTCTTCAATTTTGAATCAGAAGCTTGCATAAAATAATCCATTTTATCTACAATTAGGAGGTATTTTCATTGTTAAAATTAGATCAAGTATCTATTCTTTCATATGATTTTTTGGGTTTATTTTCTATATAAGATTTATTTATTTATTTCATCATATCTTATATATCCATAAATTGTTTTTGAAGTTTTTATATAGAAAAATTTTATTTCCATAATATTTTATTGTTTTTAAATTTATGGCAAATTAGTATCTATTTTAATCATTTAGGATTTAATTTGTTATACTTATCTTTTGCTATTTAGATGATAATTTCTATAATGTTTAGTAATTTCTAATTGAGCTTCTATCTAAAGTTTTTTGTAAATCTTTGATATATTATATTTGATTCTTCCATAATTAATTTAACTATTCTATAGCCTTTTATGACAATTTGTAAATAATATATAGTTATATATATATTTTATGATGCTTTAATTTAATTTGGGCTTCTTGTACACAATTATCAAGTTTATTTATTTCAAAAGTAAATGATTACAATAAGGATAATTACTCATAGTTAACAATATAATACAAATCATCTCTAATAACCTTAACATAGTTGTAAACTATAATGCTCAAAGAATCTAAGATGTAACTCTTTATGGTCATCTTTATATTGCTAATTTTCGAGTTGATATTTGAAAATTTATGTTTAAAATCTAGTAAAGCATCTGATAGAACAGTGATGCAAGTTCTAAGCTATAAATAACAAATGTTTATTTCTCATGTTTATCTATTGTTGTCAGCTATCAAATATATATTTTTACTTAATCTACTAATGAATATCTTTATAAGTTGTACACCAAATAACCATGATTATGATACCAATATTTAGAGTAGATCAACAAATTGATCACGGAAGGATATAAAAGCTTTTATCATATCTAAGCTATTAATAATATCAAAATTTTAAGAGAATTTTCATCCTCTAAATTATCACTATTTGCTATAATATAAGTGACATTCTTGGAAGAGGATGGAATTATCTCATTTATAGATTCTAAATAATCTAAATCAAATAATCCATATAAAAATCTTTCTAGAAAACAAGACATTATGATATAACTATATGCAGAACAGTTTCAAAATTTTCAAATTAAAGACATTACGTTTTCATAGCCATATCCTTAGTTTTTTTGCTGTAACTTTACTCGATTTTTGTCGAATCTTTTAACGAGCATTCTAGCTCCAATCTTAGAGTAAAGTTACTACCCTTAATACTCCTTCTGCAGGACAACTTTAATTTGTTTCCTGGTTTAAGATATATACTAAAGATTTAGGACAAGAATAAAATTTAAGATGAAAATTGGGAACTGTATTTGTAGAAAGGAAATTTTTATTTTATAATAAAAGAAATTACAAGATGAAATAAATAGAGAAAGCTTTAATCATTGTTGAATTTGTTATGTTTTTGTAACATATCCTGAAAATAAAAAGCTGTGACAGCTTTATTCCTTGTTGAATTTGTTATGTAACTGTAACATATCCTGAAAATAAAAAGCTATGAAGATTTCATTTTCACACAGCATATGCAGAAATTACGTGAACCTTGCCTTCTATTGGTACTCTTGATGGAAGTCTACGTCAGTTGGCCATGCATTGGGAAAATATTGCAATAAGGTGTCACCTGTGTAGACTGTAGTGAATTAGAAGGCCTTATTGGGACACCTTTATCAACCTAAACGCATGTTTACTTATGATTGGAGTGACCCTTAACTGGTAGAATGAATGCTTTGGAAAGATAACAGTATAGACAAAGCATACAAATTAACGTTGAAATTGTGGAGTGTCCTCCAATAAATGCCTCTTACCGTTCTTATCTTATTACTTCTATATTCAGGTTTGCTTTATGATGAGAAGATCCAAGAAAATCCATGAATCTAGATACCTATATTAAAGTCAAAATAAGATAATGTCCTTTAACGATCAATTTTTTACATACAATATCACATATTATTATCATAATTCAACTTTAATTATTATCTTTGAAGAGTATAACCATTTTATTCATACCCTAATTGTTACGTTACCTATATATGTTTAAAATTTTAGTTGTAGAATTATTTTGATAGTTACATTTATCATATATATTAATTCTAGCAATACAAGGGTGTAAAATGATATGTATATAAATTGTATGGCACCCACCTTTCTTAATTATCTACGTTCTATATAAATAATACACTTCAAAGATATGCTACTATTGTTGTTGTATATTTTAGATTATAATTAAATTATTTTTAATTACGCTTGTAATATACACACACATATATGTATATATAACAATGTGATATGCAAATAGGTATATTTTACCCACCTTTTCATATTATTTATATTTTCGCAATTGGCATCACATAGTTTAAATGTCTGTATATTATAATGAAATGTGCATGTTATCTAACTTACAATTATATTTTTCTTCTATTATATATTAATTTGTACAACATGACTTATTTATTATAAAATCATATAAAATATTTTATTGTAAAATCAAAATATTAAATAATTTTTAAAAAAGTAAATGTAAATATATAACTAGTTTTAGACACTATATCGCCGACGTGTTGTATTCAAATATGAAGTAATTATTGTTTTGATTTGAATACGTTGCTCTATAAAAAGCAAGTTAAAGTTTCTTGCCTCACATAGTTAGTGTAATCATGAGATTATTTGAATTCAATATTACATGATTTGCACTAATCACCTATTAACGAGGTGACTGTATACGTATGAATTTCGACCTACACCTATGCAGAACCTACATTACCACTTGCATAAAATTTCCAACAAGTACTTATTTTGATGATAGAATCTGTTAGTATCTTTCTCCACTTACTTTGAATCAATGGCCCCAATGAAGACTTTCAATATACCAGAAAGGCAGACCTTATACCTTTTCCTTTCTTGAAAACTTTTTGGTAAAACAATGAAAAAGAAGAATGATGCATAATACTTAACGATAAGAGCATATGCAGCCATCTGTCTCAAAAAGTATCTCTATTTTCGTAACTTCAAATGCTCTGTCCTCTGTCGTATCA
This sequence comes from Erythroxylum novogranatense, assembly GCA_029891385.1. NCBI lineage: Eukaryota > Viridiplantae > Streptophyta > Magnoliopsida > Malpighiales > Erythroxylaceae > Erythroxylum > Erythroxylum novogranatense. Next base: position 63,301,005 of record CM057226.1, on the reverse strand, counting down.
CATTTGGAGTCTACGGCTCTTTCTAACCTGTCAGTTAGGGGCTTTGATGGGAATAAGCTCGAACCTAGAATTAGAAATTTTGGAATGTGTTGTATTATAAGCAATGTTTTAAAAATCAGGCCGGACTTTGAACCGATTAAAGAAAAAGTTTAAGGTTTAAAAATTTAACCGATATTGAATCGCTATAAAACTAATATATAATACATAAAAGGTAAAAATTATAAGAATAAATACAAATAAAATAATTGGTTGAAATAAAAATATGCCAATGAATTAGACATTATACTAAACTTTATAGCTTATATTATAGAAAAATTAATTAACCTTAATAAGTAAAATATATAACTACATTCACAGATTATTACATGAGTAATTATAAATTTATATTATTATTTTCTTTGACTTATTTTATAAAATAAAATTTATTGTAAATATTAAAAGATTCAATATAATTTACAGTAATATTAAATTAAATGTAATTATGCTACAAATAAAAGTTATAGTTTAAATAATTGAACAAGGTTAAATGTAAATAATACAAAATACAGAATGAAGGAACTAGATGGGCATAAACACTTGAAAAGTAATTATTGATTAAATTAAAGGCATGTCAATATCTTCTGTTCTTTAGTGTTACCGTATAAACAAGTAATTTTAAAAAGTTATATTAAAATAATAGTTGTTGACTGAAGAGGGACACAGAGCAGTCTGATTTGTGAAATTGATTCATTATGTCAACGAGAAATGTGCCATTTAAGTTTATAGGAATGAATTATGCAAAAAGAAGCATAGGGCAAATAGATAGATTGTTTGTGATTACTTACCACCAACAAAATGGTGAATAAAATCTCACTTGTTAAACTTGCTACAACAATTACCATGGTTTTTAGCTTTGGAGTTTCTGATCAACAAAGGATATATAAAACAACAACCAAAGTTAGCTTAACATGAAATAGAGTTCAACACACAGAAAACTAATTAATCAAATCATCCTATAAAGCTATCAAATTATGTTTATATGTTATTTCTGAATAAATTGAAACCATAAATAACAACGAACAAACTCAAACTCTATACGAACATGGATTAACAACTAGAATCAGCATTTTACTCTAAAACCCATTCATTAATTCTCAAATTTTTTGCTCCTTCATTCGTCCAAGTCCGGATCTCATACGAACTAATTCCCAGTGACAAAAATCGCAAACAGACTCATTTCTAAACATAGTATATAACCATATTAAACTACATGGAAAACAATACAAAATAATAACAATAACTACTCACCGGAATCGTCACAACAGCAACTCAACCCACCTTCCATAACTAAGATAAGCCCAACTTCACACCCACAAAAGCCTTTCTTGATCCTTGTTCTCACAATAGCTTCGACACCCAACTCCAAAAATAGAGAACGATAATCTGCTAAAACCCAAAGATGATTTTTTTTCTCACCTTGGCTTAGACATCGATATCCAAAAATTGAGAACAATAATTTGTTAAAAACACCAATGATGATTCTTGTTCTAACCTTAGACTCGAGTTCGACACCCATCTTCAGAAATAAAGAACAATAATTTGCTGAAAACCAAGTATGATCTTTGTTCTCACCTTAGCTTAGACACCCATATCTAGAAATAGAGAACAATAATTTGCTAAAAACACCAAGGATGATTGTTGTTCTTAACTTAGATTCGAGTTCGACACCCATCTCCGTAAATAAAGAACAATAATTTACTAAAAACCAAGTACAATCCTTGTTCTCACCTTAGCTTCGACGCCCATCTCTATAAATAGAGAACAATAGTTTGCTACCTTAGCTTCAACACCCATCTCTAGAAACAAAAAATGTCAGAAAACAATAATTTTCTACCTTAGCTTCGACACCCATCTCTATAAATAAAGAATAATAATGTTAGGACAGATGTGTTGCATTACTGTTCTTTTTAGCAAAAAACTAATAAAGAAGTTAACTTTGCATATAATATGAAATGCAGTAAAGTAAAGAACTCAAGATTTTTACTTGGCTCGATAGCTTTCAATGCTATCTACATCCAAGGTTCCCACTGATGGTTTTCACTAGTATGAAGAAGAAGATGAGAACTTGTACAGAGATTGACTATTTTAGAAAAACTTGCAAAGAGCCTTCAAAACTCTCTAGTACCCGCTGGTAAGTACCCTAACACTCTCTGATATTTTTCTCACCCTATTCTTACATTCACAAATAACTAAATACAATGAAATGTGAAAAATGCAATGTCTGTATTTCTTTTCTCTGATGCTTGAGTTGTGTTTCTTTTATAGTTGATGAAGAGAGTGGCTTTTGGATGAACATGCATGAACCAGATATGTACCATATGCCTCTCACGTGAGTTATTAATCCATCTGCTTCTGTTCTACGTATTGTATTATTTGAAGCTGCATTTTATTGTCTTCTAATGTATGTAATACAACAGTGTATTGATCAGAGGATGTCACTTGGATGTGTCTTAATCCGATTTATGTTGATCTGTTTGAATGAACTTTTGAGACCTTCTCTGTCTTCGACCTTCAGACATCTCTTCTCACACTCCTTCTGTTCTTCAAATTTCTGCTATTATTTAATGTTTCTGAGTGTTGGTTGGTGGAGTAATGTGATTTTCATCACATTATTCCCTCCTACTCCATCAATCTTCACTCTGAACAAAAACCTGATAGCAATTTTGAAATCCGAAACCCTAATTTTTACCACATCAGTGAGATAAGATGGATCGTCCTTCGGAGTCAAGGGGCTTCACTAATCTGGAGTACTTATCTGCTGCATAATCTGCATCCACATAACCACATAAAGACAACTAATTGCATTTAATTAGTTCTGCTTTATAGAAATATAGTCCATAGTTAATTGTTCCAGATATGTATCTGAGAACACCCTTAAGCCCTTGCCATCGTTCTAAACCTGGATTGGCCATAAATTTATTTAGGATAGTAATGGCATAGGCTAGATCAGGCTTTGTGCATAGCATAAGGTACATAATACTTCTAACACCTACATTATAGGGATAATGAGCCATTGATCTCTTTTCATCCTCAGTCTTAGGACTCTTGTCAGATATCATAGAACTTTTTTTTCCATTGCCTAGGTGATTGTTTAAGCCCACATAGGGATTTCTGTAATAGACAAACATAATCTAGCTTATTTTTGTCCTCAAATTAGATTGGTTGCTTTATGTAGATTGTCTCCTCTAGCTTTTCATATAGAAAAGTTGTCTTGACATCCATTTGATGGATTTCCCAGTCATATAATGTTGCTAGAACTAATATAAGCCTAATTGTTTTGAATTTGACTACTGGAGAAAATATCTCCTTGTAGTCAATTCCATCCTTCTATCTAAACCCCTTAACTACAAGCTTAGTCTTGTAAATCTTAGGTTCTAATTCTATCACTCCTTCTTTCAATTTGAACAACCATTTATTCTCAATTATTTCAACTTTGGGAGGTCTAGGTACTAAAGTCCAAGTCATGTTCTTCATCAGTGAAGAATGTTCTTTCTCACAAGCTGTTTTCCACTGTTTTGCATCTTTACTTCTCATGGCTTCTTCATAGGTTTCTGGGGCCTTATTTATTTTCTATAGTTTTAGCCATAAAGCATGCAAATTCAGCCAAGTTTAGATCAGTGTACCTCCTATTAGGGATTCCCTGTCTTGGCTGTCTATCCCTTGTGAGTTGATAGTCTTGTAGATTTCCTTGTTCATCAATTAAAGTTGTATGTGGGGTTTCTTCTTCACCCTCCCCTTCAATCCCTTCAATCCCTTGTTCATGATGTGTAATGCCTTGTATAGGCTCCACATCAGGGGTTGAGTAATGCCACCTTCATCAGTTTCTGGTGGCACATAGAAATGGATTGATTAGTTCAATGACAACTTCTTCTGAATTTCCCTTTGGAAATCTAAATTTGAGGAGCTCTTGTTCAACAGAGGGAATTCATCTTCCTTGAAGATTATATCTTTGCTTATGTTAGTTTTGTAGCCTCCCTTTTTTAGTAGTAAGATCTTACATCCATTAACCCCCTTTAGATATCCTAGGAAAACTCCCTTGATTACTCTAGGTTCCAATTTTCCTTCTTTCTAATGTGCATAAGCTGCATATTCGAAAGTTCTAAGGTCAGTAAGATTAGGTTTCTTACTATTCGAAACCTCTTGTGGAGTCTTGTAATCATTAGAAGAGGTGGGGAGCCTATTAACTAGATAGGCTCCAATCTTAATAGCTTCTCCCCATAGAGAATGTGAGCAACCCGAAGAGAGAAGCATGCACCTGGTCTTTTCTAAGAGAGTCCTATTGAGTCTCTCAACTACACTATTCTGCTGAGGTGTAGCTCTCACTGTTTTGTGCTTTAGGATGTCTTTCTTGTTGCAATACTCCTCAAACTCTTTATTGCAGTATTCTAATCCATTATCAGTCCTTGGGCATCTTAACTTCTTCCTAGTCTGATTTCCATAAGTGTATGCCATCTTATGAAATTTTCCAGTGCATCATCTTTCCTCTTCATTGGATAAACCCAACATTTTCTGGATTTATCATTAATAATAGTCAAGAAGTATAGATTTCCTCTTGTTGTAGGTACTTGAGATGGCCCCCAGAGATCACTATGAGCATAATCCATGATCTCTGTGGCCCTCTATGCTCCTTTCTGAAAACTGAATCTGTGATGCTTTCTAAGCACACATGATTCATCTAACTTTTGTAGGTTTTGATCAGAGATTAATCCTTGTTTAAAGAGGTGGAACAAACTTTTGTTCCCTGTATGACCTAACCTTGCATGCCATTACTTGGTTGGTTCATCATTTCCCTTCTCAGTAACTTGATTAACTTCAGTTGATCCTATAACATAGTACAACCCACCCCTTTCAATTCCTCTAATAATGACTCTACCATCCTTTAGGATTTTTCTGAGTCCATCTTTTGATCTGATCTAAAATCCTTATTTATCAAACAAGCTTTCAGAAATCAAATTTCTTCTTATTCCAAACACAAATCTGACATTATTGAGGATCCTTTTCTTTCTATCAAACATATTGATGGAGACACTTCCAATCTCCTCTATACTTTGCTGCCCAGAATCTGTCATTTTGACCTTGGCAGTGACCGGTTCAAATGTAGTGAACCAGTCTCTATGTTGTGTCATATGCATTGTACAACCTGAGTCAAAAATTCATTCTCTAATCAACTCTTCACTATCTTTAGTGACAGCTAGCATCTCATCACCACTTGAGTCTTCTGGTTTCTTCACATTTCTTGCATCTCCACTTTTTGCAACTTTATCCCTTTTCTTCTTTCTGTAGTCCCTTGCAAAGTGTCCCTCCTTATCACAGTAAAAGCACTTCTTTCCTTTTCCCTTTTTCTTCTTTTCCTTACCATCCTTGGTGTGCTTATCCTTTCCACTTCCCTTCTGTCACTTTTCTTTCTTGCTATTTTTCTTATAAGACTTTTTGTCATGGCTATTTTCTACAAACATTATTTCTGTCTCTTTCTTAAATGGATTAACATCCACTATTTCTTCTATTAGTGAATCTAATACCCTCTTGACAGTGAGGAATTCTCCACTAGCATGCTTAATTACCTTCTTGAATGCATTGAATTCAGAAGGTAAAGCCTTTAGAATTACTACAACTTGATGCTCCTCATATATCTTTTGATCTATAGCTTCTATGTCTTGAACTAACTTAAAGAAATAGTTTAAGTTGTCATCTAAAAAGATAGAGATATTCATGTTGTAGTTAGCAAGATTGTGGAGAAGTGTCTTCTTGTTAGGAAGGCATGTCTTTGCATAAAGTTCATCAAGTTTGATCCATAGCTTCTGTGCAGTGTTACAATTTTGCACTTTTCTTATCACTGTTGGTGATAAATGAAGCATTAATTTGCAGTGTGCAAGTCTTTGCATTTTAAGTCTCTTTACTAGATCAGTCTCAAGATCATACTGATCTTCAGTAGCCCCTTAGCAATCATAGGACTCAAGAAGAGCTTGCATCTGGAGTTTCCAGATGGTGAAGTCTTCTTTTCCAGTAAATACATCCATTTCTTTTCCTATCATTATGATTGTAGTTTAAAGAAACAAAAGACCTTTACTTACAGACAATTCTTGATGATCTTTGTGCTTCCAATAGTCAAGAAAATGCCTCAAGAGATTTCCAAATGCTCTTATACCACTTCTGTTAGGATAAATGTGTTACACTGCTATTCTTTTTGGCAAAAAATTAATAAAGAAGTTAACTTTGCAGATAATATGAAATGCAGTAAAGTAAAGGACTCAAGCTTTTTACTTAGTTCGATAACTTTCAATGCTATCTACATCTAAGGTTCCCACTGATGTAATTTCCACTAGTATGAAGAGGAAGATGAGAACTTGTACAGAGATTGAAAGTTTTAAAAACACTTACAAAGAGCCTTCGAAACTCTCCTAGTACCCACTGGTAAGTACCCTAGCACTCTTTGATATTTTTCTCACTCGATTCTTACACTCACAGATAACTGAATACAATGAAATGTGAAAAATGCAATGTCTGTATTTCTTTTCTCTTATGCTTGAGTTGTGTATCTTTTATAGTTGATGAAGAGAGTGGCTTTCGGAAGAACATGCATGAACCAGATATGTACCATGTGCCTCTCACGTGAGTTATTAATCCATCTGCTTTTGTTCTGTGTATTGTGTTGTTTGAAGCTACATTTTATTATCTTCTAATATATGTAATACAACAATGTATTGATCAGTGTATGTTACGTGGATATGTCTTAATCTGATTTATGTTGTCTTTGTCTGAATGAACTTTCAAGAGCTTCTTTGTCTTCGACCTTCAAGCATCTCTTCTCACACTCCTTCTCTTCTTCAAATTTTTGCTGTTGTTTAATGTTTCTGAGTGCTGGTTGATGGAGTAAATGTGATTTTCATCACAAATAATTTTCTAAAAACATCAAGGATCAACTCACCATAAGAGGTTGTTACACCTCTTCTCCCTTTGTTCCCAAAAAATATTTCTCCAATATGACTTAGATGGCGAGCGATCTCAGTTCACGACAGAGAAAAAGATAGTAAGCAAGCAAACCTTTGTTCGCTTCTTCCCCACCAAGCATGGACGTTTAAGAATAACTATAGGTCGATGGCTACCCTTTATTTACCTAGATATGGAAGCGATGACGATGAGATTTGTGAAGCAATGACAATGAAGAGGAAAGAGTAAAGGGAGGAGGCTTTTAAGTTTACATTTTTTATTTCAAATGTTTACAATTCCAACCAGTTCACCGATAAACTAGACGATTTTTATACTTAGAAGTTATTAAATGAAATTGAACCGGAAAACCAGTCGGTCCATACTATTTCTGGTCGAACTAACTGATTCAGTTTGGTTTTTAAAGTACTGATTATAAGTGATGCAAGATTTTCAAACACTAGCTTGTACTTACCATTTATTCTCTTTTACTACTGGTTGGGTCGGTCATGCTGGACCCGAATCCAGACATAACAGCCCAAGGGCCGATCGGTCCATCTTTCAAGGATCAGTCTTATACCTTTTGGATATGCCAGACCCAAGCCCAATCAATACATTCATAGCCCGTTCGTAGGTGGAAGTCTCCCATGCAGACGTAAAGACTTAAACCTAGTACCCGCTCCATATATAAGGTATAATTCTGCCATAACAGAGGTACGTAATCATAACCATAGCCTTCTCCGCTCATAGCGATCCCACCTACACCAAAAAGACTGACTTGAGCGTCGGAGGGGCTTATCGGAAAACAACCCCCGACGTGCCTTCTTTGTTTTGCAGGAATCTTCAAGTCGGAATTCTCGTGTTCAGCAGTTGATTCCATGGATCCAAACAGCAATGTGCAGCCACGCCAGAATCAGGCTGAACCAATTGGCGCCCACCGTAGGGCCCGACATCATGGCACCACATCCAGAAACACGCAAATTAGTCAGGCGGCAGCAGCTAACCCTGATATAGCCGCTGTCACAGCTTTGGCATTACAACGGATGGGTTTACAGTTACCTGCTACCCTGCCGCCGACACATCATGCTTCCTGCACGCAGTCGGCGAACCCGAATGATCAACCGTAACCACCAAACCTAAAACAAGAAGAACAAAATGTAGCCTTGGAAGATAACGTTGGAACCACTATACACTCGAATCTCCAGCACCTTTCAGAGGCAGACCCTCTTGCGCCCGTGCATACCTCCCTCACCCGAAAACAGATTGAGGAAGCGACTGATCTGTTGATTCGCCAGATTTTACAGTCTCAGCCAGCATAATAGCAGCCGTCTGCATGACAGACCAGTATAACGACCGATCGCCACCCTACCGAAGCCCTAGAAAAAATTGTGGACGATAGGATCAATGCAGCCATGAGCTTCCGCCAGACGCCAACACCAAGATCTGACTCTCCTTTTACTCCGGCAATCCTGGATAGCCTCCCGGAGTCTGGCACCAAAATACCGACGCCCGAGAAATATATTGGAAAGACTGATCCCCTGGACTACCTACAGCACTTCCTGTCGATGATGAATCTGCACTGCGTTCGAGACGCCATTCAGTGCAAGGCTTTCTGTACGGTCTTTCAAGGGGGAGCTCGACGATGGTTCAATAGCTTACCTCCGAGTTGTATTACTTGCTTTGAGGATTTTAGGCTGCTTTTCCTCAATCAATTCGCCATAAGTAAGCGATCACAGAAGACCGCACTAGAAGTGATGCAATTGACCCAAGGAAGGAATGAAAGTTTGCAGGAGTTCATCACTCGGTTCAATAATGAAGCGGTCGAGGTCCCCGACCTCACTTGTTCATCCATGTTAGCAGCGCTCATGAATAACACGAGGGATGAGGAGTTCAAAAAGTCGTTGGCCCTTGATCAACCCCGATCCATTCAAGAAATAAGAAATAGGGCGGATAAGTACATTCAGCGAAGAAGTGCCGAAATACTGAAGCGTGGGGCGGATGATCGCTTCGAAATGACAGAGCGAATGATTCGCACAAGCGGCAGAAAGGCCAGTTGAGCTGGAGAAAACCAACCGATCGACAGGGATATCGACAGGAGTTCATCCCGCTCAACAGACGATACGCAGAAGTACTGGCGACCATGAGAGCGAAGGGGGAACCTATCCGAGAACCCAACAAAATGAAGACTTCCTCCAAGGATAGGAACCCAGATTTATATTGCCGTTTCCACAAAGACATCGGTCATGACACGGAAGATTGCTGGCAATTGAAAAGAGAAATCAAATCCCTCATTTGAAGGGGAAGGCTGGGACGATTTGTGAAGTACAAACAAAATGCCGACCGAGATAACGAATACAAAACCAGTTGGCCTGACAACAGGCGACAACATTGGAGGCGGAATGATAAGAACAATGGAGGGAGGCAGAATGAGAATACTGATGATCGACGCGAAGTGAGGGGATGGTCTAGGGCAAGAGACGACAGAAATACTGTGGAACAAGATGACCGACCGGTTAGGGTCATCAATATGATTTTTGGTGGAAATGCAGCAGGGGGTCCACTGCTAAAGGAAGAAAGAGGCATGCCAGGCAGGTTGGCTAAGACTTGTCAGCAAAAAGAAAGAGGCAGAACGATGGAATAATATCGTTCGACGAATTCGACCTTGACGGTACAAGTTGCCCTCATGATGATGCACTCGTTGTAAATCTGAACATGGACGACAACGAGGTAAAGCGAGTAATGATTGATACGGGCAACTCGGTTGACCTGTTGTATTATGATGCCTTCAAGCAGATGGAGGTACCCGAGGATCGACCACTGCCTATAGAGGGACCTATCAAAGGGGTAACTGGAGCATCTGCCTACCCGTTTGCCCGGGTCTACTTAAAAGTGAAGTTCGGACAAAAGCCGTGTCAAATAGAGAAGGACGTTGAGTTCTTGTTCGTGAAGTTTCAAGGGGCGTACAATGCGATAATTGGACGAGCTACTCAAAACGCCCTTAGAGAGGTCGTCTCCACCTACTACCAAGCAATGAAATTCCCAACGCCTCATGGAATCGGTATTATCAGGGGACAACAGAGAATCGCTAGGGAGTGCTACTTAGCGGAATCAAAAACACTACACGGGGCGATAGTCCTGACGAGCTCTCTTGACGTGAGAGCCGATGAGGAGACAGAGAGAATGAACCCAGTGGAAGAAACGCAATGGGTCGTACTAGATGAAGTCGATCGCTCTAAATTCACAAATCTAGGTTTCGAGCTTCAGAAGGACCTAGTTAAAGAAATCACGGACTGTTTGGTAGAAAACAAATCGGTCTTCGCTTGGGTACCGAGCGACATGCCCGAAATTTCTCGGTCGGTCGCATCGCACTCCCTTGGTATTCGACATGACTACAAGCCGATTAGACAAAAGAAGCGATGGCATAGCAAGGAGCGACAGGAGGTGATCGAGAAAGAAATAGAGAAACTACTCGAAGCTGGGTTCATCCGAGAAGTCAAGTACCCTGAATGGCTCGCCAATGTGGTTTTAGTGAAAAAGAAGAATGGGAAGTGGAGAATGTGCATCGATTTCACCGACCTGAACAAAGCATGTCCAAAGGACATCTTTCCCTTGCCCAAGATCAACCAGTTAGTAGACTTCACCTCCGGACATGAACTTTTAAGCTTTTTGGATGCTTTCTCGGGTTACCATCAAATTCAGATGAGTCTCGAAGACGAAGAAAAGTCTGTCTTTATAACTGACCAGGGCATATATTGCTATCAAGTAATGCCGTTCAGCTTGAAGAATGCGGGGGCCACCTACCAGCGGCTTGTCATGGAAGTTTTTAAGAAACAGATAAGTTGATCGGTTAAGGCCTATGTGGATGATATGGTGGTCAAAAGTAAGACGGTCGCGGAGCATGTGGAGGATCTCAGAGAGGTCTTCTAGATCCTTAGCAAATTTCAGATAAGTTGAACCCAAAAAAATGCGTCTTTGGTGTGGTATCAGAAAAATTCCTGGGGTTCATGATTACTCAGTGGGGGATTGAAGCTAATCCAGAGAAGATCGAAGCCATCATCCAAATGCCTTCGCTGTAATGCTTGAAAGAAGTACAGATATTGACCGGTCAGATAGTCTCTCTGAACAGGTTCGTTTCCAGATTGGGAGACAAGTGCCTCCCATTTTTTAAAATTTTAAGGAAAGCGAATGTAACCCGATTTCAATGGTCGGATGAATGCGAGAAAACTTTTCAACATTTGAAGCAATATCTGTCTAGCCCGCCCATCCTGCAAAGCCCAGTTGAGGGGGAGAATCTGATCTTATATTTGGCGGTTACAGAAGGGTCGATCAGCGCAGTACTTGTTCGATCAGAGGCAAATGAGCAGCGCCCGATCTACTACGTCAGCAAGGTGTTGACTAGACCAGAAACAAGGTATGCGCTTATAGAAAAACTGGCTCTCTCCTTGATAACGGCGGTTCGGAAGCTAAGACCTTATTTCCAGAGTCATACCATCGAGGTATGGACCGACTAACCCCTCAAGCAGTGCCTTCAAAAGCCCGAAACCTCAGGTCGACTAATAAAATGGGCGGTAGAGCTGGGAGAGTTCGACATACAATACAAGCCTCGGACGACGATTAAGGAACAAGTGTTGGCAGACTTCATTGCGGAAATGAGCCAACCTAGTTCGCAGGGTGAGCAATGCCTTGCCTGGAGCTTATTCGTTGACGGGTCGTCCAACGCTGAGGGATGCGGAGTAGGAGTGGTATTGACTAGCCCGCATATGGAAGAAAAGGTGAAATACGCCATTCGGCTAGAATTCAAGGCCTCTAATAACGAGGCAGAATACGAGGCTCTGATAGCCGGCCTCCAATTAGCTAAGGAAATAGAGGTAAAACATCTCAAGGTATATAGCGATAGCCAAGTAGTGGTCGGTCAAGTTACTGGAGAGTATGAAGCAAAGGGGAACAGCATGATCAAGTACCTAGAGCTGGTAAAGCATGAGTTAAGTAATTTCGAGCAGTATTCGATCAGTAGAATAGAATGAGCTCAAAATGCTAAGGCGGATGCGTTCTCAAAAATGGCTTCCGATCGAGATGCCAGAAATAACGTTCTGGTCGAGCGACTAGACCGGCCTAGCATTCAGAAACCCAAGGAAGTTCTCGACACAAATACCGATCGATCGAGTTGGATGGAACCGATCAGACGGTATCTCCTAGAGGGAACACAATCGGAAGAAACCTTGGAGGCCAAGAAACTGAGAATAAAGGCGGTCGAATATGCAATCGTTAACGGCATCCTCTACAAGCGATCTTATGATTGGCCATTGCTGCGATACTTGAGCGAAGAAGAGGCAGAACAAGCAATGGCCGAAGTCCATGAAGGAATGTGTGGAAACCACATAGGAGGCAAAATGTTGGCTCATAAGCTGATTAGACAGGGGTATTACTGGCCGACGATGAGGAAAGACTGCCAGGAGAAAGTCGACCGATGTGAGGCTTGCCAGAAAAATAGTAGCCTATCTCATCAGCCAACTGAGAGGATGAAAATCGTGAGTCATCCTATCCCTTTTGTTTCAATGGGGAAAGGATATACTGGGGCCTTTCCCTCTCGGTTCTGGACAGAAGAAGTTCCTGGTAGTAGCAGTGGAGTACTTCACCAAATGGGTAGAAGCGGAAGCGGTCGCTACAATTTCCGAGCAGAAGGTAGAGAGCTTCGTGAAGAAAAATATACTAAGTCTCTTTGGGATGCCTATGATGCTGGTTACAGACAATGGTTGGTAGTTCGATAACGAGAAGTTCAGAGATTTCTGCGACCGACTAAAGATAAGGCTGCAGTTGACCTCAGTAGCTCACCCCCAAAGCAACGGTCTCGCGGAGAACACCAATAAAAAGATAATGAGTGCTCTCAAGAAGCGCCTAGACGGACGAAAGACTTGGGTGGAAGAACTGGATGAAGTGTTGTGGGCATACAGAACCATGCCAAACGGAGCCACTGGGGAAACTCCGTTCAGGATGACCTTCGGGGTGGAAGCCCTAGTCCCAGTAGAAGTGGTGTTGCATAACCAAAGGGTGTCGAGCTATAAAGAAGAACGGAATAATGAAGCCCACCGAGCAGAACTAGTGCTCCTTAGTGAAGATAGGGATAGGGCAGCCGCCCGTTCGGAAGTCGTCAGGCAGAAAGCAATGAAGTTCTACAACAGAAGAGTAAAGCCGAGCGATGTAAAGGTCGGTGGGTACGTTCTGTGAAAAGTCGGACATGGCTCTTACACCCTACGCGATGTGAACGAGAAGATTTTATCGAGGCCCTGGAACTCTCGAAACTTGAAAGCGTTCTACCAGTAGATAAGTTGTATTTTAGTTAATCTTTGTTCATTGCTGTTTTTTGTACACAACCTGTGGGTACCTTTTTCCTGGCCCTGCCAGTCAGATTTTTTAACGGCCCACACCCTCATTATCATCAATAAAGGGGTTTTCAGATTTCTCGGCAAGAAGGAATTTTATTAAGTATGGTAGAATAGAAATCTCATCGATATCGCTCGGCCGGGCCGCCAAGACAAGATCCTTAGGACCACAGCTCGGCCTCTACTATAGATCGACCTGGTTGCCAAGACAAGATCCTTGGAACTATTGATCGACTTTGACATCGCTCGACCGGGTCGCCAAGACAAGATCCTTGGGACCACAGCTCAGCCTCGACTATAGATCGACCTGATTGCGAAGACAAGATCCTTAGAACCATCGATCGACTTCGACATCGCTCGGCTGGGTCGCCAAGACAAGATCCTTGGGACCACAGCTCGGCCTCGACCATAGATCGACCAGGTTGCCAAGACAAGATCCTTGGAACCATCGATCGACTTTGACATCGCTCAGCCGGGTCACCAAGACAAGATCTTTGGGACCACATCTCGGCCTCGACTATAGATCGACCAGGTTGCCAAGACAAGATCCTTGGAACCATCGATCGACTTCGACATCGCTCGGCCGAGTCGCCAAGACAAGATCCTTGGGACCACAGCTCAGCCTCGACTATAGATCGACCAGGTTGCCAAGACAAGATCCTTGAAACCATCGATCGACCTCGACATCGCTCGGCCGAGTCGCCAAGACAAGATCCTTGGGACCACAACTCGGCTTCGACTATAGATCAACCAGGTTGCCAAGACAAGATCCTTGGAACCATCGATCGACCTCGAGATCGCTCGGCCGGGTTGCCAAGGTAAGATCCTTGGGACCACAGCTCGGCCTCAACTATAGATCGACCTCAACGCCGTTCGGCCATGAACAACTTTATCAAATCCTACTATAGACACTCCTCGTTTAGAAACAGCCTTTTCTACCGTTTTATCGCATCGATCCTCTGCCTCTTGATAGAACCCCGCAACTCCTACAATGTGTCCTCAGTCCTATTTCTGCCCTCCACCGCTGCGTTACAATCCTCGAGGTATTTCTTACTAAGCTCCCGCTCCTTCTCCACCATCTTCTTCAGTTCGTCATTCGCTGCAACTAGCTGGCTCCTCTCCTCCTCCCCCGTGGCCAGCTGAACCCTCAAGACGCCCATCGCTTCCTCTCGGGATTTCTTCTCCTCCTCCAAGGAAGAGTTTTTAGCCTGGAAGAGGTCTCTCCCCTCCTTGACCTCTGAAAGCTCGTCCCTCAAAGCCTTCACCTGCTCATGGAGGTCCTGGACTTCCTGGTCCAAAGCCTCCGTAAGCTACCGCATCGCGGCGGACATCACCACACTCCTCACACAGCTATGAAAGAGTTGGGACCCCAGATCCTGATTGCTCAGCTTGTCCATGAGCCACTCGTCCACGGGGCGAGTAATCCTCTCAGCAATATGGCAGGACACCTCAAGGTCCCCGATCGAGGTAGTTTTGGCCAACTTAATCGTAGACTCCCACTGCCCGACGTTAGTTGCTCGCCCTTTCCCCTTGCCTTTTCTCTCCTTCTCTTTCCTGCCTTGACTAGACGGGCCGGATGGTAGATCACCGAGCCGGATCAATCTCTTCCTCTTAAGAGGAGGCTCCACTTCCTCCCCCTCCTCCTCTGCCCAACCCGCTCGACCCGCGCTAGCTGTCACGATCGGCAACGACGCCGACACAACAGGACAATCTTCAGTAGGCGGAGGGTCCGGTGACACGGTGGAGTGGCCTAGCTCCATTGGCGGAGCGACGCCTTCACCGGTCTCTACCTCTTTCCTCTTTTTCCTCTGCTTGGCCTGCTTCTTGGACTTAGAAGGTCGGGAGGACCCGGGGAAATCTTCTATCCTCACCATGGCTGCACAGCAACAAAACAAGTCAAAAAGAGAAACCAATAATAAAAAATGCAGTAAGTAATTCAACCACGAGAGGTCAACCAGACGAGGCGACTTCCTCTCCTAGCCCACTAATTCGTGGCGGGGGGTCGATTAGAAGAGAAATGGCCGACGCCCCCCCGAAATATCCCTGGACGAGCCGAGCGAAGTCGTCTTGGTCGAGCTCTTTTATGCGGCCAATCACTTCCCACTCCTCTCTACTAAGGGATACGCTTGACGCATCATTCCACCGCTCGGCCAAAGGATACCTCCACGGCTGAGACTTATAGGAGGATCCCGGGGACTTCACAAAAAAGTACTTCGTCCGCCAAGAAGTGATTTTCGAGGGTGTTCCTGCCGGACGAAATCGGGCATCCCTATACTATAGATGAGGGATCCCGGCCCCAGACCTTGAGCTCTGATTTATTCTAAAAAAATGACGGAGAATGTCAATCGAAGGAGGGCAGCCGAACTGATGGCACAGCAAAGCCAAACCGTTGATGAATCTCCAGTCGTTCGGAGGGATTTGACTCGGCATCAGCTGGTAGGCAATGCACACCTCGTCAACAATAGGGGCGTACGGAAGCCTCATACCGGCCACTGAGAAAAAACTATCGGAAACAACGAAATATCCACTCGAAATTATCAGGATTCGCTTTCGTTCCCAAGGACAACCTAGGCCCCGGGACATAGGAATGTTATTCACGAGGATCGACCGTTCAGCTCACTTGTGATCATCGTCGATTCATTTCTCGGCAGCTCCTTGACGACCAACCCATCCTTCCGCTCTCTCGTCGAGACTTCTTCAACGTCTCCTACCATACTTCTAGAACTGGCCGCCGACATGTTCACTAAGAAGAAACCTTTGAAAAGACTTTAGAGGAGGAGACGAGGGAAGAGGACGTACCTATTTAGTGATTTGAAGTCGGGAAATCGGACGACGGTTGAAAGAAATTTTCGAGAACTGAAAGCAAGAAAGGGCAAGTGAAAGTAGAGTGAAAGCAAGAGAACGAAGCAAACGTGAAGAAAACCCACAGTCTGTTGATCCTGAGTACTTATAGAAGACCGTTCGAAGGGACGCCCAATCAAAGCTCGACACATGGAGAAAATCCGAGCTAAGCTCAGACACGTGGAAAAATCTGAGCCGAGGTAAATTAGGGTTGTTCGAAATCCAGAGCGGCGCGACAAGTGAAAGGATGTACATAGCGGTTACAACAACGATTCTGAAGATGATACGTTTGATTCTCGAAAAAGCGCGGAGGACATGCGTCGTCAATAATAAATGCTCCAAGTACCTTCACGCGCTCACTAATGATGACCACCCGATCTACTTTGGCGTGAGCTATCATGCAATAAACGCCGATGCCAACAGATTGGGACACTCAGCCAATCGATCCCAATACGAGCAGTCACGCACTACACGTCGATACCCATCGATCGGGCCAATTACGAGCTGTCCCTTATACGAGCTACAGCACCAATATCCGACCGATCGGGCCTACCCCGAGCTGTCCCGCAGACGAGCTACAAGACCCTTGCATACTCCTTCGACTCTTCTCTTCGCTCAGACTCAAGGAGTAGGGGGCTTATGGTCGGGTCGGTCATACTGGATCCGAATCCAGACATAACAGCCTAAGAGCCGATTGGTCCATCTTTCAAGGATCAGTCTTATACCTTTTGGATATGTCAGGCCCAAGCCCAATCAATACATCCATAGCCCGTTCGTAGGTGGAAGTCTCCCATGCAGACGTAAAGACTTCAACCTAGCACCCGCTCCATATATAAGGTATAATTCTGTCATAACAGAGGTACGTAATCATAACCCTAGCCTTCTCCGTTCATAGCGATCCCAGCTACACCAAAAAGACTGACTTGAGCGTCGGAGAGGCTTATCGGGAAACAACCTCCGACGTGCCTTCTTTGTTTTGCAGGAATCTTCAAGCCGGAATTCTCATGTTCAACAGTCGATTCCATGGATCCAAACGGCAACGTGCAACCACGCCAGAATCAGGCTGAACCAACTACCAAACGAGACCTAAAAGATATCAACTGCAGCAATAATAGATTCAATTATGACACTCTAGACAATCCACTTCTCCTTCTTTACGACTAATATTTAGGGGTTATTTATTAACAACGGCTATAGAGTTACTGGATTACTCTCATCCCCCTTCCGCTAAAGTTTACCTTAAACTCTATTCATTTCCATAATTCCAGAATTTGACTCATGAAAATCTTTTCTTTTTTCCACCTGCCATCCGTTGCCAACAAACCATGGTAGTGGCCTGCATTCGAGAAATTTGATTACCTAAATTTCCTCGACACCACGTACTGCGACTCTGGTTGGCATGTAAAACATAAGCAAATATGTCGTGTTTTGTATGGAAGATGCTCGTAAAAGTCTCTTTCCTGCCGCCAACTTTCAACACATTCGATTTTAAGATAACTGGAATTTTAAGGCAAAAGAGACTTGCTTCCGTTACAATTCAGAACATACTATTTTGCTAATTTGAGAAATATTCATGTGAAAGATTATGCAATTCTTACTATGGATTCTTGACAATACATCAGAGCAGAAGCCCAAAATTGTTTTACGAAGAATTGTTTAAGATGTCATTTTAAGAATGTTATTTGCTATTTGTTTTTGTCTCATTTAATATCTTCAAATATACGTATGGACACAAAGAGAGAGGCATTATGTGAAGTGGAAGCAAATAAGTTGGATTCGTTACGGAACAAACCCTTTCTTTTTTCTTCTCCATGTGTTGGAGTTCTCTATGTGATACAAAACATGATGATTACCTTGCGAGTGAAGAGACCAAAAATAAATATCATGGAGTCAAAAAAAAAAAAAAAGACGGTCGCCTATGTCAGCACTTCTTTTGTTCCATGTCTCTCTCCAAACCGTTTTCCTACTCAGACCCCTCAACTAACTCTCTCTCTTCCCTATATTCTAAGCAAACCCCACAACCATCACAATCATCATCATCATCATTCCCGCTCTTTGAAGCCTTCTCCAATGTCTCTTTCTCTCTCTGCCTCCCTCTCTGTCAGTGCTCCTCTCTCATGTCTTATGTCATTCTATAAAGTCCTAACTATTCTACATCTGGCCAGTTGGGGATGAGATATAGACAGTAAAAAAAAAAAAAAACAAGGAATCTAATAAACGTCATGAGGAAGCCAGCTGATCAGGCCTCTGCAGGGAAGAATAACAAGCTCAGAAAAGGGTTGTGGTCACCGGAGGAAGATGACAAACTCGCGAACTATATGCTAAACAATGGACAAGGATGTTGGAGTGATGTTGCCAGAAATGCTGGGCTGCAGAGATGTGGAAAAAGTTGTCGGCTCCGTTGGATCAATTACTTGAGGCCTGACCTTAAGAGAGGTGCATTTTCACCACAAGAGGAAGAGCTCATCATCCAGTTGCATTCCCTCCTTGGCAACAGGTACTTCAATTCAATGCGTTAAAGTTTCCTTTCAACGTATACGAATCTTCTTGTTGTTGATCTTACTGCAGTTTACAGGTGGATCGTGCGAGTCACTGTTTTTGGCTTGTTAGGATCTGAAACTTTCTCCGTTGTTAGAGAATATATAAAACTAATTAAATTGACCTCACACGATAATTTAAGCTATTATGATGAAATGGTCACTTAATATCCATAGATGCTATTGTCTAGTCATAAACAGAAGTCATGCATGATCGTTTTAATTGCAATTGTTTTATTAACAATGAACAGTTTCTACAATGGTTAAGAAAGAAGTATCTTGATTCCAATGGCAACTGCTCTTTACTAGGAAATTTTTAATACAATTGGTTTACCACTATCAAAAGTGGATTGGATAGTTTTCAACGGGTCACTGATCAAGATGAGAAAGGGCATAACGTAAGTTTGAAGGTACTGGGGATAATGAAACTGAAAACACTATGGTATTTATTATAAAGAGATGACCAATGTAGAATATTTCTAAACTTCAGATAAATCTAACCTTGATTACTCAAATTCATATAGCTCAGAAAATCTTAACTTGACTGACATGAAAAAATATATCTTTTCTAAAATCTCAATCAATTGAAAAAAAAAAAAAAGTTTCTTCAATGTGAGTGCATGCATAGGCGAGTCATTGTCGACCTATCATGGGGAAGTCGACATTTACAGGTCGTATTAGTCTGCTCTAGCTCTTTCATTCCTTGAGGTTGGTACTATAGTCAAAGATAGATAAGCTAATCGATAAGGACATTAGTGCCTTAGAGTTGAAGACACCCCAATCCTATACATTACTGTTATCTGATCCACGCATATATATATTTATATATACATATGAAAACCAGTAATTTATAGGAATATGAAGCATATGTATATATTTCTTTTTCATTTTTAGTTTTTCATCTTCCACATGCAAATCATGCTTGAATTAATGAAGAAATGAATTATTGATTGAAGTCTCTGTCATGATTTAAAGGTGGTCACAAATAGCGGCTCGCTTGCCAGGACGTACAGACAATGAGATCAAAAACTTTTGGAACTCAACCATAAAGAAAAGACTGAAGAGCTTGTCCTCTACAGCCTCCCCAAAAGCAAGTGATTGCTCCTTGGAGCCAAGCAAGGTCGACGTCACAGGAGGATCCTTGTCCATACAAGAGCAAGCTATTAGGCCTCTATACACTGACAGCTCATTCTCGTCATCAACATCAGCGACTTCCATGGAAGCCATGCTTATGAATCACATCATGATGAATCCTTTATCTATGCTTGATCATCACGGCTTAAACATGTATAGTACAACAACGAGCAAATATCTCAATAACAGTGCAACCCCATTTACGCCTCAAATCTGGAGTTGTTGTGACGATTTATTCAGTGATCATAATAATCAGGGGGTCTTTGGTGAGCTTCTTATTCCTCCGTTGGACGAAAACGTTTTTAGAACTGAGAAGAAATATAATCACAGCAGCATCACAAGTAGTTGCTACAACAACAACTTCAACGAGGACAATAAGGCTGGTATCCTCGATGTTCGGGTTGGAAATTTGTGGCAAGGGGGAGAGTTAAAAGTGGAAGACTCGGACTTGGAAGAGCTTATGATGAAAGATGTTGTACTCGAATTTTCAAGTTGACCAGTGATTTTTCTCAACATACACAACTTCTTAAATCGTCCTCATAGAAAAGTACTACAGGTACCACGGTACCTATTCTTGCAGATAAAAATGATGCTCGAGGTTACCAATCTACATGTAGCTCCATGCCTCAAGTCCCTGAAAGCAACTTTGTTCATGTATAGCTTAATTAGATGAGGGATGGAATACACATATAAAAACCTGTGGGGTTAATAAGGTCTGGATATAGTACATGTAATTGATGACCAAGATGTACTCTACCTTATGGGAAGCTATCAATTTTGTTATTTTCCAAAATGAAAAAAAAAACATATATTGGGTTAGCAACAATAATCATACGTGCAAATATACACAAGTAAAATTGGAAAGGAATATCAAGAGACTATAGTTCGTAGAGTAACATTATGTTGTCTGCGAGATCGATGTACAAAAGACCATAGGCGTGATTGTTCTTAGCAGTCTTCCATAAAGATGGAAGGATTTATCTTTCACAACCCTCTCTTCCAACCAAAGCAGGTTTCTCTGCAAGATAATTAATTGATCCCTCTTTCTCCTAATGGAGTTTAATTATTTAAATTAGACGTCTACCCGAAGAACAATCATCATTTTGCATCAGGCTATATATAGTCAGCTTGCTTTCAGTGTACATATAGGGTCACTCAATTACCATATTAGTCAGTTATAGCCTAAATGGGATTTCCTTCTATGAGCAATCATGACAACCTAACCTTTCTAAGTTGCTAAATGTCTAAATATAGCAACATTAGAATCAATATATGTACGTATATAATTTTATATATTCCTTTTTCAATGCTATGGAGCTTAAAACACTTAAATTATAATTTATGGTAATAGCTTATCCAGGTCACTAGTATGTATAATTTAGTCGAAAAGAAAACAATGGGACCATTTTCACTTGAATGTATGGCATATAAAGAAAGATTGGTTTACAAATCATTTCACTTCAGATACTTTTAACATTCCACAACTCACATTTGCATGCATTACTCATTAAGTTCCTCTTTTTAATTAATCTATGATGCTAGCCGAGGGACCCAAGGGGCACATAGGGAAAGTACAACAACCAACTAGCTAAAATAATACCTTTGAGTAGACCATCGACTAACCAAAAAGTCAGATTGTAGACTACTAAAGTGACTGGTAAGCTAATGTGGAACAACATGAGAATCTTATGACTATCAATAAGTTTCAGGTATGGTGACTAAGACACAAAGCCTTTCTCTCTATGGGCACAACACTCAGCTTTCCTCCTAGAACCTTACACTCTCACAACTCTTTTCCCCTTTGAAACAATAGTCGTAACATTATCTACAGTCTTTCTCCAATAAACTCTAATCCCGTAGTGAAATTATTTTATGCAGTCATAGATTATCTTAGACTTTCTGATACACAAGATCCTCAAAAGAGACGAGTGTAGAATATACTTGTCTCTCACTACAAGAATAATATACTATTCGCTATGTTTTTTGATAAAACGTCACGAATTGTTCAGACTTTTCGTGATGTTTAAAAAACGCCACGAAAAGTTTCAACTTTTTGCAACATTTTATGAAGACATCGCAAATTTCTAACACTTTTCACGACGTTTTATCAATAAAATGTCGCGAAATAAAAATCGCAATGTTTCGTTGAAGAAAACGTCGTGGAAGGCTTAATTAAACCATTTTGGTTGACCAGTTTTTCTTAAAACCTATCCGAACCCTTTCTTCATTTTCCGCGCCCTTTAGCTCGACCTCTCTCTCTCACTTTCTCTGTTTCTTCTCTGAAACATCTCTTTTTGCTTTTGGTGTATGTTGTTTTTTTTTCTTTTTCTGAGTTAGTCGTATTGAAGATCCGTCGGTCTGCATCCAAGAAAACGGGTCAAGAAAACTGACTTCTCCACAACAGCCTTTCTCTCTCTCTAAACAATTCTTTCTTGTGTTTTTGTTTTTGTTTATACTCTCTCTCTACCCCTTAAAAAAGAGTATGTCGTAGAATATTACTACCCAACCACACCACCACCGTCACGATTTCTTCTTCTTCTTAGATCGAATCAGGTTCTTGACTTCTTTAATTACTCCGTTTGTTCTCTCTCCAACTATTGTGATTTTTGTACCAACGGGAATTTTTTTTACGAGCAATGTGATCGTGTTCTATTCTGTATCAGTTTTATTCAAGACTTGGTTCTGAATTCGTGCGAAGTGTTTTGTTTGGTTCTGCTGTTCAAATCTATGGTTTGGTTTTGGTTTATTGGTTTTCCAGATATAAAATCTTGAATTGGGTTGATGTTTCCTTTTTAACAGTTGTTGATCGAGGTGCATATTGATGACAGTTTGAATCTAAAGTTATTGTCAAAATTTCTTAAATTTTTTTACTTCAGTTTTTTAGGATTTTCGTGTCTTATTCCGTCATGTCTAAATTCCGTTTATTTGATTAGCTTCATTATTTTATTCTTCTCCTTTAGCTAATGACTGGTCAGTTCTTTCACGTATTTTTGCAGCTTTTCATGGTTTTGTACTAGTCTACCGCTGATAACTTGTGTTGCTGGATTTGAGTAATATCTAGACTCATTTGTGGCTGCTATTTCGTCTTTTTTTTTTAATGAAGACTTGTGATCCATTGTGTAATAGAACTATGCACACGTAGTCCTTACGAAAATCTGGGAACCGGTAATTGGCAAAAAGGCTCTTCCTTTTACCAATGGGTATGAGCTATTTGGCAATTTTCATGGTTTGTACAGTCTTAAGTTTCGTGGGTCTACAATGTTGGTAAGAGTTGACACTGGATAAGTTGAGATCGGAGAGTCTACTTAGTTGGAGTATAATAAACTAGGAGAATGGAAAGTGATGCTATTGAGTAATGTGAATTTGGGGCCTTGAGATGAACCAGATTTTTTTAGCGAAATAAAAAGTATGCCAGATTGATTTAGCTAAACCTTCTTGAGAACTTCATCAGGAATTTGGATATGAATATATTTTTACTTCTTTTATTCTTTTAATTTGAATGGAATTTTCTTGCTTTACCAAATCCAAATTTGGCTTCCCTCTTTTCATACCTTGCTTAAAGTGATATATGCATGCTTGAATCATTTAATGGCATTCACATGGTTCAGAATTGATTAGTTCGGTACTACTCATTTTGTCGTTATCTGCTACCAATGCTTTCCATATAGTTAACATTGTATTTTAAGGTTGCCATCTAATTTGTGGTTGTAATTTGCATATCTTATCTGTCCACCATCAGGGAAAGCATCTTTTAAAGAGATAGAGCAAATTGATAACTTATTTTACTCTTATTCAAATAGGTCATTCGTTATGATTGAGTAAGTTTTACTCTGTTTGCCCACCATCTGACACTTCACTCCAACGTATTTGCATTCTTGATGGGGAATGGAGTACTTGTTTTACCTCATGTTATACAAATAAACTTTTAATGAAATTTGCAAGTAGGTCTTAAGTACTATAATGCTATTTGATGAACTAGGGGCAGAACACAACTTGAGGGATCTAAGAAAATGACTGAAGTGTATAAATTTATACTTGTTATAACTTGTTATTTATAGTTCATAATGAAAGGCAGTTTTAAGGAATTGGTTTTCCATGTTTCCATTGTCTGCCACATATCTTAATTCTTGAATTTGAGAGTTCCCCACCTTGCCCCCATTCTAGATTGGTTACAGAGGCAGATGTTTTTCGAGTTGATATGTTTACATTAATATTTCTTTCTACACAATGCAGATCAGCAAAATTTCTTTATGTGATTGCTATCACTACTCTTATAATTTATGTGACCCATGTGGCTTTGGGTTACAAACAGACATGGGATAAATATCAAGTGAGTTGACTTGTCCCTAATCAGTCTTCGTAGATAGACCCAAATTTCTATTCTCTTTATCACCTTTAGTTTGGTTGGCACTCTTTAATTTACAAAGTACTTGTATTTAACATTCTTTTGTCTAATTATTTTTCCTTTTGACTGATTGTTTTTTGCAGTATAAGGAAGCCATTCTAATGTATTCGATTTTGCTTAGAAAGAAAAATGAGGAAGATTTGTGTATCCTATTATTTATAATATTCTTCGTGGAAAATTTCAAAATTGCAATTTGAAATATTATTTATAATATTTTTTTGTACATGCCTTTCTGAGGTACTACCTACATTTAGTTCAACTTCTCTGAATTTCTTGGTCACATCATAGTAGAACTTCCTGTGATGTTCGTTCATTTTCTTATTTTATGATGATGTTACAAAATCTGTACTTGATCACTTACAAGCAATTCACATGTATTTGCTTCCTGAAATTCCTTGAAGCTCTAAAGCTCTATAGTTGTGGCTGGCGTAAAATATGATCATTTCTATATTTCTTCTTTTGGATCAAATATGGCATTTCTTACATTCATATCCTAGCTCACAAGACATTTTTGAATCAGCCACCTTAAACCTATCTTTTTCTTTAAGTTCTCCAATAAAATGGGTGAGTATATAGTTCATTTACAAATATTTATTAAATGAGACTGTGTATCTAATTAATTCTTAATTTTTCAAGAATTAATGTGTAAGGAATTGGCAAATTCACTAAAACAAGGTAATGTGTAAGAAATTGGCAAATTCAATAGAACAAGGTCATCCAATGATAGAGGATGATCTTGTTATATTGAATCTGCCAATTCCTTAGGATGACCTTGTTCTATTGAATCTGCCAATTCCTTACACATTAGGATGAAGTGTGCAACAAAGTCTTGGGCACTAGATCAGATTATGTTGTTAGCATGGGAGTTGGGCCTTGACTATAAAGGAAGACTTTAGTTAGAAAGAGACTTCGAGACGAACTAGAGAAGTTGAAGATTGGAATTGCTAATTTTTGTCATTTTATTTTAATTTAATTTGGATGACAAAGTGAGGAAGTTGATTGTGGGTCAGTGGTTCCGCTCTATTGCTTTGTGTGATGAATGTGGTTTGATCGAGTGGTTAAAGTTTATAAGTTATGATTGATTGTTGCTTAGTTTAAAATTTGTAGGTGAGTTTTAAATCTGGTAGATTCTAGCTTATTTTCCCAGGCCTATTTCACTATTGCTACACTTTCATGGTATGAGATCTTATCCTTTCTGGTCACTTCAAAACTATGTCGATGTGATGAGTATACCATTATTTAATGAGAGGGTGGAGTGATGCAATATATAGAATGCTAATGTTGTTTTGTGTTATTCTTTTCTCTTATATATTTATGTTATTGATCTACTGTCGTGATGTGGATTGCTTCCCGCCAGCAATGGGTTTTCACTTTATCATCTACATCTGGGCTCTTCTAGTTTTTACTTGTAAAGTTTTGCTCTTTCTTAGAGAAAAACTTCTGACAAGCAAACTAAATCAAAGACAAGGAATTCGAAAAGGATTAATGAATCAACTTCAATTGACAATGAATTAGATGATCCTTTTCTAAGTGCAAATCAACCTGTTGGACCCCAAACTTTTCTTGGAAATTAGAAATTATCAAATGAAATTAAATAAGGAAATATGGTATGATTCCTTGTAATGAATGAAAAGTATAAATGAATCTATGAGCATTTGATGAAATGAAAGACATTTGAGTTTCCTTGTGTTTTGCATATGTTTGATAAAAAGATGAGGTAGTATGATGTTTGTAACATCCCATCACCGATGGGAAGGATAAATTGGTCATTTGGGACGGGTTAGGCGAGTGTAAATATACCTCGGTATATTCATGCATCATATAGCCTCTATATAGATATGAATGGTAATTTTTGCACATGCACATGACTGTACATGCATTCCTGACATTTCTCGGCATATGTGTCTAAATGTAAATCTAGGATCCACACATTCTTTTGTTGCACCGCATTTGGCATGTAGATTTCATGGAGATCGGGAGATATTACAGTATGGGCTAGAGGTGAGTACACCTCTAGGTAGTACTACTACATTGGGAGAGGTCTGTATGGGGTGCTCGATCCAGATTGATCAAGCAGTGTTGAGAGCAGACCTTATAGTGTTACCATTGAGAGAGATCGATGTGATTCTGGGTAAGGACTGGCTTACTGCCCATAGGGCTATCATAGACTGCTATACCAAGGAGGTTGTCTTAGAGTCTCCTGGTCAGCCTAGAGCAGTGTTTAGAGGAGTTAGTCTGGTAGTGCCAGCCTGGATGATCTCTTTCCTTAGTGCCCTGAGATTGATGCAGGGAGGCTATGAGGCCTATTTGGCCCATGTTATTGACACTAGAGTTGACCAGAGGCTGCAGGATATTCCCATGATTAGGGAATTTCTAGATGTATTTCCTGATGAGTTACCGGGTTTACCGCCGAATCGGGAGACAAAGTTTACTATTGATTTAGTTCCAGGTACTGCTCCTATATCTATACCTCCATATAGGATGACACCTGTGGAACTGAGGGAGTTGAAGGCTCAATTACAGGAGCTATTGGAGAAGGGTTTTATCAGGCCCAGTGTCTCACCTTGGGGAGCTCCGGTATTGTTTTTGAAGAAGAAGGATGGGACTCTGAGATTGTGCATCGATTACAGGCAGCTAAATCGGGTGACAGTGAAGAATAAGTATCCAATGCCTAGGATCGATGACTAATTTGATCAGTTGCAGGGAGCTCAGGTGTTCACTAAGCTGGATCTGAGGTCAAGGTATTATCAGCTGAAGATAGCAGAGGCTGATGTGCTTAAGAGTGCCTTCAGGAGCAGGTATGGGCATTTTGAGTTTCTGGTGATGCCGTTTGGGTTGACTAATGCCCTGGAAGCTTTTATGGCCTTGATGAATAAGGTCTTTCAGCCCTACCTTGATCAGTTTGTAATTGTATTCATTGATGACATATTGGTGTATTTGAGGAGTAGACAGGAGCATGCTGAGCATTTGAGGACTGTTTTGCAGCTTATGAGGGAGAAACAGTTATGTGCCAAATTCAGTAAGTGTAAATTTTGGCTTGATGAGGTGGTGTTTCTGGGTCACATAGTGACTGGAGAGGGTATTCAGGTCGATCCTAATAAGATTGAGGCAGTGATGAATTGGCAAGCTCCAAGGAATGTGTCTGAGATTCGGAGTTTCCTAGGATTGACCGGTTATTACCGGAGGTTTGTCGAGGGGTTTTCATTGATCTCAGCCCCTTTAACAAAACTTCTGAGGAGCAATGCACCATTCAGATGGACTGAGGAGTGCTAGAAGAGCTTTGAGGAGCTGAAACATCGGTTGACCACTACACCGGTGTTAGCTATTCCATCTGGGACTGGAGGTTATGAGGTGTATAGGGATGCTTCCCATCAGGGATTAGGGTGTGTTTTGATGTAACATGGTAGAGTGATTGCCTATGCCTCGAGACAATTGAGGGCTCACGAGGTAAACTATCCAGTGTATGATTTGGAGTTAGCTGCAGTTGTTTTTGCCCTGAAAATTTGGAGACATTACTTGTATGTTGAGATATTTCAGATTTACACTGATCATAAGAGTTTGAGGTATCTGCTGAGTTAGAGAGAGTTAAATTTGAGGCAGAGGAGGTGGATAGAGCTGCTGAAGGGTTATGATTATACGATTGAGTACCACCCAGGGAAGGCTAATGTGGTGGCAGATGCTTTGAACAGGAAGTCTCACCTCAGTGCAGCTCAGATTCAAGTATTGAGATTGCCTAATTTGATTCAGTTGAGGGCTTTGAATGTGCAGTTGAATCTGGAGCAGGATGGAGCTTTGGTAGCCACTCTGAAGCTCAGACCGATGCTACATGACAGGATCAGGAGAGTTCAGGACAAGGATCCTGCTATGGTGAAATTGATTGAGAAAGTGAAAGCTGATTTGAGTTCTGACTTTGAAGTGAGAGATGGGACATTATGGTTAGGGCAGAAGTTGTGTGTGCTTGATGTGGATGATTTGAGGCGTGAGATTCTAGAGGAAGCGCATATGGCCGCCTATGGTATGCATCCTGGTACTACCAAGATGTATAACACTTTAAAGCAACATTTCTGGTGGCCTGGCATGAAGAAGCAGGTGGTAGAATATGTCTCCAGATGTATGACGTGCCAGCAGGTTAAGGCTGAGCACCAGGCTCTAGTGGGGAAGCTTCATTCGTTGCTTATTCCTGAGTGGAAATGGGAATGAATTACTATGGATTTCATTATAGGGTTGCCTAGGACGTCGAGGCAGCATGATACTATCTGGGTCATAGTGGACCGATTAACTAATCGGCCCATTTCTTGCCAGTGAGGGAGAACAATTCTCTTGATCAGTTGGCCCATAAGTATGTGACTGAGATAGTGAGACTGCATGAGGTTCCAGTGTTTATAGTATTAAACAGGGATCCCAGGTTTACTTCAAGGTTCTGGAAGAGTCTGCAGTCTGTTATAGGTACCTGGTTGAATTTCAGCACAACATTTCATCATCAGACAGATGGGCAGAGTGAGAGGACGATTAAGACTGTTGAGGATATGCTTCGGGCGTGTGTATTGGAGTTTAAAGGAGCATAGGATCAGTATTTGGCCCTGATTGAGTTTGCCTATAATAATCACTATCGCAGTAGCATCGGGATGGCACCATATGAGGCTTCATATGGGAGACAGTGTCGCTCGCCTCTGTATTGGGATGAAGAGGGTGAGAGAATGATTGAGGGTCCAGAACTGACTCATGATACCGTGGATAAGGTAAAATTGATCCGGAGCCGAATAAGAACGACTCAGGATAGACAGAAGAGTTATATGGATCAGTATCGGAGGGAGATGGAGTATAATGTGGGAGAGAAGGTCTTCCTACGAGTGTCACCATGGAGAGGAGTACTGAGATTCAGGAAAAAGGGAAAGTTAAGCCCTAGGTACATTGGTCCATATGAGATCATTGAGCGTATAGGACCTTTGGCCTATAAACTGGCTTTACCGAGTGAGATGTCTCAGGCTTTACCGAGGAGCATATGAGGAGACAATAAACTGACCTGTTCGACCAAGCAGGTAAGAATTTCGAGGACGAAATTTTTATTAGGAGGGGAGAATTATAACATCCCATCACCGATGAGAAGAGTAAATTGGTCATTTGGGACGGGTTAGGCGAGTATAAATATACCTCGGTA
The DNA here is from genome assembly GCA_029891385.1 of Erythroxylum novogranatense. NCBI lineage: Eukaryota > Viridiplantae > Streptophyta > Magnoliopsida > Malpighiales > Erythroxylaceae > Erythroxylum > Erythroxylum novogranatense. The sequence continues at coordinate 63,271,587 of CM057226.1, read as the reverse complement.
TGTTCATGCATCATATAGCCTCTATATAGATATGAATGGTAATTTTTGCACATGCACATGACTATACATGCATTCATGACGTTTCCCGGCATATGTGTCTAAATGTAAATTTTGGCATAATATGTGATAATTGTGTTTGAAAAATTGAATATGAGTGATTTATGTGTGTTTTACATTTTTAGGAAATTTCAGAAATTTTTCTGGAATTTTTTGGGGTACTTTTTCGGATAGAAAAAATTGCCAAGTGGCAGACGGATTGGGTTCCGGTACTGGAAAAGACTGTCCAATGGCACTGAAAAATTGGATACATGATTTTAGGAATTTTTGTTATGAGCCATTGGAATTTGGAGTAGAAATTTCATCGTTTTTGGAAACTGACCGGTAGAATGCAGAAAACCGGGACAAGTGGCAAGTGACACATGTCACTTGCCTACTTAGTCTTTAACTTGGGTTTTATATTATTAACCTAAGCAATTCTCGATGCTTCATTTAGGAAGAGGTAAAAGCTTTTGAAATTGAAAGTCTCCTTCCTTCTCACCCATAGCTTCCATCTTCCTCTCCTTCTTCTTTGGTTTTCTCCTCCTTCTTTGAAATTGCTACTCTCCTCATCTACCTAAAGTGCTCCTTATCATATATCCAAGCCTAAGCCTCTTACACCCCTTAAAAATGGTGATTTTCGTATATGTGTGAAGTGAAGTGAAGGAATTGGTGTTAGTTGGAGGGATTTGAAGAATTTAAAGCTTGAAGTTTATTTAGGTGAGAACTTATATTTATATTCTTTAATTTGGTAGTTAGAAGCATTTATTGTGATTAATTGTGCATTAGTTTCATAAAGATTGTTGTTGGATTGTTTGGGTATAAGTGTAAGTATGTGTGAGGATGAATGATGACTATGTTGTGGATTGGTTTTGGATTGGTTTTGATGTTTGAATAATGTTAGATGAGTGGTAAATTCAAGTAAAAAGATAGTGTGTTGTGTACTGCCAAATCTTGGCTATTTATTCAAGTAAATGTTTAGATGAACTTGGGGCTGAATTGGAGACTAAATTGGATGCTTATTGATGTAGGATTGGTGTTAGAATGAAATAACTTGAGTTGGATATGAAATCTGGAAAATGTTAATTTGTGTAGGTTTCAAATTTTTACTCATAACTTCTGATATGGTTGTCCGATTGAGATGAGGTTTAGCTTAAATTAAACCTAAGAAATATGGGTAGATTTCACATGAAGCAAGTTTTGTCCAATTATGGCTTTAAGGGTTTGAAATTTGGCATGGAAATTGAGTTGTAGGTGCTGTAGGAACAGTAATCTGAACCTTGAGACCTGAAACTTTAATGATTTTGTTTTAGTTGATTTGGATTGAATTTGCTAATTTGTTCTGCATGAAAGTTGAATATTTTGTGTTAGCTTTCTAACGCCACTAAGTATGAATTTTTTTATTTGTACGTTGAAAGTTATGGTGTGTTAATGTTTAGATGGTCATTCAGCTGAAAATGTGTTTTGTGTGTAAGTGACTCTAAGTGCATAGGTTTTGTGCTTTTGTGTTCTGATATTAATTTTGGACTGTTAAGGGTGAAATTGACTCAAGTGACCTTCTGGAAAGTTGTAGAGGATTGTTGTAGCTTTTTAATGAGGTATTTTATGCGAATTTTGGATGTAAGGATTGTTAGATATAAATTTGTAAAGTTTTGTTATGGTTTAGGTTAAATGTTGATTTCATAAACCCTAACAGGACAACCACATTAATGGGAGTATTTGACCTAATTAGAGAAGGAATTTGGTTTTAAATCCTTCTTGAGAATTGTGGTATATTGTCTGAGCTTTTTATTTCTATATGGTATGGAATTTTTTGCTAAGGGGATGAAAAGTTATGATTTTGGAAAAGTGCTGTATTGTTATGGTAAATGTGTGACTAGGCAGTATCTTTGAATCATAGTTGACACCCTTAGAGGTATTATTAAATTTCAAGCTCTTCATGAAACTTGAATATGGTCTTGTTATCTTTCCATCACCACTAAGTATGAAATTTTTTGATATCTAGGTTGAGAGTACTGATCTGTTGACTTTTGGGTGTTAATATGCTTAGTGCTAGAAAATGTGTTAAGTATAAGGTTTATGGTGATTGTACATTGAAGCTAAATTCTGGACTGTTATGATCTTAATTAGCTCAAATGGTCTGCTAGAAAGTTGTAGAAGAATGTTTTAGTTTTAAAATGGTGCAAAATATGTTATTTTTAGATGTACGAATTGTGAGTTATGGATTTTGCAAGAATGAATCTGATTTAGGTCATCTGTTAGTTAACAAGCTTTAACAGTGCAGCCACCATAATGGAAAAAATTGACTTAGTTAGAAATGTAATTGGCTTAAAAGTCCTTCATGAAGTTTTAGTATGTTGTCTGATCTTTTTATTGATATAAAGTATGCATTTTTTGGACATTTGGGTAAGGAGTTATGATTTTTCAAAGATTGCGTGACTGTTCAGGGGCTCATTTATGGGCAGAACTTTTGCTTGAGAATTTGAGTTGTTTAGAGATTGAATTTGCTTCCAAGTTATTCCTGAAACTTGTATAACATGTTTTTATCTTTCTTTGACTTATAGCTTGGAATTTTTGGCATAGGGAATGGAAAGATAGGATTTTTAGTAGAGTGCAGTTACTGCTCATATGGTAGTTTTACTGTTTCATTGGGCAGAAATTTGGTTTGTGTTTTTGACCCTCTTAGAGATTGAATTGGATTGGGGAGTCTTCTTGAATATTGTATAAAATGTTTAGAGCTTTCTAATGGTGTATAATGCACATTATTTCGAGTTATGGGTAAGAAGTTATGAGGATTGGAAGAACATAGTTACTGTTCATATGGTCATTTTATTGGCAGTAACTTTGAAGTAGTTTTTGGCACCCTTAGACGTGAGATTGGTTTGTGAGCCCTTCATGGAACTGGTAGGGTTTCTTGTGATCTTTCCAATGACATCTTTTTGTAATTTTTGGATAAGTGTGTAAAGATTTATGCATGTTAGAAATTCAGATGGTGGAAGAGAGGGAAATTAGTGCAAACTCTCTTATCTTTTGTTTTGTCCTAAAGCTTCTTTTGCTTATATCTTCGTCATCCGACCTCCGATTGACCTTGTTCTCGAGGCGTCGGATTCATAAGACAATTATCTACCTCTCCATATGGATTGTGGACTTGTGGGATTTAATTGAAACTTAGAGATTGAATCAAAGTGAGAGAATTGATTAAAATTTTGGCAATATTCGGACCTATAGAGGTCCAATTTGAGTAATTTTGGTGTCTATGGGTTCCTAAGACATAGGGAAATATTTTGTGATGTGAATTATAGAATGGTACCGAGAATGTCACGAACATGCATTGTACACATCTAAATTGCTACATGTGCATTATTTAATATTTCTGATTGTGCACTTGGTAATGTGTGAATATTTTGAATGTTATAGAGCACGCGTTGGACGTCATCCCACGGACGTTGTCGAGACTTCCCGGCATTAGCTCAGAAGCTATTTGGTGAGTAACCTAGATGGTTTCTCAATTATTAATTGTTTATAATTTTTCACTTATAACACTGTGGAGAATACTGGAGGGCTTGTGCGTTTGTTTATGACTGGATTCTGGACGGGAGGTCCGATGTATTAGGAGAGTATGACATAGAAGTGTGATATGTGATTTTAATGTGATTAATTGTGAACTAATTGGTTGAATGTGATAATTGGGAATGATTGTGATTTGTGATGTTGATATGGTTTCACTTTGACATATGCATTCCATGCATAAAGGCATGATCAATAATTGACAGCTGTGACCGGAGCAGCTGCCGAGAGCTTAAAGTTCAACATAATTAGGCCTCAAGCCCACAGTGATTCAGAGCCTCAGGCTCATAGATTAATGCGCCCTTATTGGGACAGATTAGGCGCTCGGTCACAACAACGTAATAAATTGAAAAAAGGGTCACATACGCATTACATATGCATATGATTGAATGTCTTAATTGAGTGAAAGGCAAAATGCCTTATGTTCATGTGAATAATCATGTAGTACTTCTGAATAGGCTATTATGATATAACTGTGATTTGTTTGACTATGCATGAATTGGGTGAACCATCGATGATGGTTCCTCACTGAGTTCGCAAACTCACCCAAAATTGTAAATTATTTTTCAGGTTCGATATAGTAGACTCCTAGCTATAGAGAGACTTTTCCTGCTGTGTAGATCGTGTTGGCAAGAGAATTCATGGCTTATAGGTCGGTCAGCTGACATTTTTAAGTGATGACCTAGTTAGGTATTTTGTGTTAGATTTCTTTTGAAAAAATGTACAGACAGTGAAAAACTGACAGTTATGTAAATTACTGCTTTGATGATATGAAATGAGAAAAATTTATGGTTTAAAAAATTAGTGATTTTCAGTATTGATGCTTTATGATTTGATGCCATGTGAGGTACAGAAGTGATTGTTCATAGTTCACCCTTATCGTAGGATATGTATCGAAATGACCTACGGGCGTCTCGGTATATACTCTATGATAAGGGGGTGCTACATTTATGTGGTATCAGAGCATGGTTTGACATCTGTTGGGACTAGTCAAATATTTAGGCTTGAATTATTGTGACAAATGCAGAAACTAATCGGGATTATTGTTTTGTTATAGGTCATCGGTTCTTGGTGATCAGATTGATCAGCCAGCTGACCAGGGATCAGTTGGGGCTAGTAAGGAGTCCTCGGTGCCTCGTTTAGAGGAGTTGCCTCCTAAAGTTCCTGTGAGACGGGAGAGGAGGTATGACAGACTACGTAAGCAGGGGGCTGTGGATTTCTATGGCAGCACAGACCCTGCTGAGGCTGAGGGATGGCTAGAGAGGACTGAGAGAGTCTTCAACCAGATGGACTGTGATTCAGATGAGAGATTTGACTATGCCATATCTCTCTTGCAGGGCCCAGCTTATCAGTGGTGGAAGACTATCCCGGGCAGTACCACCAGGCCTTGCCTATTGACATGAGAGGATTTGCTGAGGGCATTTAGAGACAATTACATGCCCAAGGTGTATCTTGAGATGAAGATGCAGGAGTTCCTAGAGTTGAAACAGGGTAGGATGACAGTGGCTGAGTATGAGGTGAGGTTCAACGAGCTCATGAGTTATGCTACTGTCTTAATTTCCAAAGAGGTTGATAGGTGCCAGAGGTTTGAGAATGGCCTCAATTTAGAGATTCGCACCAGGTTGGCCCGATCTGATATAGGCACCTTTGTTGAGCTGAGAGCTGCTGCAGTACAAGTTGAGCAGTTGATGAGATAGAGACAGGCTGAGACTGGTCAGGGGTCCAAGGAAAGAGACCGAGTGACAGTCAGGGCAGTTCTGGTAGAGGGATTAGCAAGCGTCAGAGTAGGACTTTCAGGTCACCAGGTGGGTCCAGGCAGTCTGGTTTTGGGCATAGAGGGAGGTTTGCACGGGCTGGCTGTTGGGACCCGATCTTGAGACCGGCGCCCCAACCCAAAAATGGAAGACGGAACGAATCACAAAGAGGCGGAACGAATACGCGATTGATCACAAAGCAAAACAAATCATTAACGAATCGAAACCAACTTGGAAGCGAAGCATACAAACAAAGTCAAATCAAATTGGCTCAGAGACAAACCAAACAAACGATCACGAATCACAAATCGAATTGAAGCATTCGAACTGAAACACAAGTACCGACATCCGCGATCAAAATCTTAGAAATCACTGTCGCGTTGGAAACCTTAAGACATTCTAAATCCGGTATAAATTTTTCTTTTCTTTTCTTTCTTTCTTATTCCTTTCCTTTTCATTTCTTTCATAACCAAACTCAATCCAAAATACATTATCACATTCATACTCATACACACATCCCAAACATAACTTAAATCAATACATAATTCCAGAAGTCCATACACCTTATACTCACTATATACACAATTTCATAAATCACATATGTCCTGGAATGACTACTCTTCATACACTCGTGGCATTTCAGGCCATATACAATATCAACAAATTTTGAATTTCTCAACACTCTCTTACTTAACAGCAATACAATATAAACACATGCAAATAGAAATCTTCATTTTCTTTCACCCGATCTTCTTCTCATCACCTGAGGATGGGAATGAAGGGGGGTGAGCTTATAGCTCGTGGGTAACAGTTTATAACAAATATATAGGCAAAATCTTTGAAATTATTTTTCTTTTCTGGTCTTAGAAAACATTTCTTTGAAATCCGTAAAGCACATTTTCAAAAGGTTCTTTTCCTTACTGTAGCCAAAATCTCCATTTGCAAAACATATGATTTTTAGGCTTTCAGCCATAAACCCACAAGTTTATAAAACATGAGAGTATCAATTTGACAATTTATAGATGCAATGTCATATCACATATGCAATGCACACAAATGGCTCGAGAGTTCCATAAATACGACGAAAATCGAAGTTTACCGTAAACACGACGAGTCCATTTTTCGGATCTCGTAAGCCTCAAACAGGCGGCCGGGAGAAGGCTAAGGGGGTCAACGTGCACGTGACTATCGAAATAGGTTCTCTCTTGCCCACACAAAAGCACATATCATGCTCAAATCAATTTATCGAATACTTTCAAGCTTTTCTATCTTTTCCATTCACACAAAATGTCATTGAATCTTTTTAGGCACAGCACAAATATATTTTGCGATTCATCAAAGTTCATGTATCGAATCAAAATTGATTTTTCAAATCATTCATACAATGATGCAACATTTAGGATGCAATTAAAATTGGAAAATCTCTTTGTTTAAAGAAAGCATTAGTGGCTTATAAATTTTATTATAAACAGGTACCCACCTCGATTCGATGCTAGAAAGTTGTTTCTAGCTCCAATTTGTCCATTGGTTCCTTCTTTCTTCCAATTTAACTTCACCTAAAGCAATTTCACCCAAATTCAACATCATAAATAACTTAATCCTCAAATTGAACTTAGAAAACATAAATCCCTCATATATTCAAGCTTTCTAAATTACAAATTTTCAAAAGCCCCAAATTCAAAATTTGGGCATAAACCCTAATTCTCAAAATCCCAAATTAAACCCATCATACTTAGCAATCATCAAAATTGACTTCATATTCCACAAACCCATACCATTTTCCATATTTCTAAACCATAAATCGAAGAAAAGCTCAAAGCTCAACTTTTCTCTTACCTCAAACTTTTCACCATTTTCGATTTATTAGGCTTGGAAGAAGCTCTCTTCTCCTTCCATCTTTTTCCCTCATGAATCAACGAAAAACTGAGCTTGAACCCCCAAAAATTCGAAACCCTAAGCTCTCCCTTCTCTCTTCTCTCTTATTTTCTTAAGTCTTTCATTTCTGTGTTTCCTTATGTCTTATACGACAGTGACTGTCTTTTATATTGCCATTTCATTTAATGAATGGGGAATGACCCATAAGCCCCTCCATTTAAGCCTATAAACTTAATCCTTTGAGTAACCTTCCAAAATTGCCCCTTCATTGGTCTTTAAAACTGACATATTGTCTGATTATTTCGATCAGGTAAATGAAGTCATTTGATAAAACTTTCTTCTGAATAAATGTTCCTCTATGTCTTACGAATCCATCGCTTCAAGAATCGGATCGATCGGAGCTCTATAGCTCAAGATATCTCCAAAATACTGAAGTTTGTTCTTCATACCCGAGGCTGAACACTACCCCTAACTTCCGACCCATATTTGGAAGTCTTAGAGGCTAAATTATAGCTCGGATCCTTCATAACATTTGTAGCCCCATGTCTCTATTTTAATTTACAACAAGAATCAACTCAATCTGAGCTCTAGCGAGCTCTAGCGACCTATAACACTGAACACTGTTCAGCCATTACAACACCGAGACTGAACACTACACTGAACTTCCGACCGATATTTGGAAGTCTTAGAGGCGACATTATCGATCGGCTCCTTCAGATGAATTGTAGATATATGTATCTAGTTTAATTTCCAAAAAGAATCAACTCAATCCGAGCTCTAGCGACCTATAATACTGAACACTGCTCATACCATTACAAAGTTGAGACTGAACTCTATACCTAACTTCCGACCCGTATTTGAAAGTCTTGGAGGCTACATTGTCGATCGTCTCCTTCATAACATTTGTAGATCCATCTCTATAGTTTAATTTCCAACAAGAATCAACTCAATCTGAGCTCTAGTGATCGAGATATAGCCAAAATACTGAACATTGTTCAGTCCTTATAACACCAAAACTAAACACTACACTAAACTTCCGACCTGTATTTGAAAGTCTTAGAAGCTACATTATAGCTCGGCTCCTTCATAACATTTGTAGCCTCATCTCTCTAGTTTAATGCTCAAAAAGAATCATGTTGATCGGATGTCGGACGAAGAAGTTATGCTCAAAAGAGTGAAGGGAGGTCAGAGCTCGACCAGAAAAATCAAAGCTCGGCCAGAACGAAGATCAGTCGGCCAACAAAGGTTGGTCGGCCAATAGAGGTCGGTCGGCCAACAGAGGTCGGCTCGGCCATTAGAGGTCGATCGGCGAACAGAGGTCGGCTCGGCCAACAGAGGCCGGTCGGCCAATAGAGGTCGGTCGGCACCCAATCCGACCTTCAAACTTCAAACCTCATAACTTTTGACTCCGAGCTCCAAATCAGGCGCGGTTTGTTTCGTTGGAAAGCTAAGAGACATCTCTACCATTTTCAAGAAGGACTCAAAGGCAAGCTCGGACACTAAAGGAATCAAAAGTTTACACAAAGATGACTGATCGATAATTTCTCAACAGTACCAAAACTTGCAAACATCATAACTTTTGATCCAGAACTCCAAAATTAACAAACTTGGTGTCTACGGAAAGCTTGAAGAAAGATATACAACTTTCATTAAGGCCTTAAAAATCATATCGACCCCTAAATGGGTCAAAAACTCCACACAAACTGACTGGTCAATCAGCTTCACATTAAACAGTCTCAAAACTTTTAAAAATCATAACTTTCTACTCCCTTCTCCAATATTTTCGTGCCTTATATCAATGGAAAGATAAAAACATAATCTACCACTTTCATTAAGACCACTTTGGCTAAGTCAATCTAAATCAATACAGATTTTCCATTGAAGTCTCTAAACACCATTCCAACACATCAACTTCACATCTCAACACATCAACTTCACATATTCACCCACTACCACAAACTCTTCAACTAATTCATCTCAAACACAATTCAAATCTCCAATAAACTATTCCAAAGTCATTTCCCCACATCAAACTCAACACCAAAGGATATACACATACACATTTCTCTTTCACAAAAGTCATACGCAATCTTACTCTTAATAGTATTTTCCAAACCAAGGAAAAATACACTTAACTTTGAAATATCATAACTTTCAATCCTGATATCGAAAAATAGCATACTTTATGGCTACGAAAAGCTCTCAACATAATCTACAAATTTCATGTAGATTATTTCCTCAAAATCTGCCTAAATCAAAAGTCAACTCTTTACTCCAAAAAGTCAAACTTTCTAATTTTCTTCAACATATAACACTTTCACTAATCATTTCTTGCTTTTCAACTCCATTTCAATCAACCCATTCACTTTAATTTTCATAACTCATACAAATCTACTCAAATTTCAAAGTCATCAAAACCAATCACTTCATTTGTCATCAATCTCCTTTAAATACAATAACATCTACAACACAATACCTATACTAACACACTCATTGAATTCCATTTTAATAATTCTAATTTCCATCAAAAGATCGAGGTCCAATAATTCTCCCCCTCTTAAAAGAATTTCAACCACGAAATTCCTCTTAGACATTATCAAGTGACACAATCTCTTAACTAATTTCTTTCCAATAAATCATAATCAATCACTTTTCTCATCTAATGTCCCCATCATACATATTCTCAATCTCTTCACAATTTCTCAATTCTTGAGTCACATAGCACCCATACCATATCAATACACATATTTCTATCATCAAGCTCATCTTTCAAATATTCTGTTATTGCATCTCCTATATATTCGAAGTCAAATCATCCAAACTCATCATGAATTTCTAATCTTAAGTTCCATACACACAATCTTAAAATCAATCATACTCTTGACACTTAAATCAAATAGTCATTGTAATTCCTCGAATAATTCATGAACACTTATTCACATCAGTATCCCATTCGCACTAATTCAATCATACTTCTTGTCATCAAAAGCAAACGATCACTTAACACTTTCTCACAATCTCAATCTTATCCTTACAAACTCTTATCGATTTCTTACTCATACACATACGCCCAAGTAGGATTATATTACTGGGCTCTGATACCACAAATGTTGGGACCCGATCTGGAGACCGGCGCCCCAACCCGAAAACGGAAGACGGAACGAATCACAAAGAGGCGGAACGAATACACGATTGATCACAAAGCGAAACAAATCATTAACGAATTGAAAGCCAACTTGGAAGCGAAGCATACAAACAAAGTCAAATCAAATTGGCTCGGAGACAAACCAAACAAACGATCACGAATCACAAATCGAATTGAAGCATTCGAGCTGAAACACAAGTACCGACATCCGCGAACAAAATCTTAGAAATCACTATCGCGTTGGAAACCTTAAGACATTCTAAATCCGGTATAAATTTTTCTTTTCTTTTCTTTCTTTCTTATTCCTTTCCTTTTCATTTCTTTCATAACCAAACTCAATCCAAAATACATTATCACATTCATACTCATACACACATCCCAAACATAACTTAAATCAATAAATAATTCCAGAAGTCCATACACCTTATACTCACTATATACACAATTTCATAAACCACATATGTCCTGGAATGACTACTCTTCATACACTCGTGGCAATTCAGGCCATATACAATATCAACAAATTTTGAATTTCTCAACACTCTCTTACTTAACAGCAATACAATATAAACACATGCAAATAGAAATCTTCATTTTCTTTCACCGATCTTTTCTCATCACCGAGGATGAGAATGAAGAGGGTGAGCTTATAACTAAATGGGTAACAGTTTATAACAAATATATAGGCAAAATCTTTGAAATTATTTTTCTTTTACGTCTTAGAAAACATTTCTTTGAAATCAGTAAAGCACATTTTCAAAAGGTTCTTTGCCTTCTTTGTAGCTAAAATCTCCATTTGCAAAACATATGATTTTAGGCTTTCAGCCATAAACCCATAAGTTTATAAAACATGAGTGCATCAATTTGACAATTTATAGATGCAATGTCATATCACATATGCAATGCACACAAATGGCTCGAGAGTTCCATAAATCGATGGCCCAAGCTTCAGTAAACACGACGAGTCCATTTTTCTGATCTCGTAAGCCTCAAGCGGTAGCCGGGAGAAGGCTAAGGGGTCAACGTGCACGTGACTATCGAAATAGGTTCTCTCTTGCCACACAAAAGCACATATCATGCTCAAATCAATTTATCGAATACTTTCAAGCTTTTCTATCTTTTCCATTCACACAAAATGTCATTGAATCTTTCGAGGCACAGCATAAATATATTTTGCGATTCATCAAAGTTCATGTATCGAATCAAAAATGATTTTTCAAATCATTCATACAATGATGCAACATTTAGGATGCAATTGAAATTGGAAAATCTCTTTGTTTAAAGAAAGCATTAGTGGTTTATAAATTTTATTATAAACAGGTACTCACCTCGATTCGATGCTAGAAAGTTGTTTCTAGCTCCAATTTGTCCATTGGTTCATTCTTTCTTCCAATTTAACTTCACCTAAAGCAATTTCACCCAAATTCAACATCATAAATAACTTAATCCTCAAATTGAACTTAGAAAACATAAATCCCTCATATATTCAAGCTTTCTAAATTACAAATTTCCAAAAGCTCCAAATTCCAAATTTGGGCATAAACCCTAATTCTCAAAATCCCAAATTAAACCCATCATACTTAGCAATCATCAAAATTGACTTCATATTCCACAAACCCATACCAATTTCCATATTTTTGAACCATAAATCGAAGAAAAGCTCAAAGCTCAACTTTTCTCTTACCTCAAACTTTTCACCATTTTCGGATTTATTAGGCTTGGAAGGAAGCTCTCTTCTCCTTCCATCTTTTTCCATCATGAATCAACGAAAAACTGAGCTTGAACCCCCAAAAATCCGAAACCCTAAGCTCTCCCTTCTTTCTTCTCCGAAGTTTGCTCTCCCTTCTCTCTTCTCTCTTATTTTCTTAAGTCTTTCATTTCTGTGCTTCCTCATGCCTTATACGACAGCCACTATCTTTTATATTGCCATGTCATTTAATGAATGGGGAATGACCCATAAGCCCCTCCATTTAAGCCTATAAACTTAATCCTTTGAGTAACCTTCCAAAATTGCCCCTTCATTGGTCTTTAAAACTGACGTATTGTCTGATTATTTCGATAAGGTAAATGAAGTCATGATAAAACTTTCTTCTAAAGAAATGTTCCTCTATGTCTTAAGAATCCATCGCTTCAAGAATCGGATCGATCGGAGCTCTATAGCTTAAGATATCTCCAAAATACTGAAGTTTGTTCTTCATACCCGAGGCTGAACACTACCCCTAACTTCCGACCCATATTTGGAAGTCTTAGAGGCTAAATTATAGCTCGGATCCTTCATAACATTTGTAGCCCCATGTCTCCATTTTAATTTACAACAAGAATCAACTCAATCCGAGCTCTAGCGAGCTCTAGCGACCTATAACACTGAACACTGTTCAACCATTACAACACCGAGACTGAACACTACACTGAACTTCCGAACGATATTTGGAAGTCTTAGAGGTGACATTATCGATCGGCTCCTTCAGATGAATTGTAGATATATGTCTTTAGTTTAATTTCCAAAAAGAATCAACTCAATCCGAGCTCTAGCAACCTATAATACTGAACACTGCTTATACCATTACAAAGCTGAGACTGAACTCTATACCTAACTTCCGACCAGTATTTGAATGTCTTGAAGGCTACATTGTCGATCGGCTCCTTCATAACATTTGTAGATCCATCTCTATAGTTTAATTTCCAACAAGAATCAACTCAATCCGAGCTCTAGTGATCGAGATATAGCCAAAATACTGAACATTGTTCAGTCCTTATAACACCAAGACTGAACACTACACTGAACTTCCGACCTATATTTGAAAGTCTTAGAGGCTACATTATAGCTCGGCTCCTTCATAACATTTGTAGCCTCATCTCTCTAGTTTAATTCTAAAAAAGAATCATATTGATCAAATGTCGGACAAAGAAGTTATACTCAAAAGAGTGAAGGGAGGTCAGAGCTCAACCAGAAAAATCAAAGCTCGGCCAGAACGAAGATCGGTCGGCCAACAGAGGTTGGTCGGCCAATAGAGGTCGGTCGGCCAACAGAGGTCGGCTCGGCCAACAGAGGTCGGTCGGCCAACAGAGGTCGGTCGGCACCCAATCCGACCTTCAAACTTCAAACCCTCATAACTTTTGACTCCGAGCTCCAAATCAGGCACGGTTAGTTTCGTTGGAAAGCTAAGAGACAGCTCTACCATTTTCAAGAAGGACTCAAAGGCAAGCTCGGACACTAAAGGAATCAAAAGTTTGCACAAAGTTGACTGATCGATAATTTCTCAACAGTACCAAAACTTGCAAACATCATAACTTTTGATCCAGAACTCCAAATTTAACAAACTTGGTGTCTACGGAAAGCTTGAAGAAAGATATACAACATTCATTAAGGCCTTAAAAATCATATCGACCCCTAAATGGGTCAAAAACTCCACACAAACTGACTGGTCAATCAGCTTCACAATAAACAGTCTCAAAACTTCTAAAAATCATAACTTTCTACTCCCTTGTCCAATATTTTCGTGCCTTATATCAATGAAAAGATAAAAACATAATCTACCACTTTCATTAAGACCACTTTGGCTAAGTCAATCTAAATCAATACAGATTTTCCATTGAAGTCTCTAAACACCATTCCAACACATCTTCACATATTCACCCACTACCACAAATTCTTCAGCTAATTGATCTCAAACACAATTCAAGTCTCCAATAAACTATTCCAAAGTCATTTCCCCACATCAAACTCAACACCAAAGGATATACGCATACACATTTCTCTTTCACAAAAGTCATACGCAATCTTACTCTTAATAGCATTTTCCAAACCAAGGAAAAATACACTTAACTTTCAAATATCATAACTTTCAATCCCGATATCGAAAAATAGCATACTTTATGGCTACGAAAAGCTCTCAACATAATCTACAAATTTCATGTAAGATTATTTCCTCAAAATCTGCCTAAATCAAAAGTCAACTCTTTACTCCAAAAAGTCAAACTTTCTAATTTTCTTCAACATATAACACTTTCATTAATCATTTCTTGCTTTTCAACTCCATTTCAATCAACCCATTCACTTTAATTTTCATAACTCATACAAATCTACTCAAATTTCAAAGTCATCAAAACCAATCACTTCATTTGTCATCAATCTCCTTTAAATACAATAACATCTACAACACAATACCTATACAAACACACTCAATTAATTCCATTTTAATAATTATAATTTCCATCAAAAGATCGAGGTCCAACACTGGTAGTGGCAGTGGTAGAGGAATAGGGTAGATTCCCCCAGTTTGTGAGAATTGCGACAAGAGGCACAGTAGGGAGTGTTGGCAATTGACCGAGCACACTTAAATCTGGCTCCATGGATCATCGAATCGAGGGATTGCCTTGCTACTGTGGGAGCTAAGTCTGCTTTGTTAGTCGAGATCGAGTGACAATACTACGGTCTGTGAGTAAAGGTGGCGGATCCGGGCATAAGGGCCGAGGTAGAGGCCGAGGTAGCCGAGGATCCTTTGTGAGGGATCGAGGTCGGGGCACCGATCACATCTGCCCACCCTCGATCCCGTGCCGAGGTCTACACCATGACTAGGCAGGAGGCCCAGGATTCTACAGATGTAGTAGCTAGTATGCTCCTTATTTATGATATTGAGGCATTTGTACCGTTGGATCCACGATCCACACATTCTTTTGTTGCACCACATTTGGCATGTAGATTTCATGGAGATAGGGAGATATTATAGTATGGGCTAGAGGTGAATATAGCTCTAGGTAGTACTACTGCATTGGGAGAGGTCTGCAAGGGGTGCTCGATCCAGATTGATCAAGCAGTGTTGAGAGCAGACCTTATAGTGTTACCATTGAGAGAGATCGATGTGATTCTGGGTATGGACTGGCTTATTACCCATAGGGCTATCATGGACTGCTACACCTAGCAGGTTGTCTTAGAGTCTCCTGGTCAGCCTAGAGTAGTGTTCAGAGGAGTTAGTCAGGTAGTGCCAGTCTAGATGATCTCTTTCCTTAATGCCCTGAGATTGATGCAGGCAGGCTGTGAGGCCTATCTGGCCCATGTTATGGACACTAGAGTTGACCAGAGGCTGCAGGATATTCCCGTGATTAGGGAATTTCTAGATGTGTTTCCTGATGAGTTACCAGGCTTACCGCCGAATCGGGAGATAGAGTTTATTATTGATTTAGTTCTAGGTACTGCTCTTATATCTATACCTCCATATAGGATGGCACCTGTAGAACTGAGGGAGCTGAAGGCTCAGTTACAGAAGTTATTGGAGAAGGGTTTTATCAGGCCCAGTGTCTCATCTTGGGGAGCTCTGGGGATGGGACTCTGAGATTGTGCATCGATTACAGGCAGCTAAATCGGGTGACAGTGAAGAATAAGTATCCACTGCCTAGGATCGATGACTTGTTTGATCAGTTGTAGGGAGCTCAGGTATTCACTAAGCTGGATCTGAGGTCATGGTATTATCAGCTGAAGATAGCAGAGGCTGATGTGCCTAAGAGTGCCTTCAGGAGCAGGTATAGGCATTTTGGGTTTCTTGTGATGCCGTTTGGGTTGACTAACACCCCGGCAGGTTTTATGGCCTTGATGAATAAGGTCTTTCAGCCCTACATTGATCAGTTTGTAATTGTATTCATTGATGACATATTGGTGTATTCGAGGAGTAGACAGGAGCATGCTGAGCATTTGAGGATTGTTTTGCAGCTTATGAGGGAGAAACAGCTATATGCCAAATTTAATAAGTGTGAATTTTTGCTAGATGAGGTGGTGTTTCTGGGCCATATAGTGACTGGAGAGGGTGTACGATGGAGTACCACCCAGGGAAGCCTAATGTGGTGGCAGATGCTTTGAGCAGGAAGTCTCACATTAGTGCAGCTCAGATTCAGGTATTGAGATTGCCTAATTTGATTCAGTTGAGGGCTTTGAATGTGCAGTTGAATCTGGAGCAGGATGGAGCTTTGGTAGCCACTCTGAAGCTTAGACCGATGGTACATGACAGGATCAGGAGAGTGCAGGACAAGGATCCTGCTATGGTGAAATTGATTGAGAAAGTGAAAACTGATTTGAGTTCTGACTTTGAAGTGAGAGATGGGACATTATGGTTAGGGCAAATGTTGTGTGTGCCTGATGTGGATGAATTGAGTCGTGCGATTCTAGAGGAAGCGCATATGGCCACCTATGCTATGCATCCTGGTACTACCAAGATGTATAACACTTTAAAGCAACATTTCTGGTGGCCTGGCATAAAGAAGCAGGTGGCAAAATATGTCTCTAGATGTATGACGTGCCAGTAGGTTAAGGCTGAGCACTAGGCTTCAGGGGGGAAGCTTCATTAGTTGCCTATTCCTGAGTGGAAATGGAAACAAATTACTATGGATTTCATTATGGGGTTGCCTAGGACGCCGAGGCAGCATAATGCTATCTGGGTCATAGTGGACCGGTTAACTAAATCAACCCATTTCTTTCCAGTGAGGGAGAACAATTCTCTTGATCAGTTGGCCCAGAAGTATATGACTGATATAGTGAGAGGGCATGAGGTTCCAGTGTCTGATGTCAGACGGGGATCCCGGTGTTTACTACGAGGTTACGGAAGAGTGCATGATGCTGCTATGGGTACCCGGTTGAATTTCAGCACAACATTTCATCCTCAAACAGATGGGCAGAGTGAGAGGACGATTAAGACTGTTGAGGATATGCTTCGGACGTGTGTATTGGAGTTTAAAGGAGCATGGGATCAGTATTTGGCCTTGATTGAGTTTGCCTATAATAATCACTTTCATAGTGGCATCGGGATGGCACCATATGAGGCTTTATATGGGAGACACTGTCGCTCGCCTCTGTATTAGGATGAAGAGGGTGAGAGAATGATTGAGGGTCCAGAGCTGATTCAGGATACCATGGACAAGGTAAAATTGATCCGGAGCTGAATAAAAGCGGCTTAGGATAGACAGAAGAGTTATATAGATCAACATCAGAGGGAGATGGAGTATAATGTGGGAGAGAAGGTCTTCCTACGAGTGTCACCGTGGAGAGGAGTATTGAGATTCGAGAAAAAGGGAAAGTTAAGCCTTAGGTACATTGATCCATATGAGATCATTGAGCGTATAGGACCTTTGGCCTATAAACTGGCTTTACCGAGTGAGATGTCTCAGTTGCACAATGTCTTCCATGTGAGTATGCTTCGGAGGTATCGATCGGATCCGACACATGTGATACCGACTCAGGAGATTGAGGTAGCTAGCAATTTGAGCTATGTTGAGGAGCCGATCCAGATTGTAGGATCAAGGGTTAAACAGTTGAGGAACAGGGTTATCCCATTGGTGAAAGTCCTATGGAGGAACCACTCAACTGAGGAAGCAACTTGGGAGACCGAGGAGCATATGAGGAGACAATAACCTGACCTGTTCGACCAAGCAGGTATGAATTTCGAGGACAAAATTTTTATTAGGAGGGGAGAATTATAATATCCCATCACCGATGGGAAGGGTAAATTGATCATTTGGGACGGGTTAGGCGAGTGTAAATATACCTCGGCATGTTCATGCATCATATAGGCTCTATATAGATTTGAATGGTAATTTTTGCACATGCACATGACTGTACATGCATTCATGACATTTCCCGGCATATGTGTCTAAATGTAAATTTTGGCATAATATGTGATAATTGTGTTTGAAAAATTGAAAATGAGTGATTTATGTGTGTTTTACATTTTTAGGAAATTTCAGGAATTTTTCTGAAATTTTTCGGGATACTTTTCAGGACAGAAAAAATTGCCAAGTGGGTAATTTTTTGGACATTTGGGTAAGGAGTTATGAAGTTTTAGTATGTTGTCTGATCTTTTTATTGATATAAAGTATGCATTTTTTGGACATTTGGGTAAGGAGTTATGATTTTTCAAAGATTGTGTGACTGTTCAGGGGGTCATTTATGGGCAGAACCTTTGCTTGAGAATTTGAGTTGTTTAGAGATTGAATTTGCTTCCAAGTTATTCATGAAACTTGTAGAAAATGTTTTTATCTTCCTTTGACTTATAGCTTGGAATTTTTGGCATAAGGAATGGAAAGATAGGATTTTTAGTAGAGTGCAGTTACTGCTCATATGGTAGTTTTACTATTTCATTGGGCAGAAACTTTGTTTGTGTTTTTGACCCTCTTAGAGATTGAATTGGATTGGGAAGTCTTCTTGAATATTGTATAAAATGTTTAGAGCTTTCTAATGGTGTATAATGCACCTTATTTGGAGTTATGGGTAAGAAGTTATGAGGATTGGAAGATCACAGTTACTATTCATATGGTCATTTTATGGGCAATAACTTTGAAGTAGTTTTTGGCACCTTTAGAGGTGAGATTGGTTTGTGAGCCCTTCATGGAACTTGTAGGGTTTCTTGTGATCTTTCCAATGAGATCTTGTTTGTAATTTTTGGATAAGTGTGTAAAGAGTTATGCATGTTAGAAATTCAGATGGTGTAAGAGAGGGAAATAAGTACAAACTCTCTTATCTTTTGTTTTGTCCTAAAGCTTCTTTTGCTTATATCTTCGTCATCCGACCTCCGATTGAACTGGTTCTCGAGGCGTCGGATTCATAAGACAATCATATACCTCTCCATGTGGAATTGTGGACTTGTGGGATTTAATTAAAACTTAGGGATTGAAGCAAAGTGGCAATATTCGGACCTATAGACGTTCAACTTGAGTAATTTTTTTGTCTATGGGTTCCTAAGACATAGGGAAATATTTTGTGATGTGAATTATAGAATGGTACCGGGAATTTCATGAACATGCATTGTACACATCTAAATTGCTACATGTGCATTATTTAATATTTCTGATTGTGCATTTGGTAATGTGTGAATATTTTGAATATTATAGAGGCACAGTTGGAACGTAATCCCACGGACGTTGCCGAGACTTCCCGGCATTAGCTCGGACGCTATTTGGTGAGTAACCTAATTGGTTTCTAAATTATTAATTGTTTATAATTTTTCACTTATAACACTGCGGAGAATAATGGAGGGCTTGTGCGTTTGATTATGACTGGATTCTGGACAGGAGGTCCGATGTATTGGGAGAGTATGACATAGAAGTGTGATATGTGATTTTAATGTGATTAATTGTGAACTAATTGGTTGAATGTGATAATTGGGAATGATTGTGATTTGTGATGTTGATATGGTTTCACTTTGACATATGCATTCCATGCATAAAGGCATGATCAATAATTGACAGTTGTGACCGGAGCAGCCACCGAGAGCTTAGAGCTCAACGTAATTGGGCCTCGAGCTCACAGTGATTCAGAGCCTCATGCTTACAGATTAATGCGCCCTTATTGGGACAGATTAGGTGCTCAGTCACGAAACGTAATAAATTG
The DNA here is from genome assembly GCA_029891385.1 of Erythroxylum novogranatense. Taxonomy (NCBI): domain Eukaryota; kingdom Viridiplantae; phylum Streptophyta; class Magnoliopsida; order Malpighiales; family Erythroxylaceae; genus Erythroxylum; species Erythroxylum novogranatense. The sequence continues at coordinate 63,251,837 of CM057226.1, read as the reverse complement.
GAAAAAGGGTCACATATGCATTACATATGCATATGATTGAATGTCTTAATTGAGTGAAAGGCAAAACGCCTTATGTTCATGTGAATAATTGTATTTTGTGTTAGATTTCTTTTGGATGACCTAGTTAGGCATTTTGTGTTAGATTTCTTTTGGAAAATTGTATAGACAGTGAAAAACTGACAGTTATGTAAATTACTCCTTTCATGATATGAAATGAAAAAAATTTATGGTTTCAAAAATTAGTGATTTTCAGTATTGATGCTTTATGATTTGATGCCATGTGAGGTACAGTAGTGATTGTTCATAGTTCACCCATATCGTAGGATATGTATTGGAATGACCTACGGGCGTCCCGGTATATACTCTATGGTAAGGGGGTGCTACATTTAGGTGGTATCAGAGTATGGTTTGACATCTGTTGGGACTAGTCAAATATTTAGGCTTGAATTATTGTGAGAAATGCAGAAACTAATCGGGATTATTGTTTTGTTATAGGTCATCTGTTCTTGGTGATCAGATTGATCAGCCAGCTGACCAGGGATCAGTCGGGGCTAGTAAGGAGTCCTCGGTGACTCGTTTAGAGGAGTTGCCTCCTAGAGTTCCTGTGAGACGGGAGAGGAGGTATGATAGATGCGTGGCGATGGGCGTAGATTTCTATGGCGGCCTGAGACCTGCCGAGGCCGAGGATGGTTGGAAGGGTGAGAGAGTCTTGAACGGATGGACTTTGATTCAGATGAGAGATTTGACTATGCCATATCTCTTTTACAGGGCCCAGCTTATCAGTGGTGGAAGGCTGTCCCGGGCAGTACCATCAGGCCTTGCCTATTGACATGGGAGGATTTCTTGAGGGCATTTAGAGGCAATTACATGCCCAAGGTGTATCTTGAGATGAAGATGCAGGAGTTCATAGAGCTGAAACAGTGTAGGATGACAGTGGCTAAGTATAAGGTGAGGTTCAACGAGCTCATGGGTTATGCTACTGTCTTGATTTCCAAGGAGGCTGATAGGTGCCGGAGGTTTGAGAATGGCCTCAATTTAGAGATTCGCACCAGGTTGGCCCGATCTGATATGGGCACCTTTGTTGAGCTGAGAGTTGCTGCAGTACGAGTTGAGCTGCTGATGAGACAAAGACAGCCGAGGCTGGTCGGGGTCGAGGAAGAGTCAGAGTGATGATCGAGGCGATTCTGCAGAGGGTTTAGCAAGTGTCGAGCAGACTTTCGAGTCACCAGTGGGTCCAGCGATCTGGTTTTAGGCGAGAGGAGGTTTGCATGGGCCGGCGATGGCGATGGTAGAGAATAGGCGATTCCCCAGTTTGTGAGCATTGCGACAAGAGGCGCAGTGGGGAGTGTTGGCGATTGACTAGAGCCTGCCTTAAATGCAGCTCCATAGATCATCAGATCAGGGATTGCCCTGCTACTGTGGGAGCTCAGTCTGCTGTTAATGCGAGATCAGGCATCAATACTACGGTGAAGCAGAGTAGAGGTGGCGGATCCGGGCATAGGGGCCGAGGTAGAGGTCGAGGCAAAGCTGAGGGATCCTTTGTGAGGACTGAGGGTCGGGGCAGCCGATCACAGTCCCAGGCCAGGGTCTACGCCATGACTACGCAGGAGGCCCAGGATTCTCCAGATGTAGTAGCTGGTAAGCTCCTTATTTCTGATGTTGAGGCATTTGCACTGTTGGATCCATGATCCACACATTCTTTTGTTGCACCACATTTTGCATGTAGATTTCATGGAAATAGGGAGATATTACAGTATGGGCTAGAGGTGAGTACACCTCTAGGTAGTACTACTGCATTGGGAGAGGTCTGCAAGGGGTGCTCGATCCAGATTGATCAAACAGTGTTGAGAGCAGACCTTATAGTGTTACCATTGAGAGAGATCGATGTGATTCTGGGTATGGACTGGCTTACTGCCCATAGGGCTATCATGGACTGCTACACCTAGGAGGTTGTCTTAGAGTCTCCTGGTCAGCCTAGAGCAGTGTTCAGAGGAGTTGGTCAGGTAGTGCCAGCCTAGATGATCTCTTTCCTTAGTGCCCTGAGATTGATGCAGGGAGGCTGTGAGGCCTATCTGGCCCATGTTATTGACACTAGAGTCGACCAGAGGCTGCAGGATGTTCCCATTATTAGGGAATTTCCAGATGTGTTTCCTGAAGAGTTACCGGGATTACCGCCGAATCAGGAGATAGAGTTTACTATTGATTTAGTTTCAGGTACTTCTCCTATATCTATACCTCCATATAGGATGGCACCTGTGGAACTGAGGGAGCTGAAGGCTCAGTTACAAGAGTTATTGGAGAAGGGTTTTATCAGGCCCAGTGTCTCTCCTTGGGGAGCTCCGGTATTGTTTGTGAAGAAGAAGGATGGGACTCTGAGATTATGCATCGATTACAGGCAGCTAAATCGAGTGACAGTGAAGAATAAGTATCCATTGCCTAGGATCGATGACTTGTTTGATCAATTGCAGGGAGCTCAGGTGTTCACTGAGCTAGATCTGAGGTCAGGGTATTATCAGCTGAAGATAGCAGAGGCTGATGTGCCTAAGAGTGCCTTCAGGAGTAGGTATGGGTATTTTGAGTTTCTGGTGAGCCATTTGGGTTTACTAACGCCCCGGTAGCTTTTATGGCCTCTATGAATAAGGTCTTTCAGCCCTACCTTGATCAGTTTGTAATTGTATTCATTGATGACATATTGGTGTATTCGAGGAGTAGACAGGAGCATGCTGAGCATTTGAGGATTGTTTTGCAGCTTATGAGGGAGAAACAACTATATGCCAAATTCAGTAAGTGTGAATTTTGGCTAGATGAGGTGGTGTTTCTGGGCCACATAGTGACTGGAGAGGGTATTCAGATCGATCTTAATAAGATTGAGGCAGTGATAAAGTGGGAAGCTCCAAGGAATGTGTCTGAGATTCAGAGTTTTTTAGGATTGGCCGGTTATTACCGGAGGTTTGTCGAGGGGTTTTCATTGATCTCAGCCCCTCTGACAAAATTTCTGAGGAGCAATGCACCATTCAGATGGACTGAGGAGTGCTAGAAGAGCTTTGAGGAGCTGAAACATCGGTTGACCACTACACCGGTGTTAGCTATTCCATCTGGGACTGGAGGTTATGAGGTGTATAGGGATGCTTCCCATCAGGGATTAGGGTGTGTTTTGATGTAGCATGGTAGAGTGATTGCCTATGCCTCGAGACAATTGAGGGCTCACGAGGTAAACTATCCAGTGTATGATTTGGAGTTAGCTGCAGTTGTTTTTGCCCTGAAAATTTGGAGACATTACTTGTATGTTGAGATATTTCAGATTTACACTGATCATAAGAGTTTGAGGTATCTGCTGAGTTAGAGAGTGTTGAATTTGAGGCAGAGGAGATGGATAGAGCTGCTGAAGGATTATGATTGTATGAATGAGTACCACCTAGGGAAGGCTAATGTGGTGCCAGATGCTTTAAGCAGGAAGTTTCACATCAGTGGAGCTCAGATTCAGGTATTGAGATTGCCTAATTTGATTCAATTGAGAGCTTTGAATGTGCAATTGAATCTGGAGCAGGATGGAGCTTTGGTAGCCACTCTGAAGCTCAGACCGATGCTACATGACAGGATCAGGAGAGTTCAGGACAAGGATCCTGCTATGGTGAAATTGATTGAGAAAGTGAAAGCTAATTTGAGTTCTGACTTTGAAGTAAGAGATGGGACATTATGGTTAGGGCAGAGGTTGTGTGTGCCTAATGTGGATGATTTGAGGCGTGAGATTCTAGAGGAAGCGCATATGGCCACCTATGCTATGCATCCTGGAACTACCAAGATGTATAACACTTTAAAGCAACATTTCTGGTGGCCTGGCATGAAGATACAGGTGGCAGAATATGTCTCCAGATGTATGACGTGCCAACAGGTTAAGGCTGAGCACCAGGCTCCAGTGGGGAAGCTTCATTCGTTGCCTATTTCTAAGTGGAAATGGGAACGAATTACTATAGATTTCATTATGGGGTTGCTTAGGACGCCGAGGCAGCATGATGTTATCTGGGTCATAGTGGACCGGCTAACTAAATCGGCCCATTTCTTGCCAGTGAGGGAGAACAATTGTCTTGATCAGTTGCCCAAAAGTATGTGGCCGAGATAGTGAGACTGCATGAGGTTCCAGTGTCTATAGTATTAGACAGGGATCCCAGGTTTACTTCGAGGTTCTGGAAGAGTCTGCAGTCTGCTATGGGTACCCGGTTGAATTTCAGCATAGCATTTCATCCTCAGACATATGGGCAGAGTGAGAGGACGATTAAGACTGTTGAGGATATGCTTCGGGCGTGTGTATTGGAGTTTTAAGGAGCATGGGATCAGTATTTGGCCCTGATTGAGTTTGCCTATAATAATCACTTTCACAGTAGCATCGGGATGGCACCATATAAGGCTTTATATGGGAGACAGTGTCGCTCGCCTCTGTATTGGGATGAAGAGGGTGAGAGAATGATTGAGGGTCCAGAGCTGATTCAGGATACCGTGGACAAGGTAAAATTGATCCGGAGCTTAATAAAAACGGCTTAGGATAGACAGAAGAGTTATATGGATCAGCATCGGAGAGAGATGGAGTATAATGTGGGAGAGAAGGTCTTCCTACAAGTGTCACCGTGGAGAGGAGTACTGATATTCGGGAAAAAAGGCAAGTTAAGCCCTAGGTACATTAGTCCATATGAGATCATTGAGCGTATAGGACCTTTGGCCTATAAACTGGCTTTACCGAGTGAGATGTCTCAATTGCACAATGTCTTCCATGTGAGTTTGCTCTGGAGGTATCGATCGGATCTGACACATGTGATACCGGCTCAGGAGATTGAGTGATCGACGGCTTATCGTTCAATTAAAGAATTGATCCTTAGAAACCGGTCAAATAAAATTTATACCAAGGATTGCAATACAGGATGCAACCTCGGGTCGACTCTCAAGGAACCAATGCACCAATTGATCTTAGACTAGCCTAATGTTTGAATTATGCATGCAATGAAAGCAATAAAGGGGTTTTGATTGATTAATCTAAAATTAAACTAAACTAAAGCAAAGGTAAATATTTTGGGATTTTGAAAAGATAAGGCAATTTAAATTAAATGAGATTGAAAACTATTAATTAAAACTCTCACGAAAATGTGGCTCGGGTCATCATCGTTCAAAATAATATCGGGTTTGAAATCCACTAAGTTTGAAAGCTAAACCTTAACAACTCGTTAAGTCCAAGATTTAATTAATCAACTCGATTAACTAAATCTTGTTAAAACCGATAGTGTATGTATAGAATGATTAATGCAATAAATCAACCAAATAATAACACAACCAACTTAATCAAACATAACTAGGCGATTAAATCAATTAATGCAATCATCCAACCGATATACATGAACTCCATGTATTTAAGAACAACATTCAACAATAATCAATCCATAACATAAATCAAAGTTTAACATCCGATTAAACTATAACCGGATTCAATCCATCATACGATGCATTCTCCAACTCGGAGTTGATACAAAAATATAGCGGAAATCTAAAACTAAGATCGATTACCTGTTAAGCTCACGGAACTCAGACCCTTACTCCATCTTGAAGAGGTGGAGACTTAGCCACGCATCCGCGGCAGAAGAGTCCATCAACTTCTTTGGGCACCGACGCCTTATGACTCGAGCGGTGAAGGATGAATGAATGGTCGTGACGAAATAAAAGCGAGAGGAGAAGATGGTGAAAGTAGGCGATGTACATTGCCTCCAAACAAACTGCAAAACCAGAGAAAACCAAAAACTATTAGACGAGCAGAAAAGCAGAAAAGAAGAAGTTAACCTCGGTGCGGCCACTGTTTTTGCCTAAATGGCAAGATTTTATAGGAGGTTGTGCGGGCGAATCGAAACGATGGATTAATTTCCATTTATAGTGCAGGTTACCCGACATTCGCTGCGGCGAATGGCTATGTAATCCTTGTGGCCGAATGAGTTTAGTCACTCGTCGCATGTGAATAAATTAAATACCATTAATTTCTTTGCGGCGAATGGAGGTCTTAGTTTGCCCAAATGAATCTTGCGGCGTGTTGACTTCTTGAATGTTGACTCCTTTGGTCCTACAAAATACAACCCATTTACGATATCAATTGTCCCGATAAAATTATGCGAGAATTAATGACAATTGACAACAAAATCTTGACAATGTGCAATTTATCAAAACTCAATATGCGGGACCAAAATAAGCATAAAATCATAAATCGAGAGTCAACAAATGCATAATTATTAAAGAAAACGGGCCTAATTTATAGTATAAATTTGGTCGATCAAATCCCCACTTAAACCTTTGTACTCTGAACAAAGCTTATAAGAGTAAAAAAGGTACAAGAGTAAAAGAAAATTCTGCCCATGCTCAAACAACAACCAAAATTGACTCAATCCACTTTATCGAAATTGAGCGCAGCAAATTGAAAGAGTGCTAATAAAACAAACATTGAAAGAATTTAAGCACGTGAGATTGAACAATGAGAGAATCACTCGAGATATGATGTTTACGCTCAACTCACTTGTATAGTAGGGATATTTTCTCTCAATCTACTTAATACATCTCTACCATGAAGCTTGTATCAATTTTATTTCTCCACTACAAGGACTATCAATTTGAAGATCAAGAGGTCTTTAAGGGTTGTAATGAGCGGAAGGCTAAATGAATGGATGATGTGAGAAAAAGAAAAATATGAGCATGACATAAAATGAGGGATCGATGTCGATAATCTATACTGAAACTAGACCTCTACTAAACTATTTTTTTTTTAATCTCATTTTGAGATACTAATCCCATTTTTGGATTCAATACACATTATTATCCCTTTTTTGGAATAAACAAGACTTTTTTTTTGGTTCACTAAAAATAGAACAAACTGACTATTGACGTCATCTGAAAATAATGCATGCAAATGCTCATAGCAAGAAGGCTCAAAGGGCTAGCAAGGAGCGGTGTTTAGGGGTTGGTGTTTGGGGAAAGGGCTGAAAGAAAGAACGCCTCTATCATATCCACAAAATCTAGTCCATCAAGCTTTGAGTAAAAGCGACACAAGTTCTAGAAAGCATGAACTAAGCGGATGCACACATAAAAATATAGAAGAAAATCTTTGGCTCGAATATCCTTCCAACAAGGTTTGTCTCAATGATCAATCTCAAAACTTAAAACTTAAATGCTACCTTGTTAGCATGCTCCCATTTACTTTGTTTTGAAAACTTCAAAAGTTAAAATTTTGCCAAAACCAATTATCGTTAAAGAATGGAGAGCATTTTCACAAAACTCAAGTATCGAGTTTGAAACTTATAAGGGCTTTGCATGCAAGGGCACAAAAGAACGAAAAGAAAATGTTTGATTGAGTCCAAATTTATCGATAAAAGCAACGGGCCCACAAAATTATGCACAAGTTTTAATAGGTGTACAATGCAAAATATAAAGGAACGGCTCCCCACACTTAAACATGGCATTGTCCACAATGAAAAAATAGCGAGGAGCAGAGGAAGCGAAACAAAATAGACAAAAGAAATGTGGATATATCATGAATCTCAAAGCGACAAGTTGCGCAACATGAAGGATTCAAAGAGCTAGCCTAGAACAAAAGATATCGAATAAAAGAAAATACAGCAAAAACAAAAATAACCAGAAGACAGAAAGAACATGCTAAACTAAACAGGAGGATCATCCTCAACGGGCGGTTCGGGAGGGTAGCAACGAGGAGCACGAAAAAAGAAGGTGGGCGGAACTATAGTAAAAGAGTTAGGAGTAGCCGTGGCCGGAGGCGGAACAGGTGGCCAAGGCAGTGGTAATCATGTTCGATTATAGGCGGAAGGTCTCGCGGTCAGCCTCCATTTGAGTCTCAAGACGACGGATGTCCGCTCGAAGCATGGTCACCTCGGGAGAAGCTGAGGCAACTACAGGTGGAGGAGACTCACGAGACGGAACCGCGGAGGGAGCAAGAGGAGGAGGTTTCTCGCTACTGCTAGCATTGTGAGTTTGAGACATGATTCCTGCAATTACAAGTAATAGAAACAAAACTTAACCGTAAAATCATACAGAATCACCCTCCTCGTCGCGACTCACGCTCGGAAGTCACCACGAATCGAGGTCCGCATCCATTAAATCATGACGAATGGGCTTCTTCGTTAGTCATGACAATTATGAAGTTAAATCGCGTGACAGCGATTCTAACCACCACGAAGCGAAACAATACTGCTGGTACCCTAACTAAACATTAAACAACCAAAATGAAAGCGAACAAAGAAAAGAGGCTACGAGTCGATAGTGGAGGAGACTTTGAAGGAGACGACTACGGAGGAATGAGAACAGAGGTGGCGAAGAAACGAGAGAATGAGGGAGAAAAAGAAAGAGGAAGAAGGAGAATAAATAGGTGAGAAGCAAACAAAAGGGCGCGAAAGGAAAAAGACGGAAAGGGTCCTTGGACAAAAGAGATGTCCAACGGTTCAGAGAGTTCGCCGCGATGAGGCAGTTGCTAGCCGCGGTGAATAAAACGCAAAACCTTACATTAGCCGCGGCGAACAGCAAAGTTCGCCACGACGAATCACCCAAAACATCTCACGTATCAACCATTCACTTCAATCTAATCATGCTTTAGTAAACTAGAAAGATCATAGAGCTAACAAAGGGAAATCAAATTATTTACAATGAGCGAAAATCCTACCTAACTACATTTAAGCCTATTGATTGGGTCTTTCCCCCACACTTAAACAATGAATCACAACAATAAAAATTTGCAACAAAAGCAGAGACATATAACAGATAAACAAGTGAGGGAAAGAAGTAACCTGATAATTACGGCGGTTGAGGAGTCCCATGATAGAACTTGAGTAGATGTCCATTGACCAAATCGTCGCCAGCTTTGTTCTGCAAAAGTTCTATCATACCAAAATTATGTACTTTAACTACCACATAAGGCCCTTCCCAACGATGATTGAATTTGCGAGTGTTTGAATGTGAAGCGGGCTTTATACAAGAAACACTTTGTCGCCTTCCTTAAAAGTCTTTCGGAGAAGAATCTTGTCATGTATCAGTTTGGCCTTTTCCTTGTAGAGCCGAGAGTGCTCATATGCTTCAATCATGACTCCTCTAATTCTTGTAGCTGGAGTTTCCTTTCCATTCCGATAGGTCAAAATCCATGTTGCATTGTTTTATTGCCCAATAGGCCTTATGCTCTAGCTCCACGGGTAAATGACAGGCCTTTCCATAAATCAACGGTATGGGGACATTCCTATCGGGATTTATAAGCGATCTGATCACGAGCTTCCTCTAGCAGACTCAATCCTTTTAGAGGCTTGACTATCCTTTCCAAAATGTGCTTAACCTCTCTGTTTGAAACTTCCTTGACCATTGGTTTGTGGGTGGTAGGCGGTAGAGACCTTATGGGTAACTCCAAATTTGGAAAGCAAGTTAGTAATAATCCGGTTGCAAAATGGGTCCCACGATCACTCACCACCTTGGGAATTCCAAATCGACGTAAGATATTGGATTTGAGGAATTTAGTATTGTCTGCGCATCATCTTGTCTAGTGGAGTGCAGCCTCGATCCATTTGAAACATAGTCCACTCTAAGAGAATATACACGAACCCGAACGATGGGGAACGGTCCCATGAAGTCGATACCCCAAACATCAAAGATTTCAGAACATCATTGGTTGTTCGACATCTCATGGCGCTTCCCTAACCCTCAAACGTTGACACTTGTCGACGCTTGCAAAAATGGAAAGAGTCCCGAAAATTGTAGGCGGAAGAATCTCAATCCAAAACTTTTCTAGCTGTTCTTCTAGCACTAAAATGTCCCCAGCACCATGGGTGGCAAGCCGATAGTATGTCATTGAATTCCTCATCGGTGACACATCGATGAATCACTTGGTCACCTGCATATCTTCCAAAGGTAAGGCTCGTCCCAAATGTAATGCCGAGCTTCACTCTTCAATTCGAGCACCCCCGTCATACAGATAGGGGTTAAATTTGTCATTAAGTAATTGACAATATCGCATCTTTGTAAGTACAAGTCGACTTGTACTACCGATAAGTCGACTTGTTCTTGAAAAGTACCGATAAATCGACTTGTTCATTGGATAAGTCGACTTATTCAAGGACTGATCTTTTTATTTGTGCCTAAAAGGCAATCCCTTTAGCGCGTTTATTCACGATCGTATCTGGTGAATGAATAAATAAAGAAAAGGCATAATTCATTAATTTGATGTTCATGAACATTGTTTATGAATTGATTGGATCTTTAATCAGATTAATGAAGTCCATGATATATGACATAGCATGAAGGAAATTATGATGTGATCATACTCACGAGATTCCTATCATGTGCAATTATGTCAAGATATCTAAATTCTCCTAGTCATAGGATTAATGAGGTGGACATCATTAATCCGGATGAATAACACATGTCATATTCCTTGATTGGATCAGCGGTGGATCTCGAAACTGTAAATATGAGATATTTAGAGTTGACATGTGGATGCTTACTAGTGGTAGTAAGTTCATTGGATGACCTGCCATGAGATCATCACATGGATATCTTATCTAGTGTCAGTGATAATCTCATCATAGCAATGGTGCAAGTATCCTTAGACTTGAGGTACTCGAGGATATCTTGAATCTTGATCACGTGCTGACTCCATTCCTTGTTGCCTTCGAGGTAACTCATAGGTGGTGCTTGGGTACAGCTTGAGGTATTCGAAGATAATTGAGTAGCCAATAAAGGATTCACCACTTCTGGATTAGCAGAGGAGATACCCATGGCCTCTTGTCAGGATCATTACTCGGAAATCTCTGGCTAGAGTGAATATGTCATGGAGAGTGTCTTCATGGACATATAGAGTAATGAGTCCTAGGACGAGATCTGTTATCACTTGGGCTAGACTCAGTCTAGTAAGAGTTGACACTTTGACCATACTCATAACCAAGTGGGGTATAGGATGGTGAAAGGACGAATTACACAGTAATTGTACATGGAAGGGTTAGTGATCCGGTTAGTGATGAATACATCAAACCGATTACTTTCCGGTCAATTGGGGTCATGATGTGTTGCTAGATACGCTCATGACTTGCTCGGATTAATTGTTAATCTAAGTGGCCAACATAACCGGAGCCTAAAGGGTCACACGCTTAAGAGTGTTTGAGAGAATCAGAAAATAGTAATTGGACGAGTTCCAATTATGGAAACATTAGGATTAAATAGATCCCAATGGGATTGGGATATGTCCCATGAGATCGCGACATCAATATTGCTAAGAAAGGTTTAGAGTCGTTTGACAAAGGGGCCGGGGTAAGGCCGTAGGACCAACCCAGCTTGATCGATCTTTAGCAATTATATATATTAATTAATTAAGTATATAATTAATTAATATATATAAATATATAGCCATGATTTTCGTTGGAATGGGAGAAGAGAAAGAGATATGGCTTTGAAAAGTAAAAGCATGCTTTCTTTATTCATTAAAGAATGAATGGCTAATATGGCTTACACTTGTCCTTCTCTTATGGTACTCTTTTAAAGGTTAAAAGATACATATATGAAGGCTTGGAAAGGTGTAGTCGACGGGGGCTTATGGGTTGAAAGAAAAGTGAAAACTTAAGTGTTAAGTTTTCTATGAAAATGGTTTTCAAGCTTTCTTCCTTAAGGCACCATGATTTCTCTCTTCTTCCAAATGAATTTTTTCAGGATTTTTGAAATTGTTTCATTGATCATTTCGAGCAATGTACAGAACTGGACAATTTTTGTGAAAATTGTTGGGACTGTTTTGCTTGGCTTGATTGAGTGTGCTTTTTCAGTTCCAATGCCTTGCACCATTTTTAATGTGATTAAAAATGTGTTATCTTGATGTAGTATGATTGCCAAACTGAATTGCTTGAATTTGCTTTTCCAAGAATTTTCGGATGCCTAATTGATCACCTTTGTGTCTCGTTAGTATATTTCATTTTCTTGCTTGTTTTGGCCGTCACAATTTTTGTGACAAGTGCCGGAGTAAATTTGATAATGTATATGCTAGCTAGAGATGCTTAGGATGATAATTTGGGTGTTCTAAATTGTTTGGAAATTAATGAGTTTTGACTCATTTCAAGTTTTCATATAGTTTGACTATTTAAAGGCTTTCATGAATCAATGAATTGTTCATTGATACATCAAATTTATCGAGATATTACCTTAGGCATGTAGGTGTTGTGAATTGGAATTGCATTAATTGAGGAATTAGCCGATTAGAGATTTTAGCAAATTTACGGATAAGTCGACTTGTATGTGAAATAAGTCGACTTGTTCAAATTTTAGGATAAGTCGACTTGTGGATAGAATAAGTCGACTTGTTCAGATCTCGATATAAGTCGACTTGTAGTACCTTATAAGTCCACTTGTTCATAAAGCAGTGAAATAAGTCGACTTGTGTCATACAAGTGGACTTGTGAAATGAAGCGAAGCATAAAGTCGACTTGCATTTGATGAAAGTGGACTTGTGGCATGCTCGAGTTGGATGATGGATGATTATAAGGATTGATTCAATACGATTGATGAAACCTAAATCATTCCATATAGTCTTCGTGACTATAATCCTTGAAATTGGAGTTTAGAAATTGAAATCCCTCCTGGAATATGAAAACTAACGCCTTCCATTAATATGGTAAGAACGAGTTCTTATAGGGTTGGGTTGTTGAGCAAACTCAAGCTCACTCTATCGGATATGTTGAACCATGAAAATAAGATTTTCGGATTAATGGGTTGGTTTTCCTTTGGGCGTTAGTTTGTTGAGCAAACTCAAGGTCAACGTGGACGAGGCGAAATTGGGTAGCATACATCGGATGTATGCGCATCAAAGAGTTGATACCCAATAAAGTGCACACATCAACAAGTTGATAGCACTGATTGATAGTTGTGTCTAAGATGTAATTGGTATATCTGATACCTCCCGAGACATAAGGTGGCTTGTTGGACAAATCCAAGGTCATTCTCAATGTCGGTTATCGATGATACAATTGGTATGACCGATACCTACCGATTGAACTAAGTTATGGCTTGTTGAGCAAACTCAAGGTCACTCTTAGCAATGTCGGATATCGACCCACTAGGACATTATGTCACTTTGTTTCTTTGGATTCGTAAAGAGGGTTATGGATTCTAGGAAACTAGTGGGAGCCATATGCATGTCATGCAAGTCCTTATGATCATGCAGGCATTTCTATTCTATCATTCCTTCTCTCTATCACATTTAGGTTGATTGAAGAAGTCTTTCAGTGTGAATATACGCTTTCTATTCTGGACCGATTTTCTTGATTGGCTAAGGAATCTGAGAATTGTTCTCAGATCCGAGGAACCGATCGTCTAGATGTTCCACTTCCAGATGCACTCTTGCCAATGCTTCGATAAGGATCGAAAAGCATATCGTAAGCATCTAAAGGATGTTGATATGGATACTTGCATTATGCTTGTCTTGATGTCACCAAAGCTGCAGAAGCGACGAGTCCATGGATGCTCACGTTATAGTATCTCATCTTAGGGAGCTGTTTGATGAGTAAGCTCGATGCGAAAGGTTCAAGACCTCGAGGCTTCTCTTCATCACAAAGATGGCTCGAGGACATCTAACATCCAATATGTCCTCAAGATGAATGGCTATATTGAGAGATTGGTCGTCTTAGGATTTGTAATGGATTATGAGTTAAGTAGAGACTTAATTCTGGTTGGATTGTCTGATGGTTATTCACAGTTTGTGTTAAACTATCGGATAAACCAAATATCCACAACAATTCTGGTGATCAACTCCGCCATGATAACGAAAGCGAGCTATCAAGATAGATAGCAAGTGCTAATGGTGGATGCTTCTTCTTCTAGTTCAAAGAAGAAAAAGGCCAAGAAACCAAAGGGAAGTGCCATCAAGGAAAAACCAAAGATTCTGCCCCAAAAGGATTTTGCTTTCATTGTGGCAAGTCTAGCCACTAGAGGCGAAACTGTAAAATCTATCTGGAGTCCCTGAAGCAGTAAAAGGCATCAGATGCCTCTACTCCTTCAAGTATGTTTGTCATTGAGGTTAATACTATTCCTGATCAAAACATATCGGTCATTAATACCGGATGTGGCTCATACATATGAAATGATATGCAGGGCCTCAGGGACAGTAAAAAGCTCATAAAAGGAGAACTAGACCTTTGTGTAGGTAATGGAGCAAGAGTTGCTACATTAGCCGTATGCACTTATGTCTTGTTACTCCCTACTGGGCTTATATTCAAATTGGATGATTGTCATTTTGTACCTGTTTTAAACAAAGAACATATTGTATGTTTTATGTTTAATTAGAGCTGATTTCCATTGGACTTTTAGTAGCAATGGTTGCTATATTAGTTGCAACGGAAAGTTCTATGGTACTGGTACATTATGCAATGGAATTGACATATGAGATATATCATATCCAATTATGAATGTCAATGATGCGAAAAGACATAATCGAGATAATTTAAAATCAACTTACTTATGGCATTGTCGGCTTGGCCATATAAATGAGACACGCATCGCTAAGCTCCATAAGAGTGGATGTTTAGGGTCATTTGATTATGAATCATATGACACATGCGAATCTTGTTTATTAGGCAAGATGACTAAGTTATCCTTTAAAGGAAAGGGTGAACGAAAGAATGGAATATTAGACCTAATACATTGGGATGTATGTGGTCGATGTCCATCCATGCCATAAGTGGTTGTTTTTACTTCATTATTTTTATCGGTGATTATTCACGATATAGGTATCTCAGATGTCGATAAGATACAAATCAAGCATTTGAATAGTTCAAATAATTGAAATGAAGTAGAAAACTAACTTGGTACAAGTATGAATACATTACGATCGATCGTGGTGGAAAATACTTAGACCAACAGTTTTGGATTATCTCGAGATCATGAGATTTTATCTCAAGACACTCCACCTTACACGCATGACACAATGGTGTGGTTGAAAGGAGAAATCGAACCTTGTTAGACATGGTGCGATTGATGATAGGTTTTGCTGCTTTTGGGAATATGCGCTTGAGGCAGTTGTTTACTTGCTAAGCGAGTTCCATCAAAGACAGTTGTGGTTACTCCATATGGAGATATGGACTAACGAAAACCCTATCTTTCTTAGCTGAAAGTATGGGGTTGTCACCTTACGTGAAGCGGAACGCGGTCGATTAGCTTGATGCAAAGTCGACAAGTGTTTGTTCGTGGAATATCAATTCTACCTTCTTTGAGGAACAAAAGTTGTTTGTTTCAAAGCTTGTTGTTTTCTTAAAGAAATAGTTTCTTTTACAAGAAGACAGTGGGAGCAAAGTTGAACTTAGAGAAGTTCAAGATGCTCGAAAAAATGCATATCAACTGCCTGAACTTGAAACTGTAACTCATGTAGATGAGGTAACAGTTCAACCTTCTATTACACACGAATTTCGTAGGTTAAGTAGGATACGCACTGTTCCCGAGAGATATGAATTTTTCGTAAGTGAACAGAATGACGTATTGCTCATATTAGATGATGAGCCTACTACCTATGAAGAGGTTCTGAAAAGTTCAGAGTCTGAAAAATGGCTTTAAGCCATAAAAATCTGAAATGGATTCCATGCATAAACCAAGTATGGACTTTGGTTGTTACACCTGAAGGGATAAAACCCACAGGGTGCAAAGGGGTTTTTAAGAAGAAAACCAACATGGATGGTAATCTGATTACCTATGAAGCAATGATTCCGGTTAAAGGATTTCGTCACAGACAAGGAGTTGACTATGACGAAACCTTCAGCCCCGTAGCAATGCTTAAATCCATTAGGATACTCCTAGCCATTGCCGCTCATTATGATTATGAAATATGGCAAATGGATGTGAAGATAGCTTTCCTGAGAGGAAATCTACCCGAGGATGTGTATGACACAACCTGAGGGCTTCACTTCCATCGATGGCAAAATGGTATGCAAGCTTCAGAAATCCATTAATGGATTAAAGCAAGCTTCCAGGAGTTGGATTATCCGTTTAGTTGAGTCAATCAAAGAGTTTGATTTCTCACAAAATTCGGATGATCATTGTGTGTATAAGAAGGTTAATGGGACTGCAATCGTATTCCTTGTGTTGTATGTAGATGACATACTGTTACTCGGAAACGATGTCTCTATCTTTGTCGATTAAAATTTGGTTGTCAAACAATTTGCCTTGAAAGACCTTGGTGAAGCAACTTATATCCTTGGGATATAGATTTATAGAGATAGATCAAAGGTTGCTTGGTCTTTCACAAGCATCGTACATAGATGAGATGCTAAAGAGGTTTAGCATGAAACGATGCTATGTACGAAGCCCGATGTATCGAATGCTCTAAATGTTACGGCGCGATACCAATCGGATCTGGTGAGGTCATTTGGTGATCACGAGAATATCCTCAATACTTGCGAAGCACTAAGGATGTTTTCTTGATGTTTGGAGATGGAAATCTCCATGTGAGCGAGCATTCGGATGCGAAGATCTAATATGATAAGGATGATTACGAATCACAATCAAGTTATATACATTCACACCGAATAGCGAGGCGATCGGTTGGAAAGAGTTCAAACAAGAGAGGATGCTGATTCAACAACCGAGGCGAGTACATGCCGCATGAGATGTGCAAAGGAAGCGGTTTGGATCAAAGTTCATTCTTGAACTTGATCTCGTCCCTAGTGTGGTGGGCCCATAGGATTGTATTGTGATACAATGGGGCTAATCTTGTGACAAAGGAACCAGGTCTTATCGACGATCCGAACTCGTACTCCGCCGATTCGGGAGATCATTAGTCGATCTTGATAGAGAGAATTCCCACAGAGCAAAGTGTTGCTGTTCCATTGACAAAGCCATTGTCACAGGAGAATTGCGATTCTCATGGACTCGCTTATGGTATTGGATACTAAGGCGATTGGCTTTAGGTCAAGTGGGAGATTTGTAAGTACAAGTCGACTTGTACTACTGATAAGTCGACTTGTTCTTGAAAAGTACCGATAAGTCGACTTGTTCATTGGATAAGTCGACTTATTCAAGGATGGTACTGTTTATTTGTGCCCTAAAGGCAATCCCCTTTAGCGTGTTTTATTCACAGTCGTATGCAGACTGAATGAATAAATAAAGAAAAGGCATAATTCATTAATTTGATGTTCATGAACATTGTTTATGAATTGATTGGATCTTTAATCAGATTAATGAAGTCCATGATATATGACATAGCATGAAGGAAATTATGATGTGATCATACTCCTGAGATTCCTATCATGTGCAATTATGTCAGTATCTAAATTCTCCTAGTCATAGGATTAATGAGACCGGACATCATTAATCCGGATAGACTAACACATGTCATATTCCTTGATTGGATCAAGCGGTGGATCTCGAAGCGTAAATATGAGATATTTAGAGTTGACATGTGGATGCTTACTAGTGGTAGTAAGTTCATTGGATGACCCGCCATGAGATCATCACATGGATATCTTATCTAGTGTCGGTGATAATCTCATCATAGCAATGGTGCAAGTATCCTTAGACTTGAGGTACTCGAGGATATCTTGAATCTTGATCACGTGCTGACTCCATTCCTTGTTGCCTTCCGAGGTAACTCATAGGGTGGTGCTTGGGTGCAACTTGAGGTATTGAAGATAATTGAGTAGCCAATAAAGGATTCACCACTTGGATTAGCAGAGGAGATACCCATGGCCTCTTGTCGGGATCATTACTCTGAAATCTCGGCTAGAGTGAATATGTCATGGAGAGTGTCTTCATGGACATATAGAGTAATGAGTCCTAGGGCGAGATCTGTTATCACTGGGCTAGACTCGCCTAGTAAGAGTTGACACTGACCATACTCATAACCAAGTGGGGTATAGGATGGTGAAAGGACGAATTGCACCAGTAATTGTACATGGAAGGGTTAGTGATCCGGTTCGTGATGAATACATCAAACCGATTACTTTCCGGTCAATTGGGGTCATGATGTGTTGCTAGATACCGCTCATGACTTGCTCAGATTAATTGTTAATCTAAGTGGCCAACATAACCGGAGCCTAAAGGGTCACACGCTTAAGAGTGTTTGAGAGAATCAGAAAATAGTAATTGGACAGAGTTCCAATTATGGAAACATTAGGATTAAATGGATCCCAATGGGATTGGGATATGTCCCGATGAGATCGCGACATCAATATTGCTAAGAAAGGTTTAGGAGTCTTTTAAAGATCGGGGCGATAGTAGTCGTAGGACCGACCCCAGTTTGACTGGAATGCTTTAGCAATTATATATATTAATTAATTAAGTATATAATTAATTAATATATATAAATATATAAGTGTGCACGTTGGTTTTGGAGAAGGAAATGATAAGCTTTGACTTTTCAAAGCTTATTACTTTAATCATTTAATAAGTAAATGGTTATTAACCCTTACACTTGTCAACTTCTCTTGGTTAGCCTTTTTAATTGTTAAAAAGACATATAAGAGGGCTTGAAGGTGGGGGTGGCCGAATGGATGCGTGGAGGAGAATAAGAAATTGAAAGCTTAAAGGTTAAGCTTTGCTTTTGAAAAGAGTTTCATTTCTTCTTCTTCATCAAGCCATCATTGATTCTTCTCTTCTCAAGGCAAGGTCCAATGTGAATCTCAAGCTCTCCGGATGGAGGTAAGGTCTAGCAGCCTTTATTACATTCTAGCTATTCTGGGTCAAAGGGTTTGATCCGGTTAGGTTTCTCGATCTCTGCGTGGATCACCTTTAGAGATAGTCTCTTTTGGCTATTTAGGTTTATGTCTTCATACGGATACGGATCACAGGTTTGGGAAGGACCCGGGAACCAAAAATTTTTGTTTTCCACTGCCGGTACATGTGATGTACCTCCCGGGATTTTCCTACACATACCAAGGCTCCTTGAGAACTGCGGCACACAGGACAGAATCCGGAAAAGAATCACAAGTCAGATTGGAAGAGTCCACTCCTTTAGTATCTTGTGGTAGATCCGCTTTCGGATGGTCGACTACTTGGTTTCTTTGCCACCTCGATCTTTAATCTCAATATCAAACTCTTGAAGGATCAAAGTCCAACGGATCAATCTGGGTTTCGATTGTGGCTTCGTCAAGAGGTACTTAACAGCTGCGTGATCGGTGAAAATGATGACATGGGAATTGAGGAAATACTGCCGGAATTTTTCTAATGCGAAGATTATTGCAAAGAGCTCTTTCTCAGTTGTGGTGTAGTTGGCTTGAGCTGGATCTAAAGTTCTGGACGCGTATGCAATAACTCGAGCTAACTTCTCTTCATGTTGTCTAACATGGCTCCCACAATAATTGGAAGCATCACACGAAAGTTCAAAAGGCAAATGCCAAACAGGGGCAACCAGAATAGGAGGGGAAATGAGTTTGGCTTTAAGTGTATCAAAAGCCTTTTGGCATGAAGCATCAAACTCAAATTTCTCATCCTTTTGCAAGAGTTTTGAAAGAGGAAGGGCGATTTTGCTAAAATCCTTAATAAATCGCCTGTAAAATCCTGCATGACCTAGGAATGACCTGATATCACGGACGCAAGTAGGATAAGGCAGGGAAGATATGACTTCGATTTTAGCTTTATAACTTCAATTCCTTTCTTTGAAATCAAATGTCCAAGCACAATACCCTCATTTACCATAAAATGGCATTTTTGAAGTTAAGGATAAAGTTCTTCTCGATGCATCTCTTAAGAACTTTAGTCGAGTTAAAGAGACAGAATCGAATGAATTGCAGTGACTGTGAAGTCATCCATGAAGACTTCCATACTTTCTTCAAAAATCGCGAGAAGACAGCCATCACACAACGCCGGAAGGTGCACCGGGGCATTACATAAACCAAAAGGCATCCTGCGATACGCAAAGGTGCGAAGGACAAGTAAATGTGGTCTTATCTTGGTCCTCGGTGCAATGGGTACCGGAAGTACCCGAGAAACCATCTAAGAAACGATGAACGCGATTTCCGGCTAGCCTTTCTAGCATCGATCGATGAATGGCAAGGAAAATGGTCCTTCAGTGGCGTCCTTTAATTTACGATAGTCAATACAAACTCACCACTTAATTTTGCACTCTAGTAGGGATGAGTTCATCCTCTCATTTTCACCACAGTGATCCCGCTCTTTTGGGAACCACATGAGCAGGGTGACCCATTCACTTTGTCGAGATGGGATAAATAATCCCAAAGACTTAACAACTTTGTGATTTCCTTTTCACTACATCCGAGATTAGCGGGTTCAATCTTATTTGGGTTGCCTTACCGTCTTGGAACCCTCATTCAACAATATCCTATGAGTGCAAAGGGCGGGCTAATCCTGGTATGTCTCGCTAATGACCACCTATAAGCGCTTATGCTCATCAACACTTTCAAAAGTTGCTTTTCTTGAAGCTCGGATAATGAATTTGCAATTATGACTAGTAATTTATTATTGGGCTCGTAAAAGCGTATTTCAATGAGTGAGGTAAGGGCTTTAGTTCTAACTCGGGGTTGTAAAATGGAAGGACCAACTTAGGAAGCTCAAGGAGAAAAGGTTTCTGCATTTTACGGACAATTGAAAGAATCAATCAAGAATTCTCTTGGATGCCGCGAACACAATTCAAGATTAGGCGACTTATCGTGCGAGATCCTCATCGAGTCCGAATGAGTAGAAAGAACGCTAAGCATGTTGACTCCAAGGAGTGAGTAATCCTCATGTGGGTGTTTCATGGCTTCGTACATCTTTGAAGCTTATTGATCGATCACCTACCTCCATGGTAATCTTCCTTCCATCATATTGATATTTGTACCACCGTCCGAAGGAAGGGTCGGCCAAGAATCAAAGAAGTGTCCTGCACAACTTCAGAGGTCATGTCCAACACGTAAAAATCGGCAGGAAACACTAAACCTTTCACTTGGACTAAGATGTCCTCGATGATTCCCAGTGGATGTCGGAATGATCTATCAGCCAACTGTAAGACTACCGAAGTAGGCTTTATGCTCTTAACGCCCAGGGCTTCATAGACAGATTTCGGCATTACGTTAATTGCCGCTCCCAAATCCAATAATGCTCTCCCAATTGTTACCTTTCCTATAACACAAGGAATGGTAAATGAGCTTGGATCTTGGCACTTTACTAGGATTTGGGGCTTAAATAAAGCCGACACATTTGAACTCACCTGGACACGTTCATTAGGCCTAAATTTTTGCTTGTTTATGCACAAATCCTTCAGGTACTTGGCATAAGCCGGCACTTTCTTAATCAAATCCAGTAGGGGCACGTTGACTTCAACCTTCCCAAACAGGTCAATGATTTCTTTTTCGTGTTTGAGCTCATTGACTCTCTTGCTCATCGATCTGAGTTCGGAAAGGAGGTCCTTTAAGTTGACTTCCTTCTTGGCTGGTTCATTTCGCCGATTTATCCTTATCGACTCTTCTTCTGAAATGCTCGATGATTGCTCTTTATCCTCAATTGTTGATTGCTTCTTGTTCCTCAACAATTCTTCTTGCAATCACTCTCGATCGCACAGCTTGCTTCTCTCTCACTTGAGGCGCTTCTTCAACCTCAATTTCCTCGGTGCATTCTTCTTCTTCAGGAATGTCGAAATGCACTTTCTTTCCACTCCTCAACTCAATTGCATTTAAACTCTTGAGTTTATTACCGTGTTGGAGGAATGGATCCTTTGCTCGAGCTTGGTTGTCACTCAAATTATTAGACAATTGGGTGACATAGGCGTTCATGTTCTCGGCCTTGGTCTCCCATTGCTCCATGCGTTTCTACAAGGCACTAAAGCGGGCAGCATTCTTAGCGAGTCTGTTGGATGAGGTTCGCGATGGCGTTGAATTGATTTCTTTGTGGAAGTTCGTTCCTCTTTCATCAACGTCATCATACCATGCGAAGCTGATTAGTGTCCTCTTTTGGTGGTCGTGGTTGCACCGTCAACGCTTCTTGATCGGAAGCTGGTTTGTAGATGGTCCACCTCCACTCCTTTGTTGAAAACGGTTGGGTGCTCTTCCTTCATTATTCCTCCAACTGAAGTTAGGATGAGATCTCCATCCTTCGTTATATGTGTTGAGCACGGTCCCACTTAGAATTTTGTCCGCCTGGGTAAACAATGGACACTTCTTCATACCTTCCGGACGGACATCGGAAATGTGCATCACCGATCCACAAGATTCGCAACTAGGTGCGACGATTCGATGGAAGGCGATGGGCGATGCACATTCGATTCTTAAGCTCGGTAGTGATCGAGGATAGCCGTGAAGTTATCCTATGCTCGAGAATCCACCTTCGATTCGGGCTTTCCATACTCTTAGTTTGAGCCGTCATGGCTCCTACTTCATTCACATTCCCGGAATCTCGACATTATATTGCTTGATGATTTAGGGCCATCCTCTTGATCAAGGCCCGTGCTTGGTGCGGTGAGGTCAATCAACGAACCTCCGACGCAAAGATCCAACATTCCCTTTCCCGATTTTTCACCCCATCGTAAAAATATTGAACCAATTGTTCATCGTGGATCCGATGATGGGGGCACCGAGATAACGAGATCTTGGAATCTGCTTCCAAAAGTCATATAAGGATTCGTCGTAATCTCGCTTGGCGGAATAAATCTCTTTTCGCATCGACGAAGTCCTCGAGGCTGGAAAATATTTTTCCGTGAAAGCTTTCCATAAGTTGGCCCAACTATGATAGGCATTCACGACATGCCTTGGGAGGCTCATGTACCACTCCCGGGCCTTTCCTTCTAACGACAAGTGGAATACCTTCCATAGCACCTGGTCCAGATGTGCTCCTACAGGCTTCATACTTTGACAGATCATTGTGAGGGCCCAAGATGCATGTAGGGTCCTCTCCGCCAAACCGTGAAATTTGGGTAGGAGTTAATCAATAAACCTTTAACTTCAAATTTACGTCGAAGTTAGGGCGACAGACGATGAAAGGATCGTAGTTTACGTCCGGGTTGTAGCTTCTCGGATGGTTCTCGTCGATGTTTGCATTGTTGTCATCTACGCGTTCTCGGTCACCGTTAAGACCGTGATCTCCATTTCGGGTGGTTGACCGGGATATTCTTAGTGTTCACCATCACAGATTCTAGTCGATCTAGTGTCTAAGTCTTTCTTGCTCTCTTGTTTTTCCTAAGTTGTCTAAGGTGTCGCTCAATTTCAGGTTGAAAATGAACTAGCCTAAGTCTACGGGGCATGCACAAGAGAAGTT
The DNA here is from genome assembly GCA_029891385.1 of Erythroxylum novogranatense. Taxonomy (NCBI): domain Eukaryota; kingdom Viridiplantae; phylum Streptophyta; class Magnoliopsida; order Malpighiales; family Erythroxylaceae; genus Erythroxylum; species Erythroxylum novogranatense. Next base: position 63,228,620 of record CM057226.1, on the reverse strand, counting down.
CACCTAAGATAGCTCACTAAAGCGACGGCGGATATGAAGCTTCAATTCACTCGGGTTATTGCGGCGTATAGAAACTCGCTGCGGTGATCGAATAAAATTATAAGTTTTGCTGCGGCGAATATATGAACTCGCTGCGGCAACTAATGAACTCGTTGTGACGAATGATGAACTCGTCACAGCCAAGAAGCACAGACCAGCAAAGCAAACGAAATTAACTTAAAATTAAGCACAAATAACAAAAACAATCAGGATAAACACTTAAAAGAAAGCAGAATGAAATCACAAACAGGAATAACACTAAAAACACTTAAGTAGAACAGAAATTAAATAAAATTATGCAATGCAAACAAAATGCAACGACAAAAATTAAAATCAAAACAAACACTGGCTAACCTAGAGAACCAATTAATTTGATTCCCCGGCAACGGCGCCAAATTTGATCGGCGACTTATCGTTCAATTAAAGAATTGATCCTTAGAAACCGGTCAAATAAAATTTATACCAAGGATTGCAATACAGGATGCAACCTCGGTTCGACTCTCAAGGAACCAATGCACCAATTGATCCTAGACTAGCCTAATGTTTGAATTATGCATGCAATGAAAGCAATAAAAGGGGGTTTTGATTGATTAATCTAAAATTAAACTAAACTAAAGCAAAGGTAAATATTTTTGGGATTTTGAAAAGATAAGGCAATTTAAATTAAATGAGATTGAAAACTATTAATTAAAACTCTCCTAAAAATGTGGCTCGGGTCATCATCGTTCAAAATAATATCGGGGTTTGAAATCCACTAAGTTTCGAAAGCTAAACCTTAACAACTCGTTAAGTCCAAGATTTAATTAATCAACTCGATTAACTAAATCTTGTTAAAACCGATAGTGTATGTATAGAATGATTAATGCAATAAATCAACCAAATAATAACACAACCAACTTAATCAAACATAACTAGGCGATTAAATCAATTAATGCAATCATCCAACCGATATACATGAACTCCATGTATTTAAGAACAACATTCAACAATAATCAATCCATAACATAAATCAAAGTTTAACATCCGATTAAACTATAACCGGATTCAATCCATCATACAGTGCATTCTCCAACTCGGAGTTGATACAAAATATAACGGAAATCTAAAACTAAGATCGATTACCTGTTAAGCTCACGGAACTCGACCCTTACTCCATCTTCAAGAGGTGGAGACTTAGCCACGCATCACGGCAGAAGAGTCCATCATCTCTTTGGGCACCCGACGCTTCTTTCATGACTCGAGCGGTGAAGGATGAATGAATGGTCGCGACGAAATAAAGGCAGAGGAGAAGATGGTGAAAGTAGGCGATGTACTGCTGCCTCCAAACAAACCGCAAAAACCAGAGAAAACAAAAACTATTAGACGAACAGAGAAAACGAGAAAGAAGAAGTTAACCTCCGGTGTGGCGCACTGTTTTTGCCCTAAATGGCAAGATTTTATAGGAGGTTGTGCGGGTAGGTCGAGCACGATGGATTAATTTCCATTTATAGTCCAGTTACCCGACATTCGCTGCGGCGAATGGCTGTAATTCGCCATGGCGAATGAGTTTAGTCACTTTCGTCGCAGTGAATAAATTAAATACCATTAATTTCTTTGCGGCGAATGGAGGTCTTGGTTAGCCCAATGAATCTTGCGGCGTGTTGACTTCTTGAATGTTGACTCCTTTGGTCCTACAAAATACAACCCATTTGCAGTATCAATTGTCCCAATAAAAATTATGCAGAATTAATGACAATTGACAACAAAATACTGACAATGTGCAATTTATCAAAACTCAATGTGCAGGACCAAAATAAGCATAAAAATCATAAATCAGGAGTCAACAAATGCATAATTACTAAAGAAAACGGGCCTAATTTATAGTATAAATTTGGTCCAATCATTGAGGTAGCTAGCAATTTGAGCTATGTTGAGGAGCTGATCCAGATTGTAAGATCAAGGGTTAAACAGTTGAAGAACAGGGTTATCCCATTGGTGAAAGTCCTATGGAGGAACCACTCAACTGAGGAAGCAACTTGAGAGTCCGAGGAGCATATGAGGAGACAATATCCTCACCTGTTCGACCAAGCAGGTAAGCATTTCGAGGATGAAATTTTTATTAGGAGGGGAGAATTGTAACATCCCATCACCGATGGGAAGGGTAAATTGGTCATTTGGGGGGTGTTAGGCGAGTGTAAATATACCTAGGTATGTTCATGCATCATATAGGCTCTATATAGATATGAATGGTAACTTTTACACATGCGCATGATTGTACATACATTCATGACATTTCCCGGCATATGTGTCTAAATGTAAATTTTTGTGAAATATGTGATAATTGTGTTTGAAAAATAGAATAGGAGTGATTTACGTATGTTTTACATTTTTAGGGAATTTCAAGAATTTTTCTAGAATTTTTCGGGGTACTTTTTCAGACCGGAAAAATTGTCAAGTGGCAGACGGATTGGGTTCTGGTACTGGAAAAGATTGTCCAATGGCACTGAAAAATTGGTTACATGATTTTAGGAATTTTTGCTATGAGCCATTGGAATTTGGAGTAGAAATTTCATCGTTTTTGGAAACTGACCGGTAGAAGAAAACCGGGACAAGTGGCAAGTGACACATGTCACTTGCCTACTTAGTCTTTAACTTGGGTTTTATATTATTAACCTAAGCAATTCTCGATGCTTCATTTAGGAAGAGGTAAAAGCTTTTGAAAGTGAAAGTCTCCTTCCTTCTCACCCGTAGCTTCCATCTTCCTCTCCTTCTTCTTTGGTTTTCTCTTCCTTCTTTGAAATTGCTACTCTCCTTATCTACCTAAAGTGCTTCCTTATCATATATCCAAGCCTAAGCCTCCTGCACCCCTTAAAAATGGTGATTTTCGTATATGTGTGAAGTGAAGTGAAGGAATTGGTGTTAGTTGGAGGGATTTGAAGAATTTAAAGCTTGAAGTTTATTTAGGTGAGAACTTATATTTATGTTCTTTAATTTGGTAGTTAGAAGCATTTATTGTGATTAATTGTGCATTAATTTCATAAAGATTGTGGTTGGATTGTTTGGGTATAAGTGTAAGTATGTGTGAGGATGAATGATGACTATGCTGTGGATTGGTTTTGATGTTTGAATAATGTTAGATAAGTGGTCAATTCAAGTAAAAATATGGTGTGTTGTGTACTGCCAAATCTTGGCTATTTATTCAAGTGAATGTTTAGATGAACTTGGGGCTGAATTGGAGACTAAATTGGATGCTTATTGATGTAGGATTGCTGTTAGAATGAAATAAGTTGAGTTGGATATGAAATCTGGAAAATGTTACTTTGTGTAGGTTTCAGATTTTTGCTCATAACTTTTGATATGGTTGTCCGATTGAGATGAGCTTTGGCTTAAATTAAACCTAAAAAATATGGATAGATTTCATATGAAGGAAGTTTTGTCCAATTATGGCTTTAAGGGTTTTAAATTTGGCATGGAAAGTGAGTTGTAGGTGCTGTAGGAACAGTAATCCGGACCTTGAGACCTGAAACTTTGATGATTTTGTTTTAGTTGATTTGGATTGAATTTGCTAATTTGGTCTTCATGAAAGTTGAATTTTTGTGTTAGCTTTCTAACGCCACTAATTATGAATTTTTTTGATTTGTACGTTGAAAGTTATGGTGTGTTAATGTTCAGATAGTCATTCAGATGAAAATGTGTTTTGTGTGTAAGTGACTCTAAGTGCATAGGTTTTGTGTTTTCCATGTTCTGATATTAATTTTGGACTATTAAGTGTGAAATTGGCTCAAGTGATCTTCTGGAAAGTTGTACAGGATTGTTGTAGCTTTTTAATGAGGTATTTTATGGGAATTTTGGATGTAAGGATTGTTAGATATAAATTTGTAAAGTTTTTTTATGGTTTAGGTTAAATGTTGATTTCATAAACCCTAACAGGACAGCCACATTAATGGGAGGATTTGACCTAATTAGAGAAGGAATTTTGTTTTAGGTCCTTCTTGAGAATTGTGGTATATTGTCTAAGATTTTTATTGCTATATGGTATGGAATTTTTCGCTAAGCAGATGAAAAGTTATGATTTTGGAAAAGTGCTGCACTGTTTTGGTAAATGTGTGACTAGGCAGTATCTTTGAATGCATATTTGACACCCTTAGAGGTGTTATTAAATTTCAAGCTCTTCATTAAACTTGAATATGGTCTTGTTATGTTTCCATCACCACTAAGTATGAAATTTTTTTATATCTAGGTTGAGAGTACTGATCTGTTGACTTTTGGGTGTTAATATGCTTAGTGCCGGAAAATGTGTTAAGTATAAGGTTTGTGGTGATTGTGCATTGAAGCTAAATTATGGACTGTTGTGATGTTAATTAGCTCAAATGGTCTTCTGGAAAGTTGTATAAGAAAGTTTTAGCTTTAAAATGGTGCATAATATGCTATTTTTAGATGTACGAATTGTGAGTTATGGATTTTGCAAGAATGAATCTGATTTAGGTCATCTGTTAGTTAAGAAGCTTTAACAGGGCAGCCACCGTCATGGAAGAAATTGACTTAGTTAGAAATGTAATTGGCTTCCAACTCCTTCATGAGAGTTGTAGTATGTTGTCTGATCTTTTTATTTATGTAAAGTATGCATTTTTTGGACATTTGGGGTAAGGAGTTATGATTTTTCAAAGATTGTGTGACATTTCAGGGGGTCATTTATGGGCAGAACTTTTGCTTGAGAATTTGAGTTGTTTAGAGATTGAATTTGCTTCCAAGTTATTCATGAAACTTGTAGAACATGTTTTTATCTTTCTTTGACTTATAGCTTGGAATTTTTGGCATAAGGAATGGAAAAATAGGATTTTTAGTAGAGTGCAGTTACCGCTCATTTGGTAGTTTTACTGTTTCATTGGGAAGAAACTTTGTTTATATTTTTGACCCTCTTAGAGATTGAATTGGATTGGGGGTCTTCTTGAATATTGTAGAAAATGTTTATAGATTTCTAATGGTGTATAATGCACCTTATTTGGAGTTATGGGTAAGAAGTTATGAGGATTGGAAGAACTCAGTTACTGTTCATATGGTCATTTTATGGGCAGTAACTTTGAAGTAGTTTTTGGCACCCTTAGAGGTGAGATTGGTTTGTGAGCCCTTCATGGAACTTGTAGGGTTTCTTGTTATCTTTCCAATGAGATGTTGTTTGTATTTTTTAGATAAGTGTGTAAAGATTTATGCATGTTAGAAATTCAGATGGTGGAAGAGAGGGAAATAAGTGCAAACTCTCTTATCTTTTGTTTTGTCCTAAAGCTTCTTTTGCTTATATCTTCGTCATCCGACCTCCGATTGACCTGGTTCTCGAGGCTTCGGATTCATACGAAAATTATCTACCTCTCCATGTGGAATTGTGGACTTGTGGGATTTAATTGAAACTTAGGGATTGAATCAAAGTGAGAGAATTGATTAAATTTTTGGCAATATTCGGACCTATAGAGGTCCAACTTGAGTAATTTTGGTGTCTATGGGTTCCTAAGACATAGGGAAATATTTTATGATGTGAATTATAGAATGGTACCGGGAATGTCATGAACATGCATTGTACACATCTAAATTGCTACATGTGCATTATTTAATATTTCTGATTGTGCATTTGGTAATGTGTGAATATTTTGAATGTTATAGAGACACAATTGGAACGTCATCCCACGGACGTTGCTGAGACTTCCCGGCATTAGCTCGGAATCTATTTGGTGAGTAACCTAGATGGTTTCTCAATTATTAATTGTTTATAATTTTGCACTTATAACACTGTGAGAATAATGGAGGGCTTGTGCGTTTGTTTATGAATGGATTCCGGATGGTAGTTCCGATGTATTAGGAGAGTATGACATAGAAGTGTGATATGTGATTTTAATGTGATTAATTGTGAACTGATTGGTTGAATGTGATAATTGGGAATGATTGTGATGTTGATATGGTTTCACTTTGACATATGCATTTCATACATAAAGGCATGATTAATAATTGACAGCTGTGACCGGAGCAGCCACCGAGAGCTTAAAGCTCAACGTAATTGGGCCTTGAGCCCACAGTGATTCAGAGCTTCAGGCTCACCGATTAATGCGCCCTTATTGGGACATATTAGGCGCTCGGTCACAACAACGTAATAAATTAGAAAAAGGGTCACATATATGCATATGATTGAATGTCTTGATTGAGTGAAAGGCAAAACGCCTTATCTTCATGTGAAGAATCATGTGGTACTTCTGAATAGGCTATTATGATATAAATGTGATTTGTTTGACTATGCATGAATTGGGTGAACCATCGATGATGGTTCCTCACTAAGTTCGCAAACTCACCCAAAATTGCAAATTATTTTTCAAAACCGACAGAGTAGACTCCTAGCTCTAGAGAGACTTTTCCTGCCGTGTAGATCGTGTTGGCAAGAGAAGTCATGGCTCACAGGTCGTCAGCTAGCATTTTTTAGGGATGACCTAGTTAGGCATTTTGTGTTAGATTTCTTTTAGAAAAATGTACAGACAGTGAAAAACTGACAGTTATGTAAATTACTGCTTTGATGATATGAAATGAGAAAAATTTATGGTTTCAAAAATTAGTAATTTTCAGTATTGATGCTTTATGATTTGATGCCATGTGAGGTACAGTAGCGATTGTTCATAGTTCACCCTTATCGTAGGATATATATCGGAATGACCTACGGGCGTGTCGGTATATACTCTATGGTAAGGGGGTGCTACAATGTTGACCATGGGCTTGTCTAATAGTAGCATGGTGTTTGTTGTATTTTGAAACAATTTCTGGATTAATGTGAATTGAAATGGGTTCTTTAGGCTTCTTAATGATTATGGAGGATTTGCATAGCTTTAAATGAGGTATGGTGTATTGTGTTCGGATGTGGGAATTGGAGAATGTGGATGATAGAAGTGTTTGTGCAGGTGCTGTAAATTGTGTGGGTGATTGAAGAAATATGGATAGTTGAAGTTTGGGGGAGGTGCTGTCAAAATGCCAATTATGGGCAGAAAGTTTGAGTGAAGTTTTGTCCCTCATAGAGTTAGAATTTGACCAAAAAGTCTTCTTGAAGATTGTAGTTTAGGTTTTGATCTTTTCATTGATGTATAATATGTTATTTTTTATTTGGAAATTGGAAGATATGAAATTTTAAAGCTTGGATGTGGTAAAGGATGACAAATTTCTGGCAAAAACTTTGATTGAAAATTTGACCTAGTTAGAGGTTGAAATTGCCTTTAAGTGCTACATGAAAGTTTTAGATTATGTTTTGATCTGTCCATTGAAGTAAAGTATGGAAATTTTGGACCATGGAATGTGAAGTTATAATTTTTAGAAGTTTCTGTTACTGTTTGGCATGATCATCAGTGGACAGAAACTTTGAGTGGCTTTTTGACTCCCCTAGAGGTCAAATTGATTTTTCTGTACTTCATGAAAGTTGTAGATTGCATTTTGATCTTTTCATTTATATAAAGTATGACATTTTTGGAGTTGAAAGATAGAAATTTTAGAAGTTGTTATATTGTTTAGGGAGACTTAAATTGGACAAAAATTTTGAGTGGGATTTTGACCCCTTTAGAGACGGAATTGATTTTTGAGTTCTTCGTGGAAATTGTATCTCTTTCTTTTATCTTTCCATTGATACTAAATTTGAAATTTTTTTAGTTCTAAGCCATAAGTTGTGAATTTTAGAAGTTGGAAGGTCGGAAGAAGAGAAGGGGAAGCGTCCCTCGAGAGGGCCAGCAGCCGCGCTCGCTCGGCCTCGCCCCCTCGCTTGGCCTCTCCCGCGCTCGCTCGGCCTCGCCCCTTCGCGAGTGCGATCTCCGATTTGGAATTTTTCCTCATCCAACCTCTCTCCATTCTTTTGGCCATAACTTTTTTGTCCGACCTCCGATCGACCTGATTTTTGAAGAATTGGATTCCTAAGTCATCCCTCTATCTGTCCATGGACAATTGTGGATTTTTTAGATTAAATTGAGGATGATTGATTTAATCAAAATGAGTTGGATAATTTTCTGAACATGGTTCAGTATTTTGGTAAATTCTCGATCTGTAGAGCTCCAATTAAATTGATTCTTCTTTAAAAATAAACTAGAGACATGGGGCTACAAGTTATCTGAAGGAACTGACTGTTAATTCGGATCCTAAGACTTTCAATTTCTGAATTGAAGTCGGGTTTAGTGTGCAATCTTGGATTAGTAAGAGCTGAAAGTATTTTGGCCATAACTTTTTCTCTAGTCATCCAAATGAGGTGATTCTTGATTTGAATTAAACTAGAGAAATAGGGCTACAAATGTTTTGAAGCACTCGAGTTTCAATTTAGTCATTAAGAATGTCAATTTTTGGATGGAATTAAAGTGCTGGAAAATGTTTTCGCATAAGCATAGTCCGAAATGTTTGAGGTGTAACTTTTGGAGCAGTACCAAATTAAATAATTTTAGTGGAGTTATGAAATTGAGACTATGAGGAACATTTCTCTAGAGGGAAGTTTTAGCAAATTCCTTCAATTTGATGGTTAGAAAAATGTCCTATTGTAAGCATGAATTAAAATGAATTTTAGGGGCAAATTTGGAAGATCACTTAAAGTGTTAAGTTTTAAGGCCTTTAAAGAAGGACAATTAGGTCTTTTTTCATTCATTAAAATGTAAGTGATGTTGGGTTGTCGTTTAAGGGGAAACCAAGGCACGAATTTTGGGAAGGAAGAAAGAAAAGAAAAGAAAGAAGAGAGAAGAAGGAGCTTTGGGATGGAGAGAAAGGAGAAAGAAGAAAAGAGGTTAGGGTTTCGATTTTTATGAGTTTTCAAGAAGAATTTTAAGATGATTCAAGAGAGAAAAAGGTGGAGGAAGATGAGAGCTTCATTATGAGCCAAGAAAATCCGAAATGGATGAAGAAATAAGGTAAGAGAAATTTTTACTTGGTTAAATTGTGAAAAGATTTTGGTTTAGATAGCTTGGATATTGTATGGGTTTAAGTTTACTAAGCTCAATTTTGGTGATTACATAGTATAAATTATTCAATTTTGGATGTTTATGAATTAGGGGGTTTTGTCATGAATTAGGGAAATTAAGAGAAGCAATGGAGAAATTGAGGCTTTGAACAAGTTCCAAGCATGGAAATGAGGTGGGTACCATGTTTATATTTTGAATTATACGCCAATTATGTGTTTTTGAAAAATCAAGAAAAGAAAATATTTTTGAATTCTATTGTTTGAGAATGATTTTAAAAAATTGTTGCAAAAGTTAATTTCATTGTTTTTGAATGATTCGATAAAAATTGATGCATTTGTTACATTTATTATTTATGAACGATTTTGATAAATTGTCAAAAGTGTTGCATTCCTTGTTTATGAATGGTTGAGAATTGAATATGAATTTGATTGTTATGAAATTGATTGATGAATTATGAATGCATTTTGTCTACTATATGACATGTGTATGGAGAAATTTTTTTTGAAAAATGCCTTAGGTCAATTTTGTGTTGGATATGATATGTGTATGAAAACCAAGTTTTGAAATATGCCTTCGGGCAGTCCGATTTTCAAGTGTGAATTGTCTGTTATGTGGGTTTGGTTAGGTCCCATAAGAGGGTCAAGTACACTTGTCAAGGCTTCGCCCGCCTTCCCGCTAGTGGCATTGGAGCTCCATTAAGGACTCCCATAAGTTCACGGCTACACCGAACCGCTATGCGGGAAGGTGTAATATGTTCTGTTCATAGTTACACAGGATCGCTATGCGAGAATATGCAGTACGTTCTGTTTCTGGACCGACCCAGACCATTATGATGTGTTTATGTGCTTTTGTTTTGTTTCTAAGCGTGATTGCATGCATGTTTTAAGAAATGTTCATGAATTCTTTGATAAATTGAGAAATTTTGATAAATAAGCATTTGATGAATTTCTACTATGAATTTTTTTTGAAATGGCAACAGTTTTAAAAAGATGATTCTTGCTTATTTTTCGATTTATAAACATGTTATCCATGAGCTGTAAAGCTCACCCCCTTTCATCCCCATCTCCAAGTATCGAGAAGGAGACCGGATGAAAGCAAGTTATGACGTCTGTTTATTTGTATATATATGTTGTAGGGTTAAGTTCATCATTTGTAAGAATAAGATTTTAGACGTTTGTGGGGGATTTTGGAATTTGTGTATTCTTGTGTATTTCGGATTTTGAGATTAATGTTGTATTAGGAATTGAAAATGCCTTAATATTTTGTAAGCATTTATTTCATGATGTGTATGATTTATGAATTTGTGTATTGAATTGAGATATGAATATAACTTGGATATGGATGAATGTGATTAATTGTGTTTGGGTTCCGGACAGGAGGTCCGATGATTCTGATTTTGATTGAGAATTATTGAAGTGTTATAAGTATATAAATATGTTTGTTTGTGTTGGGATTCCGGACAGGAGGTCTAATGAATTGTGTTGCTGGAATTGAGATATTGAAGTGCTTTTTGTGTATGAATTGTGGATATTTGGATATGTGTGTTAAGTGTTTTTTGGCAAAGGAAAGGAATAATAAGATTTTTTTAGGGATAAATTGTGGTTATGGGATGGAAGATTTTCCAATTGAAAAAGTGTACTGCTTTGAATAGAGATGAATAAAATGAAAAAAAAAAGAAAAAATTATACTAGATTGGATTGGCTTAGAGTAAATGTCTTATGGGTTTCCAACGCTAGTTTTCCTAAGTATGCGTTCTCGGATGTCGGAATTTTGCCCTTAAGTTTGATTGAACTGATTTGCTTTCTTTGACTTTCGCTCACTTTGACTTTCGCCTTATGTTTCCGTTTCGGATTTCTTTCACGTTATGATCTGTTCGTTCGTTTCTGTTTTTTGTTTTTCAAATTTCGATTCCGCTTTTGGCTTTCCGTTTTCCAGTTGGGGTCCGATTCCATAATCGGGTCCCAACACAACCATTGCAGAGATCCAAGAGGCCAAAGAGACCAATAAAGAGTGTAAATGAAAATCTTGAACCAACATATACAGCAGCACCTTTAGTAGATTCATTATAGAGCCAATGCCCTTCCTATGAATGAGTTTGCCTTAAACAAGCTAACTTCATCATGAAAACATGAAGTGGATATATTGAAGGTATCATATGGTGGATTACATGGACATCTCAACTGGAGAATAAGAAATTGTATGAATTAGAAATGATAAGAACTTGTAATTTCCAAAAGAATAACTACCATGTAATTGTTCTCTTATCATATATATTGATCCTATGAAATATGCAAAATATGTTTAATGCTTCTAAAAAAATGTTGATTTTTCATAATTAATTTATTTTATTAGCTAATTTTCATCACACTTTATCAGTGTATTATGACATTTTTGTGAATTGCAATTAAATAATACATTGTCTGCAGTGTTGGATCGGAAAAAGAAAACATGCTTTGTTTAGAAAAACGGTAGATTTCAAAACTTTTAAGAAATCATTACTTGCAGCGGAAGCAACAAATCCAAATCAACATGCCAATCCATACATGATATGGTACAAGGATAATAAAATATAAAAAAGATCAAGAGTATTGCCGACTCCTTCGCTACATCTTCAAATCCTCACTGCGCTATCCTCTCCTTCTTCGTGTATCCAAATCCTTTGCCTTTGACTCTTTTCCTTTAGAAATCTACTTTCTCTTTGTTGTAGTATCCTCAACCAATTAGATTTACCACCTGTTCTTCAAGGACAATTAGGTTAACAAAATCCTTTGGTGGGAAAGGAGAAGAAATGTTTGGAGGAGATTTTCTTAGAAGAAGAAGAAGCAAAATTGAAACTCTTTCAATTGGTATTTTCGATTCTCTCTTTCATGAAAGGAGAGAAGGTGTAAAGAACATGCAAGAACTCTTTCTTGCCTATCAGTTTCGTATATGCATGGATGGAAGGAGAGAGAGGCATCAAATGCATCACTTCTTTCATTAATCACTCATAAAATAGCCAATAAATGAGATTATCTTCATTTATCTTTATGATGGCTATTTGAAAAGACCATAACCTAAAATTCAATACCCAATTTCGGTTTTGCCAAGAAGAAAGAAGGAAGATGGTCCATCTAATGTACATCTTTCATCTTTAATCTAATGAATGCAAATAGGTTACAAGCCAACATTAAAAGACAATCATTTAACCATTTAATGGTAAGTTCATAACTCCATTTAATAATGATTAACCATAATAAAGACCATCTTTATTTAGCATTTTAATGTCAAATGTGTGGTTACACATTTAACCTAGGAATAACCAAAATTGCTATCTTCTTCTTAAAAAAAATTGTTTTAATATAATTAATCTAATTAATTACATTAAACCAAAAAACCAAGCCCATTACTAAATGTACATTTGGGCTTCTTTAATTAGACCAAGCCCAAGATTCAATTTTGGGCTTCTTATTGGACTTTGATAACCTTCCTTAAAGCCAAGTGGGGAATCTTATTGGACTTTGATAATTCAATTTTGGGCTTCTTATTAGCTTGATAACCTTCCTTAAAGCCAAGTGGAGAATCTTATTGGACTTTGATAATTCAACCTCCAATAAGCCCAGAATTAATTCAATCTCATTGGAATTAATTCTAGCTTATTAAGTAAATGTCATTCCACTAAAGACAATTAGTTGAACTCTTGAATTATTAAATATTATGAGAATATGTCCAATTGCAAACCCTATTTCAACCTTATTATAGCCATCTGCATAACAAAGGGTGAAATTACCGTTTTGCCCTTATGTTGGTTTTACCTTCTAGTTCTCTCATTTTACTTTATATGGTGATTAACACATAAGATCTCATCTCAGTGTTAAGACTTGATGGGTAGCTAGTCCATCAAACTACTGGCGCCAGTTTAATCACCAAATCTCCTTAAAACATCTAGAAGAGATGATAGCACTATAAACTCCTTATTTGAGTGAATGTTCCTTGATACATGTTTCAATTAATAATTTCAACATGCAGACACTGGATTAATACTCTGTAAATGTTAGGACCCGATCGGCAAAATCGGATCCCAACTGAAAAATGAAGGAAAACGAAGCGGATTCAAATCGAATAAATCGAATCACAACATGCGGAAGCAAACGCAAAACAAATACGAAGGTATCGAATCGAATATAAATCGAATCGAAACCAATTTCTGAAACGTAACAAAACGGAACCGACATCCGTGAACAAGTATTTTAGGAATCACTGTCGCGTTGCGTTGGAAACCCTAAGACTGATCCAATCCGAAACCGGTATAAATTTTTTTCTTCTTTTTCTTTTCTTTCTTTTCTCATTCCTTTCTTTTTCATTTCTTCCACCTTCCTTAATCAATTTCTCAATTCATAATCATTTTTTTATGCACTCAAATAAATCTCAATTCTCATTCTTATACCCATTTCACCAAAATTTTGGCAGCATAATGGTTGCCTTCTATTAAACCCAAAACCTACAGAGTGTTCAAAATACACTTCTATATTTCTCACAATGTAACCAGTATCATCGGACTCCCCGTCCGAAATCCAACACAACAAACGCAATCCTATATCTACATGTCCATATCCAACACACATTATACAAATCCAATTCCTATTAATTCCTCAATTCAATATACAAACCATAGTCATTATACATAAGGTCATAATCCAAATCTTTATGCAAAATTCATAAATCAAATCATTCCAAACCCAATAATCAATCATCTCTATATCCAGATCCTAGTTATAACTTAAATCAATACACATGTCCAGAATTCATAATACAATCCCATAATAATACTTGTAATACAAAATTGACAAAACCAGTCTTATACAAACCGATACCAAAATCCCATTTTTCATAAAATACAAACGATACAAAATCGAATAACACGTCTTGACATTCTTTCATCCGATCTCCCGCTCGAAAACCTGGAGATGGTGATGAAAGGGGGGGTGAGAACAAAGCTCGTGGATAATATGTTTATAAAACGAATGGATAAGCAAAACCCTTGAAATCTTTTTCCTTCTCTGGTCTTAGAAAAACATTTATTTGAAATCCGTAAAGCACGTTTTTAAAAGTTCTTTTCTTGTTGTAGTCAAACTCGCAATTTGTAAAACGTATGATTCTTAGGTTTTCAGCCATAAATCCATAGATTACAAAACATGAATGCATCAACTTGACAATTTATAGATGCAATGTCATATCACATATGCAATGCATACAAATGGCTCGAGAGTTCCGTAAACAAGACGGATAAACCAAAGTTTATACCGTAAACACAACGAGTCCGATTTCGGATCTCGTAGGCCTACAAGCGGGCAGCCGGGATAAGGCTAAACGTCGACGTGCACGTGACTAACACAACGTTCCTCTCTCGCCCACACAAAAGCACATATCATGCTCAAAATCATTTATCGCATGATCTCTTCCGAATATACTAAATGCCATGTAATCTTTCGAGGCATAACACAATGTATGTTGCAATTCATCCAAAGTCCATGTATTAAATCAAAAAAGATTTTTCAAATCATTCATACAATGATGCAACATTTATGATGCAATTGAATTCAGAAAATCTCTTTATTTAAAGAAAGCAGTAGTGGCTTATAAATTCAAATTATAAACACATTACCCACCTCGAATTGATGCTAGAAACTTGTTCCTCGCTCCAATTTGTCCATTGATTCCTTTTTTCTTCCAATTTAACTTTACCTAAAGCAATTCTACCCAAATTCAATATCATAATTAACTTAATCCTCAAATTGAACTTAGAAACACTAATCCCTCATATATTCAAGCTTTCTAAATCACAAATTTCGAAAATCTCCAAATTCCAAATTTGGGCATAAACCCTAATTAATTTCCATCCAAAATTAAACCCATAATACTTATCAATCAACAAAATTAACTTCATACTCCACAAACTCATTCCATTTTTCATGGTTCTAAACCAAAACTTCAAGAGAAACTCAAATCTTAAAAAAATTGCTCTTACCTCATTTCTCCTCCATTTTCAGATTTTCTTGGTTCAAGATGAAGCTCTCTTCATCCTCCACCTTTTTCTCTCTTGGAATGACATTAAAATCTCTCTTCAAGTGGTAGAAAAATCGAGCCCTAGCTCTCTTTCTTTTCTTTCTCCTTCACTCATTCGAAAGCTTGCTCTCCCTTATTTCTTTTGTTCTTTTCTTTGTTCAAATGTCGTGCTTCCTTTCATAAAAACCACATCTCACTTGCTTTTATAGTTCCATGACATATAATGAATGAGGAATGACCCATAAGCCCCTCCATTTAAGCCTATAAACTTAACCCTTTAAGTAAACTTCCAAAATTGCCCCTCCATTGGTCTTTAAAACTGACATCTTGTTTGATTATTTCTTTCAGGTAAATGAAGCCATTTGATAAAACTTTCTTCTAGAGAAATGTTCCTCTATGTCTTTCGAATCTAATGCTTCAAGAATCAGATCGATCCGAGCTTTATAGCTCAAGATATCTCCAAAATACTGAAGTTTATTCTTCAGACCAGAGGCTGAACACTACACCTAAATTTCGACCCGAATTTCGAAGTTTTAGAGGCTAAATTATAGCTCAGCTCCTTCATAACATTTGTATCACCATATCTCTAGTTTAATCAGAAACAAGAATCAATTTAATCGGAGCTCTACCGATCGAGATATCTCCAAAATACTGAACATTGTTCAAACTTTTACAACTGATCAGCTCACTATAATCCGAGCTATCTCTCTATTTAATGCCAAAACTGATCTATATAGTATGAAAAGATAGAAAAATATCTTAGGAATCCAACACTTCAAAAATTGGCTTCATCGGAGGTCTACGCAAAAAGTTATGGCCAAAAGAAGGAAGAGGGGTAAAAAACATAAAAGCAGATGATGATGTCAGCATAGACGAAGATGACGTCATCACAGACGAAGTGACGTCACCACAGAAAAAGATTCGTCTGTGATGACGTCATCACAGACGAAGATTCGTCTGTGATGAAATCATCACAGATGAAGATGACGTCATCACAGACGAAGATGAAGATTAACTTCGTCTGACCTTTTTTCTCCAGAACGTCCCCACTTCGAAGATTCATAACTTCTCACTCAGAACTTCAAATTAGACACGGTTTAATTCGTTGGAAAGATAAGAGAAAAATCTACAACTTTTCAGAAGGAACGTTTAACAAAATCTATCTTTATCAATCCCAAAATTGCCCTTAAAGTCAGAAGATAAGACTATCATTCCTGCACCAACATTGCACCCAATTCTTAAGTTCATGACAATATTCGAGACTCTTAGACACAGAATTGAAATTCGATGTCTTCTTACAAAATGTAGCCATATATCTCTATTTTAATCCAAAACAAGAATCATCTTGTTTGGATTACTAGAGAAAACATTGTGGCTAAAAGACTGAAGCATATTCAGTGAACATTTTTCAGATCACTACCAATCTTGTCTCTAAATCTTTCCTTATCACAACTCATACCAAGATCACTCTTTCTACTCTCTTGTCCAATATTTTCATGCTTTATATCAATGGAAAGATAAAAACTACCTCTACAATGTTCATAACGAAATCCAATGTAACTTCAACCTTTAGTTAAGTCAATTTTTCAATCAAAGTTTCTGCCTTATTAGCAATCACCTAAGCAATATCCAAACTTCAATTTATCATAACTTCTTGCCCCGATATCGAAAAATTGCATACTTTATGGCGTTAGAAAGCTGGAAACATGAGCTAAAGCTTTCATTAAGACCACTTTGGCCAAATATATCTAGATCAGTACAGATTTACCATTGAAGTTTCTAAACACCATTCCAACACATCAACTTCACATATCAACACATCACCACAACTCTTCAACTAATTCCTCTCAAACACAATACACACAAATCTATACACAATTGATATTCATACACAATTGATCTTTCATATCCATATATAAATCCATGTCTCATTAACATCATAAGATAAATGTTTATAAAATTAAATGGCATTCCAAGCCATATTACAACATCAGTATTCAAGTCCAAGTAAAAATGATACAAAACTCCACCATTCTCCACATATGACTGAAATATTATTCTTACAATAATCTAACTTAAAACACCACATGCATAAATAAACGAATTGTCTTTACTTTCTAATTTCTTCAAAATTTTACACTTTCACTTTCTATTTCTTGATTTCAACTTCCATTTCAGTCAACTAATTCACTTGAACTTTCATAACCCATACAAATATATTTGAAACCCAAAGTTATCAAATCAAACAAATCTTTTCTCATCAATTTCCTTAAGACAAAAATATATATAACTCCATTCATATACAAAAACTCTTATGAAATTTTCATTTTCATATTTCTAATTTCCACTAAAAGATCGGGGTCTAACAATTCTCTCCCTCTTAAAAGAATTTCGCCCTCGAAATTCCTATCTGAATAATCACCAAGTAACTTATTCTCTCAAATAATCATATTCAATCACTTTCTGAACTAATTTCTCATCATACATATTTCTCAACTTACTCACAATTTATCACTTCTTGTATCAAATACCACCAATATCATATCATATCAATATTTCTTAACAGATTTACACAAGTCAATGGTCCAATTCTTAATAACCTTAATATGGACCAATACCATTCAATTTAATCCTTTTGAACTTTCACATATATCTATATCTTTATCATTCAAAATCAACCTATTGGCCTTCCATACATATATTTCTATCATTAATCTCATCTTTCTAGCATTTCTCATTTCATCTCGTAAATATTAAAAATCAAATCATCCTTCACATTAATCTTTTGACTTTCTATACATATATCTCCATCACCATCTCATTATTCAAGTCATCAATGCCCAAAATCAATTCACAAAATTGCCGAAGCCTAATCATCATGAAATTTCACTCTCATTCATTCAGATATTCCTAAAATCAATCAAATAATCACCTTTGTTCTTCAAAACAAACTTATCCACATCAACATCACACTCTCACTAATTCAATCATACTTCTTGTCATCAAAAGCAAACGATCACTTAGCACTTTCTCACAATCTCAATCTTATCCTTACAAACTCTTATCGATTTCTTACTCATACACATACGCCTAAGTAAGATCATATTACTGGGCTCTGATACCATAAATGTTCGGACCCGACTGGCAAAACCAGATCCTAACTGAAAAACGAAGGAAAACGAAGTGGATTCAAATCGAATCACAACATGCAAAAGCAAACGCGAAACAAATACGAAGGTATCGAATCAAAACGAATCGAATACAAATCGAATCGAAAATTTTTTTTGATATGTAACAAAACGAAGTCGACATCCGTGAACAAGTATTTTAGGAATCACTGTCGCGTTGCGTTGGAAACCCTAAGACTGATCCAATCCGAAATCGGTATAAATTTTTTTCTTCTTTTTCTTTTCTTTCTTTTCTCATTCCTTTCTTTTTCATTTCTTCCACCTTCCTTAATCAATTTCTCAATTCATAATCATTTTCTTATGCACTCAAATAAATCTCAATTCTCATTCTTATACCCATTTCACCAAAATTTTGGCAAGATAACTACGCCTTCTATTAAACCCAAAACCTGCAAAGTGTTCAAAATACACTTCTATATTTCTCACAATATAACCAGTATCATCGGACTCCCCGTCCGGAATCCAACACAACAAACGCAATCCTATATCTACATGTCCATATCCAACACACATTATACAAATCCAATTCCTATTAATTCCTCAATTCAATATACAAACCATAGTCATTATACACAAGGTCATAATCCAAATCTTTATGCAAAATTCATAAATCAAATCAATCCAAACCCAATAATCAATCATCTCTATATCCAGATCCCATTTATAAATTAAATCAATACACATGTCCATAATTCATAATACAATCCCATAATAATACTTGTAATACAAAATTGACAAAACCAGTCTTATACAAACCGATACCAAAATCTCATTTTTTATAAAATACAAACGATACAAAATTGAATAACACGTCTTGACATTCTTTCATCCGATCTCCCGCTCGAAAACCTAAAGATGGGGATGAAAGGGGGGGTGAGCACAAAGCTCGTGGATAATATGTTTATAAAACGAATGGATAAGCAAAACCCTTGAAATCTTTTTCCTTCTCTGGTCTTAGAAAAACATTTCTTTGAAATCCGTAAAGCACATTTTTAAAAGTTCTTTTCTTGCTGTAGTCAAACTCGTAGTTTGTAAAACGTATGATTCTTAGGCTTTCAGCCATAAATCCATAGATTACAAAACATAAATGCATCAACTTGACAATTTATAGATGCAATGTCATATCACATATGCAATACACACAAATGGCTCGAGAATTCCGTAAACACGACGGATAAATCGAAGTTTATCCCGTAAACACAACGAGTCCGATTTTGGATCTCGTAGGCTCACAAGCAGGCAGCCGGGATAAGGCTAGACGTCGACGTGCACGTGACTAACACAACGTTCCTCTCTCGCCCACACAAAAGCACATATCATGCTCAAAATCATTTATCGCATGATCTTTTTTGAATATACGAAAAGCCATGTAATCTTTCGAGGCATAACACAATGTATGTTGCAATTCATCTAAAGTCCATGTATTGAATCAAAAATGATTTTTCAAATCATTCATACAATGATGCAACATTTATGTTGCAATTGAATTCAGAAAATCTCTTTATTTAAAGAAAACAGTAGTGGCTTATAAATTCAAATTATAAACACATTACCCACCTCGAATCGATGCTAGAAACTTGTTCCTCGCTCCAATTTGTTCATTGATTCCTTCTTTCTTCCAATTTAACTTTACCTAAAGCAATTCCACCCAAATTCAATATCATAATTAACTTAATCCTCAAATTGAACTTAGAAACACCAATCCCTCATATATTCAAGCTTTCTAAATCACAAATTTCCAAAATCCCCATATTCCAAATTTGGGCATAAACCCTAATTAATTTCCATCCAAAATTAAACCCATAATACTTAGCAATCAACAAAATTAACTTCATACTCCACAAACCCATTCCATTTTCCATGGTTCTAAACCAAAACTTCAAGAGAAACTCAAATCTTAAAAAAATTGCTCTTACCTCATTTCTCCTCCATTTTTGAATTTTCTTGGTTCAAGATGAAGCTCTCTTCATCCTCCACCTTTTTTTCTCTTGGAATGACATTAAAATCTCTCTTCAAGTGGTAGAAAAATCGAGCCCTACCTCTCTTTCTTTTCTTTCTCCTTCACTCATTCAAAAGCTTGCTCTCCCTTCTCTCTTCTTTCTTTTGTTCTTTTCTTTGTTCAAATGTCGTGCTTCCTTTCATAAAAACCACAGGTCACTTACTTTTATAGTTTCATGACATTTAATGAATGAGGAATGACCCATAAGCCCCTCCATTTAAGCCTATAAACTTAACCCTTTAAGTAAACTTCCAAAATTGCCCCTCCATTGGTCTTTAAAACTGACATCTTGTCTGATTATTTTGATCAGGTAAATGAAGCCATTTGATAAAACTTTCTTCTAGAGAAATGTTCCTCTACGTCTTACAAATCAAATGCTTCAAGAATCAGATCAATCCGAGCTCTATAGCTCAAGATATCTCCAAAACACTGAAGTTTGTTCTTCAGACCTGAGGCTGAACACTACATCTAACTTCCGACCCAAATTTGGAAGTCTTAGAGGCTAAATTATAGCTCGGCTCCTTCATAAAATTTGCAGCCCCATGTCTCTAGTTTAATCAGAAACAATAATCAATTCAATCAGAGCTCTACCGATCGAGATATCTCCAAAATATTGAACATTGTTCAAACTTTTACAACTGATCAGCTCACTATAATCCGAGCTATCTTTCTCCATTTAATGCCAAAACTGATCTATATAGTATGAAAAGATAGAAAAATGTCTTAGGAATCCAACGCTTAAAAAATCAGCTTCATCGAAGGTCTACGTAAAAAGTTATGGCCAAAAGAAGGAAGAGGGGTCAAAAACACAAAAGCAGACGATGATGATGTCATCACAGACAAAGTGATGTCATCACGGACGAAGTGACGTCATCACAGACGAAGATTCATTTGTGATGACGTCATCACAGACGTCATCACAGATGAAGATGAAGATTAACTTCGTCTGATCTTTTTCTCCATAACGTCCCCACTTCGAAGATGCATACCTTCTCACTCAGAACTCCAAATTAGACACGGTTTCATTCGTTAGAAAGATAAGAGAAAAATCTACAACTTTTCAGAAGGAAAATTTGACAAAATATATCTTTATCAATCCCAAAATTGCTCTTAAAGTCAGAAGATAAGACTATCATTCCTGCACCAACACTGCATCCAATTCTTAACTTCATGACAATATTCGAGACTCTTAGACACAGAATTGAAATTCGATGTCTTCTTACAAAATGTAGCCATATATCTCTATTTTAATCCAAAATAAGAATCATCTCGTTTGGATTACTAGAGAAAACATTGTGGCTAAAATACTGAAGCATATTCAGTGAACATTTTTCAGATCACTACCAATCTTGTCTCTAAATCTTTCCTTATCACAACTCATACCAAGATCACTCTTTCTACTCTCTTCTCCAATATTTTCATGCTTTATATCAATGGAAAGATAAAAACAACCTCTAAAATGTTTATAAAGAACTCCAAAGTAACTTCAACATTTAGTTAAGTCAATTTTTCAATCAAAGTTTCTGCCCTGTTAGCAATCACCTAAGCAATATCCAAACTTCAATTTATCATAACTTCTTGCCCCGATATCGAAAAATTGCATACTTTATGGAGTTAGAAAGCTGGAAACATGAGCTACAGCTTTCATTAAGACCACTTTGGCCAAATATATCTAGATCAGTATAGATTTGCCATTGAAGTTTCTAAACATCATTCCAAGGCATCAACTTCACATATCAACACATCACCACAACTCTTCAACTAATTCCTCTCAAACACAATACACACAAATCTATACACAATTGATATTCATACACAATTGATCTTTCATATCCATATATAAATCCATGTCTCATTAACATCATAAGATAAATGTTTATAAAATTAAATGGCATTCCAAGCCATATTACAACATCAGTATTCAAGTCCAAGTACAAAAGATACAAAACTCCACCATTCTGCACATATGACTGAAATCTTATTCTCACAATAATCGAACTTAAAACACCACATGCATAAACAAACGAATTGTCTTTACTTTCTAATTTCTTCAAAATTTTACACTTTCACTTTCTATTTCTTGATTTCAACTTCCATTTCAGTCAACTAATTCACTTGAACTTTCATAACCCATACAAATCTATTTGAAACCCAAAGTTATCAAATCAAACAAATCTTTTCTCATCAATTTCCTTAAGGCAAAAATATATATAACTCCATTCATATACAAAACTCTTATCAAATTTTCATTTTCATATTTCTAATTTCTACTAAAAGATCGGGTCCAGCAGTAAAAACTCATTCCGATCATATCAAGAATTATAATAAAACATATATGAGTTTACCACTCATCAAGATTATAGTTCATAATAAGCGAATGCTTAAGTTGTATGTTTTAAGATTAAAGTAACGACCCACTTTATTCTTGAAAACATAATTGATTACAGATTCATTTAATAGTGCCATTATCGATAGTCAACTACTATCATGATATGAAACTCATCATTCCCTTGAAGTAAACTCCTTTACTTATATGGAGATAAATCGCAACACTACAGTCTAAACCATAATCAAGCGACCAACTTGATTATTCAACTGTGAATCAATTAATTCAGATTCTAATAATTTTCATGTTTCCCATACATCTCTATGTATATATATATTACTTACAAAAAAATCTTGGTACCTTATGACCAGATATATAATGCTCATACAGATAAAACCAAACTCTTTTGTTTTATTAATAATAAATATTTTCATTACAAAGCAGAATCAAGAAGATAAAGTTACATGTAAATACACTTGCGTTCGAGGCACTATATTTACATAACTCCAACAATCTTCCACTTTCCCTAAAGCAAGTTTGACATATCCCTCATTCCCATCCCTTCTAGGTGACCCTCAAAGCTCTTTTGAGTCAATGTTTTTGTGAACAGATCAGCAAGGTTTTACTCAGTGGGAATCTTTACCACATCCACTTCTGCACTTTGTATTATCTCCCTTATAAGATGATACTTTCGCTTAATGTGTTTGGCAGCTTTGTGGTTTCGAGGTTCTTTAGAATTAGCCACTGCGCCACTATTATCACAATAAAGTGTAATGGTCTTTTCCGCCTCTGGAACTACCTCTAAATCATTTAGGAACTTCCGGATCCAGACTGATTCCTTTGCTGCTTCACAAGTAGCAACATACTTAGCCTCCATAGTCGAATCAGCAATACAAGGTTGCTTGACACTTCTCCAAACTATGGCTCCACCTCCTAAAGTAAATATAGAACCGGAAGTTGATTTCCTTGAATCAACATCTAATTGGAAATCAGAATCCGTATATACTGTCGGAATAAGATTACTTCCAGAGTAAACAAGCATTAAGTTCTTCTTCCTACGAAGATACTTAAGTATACACTTAACCGCAGTCCAATGTTCCATTCCTGGATTGGTGAAATCGCTACAGGTCCCCACTGCGTAATGATATCGATCTAGTGCATGACATTGCATGCATCAAACTACCAACTGTCGAAGCATATGGAATGTTACGCATTCATTCAACCTCCTCTTGAGTTTTAGGTGCTTGTTCCTTTGAAAGTTTGATTCCATGTCTAGTAGGAGTAAAACCCCTTTTGAAATCTTGCATGGCGAATTTATTGAGCATATTCTCAATGTAGGTTAGTGGAGACAAAGCTATCTGCTTGTTCTTTCGATCCCTTATAAGTTTGATTCCTAGAACATAGGTAGCCTCTCCCAAATCTTTCATTGAAAACTGTTCATTCAGCCATCCCTTAACTGCAGATAACATTCCCACATCATTCCCAATGAGCAGAATGTCATCAACATACAAGATTAGGAAAGTAACCTTACCTTCTTGTATTCTTTTATAAACACAAGGCTCATCTAGTTTTTGTATGAACCCATAGGTTTTGATAGCATTATCAAGTCTAATGTTCCAAGACCTAGATGCTTGCTTAAGTCCATAAATGGACCTTTGCAACTTGCAAACCTTATGTTCATTACCTGGCTCAATGAATCCTTCTGGTTGGGCCATATAAATGATCTCCTCAAGATCCCCATTAAGAAATGCGGTCTTAACATCCATTTGCCATATTTCATAATCGAAATAGGCTGCTATGGCCAAAAGAATCCTGATGGACTTAAGCATGGCAACCGGAGAAAAAGTCTCCTCATAGTCTATACCCTCTTTTTGAGTATAGCCTTTAGCTACCAATCTAGCTTTAAAGGTCTCTACCTTTCCATCCGATCCCCTTTTCCTTTTGTAGATCCATTTACACCCTATGGCTTTTAGACCTGGTGGTAGTTCTACAAAGACCCAGACTTCATTAGTATACATAGAATCTATTTCCGATTCCATCGCCTTGAGCCATTTTCCTACTTCAACATCATTAATAGTATGTGTAACATCCCGTTACCAATGTGAAGGAAATATTGGTAATGTGGATGGATTAGGATTGGGTGCATGCATATTTTGATTTGCACATGCTTTATATCCTCTTTAATTATTGATAAATGATGAATATTACACTAGCATATGTATGTACGTACATGTATGACGTATTCCCGGTGTGATTGTGTAAATTGGAAATTAGATGATAATTGTACAGATTAGGTTTTGATCATAGAATTGGAGTGAAAATTTAATTTACGGGTTTGAAAATTAGAATTTGGAGTATAGGATTATGTATTTCCTAATTTTGAGGATTTATAGGAGTTTTTCTGGAATTTTTAGAATTATGGGTCCGGACCGAAAAATTTGGCCTAATGACTGATGAATTGGATTCCGGTTCCGCAATTGAATGACAATTGACATGAGACAATTTAAGTTATGATTTTGGGATTTATTATTCATGGTCATTGCAGAATTTGGAGAAAATTATAATAAGAATTGGATTTTTAGACCCTAAGATTTGGCCATGTGGCTTGAGAGTTGCCAAACATGCCCTTAGCTTTAAATCCCTTGTATAAAAACCCTAATCTTTGAATTTTGCTTTCCATGATTTTCCCTTTTGCTTTGGAAGACAAGTTGGATTTTCTTCTTCTCTTCTCCATCGTGGATCATCATCTTTGCTTTCTGTTTCCATTTTCTTCCTTCAAATTGCTCCATTCATCATCATCAACCTAGCTTTAAGCCTTGGATTTGAGAAGATGAAATTTGGTGGAGAAATGAAGTGAAACCATGGGTGTGCCTAGGCTTGGAAATTGGAGTTTCTTGGTGATTTTCGAAGGTTTAAGGCTTGAATCAAGTAAGTTCTTACTCCTTTATGCTTTAGATAGTTTGATTTGATCATTGATTAGAGTTATTAATTGTTTAGGAATTTATGAATTTTCGGATGATAAGAGTTTTTGAGTTTTGTTGATTTTGATTTGGGTATTTAAGGGATAATGAATATTTGATGGAATTGAGGTTAGGAATGAGTTGTGTTTAGTGTTTTTAGTTGTTTTGGAGTGGTTGTTAA
The DNA here is from genome assembly GCA_029891385.1 of Erythroxylum novogranatense. Lineage (NCBI taxonomy): Eukaryota > Viridiplantae > Streptophyta > Magnoliopsida > Malpighiales > Erythroxylaceae > Erythroxylum > Erythroxylum novogranatense. The sequence goes on along the minus strand of CM057226.1, from coordinate 63,202,955 downwards.
GAGAAAAGTTGGATTAGAATCAGCAGATCTGAGAAATTATGGGTTTCGGGCGTGTTTTTGGGTTTGCACGTCGCGACGTATGATGGACACGCCGTGGCGAGCGATACCCCTTTTTGCACGCCGCGGCGAGCATTTAATTCTATGCCACAGTGAGCAGTTCACCTTCCGCACGCCACGACGAGAGAAGGCCTACGTCGCGACGAGCAGAAGCGATCTTACACCGCGAGGAGTGTTCCGCATACGTCGCGACGCGGGCGAGAGGTCTCGTCGCGGCGAGCGATCTTGCGCCACGGCGAGGACCCCAATTTTTCTGAAGATTGAATTAATTGGTATAAGTGATGAATTTGAGGTTAAATTCTTATTAAGTTGGCTATTGATTGATCTTAAATGTAGAGACTAAGAATTGTGAATTTATAAGAATAGAAGCTCAGAATTAATTTCGAAAGTTCTCGAAATCGGATGGCAATAGAATAGTGAAAGAGATTTATAATTGGAGTGTGATTTCAGAGAATTCAGATCTTAGTCAAATGACTTATGGTGTTAGGAATTGCTATCGTTTAGAGTGAAAGAGTTGAAATTGGAAAGATTCGGGTATAGAATCGGGAATGTCATAACATGTATAGTACTCATCGCATTCGCTACATGTGCATTATTAATGACTATTGTAAATTGTGTAAATTAGTAATGTTGGTTTATTCTGATTGTTTAAGAGGCTCAAGTGGAGCGTCGATCTTCCGACGTAGGTGAGACTTCCTGGCAGTAACTCGGAAGTTAGAGGTGAGTAACCTAGTTGGTTTCTCAACCTGTATGTATTACATTTTATGCACCTATGCCATGAGGAGTTAGGGAAGGATATGTGTGTCTGCTTTGATTGATTTCGGACCATAGGTGTCTGAAATATCTGAAATTTGATATAGAAGTGTTATGTTTGTATGAATTGCAATTAATTGGTATTAATGCGGAATTGGATATAGGGTGTTAGGTTGTGACACAGTGATTGTAAATTGAAACCTGTTCATTCATGCATAAAGGCATGATCAGATAATGGCAGTTGTGACCGGAGCAGCCACCGTATTTCAGAGCTTTAAGCTCAACGCAATAGGGCCTCGTGCCCAACGATTTCAGAACCACAGGCTCAACGTATCAGGGCTTCAAGCCCAATATTATTCAGAGCCACTGGCTCAACGTTAATGAGCTCAGGTGCACGGTCACAACAACGTAATAAATGGAAAGTGTCACATACGCATTGTACATATGAATGATCAAATGTGAATTTTATGAAAGGCGAAATGCCTTATAAATGTAAAATTTCATGCATGTGATTTTCTGAATGTGTTAATATATGATATATTGTGAATTGTCTGTATATGCATGAGTTGGGTGGACCATCGATGATGGTTTCTCGCTGAGTTCACAAACTCACCTAACATTGCAAATATTTATTTCAGGACAGAGATAGTTGACTCATAACTCCAGAGTTTGACTTTTTCTGCCATGTGAGCGTCGGCAAGAGAAGCTATGGCACACAGGTCGGTCAGCTGGGATCGATTTTGAGGATGACCTAGTTTAGGATAATGTCTCAGTTCCTTTTTGGAGATATATGTATAGACTGTGGAAACTGATTTCTTGTAAATGTTGTTTTGAGATTATGAAATGAAAATCTTTTGGTTTTTAAAAATTTAGTGATTCTTAATATTGTAGCTTTATTATATCGATGCCATGTGGATTATAGAAATGATCGTTCGTAGTGCACCCTCATCGTAGGTTATGTATCGGAATGACCTACAGGTGTCCCGGTGTGTACTCTACGGTAAAGGGGCGCTACAGCATGTGTATACGTAATGGGATCTCTTTCTTCTTGATCCGAGATGGCAATTAAACCTTCTCCTAAACCCATATACCTATCTAGTTGTCTCACAACCCTCCCACTATGTCTAGGCACACCTTGATGTTCAGGTTGCACTTCTGATTCAACTCTTGAATCCATTTCGACATCTTATTATGTCATATCCAAAACAACTCTTGGTTTGGATGAAATAACTAACTCCTTTAGTACTACTTCACTTCTTCCTTTGTGATTTTTCATAAACTCTTCCTCTAAGAAGGTTGCATTTTTCGACACAAACACCTTCTTATCATGAGGACTGTAAAAATAGTATCCTCGAGTTCCCGTAGGATATCCTACAAACAAACATACTTCTGATCTTGGTTCCATCTTTGCGGATTCAAGCTTTAGAACATGGGCTGGGTAGCCCCAAGTCCTCAAATGCCTCAATGAAGGCACTCGGCCAGTCCACGAATCCCTAGGTGTTTTAGGCACCGATTTGGATGGAGCAAAGTTAAGAAGATATGTTGCCGTTTATATGGCATATCCCCATAACGATTCTAGAAGGCTAGCGTAGGACATCATTGATCTTACCATTTCCAATAGAGTTCTATTTCTCCTCTCTGCTACACCATTCTGTTGAGGTGTACGAGGAGCTGACAAATTAGAAACAATTCCATTGTCAATTAAATATTGTTGGAACTCTCCAGATAAATACTCACCACCTCAATCTGATTGAAGCTGTTTTAATGGCTTGCCAAGTTACTTCTCAACTTCAGCTTTGAATTCTTTGAACTTTTCAAAAGATTCACTCTTTTTATGCATCAAATACAAATAGCCATGTCTTGAGTAATCATCTATAAAAATTATGAAATATTCATAACCTCCTCTAGCTTGTACATTCATGGGCCCACACACGTCAGTATGTACCAGGTCCAATGTGGATTCAGATCTATTTCCTTTAAAAGGAAATAAGGCTTTAGTCATTTTTCCTTCAATACAAGATTCACAGGTGGGTAATGGATCACTATCCAAGCCCATAAGGATCCCATCCTTTACTAGCCTGTCAAGTCTTTTCTGATTGATATGACCCATTCTTAAGTGCCACAGATACTTTGAATTAATGCTAGAGATTTTGGATTGTCTTGGTTTTATCAATTATGTGGTGTTTAGTGAGCCTTTCATAGGTTTTATAAAAAACAATCCATGTTTAGTTATCGCACCACAAATAAAATCCTTATTCTCATATATTGAAACAACCTTTTCAAAATATAAGGAATAACCAAATTTTATTAGACAAAAAACAAAAATCATGTTCCTTACAATCATTGGCATGTAATAAACATCCTCCAAATATAATCTATGACCACTAGGAAAGTCCAAGATAACTACTCCCACTGATTCTGCTGAAACATAGAAACCACCTGCTATCTTGACTTGAAACTGGCCTTTAGGTAGTCTTTTCCTTTGCTGGAACCCCTGCAAAGAATTACAAACATGGTTAGTGGCTCCTGAATCTAATATCCAAGAAGTAGATAAATCTGCCACATTTCTAGTTCCTAACAAACTTAGGAAGCCCATACCTTGTTTGCTTTTGAGGGACTCTAGGTAGACTGGAAAATTTTTTTTCCAGTGGCCCATCTCATCACAGTGGAAACACTTTCCTTTGATGTTCTCTTTAGCCTTCTTTTTCATGGATTTGGCCTTGACCCCTGTTTGGGCCTTCTTTTTCATTAGACCCTTCTTCTTTTCCTTGCCCTTACCCTTGGGCTTAGAAGAAGAAGCTACATTAGCTTCTAGCCCATAAGCCTTAATATTCAATATCTCCTCTGTGCTCTGGAGGGTATTCATCAACTCACTCAAGGTGTAATCCTTGCTGTTGAGCTCATAGTCCAACTTAAACTGCTGAAAAGAAGAGTTTAAGCTATTGATGATCATAATCATCTGCATGTCCGCATCCATATCCGCCCAAGCATCTCAAATCGGTGGACCGCAGAGATTATCTTCATCATGTAATCCCGCACCGGTTCACGGGTTTACATGCGAGATTATGAAAGGTTTGGATAGCTTTCACTCTTGCAGACCTAGTCCTCACACCAAACATCTCATGTAGGTGATGGACCATTGCACTAGCAGTTTTCATACAAGCAATTTGCTTTTGCAACATGCCGATGTGAAGCGAAATATAACACTTAGTAGTCTTGTCGACATTTTGCCAACGCCATGTTGTTGGACTTGCTCAGAGTTGAATCTCCACTTGGAGGTGTAGGCTCATTTTCAGTTAACACCCATGAAATCGTTCATATTGAAGAACAATGTCAAGGTTACGTCTCCATTCATTAAAATTGTCTCCGTTTTCCAATTTGTTATTAGTCGAGAGCGGGGTGAGTAGGTTCATTTTGTGGTTGATTATATGCGAAAATATAAATTATTAAAACATGAGCATACTAGTCAACAATTTATGGAACTTTGTATAAAATCATGATGCATGTATGCATGATGATAGATTTAACAAAATTAAAAATTAAAACATTATCTGACGGTTATTTTTCTTATTTATAACAAACTAAGTGACGGTGGGCCATCTTATCCATTAAAAGAAAAAGCGGGACCCTCCCACTCAAAAACTACCAAGCATCTCATGCCCAATTTTTAAGAAGCGTCTTAATTTGGTCCATAATTTTACCAATGAGCTACGGTGGGCGGTTTATTGATAAAAATGTTGAGTGTTTAACCATTTGATTCATTCACTAAAGATACCTACAAACCATGCCTCGGTGGGAGGTCACATTTGCTATCATTAAGTGGACTTATCCTTAAGGAGACCCAAACCATGCAAGATCTAGGATCCATGCCCTCCGATGGGGAGTAACACTTCACCACATGCAAACGGGCCATAATTTGGAGACTGTGGACTCTCACAGGAGCATCCTCTCCCACTCAATCTTTTTGGGCTTTAAGTTTTAAATACCATCTTGTCTATATGCAATTTATTATCCATCCTATATTGTTTCATCATATATCTCATACATAATGAATGCATGGCAAAGTCTAGGGTTGGCAATTTTCTAAATGACACGCAATCACATAATATCACTTATTATAAGCATTCATTTCTCCATTCATCACATGAACTAATAAAGCCACTTTTGATTGTCCATCCTAGAAAAATTGAATAATTACAAGCATTTTAGGCCCAAAGTATTCTTCTTGGACTTGGATCTTCTGCTTCAAACTCTTCACAAACATGACCCGGCCCATTCGGTAAACAAAATGTAATGGCATATATGAAAATCGAATTTTGTCACTTTGAAAAATAAAATTTCAGCAACTCTGTTTTCACAAACTTATGCCAATACACAAAAAGATACACCGAAAATTTTACCTTTCCATTTCTTCAATCCATGGCTGCTCCATCTTCATCATTACATCAATTTGTACATTGCAAAATCAAAGAAAATAGAAAAAAAACCAAGGAGGAAACATGGTGATGATAGACCATCCTCCTTGTTACAACCAATGAAGAAATCTTACAAGGTAAATTTAACTTCTATGGACAACCAAAAGAGCAAACATACACCATGTATATTTCTATCACATAAAAATATGCAGCATACATTAAAAGATTGCCAACCCATGCATCCAATATATAGGAACCGAAATCATGCATTAGAAACTGGCTCTGATACCAATTGTTGGATCGGAAAAAGAAAACATGCTTTGTTTGAAAAAATGGTAGATTTCAAAACTTTTAAGAAATCATTACTTGCAGCGGAAGCAAAAAATCCAAATCAACATGCCAATCCATACATGATATGGTATAAGGATAATAAAATATAAAAAAAATCAGGAGTATTGCCGACTCCTTCGCTACATCTTCAAATCCTCACTGCGCTATCCTCTCCTTCTTCGTGTATCCAAATCCTTTGCCTTTGACTCTTTTCCTTTAGAAATCTACTTTCTCTTTGTTGTAGTATCCTCAACCAATTAGATTTACCACCTGTTCTTCAAGGACAATTAGGTTAACAAAATCCTTTGGTGGGAAAGGAGAATAAATGTTTGGAGGAGATTTTCTTAGAAGAAGAAGAAGCAAAATTGAAACTCTTTCAATTGGTATTTTCGATTCTCTCTTTCATGAAAGGAGAGAAGGTGTAAAGAACATGCAAGAACTCTTTCTTGCCTATCAGTTTCGTATATGCATGGATGGAAGGAGAGAGAGGCATCAAATGCATCACTTCTTTCATTAATCACTCATAAAATAGCCAATAAATGAGATTATCTTCATTTATCTTTATGATGGCTATTTGAAAAGACCATAACCTAAAATTCAATACCCAATTTCAGTTTTTCCAAGAAGAAAGATGGAAGATGGTCCATATAATGTACATCTTTCATCTTTAATCTAATGAATGCAAATAGGTTATAAGCCAACATTAAAAGACAACCATTAAACCATTTAATGGTAAGTTCATAACTCCATTTAATGATGATTAACCATAATAAAGACCATCTTTATTTAGCATTTTAAAGTCAAATGTGTGGTTACACATTTAACCTAGGAATAACCGAAATTGCTATCTTCTTCTTAAAAAAGTTGTTTTAATATAATTAATCTAATTAATTACATTAAACCAAAAAACCAAGCCCATTACTAAATGTACATTTGGGCTTCTTTAATTAGACCAAGCCCAAGATTCAATTATGGGCTTCTAATTAACCTCCATTTATATTTCTTACTTAGCTTGATTGTAACACCCCACTCTCGAGTGACCCGAACCTGATATCGTTGGTGATATCCGAGTCCGTGCCCCGCGAGGGTAGCGTACTATATTAGTCGGTGAAAACTCAGTATATCATTTTCTTCTCTCTTGTTTTTTTGAACCGTACATTAGCGGCAAAAGGCAGATGAGCGATGAAAACATTTGCAGTTATTACAATCATTTAACAATATTTTACAGTAACCATAAAGTTCACATACTAATCAGTTTACAAAGGTTGCGGAATACAATCTTGAGTCCATGTTCACAATTAACCATTTTCAGTTATTATAGTCATCCAATAATAATTTACAATAAGTCAATGTATAAAAACAATAAAACCACAATGGCTCATTATAAATATAAAACATTGTTGTACAATGATTGCGAAAACTAATTCGATAAGACACTAATGCAGACGCTTGATCGATCCTCGACCTCATCCTTCACTTGCCTACATGACCTACTCCCATGTCAAGCGGGTACTCTTGAAGTCTGAAAAATAGATTGCAATTTTGGATGAGTTTGCGAACTCAATGAGGAACCATCATCGATGGTTCTCTCAATTCATGCATCACATAATCAATTCACAGATAATAAAGCGATTGCAGTAATACTATGATCTCTGATCATAGTAATATCTGATCCAATCTGATAAAACCCATTTGGTTATTCATCCAATAATGATGCAATGCATATGTGACTCTTTTCCGGTTTAATTACGATATTGTGACCGAAGCGTAAAACAGATTCATGATCGATGAGACGTGTGCAGGAGAATTATCTCCTTCGAGCTCTAGGCTCGTTTGATATTCGAGCTATAGGCTCGTTTGATGATCGATGGCGACTCGGTTCATAATTTTTCTTTATCAGTTTATGCATCTGTGTATGAATGCACATGCCCAATTACAACATCCCCATAAACAGTTAATCATTCATAGTCAAACACAGGTCAATTAACAATCAGTATGTACAAGTAACAGTCCATAATTCACAACAATGAGCAGTTCATAATTGACAATCAATCACGATCAATCACGGTAATGGCGGTAGGTCACATGATGTACATTTACGATCCGCCATTATCCCCATATTTGAGAAGTAATAATTGAGAAACCCATCTAGGTTACTCACCTATTACTTCCGAGATAATGCCAGGAAGTCTTTGCTACGTCGGTCGATCGACGCTCCAGTTGTGTCGCTATAAGAATCAGAGAACAAAACAATCACTAAATATCCAATCCGAGTTAGTTAATGATGCACATGTAGGTGAAAATGCATGTTCATGAGATTCCCGACCCTAATCCCATTTTTTTCCATTAGAAAAATCCATCTAAAAAAATTAAAAATTTAATGGCACTGACGGTACTCAATTTGGACCTCTATAGGTCCCCAATAAAATCAAACAGTGACCAAACAGACCATTACCGGTCCCATGTCAATTTCTCGTCCAAAATCCCCAATCTCTCGTAAAATGAAATTAAATATTCAAAGAATCCGATGTCTCAAGAATCAGTCAATCGGACGTCGGACGGAAAAGATATGAGCAAAGAACACAAAATCAAATAAAATAATTACTATATATATATATATATATATATATATATATATATATATATATATATAAGCCCTTATTTCCTTCTCTTTTTCCCTTTTTCCTGTCTGACATTCTAACTAGCATATCTCTTTACACACAATTCAGAAAATTACAAGCCATACCTCGTTGGAAAGATCACGAAACCCTCTACATGTTTCATGAAGACTATAAAAATCAATTTTACCCCTAAGGGTGTCAAAAATTCAATTGAAACTTCTGCCCATTCAAAACCTATCAAAACAGGACAGTACTTGGTAAATTCAGTAACTTCTATTCTCTTCAGTCAAAAAATTACACAATAAATATGCTCAAAAAGATCACAATGTTTTCTACAACTTTCATGAACAAACCAAAATCAAATTCAATTGTAACTAGGTCAAATAATTCAATCAATGATGCTGCCCCAGAAATCACCCAATCTGGACAGTAATGTTCTATCAAGCATAACTCCCTGTACACAAGTCAAAAAAAATCACTACCTTATATCATTGGAAAGATAAAACCACATACTTCAAGTTTCATGAAGAGCTTAAGAGCCAATTCCATCTCTAACTAATTCAAAACTGCCAAACAAGTGACTGATCAGGGTAGCATTTAAAAACCTAATGCAGGTTCCATTTTTGAAAACTCATAACTCCCAAATATGATCTCCAAAAATTGCATGCTAAATACCATTTTCGAGATAAATGTTTCCTCTACAACTCTTCAGAAGATTACTCAAACCAATTCAATTCACAAAAATTGATAAAATTGCTTCCAATCAGAATGCTCACAAAACTTACATTTCAACTAGGTTTCACTAAAATGCATTTTACCAGCCAATATTCATCAATAAATATCTCCCAATATACATATCGAAAAATTGCAAAATCAGTGGCATTGGAAATCTAACAATACAGGCTTCAACTTTCATTTAGACCATTTTCCCTAATTCCTTCTCAATTAATGTATAAAAATCATCAAAACTAGTAGGTCATTGATCCGGATACTGTTCCCACCAGCCATCAACAGTGACTTTCCAAGCTAAAATTCACCCTCTTAAGGCTAAAATTGGATAACACCTGTTTCACACAAAAATGTAACCAACAAACCAAAGTTTCATTGGGCAGAAACCTCACCTCATTTGCAGAACCACACAATGAGTTATGCTCAAAACAGTACAGTAGGTCAAACTCACATTTTCAGCTTTACTACTCAATCACAACTCCTATCATGCCAATTGAACTTCTACTAACATAAGCATCTCATTTGGACACCAAAATCAGTCCTTAGATCATTCCTACATTCATTAGGAATACCTACCCTAAGTTGGCAGCACCTACCTCTTAAATTCTTTGCAAGAATAATCATCCATATTCAATTCAAAATTAAGCTAAAAACACTTCACTTATACTACTTCATCCAACCATACTTAACATAACTTTACCCACCAATTCAAACTATAATTTTCATCAAATTCATGCATCAATAAATACAATAATTGCACCATAACTCCAAATGAATGCATCTAACCACTATGATTTATTAAAACATAAACAAAGCATAATTAAAGCTTAATTGAAAACTCACCTAATTCAAGCTCTTCACTTCTTCACTTCCTTCAATTCTTTCTTTACTGCTCTCACTAATTACTTATAAAACCAAACAAGTGCAAGTTCTCCATGGAAAGAAGGTAGTCTCTTAAGGTTTGGAGGGAGTGTAACTTAAGAAAGAGCAAAAATCGATGGAGAGGAAAAAAACAAAGGAAGGAGATGAAGAGGCAATTTCGGTTGGAATGAAGAAATGGGTAAAACCCTTGATTTTTTTCCTTCCTTAACAATGAAATTACCGTGAATACAAGGCCAAGCATAAGACAAAAACAATAAATCCATGTAGGACAAGTGGCATGTTTTGGAAAAAGATAAAACAAAAACTTGTAATAGGATTTAGCAACCCTAATAAAATCTGACATATTCAAATCCAATGGCCCTAATTCCAATCCCAAAAGAATATACCAATATTATAGTGCCATTGGATAGAAATTTTCGCTACCGAAAATCAACCGGTTCGCCACTTGGTGATTTTTTCGGTCCGGAATTTTTTTTCGAAAATTTCCTAGAAATCCTTTAAAATATAAAACACTCAATGGCGCACTCAGAATAATTTTTCAAACACAAGAACCACGTTAATCACAGTAAAACTCCGTTAGGCACAAAAATCGATAATGTCATGTATGCATGTACAGTAATTTCATGTGCACAAATGATACTGTGTACCAATCCTATTATGCATGAACAGCCCTAAGTCATTCCGATCCATCTCATCCTATGCCAAATTTACTATTTTACCCTTCCAGTAGAGGGTGGGATGTTACATTGATAACCTTCCTTAAAGTCAAGTGGGGAATCTTATTGGACTTTGATAATTCAAGCTCCAATAAGCCCAAAATTAATTCAATCTCATTGGAATTAATTCTAGCTTATTAAGTAAATGTCATTCCACTAAAGACAATTAGTTGAACTCTTGAATTATTAAATATTATGAGAATATGTCCAATTGCAAACCCTATTTAGAATCTTATTATAGCCATCCGCACAACAAAGGATAAAATTACCGTTTTGCCCTTATGTTAGTTTTTTCTTCTAGATCTCTCATTTTACTTTATATAGTGATTAATACATAAGATCTCATCTCATCAAGATTATGGTTCATAATAAGAGAATGCTTAAGTTGTATGTTTAAGATTAAAGTAACGGCCCACTTTATTCTTGAAAACATACTTGATTCCAGATTCCTTTAATAGTGCCATTATCGATAGTCAACTACTATCATGATATGAAACTCATCATTCCCTTGAAGTAAACTCCTTTACTTATATGGAGATAAATCGCAACACTACAGTCTAAACCATAATCAAGCGACCAACTTGATTATTCAACTGTGAATCAATTAATTTAGATTCTAATAATATACATGTTTCCCATACATCTCCATGTATATATATATTACTTACAAAAGAATCTTGGTACCTTATGACCAGATATATAATGCTCATACAGATAAAACCAAACTCTTTTGTTTTATTAATAATAAATATTTTCATTACAAAGCTCAAGAATCAAGAAGATAAAGTTACATGTAAATACACTTGCTTTACGGGGCACTATATTTACATAACTCCAACATGCAATATGAAGTTCTTGTGATACATGAATAATTATTAAAATTAATGATATACTAAAAAATTGAAGAATTATTAAATCAATAAAATTAATAAATAATATTGAATAGTTATTAAACAAATAAGATTAAAAATTGTATTTTAAAAAAATTATTAAAATTAAAAAAATTATTAAATTAATTTAATTTTCAAAAAATGAAAAAAATACAAATAATAAAAGAAAAACTATCTAAAAACGTCGCGGAAGGCATTTTGCGACGTTGATTCTTTCACATTCTGCGATGTTTTAAAAACATCACAGAATGTTAGACAATCTGCGACGTTTTTTAAAAACTTCTCGGATTGTTCAAACTTTCAATGACGATTTTTTAAACGTCACAGAATGTCAGTGTTTTTCATGATGTTTTTCATAAAACGTTGCGGATACCTTTTACCTACACCACATTTCGTGATATTTTTTGAAACATTTTTTAAAATGTCGCAAATGCTTTTCTGCAACGTTTTAGGACCTTTTGTGATGTTTTAAAAACGTCACAAAAGGGCTTGTTTTCTTGTAATGTCTGTATAACGATAGATAGTAACATTACTCATGACTTAAGCTTTTAGGAGAGGGAGAACTTAGAGAGAATGGAAAGCATCCAAACTAATATTCATTGAGATCAAACATTGAACTTCTCCCTAATCAATGCCTCAACACCTTAATGCTTACTTATAATGTAAAAAGAGCCTTGCTTTTATAGGTAAAGCAAGGGTAGAAAAGTAAAATACTCAAAAGACACACTAATTACAATTTTAAAAAAGAAAACAACTTTAAGTACAATCATCACACCTTTTACAAAGCTACTTTGAAAAAGAAAATAACTTTTTAAAAAGTAAATAGTTTGATGGTAAGAAGGAATCTTACATGGTGGTTTGTGGGCCAGAAAGATTCTCTTTTATCAAAAGACTCAAAAAAGAAAACACCTAAAAAGATGAGTCGCATAGAATCCAATGCATTATATGTCATGTATTGGTTCATGTCATCATTGCAAATTGGATGGAGAGTCTGGATTAGTTGAGCTGTCAATATCATTTTGATATATCTTTTGTCACTTACTGTGACTGAGCTCACATGTGTGAAGTTTGTGGAAGAATTGATTTAACTTATCTTTATTAGGACTGTAATTATTATCAATAGGGTTTTGAGCATCCTAAAAGACCGATTCAATAGGTTGAGAAGGTCCTACAAAGTCTAAGACTGATTCTTCTATGTCATATTAAGGGCTATTAGGACTTGGTATGTTAACATCTGGTGCTTCTGGTTCACCAGGATCAAATTCACCTAGATAAGGTCCAATAGAGGAGGAAACGATCATTGCATCAGGAAAATGATTTATCTCTTTGAGAAAATCTCTAAGATATTGGAGCACATTGTTTGATATCGTGGTGGCCAATATAATGAAGTATGATAAAAATGGACACAGTGTTCAATGTAAAAGGCTCCAGTATAGGATTCACGATATAGATAATGAAGGATGAAGAACTAATAAGTAGATTGTTGGCTAGCACAAGCTTTTCATAGACGATGTTGTGAAATAACCATAGAACATTGTTGTTTCCATTGAGTTAGTGGTTGAAACCACTCAAGAAATGCCCATAATAAAGACCTTTCATTGTTTATATCATAGAGATGTTGGTAAGGCAGAAAAGGGGATAGAGTGATGGCATAAGCATAAAGGACAAAAAGTGACCAAAGATATTATAATGTGTTTTTAGAAAGAGGATCATGAAGAAAAATCACTTTAAGGTAAGGTGTTATGAGGTTGAACATTATGGGACTACCAAAGAGAGTTAGTTTCACTAAAAAAATGACACAAATAGTAAAACAAACTCATACGAGCAAGTGAGGCAACTTCAGAAACATTAATAGATGTACTATCAATAAGAGGAAAGTATTTTTTGTGATAGGAGAACGGGTTTGGTGAGCCATAAGAACTTGAAAATCAAAGACTTTAAAAGATAAAAAATTTTAAGAAGAAGATACCTCGAGGATAGGCTCATAAATGTTGGTCATGGTTCTTTGAAATAGCGATCGAAAAACTTTAAGCCCAAATGACATAATAGTCCATTAGTATTATGCATTGGGAATACATAATGTAGAATGCATTTTTGTACTGCTTAGTTGGGTGAACACCCAATTGCCAAAATCTTGTTTTTGTAAGTACAAGTCGACTTGTACTACTGATAAGTCGACTTGTTCTTGAAAAGTACCGATAAGTCGACTTGTACATTGCATAAGTCGATTTATTTAAAGACGGTACTGTTTATTTGTGCCCTAAAGGCAATCCCCTTTAGCGCGTTTTATTCACGATGTATGCGGTGAATGAATAAATAAAGAAAAGGCATTCTTCATTAATTTGATATTCATAAACATTGTTTATGAATTGATTGGATCTTTAATCAGATTAATGAAGTCCATGATATATGACATAGCATGAAGGAAATTATGATGTGATCATACTCTGAGATTCCTATCATGTGCAATTATGTCAAGATTCTAAATTCTCCTAGTCATAGGATTAATGAGACTGGACATCATTAATCCGGATAGACTAACACATGTCATATTCCTTGATTGGATCAGCGGTGGATCTCGAAACTGTAAATATGAGATATTTAGAATTGACATGTGGATGCTTACTAGCGGTAGTAAGTTCATTGGATGACCGCCATGAGATCATCACATGGATATCTTATCTAGTGTCGTTGATGATCTCATCATAGCAATGGTGCAAGTATCCTTAGACTTGAGGTACTCGAGGATATCTTGAATCTTGATTACGTACTGACTCCATTCCTTGTTGCCTTCGGAGGTAACTCATAGGGTGGTGCTTGGAGTACGACTTGAGGTATTCAAGATAATTGAGTAGCCAATAAAGGATTCACCACTTCGGATTAGCGTAAGAGATACCCATAGCCTCTTGTCGGGATCATTACTTGTAAATCTCGGCGAGTGAATATGTCATGGAGAGTGTCTTTATGGACATATAGAGTAATGAGTCCTAGGACGAGATCTGTTATCACTTGGGCTAGACTCAGTCTAGTGAGAGTTGACACTTTGACCATGCTCATAACCAAGTGAGGTATAGGATGGTGAAAGGACGAATTGCACGGTAATTGTCTATGGAAGGGTTTGTGATCTGGTTCGTGATGAATACATCAAACCGATTACTTTCCGGTCAATTGGGGGTCATGATGTGTTGTTAGATACCGCTCATGACTTGCTCAGATTAATTGTTAATCTAAGTGGCCAACATAATCGGGAACCTAAAGGGCCACACGCCTAAGAGTGTTTCAGAGAATCTGTAAAATAGTAATTGGACAGAGTTCCAATTATGGAGAGCATTAGGATTAAATGGATCCCAATGGGATTGGGATATGTCCCGATGAGATCGCGACATCAATATTGCTAAGAAAGGTTTAGGAGTCGTTTCAAAGACGGGACCCTAGAAGCCGTAGGACCGACCTCGATTGATCGGACTGCTTTAGCAATTATATATATTAATTAATTAAGTAAATAATTAATTAATATATATAAATATATAAGTGTGCACGTTGGTTTTGGAGAAGGAAGTGATAAGCTTTGACTTTTCAAAGCTTATTACTTTAATCATTTAATAAGTAAATGGTTATTAACCCTTACACTTGTCAACTTCTCTTGGTTAGCCTTTTTAATTGTTAAAAAGACATATAAGAGGGCTTGTAGGTGGGGGTGGCCGTATGGATGCGTGGAGGAGAATAAGAAATTGAAAGCTTAAAGGTTAAGCTTTGCTTTTGAAAAGAGTTTCATTTCTTCTTCTTCATCAAGCCATCATTGATTCTTCTCTTCTCCAAGGCAAGGTTTCAACGTGCTCATCAAGCTCTCCAGGACAGAGGTAGGTTCTAGCAGGCTTTAATCTGTTCTAGCTATTCCCGGGTCAAAGGGGTTTGATCCGGTTAGGTTTTCTGATCTCTGCGTGGATCACCTTTAGAGATAGTCTCTTTTGGCTATTTAGGTTGATGTCTTCATACGGATACCTGGATCCTGGGTTCGGGAAGGTCCCGGGAACAAAAATTTCTGTTTTCCACTGCCGGTACATGTGATGTACCTCCCGGGATTTTCATACAGTGGTATCAAAGCGTCTGGTATCCCGTATGAAGCTATAACCTAAGCTAGATCAGAAACCCTAAGTGCTGTTGATGTTGATGCATGTGTACTGCCCAGATTTCGAATTGCTATACAGATAGGTTTTTCGAAATTTTTCTGCCCAGAAATGTTCATAACATGTTAGAGAATATGTCTATGAATTTTCAGAATTTATCGATATGATTTGATATAGTTTTGCTAATTAATTCCCTAAGGTTACAGATGCTGTTTTGTGAAACGATTCTGGAATAGGCAGTAGTATAAAATCGAGAATAAATTCTAGAAAAATCGTTTTCTGGATTTTCCTTCACCTACATGTCTCTAAGATGTTGGTTAATGTCTGTGAGCATGGAAATTGGATTTCAAGGTGATTGGATATTTATTCACGAATTTATTCTATGCTGTTGGGAATTGCTGTGCTGATGAACACAGATTTTGAATCGGTTTTGTTATTTAGATTGACTGAGTTTTTGATGGCCTAAAATCCTGAAAACATTCATGTAGCATTTTCTGAACATGTAGTAACCTATATAATTTTCTCAGAATTTATTGAAATTTTTTCATTGATCATTTAAAGCAATGTACAGAACTGGACAGTTTTGGTGAAAATTGTTGGGACTGTTTTGCTTGGCTTGATTGAGTGTGCTTTTTCAGTTCCAATGCCTTGCATCATTTTTAATGTGATTAAAAATGTGTTATCTTGATGTAGTATGATTTCCAAACTGAATTGCTTGAATTTGCTTTTCCAAGAATTTTTGAATGCTGAATTGGTCACATTAGCGTCTCGTTAGTATATTGCATTATCTTGTTTGTTTTGACCGTCATATTTTTATGGCATGTGCTGAAGTAAATTTGATAATGTATATGCTAGCTAGAGATGCTTAGGATGATAATTTGGGTGTTCCTAAATTTTTTGGAAATTAATGAGTTTTGACTCATTTCAAGCTTTTCATATAGTTTGACTATTTAAGGCTTTCATGGTTCAATGAATTGTTCATTGATACATCCAATTTATCAGATATTACCTTAGGTATGTAGGTGTTGTGAATTGGAATTGCATTGATTGAGGAATCAGCCGATTAGAGATTTTAGCAAAATTCCCTGAATAAGTCGACTTGTTCAAGGTTTTTGGGATAAGTCGACTTGTGGATAGAATAAGTCGACTTGTTCAGGATCTCAGTATAAGTCGACTTGTAGTACCTTATAAGTCGACTTGTTCATGGGCAGGTGAAATAAGTCGACTTGTGTCATACAAGTCGACGACTTATGTGTGGGCAGAAGCATAAGTCGACTTACATTTGATGAAAGTCGACTTGTGGCATGCTCAGGTTGGATGATGGATGATTATAAGGATTGATTCAATACGATTGATGAAACCTAAATCATTCCATATAGTCATGGTGACTATAATCCTACGGCTTGAAGAAGAAGAGACTCAAGATCCCTCCTCGGTATATGAAAACTAACGCCTTCCATTAATATGGTAAGAACCAGAGTTCTTATAGGGTTGGGTTGTTGAGCTAACCTCAAGCTCACTCTATACGAATATGTTCAAACCATGAAAATAAGATTTTCGGATTAATGGGTCGGTTTTCCTAGAAGCGTTGATTTGTTGAGCTAACCTCAAGGTCAACGTGGACAGAGGCGAAGTTGGGTAGCATACATTAGATGTATGCGCATCAAAGAGTTGATACCCAATGAAGTGCACACATCAACAAGTTGATAGCACTGATCGATAGTTGTGTCTAAGATGTAATTGGTATATCTGATACCTCCCGAGACATAAGGTGTCTTGTTGAGCTAACCTCAAGGTCATTCTTAATGTCGGTTATCGATGATGCAATTGGTATGACCGATACCTACCGATTGACCTAAGTTGTGGCTTGTTGAGCAAACTCAAGGTCACTCTTAGCAATGTCGGATATCGACCCACTAGGACATTATGTCACTTTGTTTCTCTGGATTCGTAAAGAGGGTTATGGATTCTAGGAAACTAGTGGGAGCCATATGCATGTCATGCAAGTCCTTATGATCATGCAGGCATTTCTATTCTATCATTCCTTCTCTCTATCGCGTTTAGGTTGATTGAAGAAGTCTTTCAGTGTGAATATACGCTCTCTATTCTGGACTGAATTTTCTTGATTGGCTAAGGAATCTGAGAATTGTTCTCAGATCTGAGGAACTGGGATACGTCCTAGATGTTCCACTTCCAGATGCACCTGCTGTCAATGCTTCTGATAAGGATCAGAAAGCATATCGTAAGCATCTAAAGGACAGTGATATGGATACTTGCATTATGCTTGTCTCGATGTCACGAATCTGCAGAAGCGACCGCGAGTCCATGGATGCTCACGTTATAGTATCTCATCTTAGGGAGCTGTTTGATGAGTAAGCTCGATGCGAAAGGTTCAAGACCTCGAGGCTTCTCTTCATCACAAAGATGGCTCGAGGATAATCATGCGGTATACCACGAAGATGAATGGCTATATTGAGAGATTGGCCGTCTTAGGATTTGTAATGGATTATGAGTTAAGTAGAGACTTAATTCTGGTTGGATTGTCTGATGGTTATTCACAGTTTGTGATAAACTATCGGATAAACCAAATATCCACAACAATTCCTGAACTGATCAATCTGCTCATGACAACTGAAAGAGCTATCAAGATAGATAGCAAGTGCTAATGGTGGATGCTTCTTCTTCTAGTTCAAAGAAGAAAAAGGCCAAGAAACCAAAGGGAAGTGCCATCAAGGAAAAACCAAAGATTCTGCCCCAAAAGGATTTTGCTTTCATTGTGGCAAGTCTAGCCACTAGAGGCGAAACTGTAAAATCTATCTGGAGTCCTTGAAGCAGAAGAAGGCATCAGATGCCTCTACTTCTTCAAATATGTTTGTCATTGAGGTTAATACTATTCCTGATCCAAACATATCGGTATTTAATACCGGATGTGGCTCATACATATGAAATGATATGCAGGGCCTCAGGGACAGTAGAAAGCTCATAAAAGGAGAACTAGACCTTTGTGTAGGTAATGGAGCAAGAGTTGCTACATTAGTCGTATGCACTTATGTCTTGTTACTCCCTACTGGGCTTGTATTCAAATTGGATGATTGACATTTTGTACCTGTTTTAAACAAAGAACATATTGTATGTTTTATGTTTAATTAAAGCCGTTTCCATTGGACTTTTAGTAGCAATGGTTGTTCTATTAGTTCAATGGAATGCTCTATGGTACTGGTACATTATGCAATGGAATTGACATATGAGATATATCATATCCAATTATGAATGTCAATGACGCGAAAAGACATAATCGAGATAATTTAAAATTAACTTACTTATGGCATTGTCGGCTTGGCCATATAAATGAGACACGCATCGCTAAGCTCCATAAGAGTGGATGTTTAGGGTCATTTGATTATGAATCATATGACACATGCGAATCTTGTTTATTAGGCAAGATGACTAAGTTATCCTTTAAAGGAAAGGGTGAACGAGTGAATGGAATATTAGACCTAATACATTCGGATGTATGTGGTCCGATGTCCATCCATGCCACAAGTGGTTATTTTTACTTCATTATTTTTATCGGTGATTATTCACGATATAGGTATCTGTATCTGATAAGATACAAATCTGAAGCATTTGAATAGTTCAAATAATTTAGAAATGAAGTAGAAAACTAACTTGGTAAAAGTATGAAGACATTACGATCTGATCGTGGTGGAAAATACTTACACCAACAGTTTTGGATTATCTCAGAGATCATGAGATTTTATCTCAGTACACTCCACCTTACACGCCGCAGCACAATGGTATGGCTGAAAGGAGAAATCGAACCTTGTTAGACATAGTGCGATTGATGATAGGTTTTGCACAGTTTTGGGAATATGCGCTTGAGACAGCTGTTTACTTGCTAAACAGAGTTCCATCAAAGACAGTTGTGGTTACTCCATATGGAGATATGGACTAACTGAAAACCCTATCTTTCTTAGCTGAAAGTTTGGGATTGTCACCTTCGTGAAGCGGACACGATCAGATTAACTTGATGCAAAAGGTGACAAGTGTTTGTTAAATGGAATATCAATTCTAACTTGCTTAGGAACAAAAGTTGTTTGTTTCCAAGCATGCTGTTTTCTTAAAGAAATAGTTTCTTTTACAAGAGGACAGTGGGAGCAAAGTTGAACTTGGAGAAGTTCAAAATGCTCGAACAAACACAGATCAACTGCCTGAACCTGAAACTGTCACTCATGTAGATGAGGTAACAGTTCAACCTTCTATTACACACGAATTTTGTAGGTTAAGTAGGATACGCACTGTTCCCGAGAGATATGAATTTCTCGTAAGGGAACAGAATGACGTATTGCTCATATGTGATGATGAGCCTACTACCTATGAAGAGGTTCTGAAAAGTTCAGAGTCTGAGAAATGACTTTAAGCCATAAAAATCTGAAATGGATTCCATGCATAAACCAAGTATGGACTTTGGTTGTTACACCTGAAGGATAAAACCCACGAGTGCAAAGGAGTTTTAAGAAAACCAACATGGATGGTAATCAATTACCTATGAAGCGAGGCTAATGGCGAAGGATATCGTCAAAGACAAGGAGTTGACTATGACGAAATCTTGACCAATAGCAATGCTTAAATCCATTAGGATACTCCCCAGCCATTGCCGCTCATTATGATTATGAGATATGGAAAATGGATGTGAAGATAGCTTTCGAGAGGAAATCTACCGAGGATATGTATGACACAACCCGAGGGCTTCACTTCCATCGATGGCAAAACGTATGCAAGCTTCGAAATCCATGTTTGGATTGAAGCAAGCTTCGAGAGTTGGAATATCCGTTTGATGAGTCAATCAAAGAGTTTGGTTTCTCATAAAATTCGGATGTTCATTGTGTGCATAAGAAGGTTAATGGGACTGCAATCGATTCCTTGTGTTGTATGTAGATGACATCTTGTTACTAGGAAGCGATGTCTCTATCTTTGTCGCTTAAAATTTGGTTGTCCAAACAATTTGGGATGAAAGACCTTGGTGAAGCAACTTATATCCTAGGGATATAGATTTATAGAGATAAATCAAAAGGTTGCTTGGTCTTTCACAAGCATCGTACATAGATGAGATGCTAAAGAGGTTTAGCATGAAACGATGCTATGTACGAGGCCCGATGTATCGTATGCTCTAAGTGTTACGAGCAGATACCAATCGGATCCTGGTGAGGGTCACTGGGTGGTTGTCAAGAATATCCTCAAGTACTTGTGAAGCACTAAGGATGTTTTCTTGATGTTTGGAGATGGAAATCTCCATATGAGCAGGCATTCAGATGCCAGTATCTAATCTGATAAGGAAGATTCTGAATCACAATCAAGTTATATACATTCACACTGAATAGCGTGGCGGTCAGTTGGAAAGAATTCCAAACAAGAGAGGACTGTTGATTCATCAACCGAGGCAGAATACCTGTCGCATGAGATGCACAAAGGAAGCGGTTTAGATCAAGAAGTTCATTACTGAACTTGATCTAGTCCCTAGCTGTGATGGGCCCATAGGATTGTATTGTGATACAATGGGGCTAATGCGCAGGCAAAGGAACCAAGGTCTTATCGACGATCCGAACTCGTACTCCACCGATTCGGGAGATCATTAGTCGAGATGATATCTTGATAGAGAGAATTCCCACAGAGCAAAGTGTTGCTGTTCCATTGACAAAGCCATTGTCACAGGAGAATTGTGATTCTCATGGACTCGCTTATGGTATTGGATACTAAGGCGATTGGCTTTAGGTCAAGTGGGAGATTTAGTAAAAGCAAGTCGACTTGTACTTCTTGATAAGTCGACTTGTTCTTGAAAAGTACCGATAAGTCGACTTGTACATTGCATAAGTCGTCTTATTTAAGGATTCGCTTGTTTATTTGTGCCCTAAAGGCAATCCCTTTAGCGCGTTTTATTCACGATCGTATCGGTGAATGAATAAATAAAGAAAAGGCATTCTTCATTAATTTGATATTCATAAACATTGTTTATGAATTGATTGAATCTTTAATCAGATTAATGAAGTCCATGATATATGACATAGCATGAAGGAAATTATGATGTGATCATACTCACGAGATTCCTATCATGTGCAATTATGTCAAGATATCTAAATTCTCCTAGTCATAGGATTAATGAGACTGGACATCATTAATCCGGATAGACTAACACATGTCATATTCCTTGATTGGATCAAGCGGTGGATCTCGAAGCGTAAATATGAGATATTTAGAATTGACATGTGGATGCTTACTAGCGGTAGTAAGTTCATTGGATGACTGCCATGAGATCATCACATGGATATCTTATCTAGTGTCGTTGATGATCTCATCATAGCAATGGTGCAAGTATCCTTAGACTTGAGGTACTCAAGGATATCTTGAATCTTGATTACGTACTGACTCCATTCCTTGTTGCCTTCGGAGGTAACTCATAGGGTGGTGCTTGGAGTGCGACTTGAGGTATTCGAAGATAATTGAGTAGCCAATAAAGGATTCACCACTTACGGATTAGCAGAAGAGATACCCATGGCCTCTTGTCAGGATCATTACTTGTAAATCTCTGGCCAGAGTGAATATGTCATGGAGAGTGTCTTTATGGACATATAGAGTAATGAGTCCTAGGACGAGATCTGTTATCACTTGGGCTAGACTCAGTCTAGTGAGAGTTGACACTTTGACCATGCTCATAACCAAGTGAGGTATAGGATGGTGAAAGGACGAATTGCACTAAATTGTACATGGAAGGGTTTGTGATCAGTTCGTGATGAATACATCAAACCGATTACTTCCGGTCAATTGGGGGTCATGATGTGTTGCTAGATACCGCTCATGACTTGCTCAGATTAATTGTTAATCTAAGTGGCCAACATAACCGGGAACCTAAAGGGTCACACGCCTAAGAGTGTTTCAGAGAATCTGTAAAATAGTAATTGGACAGAGTTCCAATTATGGAGAGCATTAGGATTAAATGGATCCCAATAGGATTGGGATATGTCCCATGAGATCGCGACATCAATATTGCTAAGAAAGGTTTAGAGTCGCTTTTTATTGAACAGTGTGGTAGGCCGGTAGGACCGACCCCAGTTTGACTGGACTGCTTTAGCAATTATATATATTAATTAATTAAGTAAATAATTAATTAATATATATATAAATATATAAGTGTGCACGTTGGTTTTGGAGAAGGAAGTGATAAGCTTTGACTTTTCAAAGCTTATTACTTTAATCATTTAATAAGTAAATGGTTATTAACCCTTACACTTGTCAACTTCTCTTGGTTAGCCTTTTAATTGTTAAAAGACATATAAGAGGGCTTGTAGGTGGGGTGGCGTATGGATGCGTGGAGGAGAATAAGAAATTGAAAGTTTAAAGGTTAAGCTTTGCTTTTGAAAAGAGTTTCATTTCTTCTTCTTCATCAAGCCATCATTGATTCTTCTCTTCTCCAAGGCAAGGTTTCAACGTGCTCATCAAGCTCTCCAGGACAGAGGTAGGCTCTAGCAGGCTTTAATCTGTTCTAGCTATTCCCGGGTTAAAGGGGTTTGATCCGGTTAGGTTTTCTGATCTCTGCGTGGATCATCTTTAGAGATAGTCTCTTTTGGCTATTTAGGTTGATGTTTTCATACGGATACCTAGATCCTGGGTTCGGGAAGGTCCCGGGAACAAAAATTTTTGTTTTCCGCTGCCGGTACATGTGATGTACCTCCCGGGATTTTCATACAGTTTTAAGTTCAAACTTGGAAAAGACAACAACCTCTTTAAAGATAGTGCCTGAGTATTGATCTTAGGGAGAGGAAACTTGTCATCTGGTACGAATGCATTCAGAGGCTTGTAATTAATCACCGATCTCTTTTTACGACACTTTTGCTCTGACCATTTGTTCACATAGAAAGCTTGGCAAGCCCAATCTGACTTTGTGCGCTCAATGAGTCCTTGTTTTTATAAGGATAGCACATTTAACTTGTGCGAGTTTGAGGTCATCAGGGTTCATCCCTAGATGTGTAGCTTTCATAGGATTGATATCCTCATTCTTTTTGAAAGTTAGACTTATGAAAAAGTTAGTATTATTTCAAAGAGGATATGGATGACAAAATGTTCATATGATTCAGGATAGTAGTCTAACAATTTATCTCGTAATGAGGTATATAATGTAGGAACTTGAGAAAATTCAAACACATTTTTCACTTCAATGTAGGGACTATAAAATGATTGATACCTGAGGCCTGTGGGTAGGATTTGTAAAGGTAAGGCTTTGTTATATACATCTATACTAATGAGAATATCTAGGCTAGTAGATTACTACCAAGTAATTTAATCCAAACTGTATACTGTGGAAAGAATCATATTTTGATCATTCTCCTTGTAATTAGCCCAATCTTGAATAAATTTCCATCTGTAATAGTAAAGCCCTCATCATGTGAGGTCCATGCTTTAGAAGGAAAAATGTTAGGCTTCATAATCGTACGGCTAGATCTAGTATCCATAAATCTAATAGCTTTGATGGGGCA
The DNA here is from genome assembly GCA_029891385.1 of Erythroxylum novogranatense. Lineage (NCBI taxonomy): Eukaryota > Viridiplantae > Streptophyta > Magnoliopsida > Malpighiales > Erythroxylaceae > Erythroxylum > Erythroxylum novogranatense. Next base: position 63,178,907 of record CM057226.1, on the reverse strand, counting down.
ATCATATTTGTCTTGTTTAAAGAGTTGGATCTAGAGATATGGTCGTTGGACTGGAGTATGATCTAATTTTATATATTGTAGCATGTATAGAGAACCATCCCCTAAAGAAATAGAGGATTCAGAGGATTCATCATTAGAGGTCATAACAGAAGAATGAATAGGCAAAATTGATTACATGTGCTTCAATAACTTGACATCTTTCTTGCTTTTGTGAGGGCAGGATCGTGCAAAGTGTCTTGATTGTCCACAGAGAAAACATCAATCAACTTTTTATAATGATGGAATTTCTTCTTGAAGAATCGAACAAATTTTCGTTTTGTTCTATCTTTTCTCATATAAGTTTTCCTGAAGGGCTTGTAACCTTTCATTTGTCTGCAAAACTTTTGTTAATGATAAATATGATTGTGATGAGATTTCTTCTTATTGCTACAATCATAATTCTTTTTGTCTTTGCACTTAATTTGAAGATAAGGCTTCATACAATCCTGCTTGAGAATTAGACCACCTTTAATGATGTTCTTGAATAAGGCATGTTGATCACGAAGCTTATCAAGAGAGGCTAAAACAAGCTAGTAGATTTCTCCAAGAGATATATTAACAATATCCCTTTATAACGAAATAACGGTCCATTGTAACTCTGGTTGCAGTTGATCTGGAAGGGATGAGATAAAAGTATATCGAAGATTAACATCATTCCATCAATTCAAAAGATACTACATTTCCATCATACGTTTAAAATGCTTATGTAAATCTTACTTGTCAAGTGAACAACATTTCATTGCAAAATACTCTGTTTGTCTATAAGCTAAAAATCACCAATGAATTCCTTATGAATTATTCTGGAGTGAATTGGATATACTGAAGTCTTCGATAGTCATTAATACTTTGCTACCATTCTCGCAAAGTACTAGTGAAACGAGAAGTAAACTGACACAAAATATCCTATAAAGGATTATTCGGTTGAGCCATTTAAAGATCTATCCATACACCGAATTTATGCAAGTGATCCCTCCATTTCTTTCATGGAAGATTTTCAAAAGTGAACTAAGCTCTAAAGTAGGCTTGGTCTATGCAGTTGGTTTAGCTGGTATTGCTTGTGGTGTTGGTGCAAGTCTAAAAGGTTCAATACCTATAGATTTTGCTTCACTTATATCTAGTTCAGCTTCAGTAGGTTAAAACGTAGTCATCATAACTTGTGCTAAATCTGATAAATCAGCTACCTGGGCTGAGGAATTAGAAGACAGTTTAGAAATCTGTTCAGATGATGACTCAAAAATTATTGAAGAGACTTCAGATGTTGGGGCAGAGGCTTAAGAACAAGTTTCTAAATTATCTAATTAAGTAGAGGAATCTTCTATAGTAGGGGTAGGTGCCAGAGTTGCTATGAACTCTGTTAGAAGCACTTTATCCTTCCCAGAAAAGGGGGAAGGTTGAGACTTTGGTAGAGAAGTGGGAGGTGTATGAATTTGTAATGGTTTATGGCACTGGTTAACTAGTTTAAGCTTAGTATGTGAAGCTGATGGCTCAAGAAATTGTTTAGGCTTTGGCTTTGATTTTTTTGGTTTTGCTTTAGCTGCCCGGTGATGGATATGTTGTCTAATCAAATGATAGTTAAACTTAAAGACCTTTGAATAGTCAGCTTCTTCTGGGTACGCCTGATACAAAGGAGGAGTGTATATTGGTTGTATATTTGGAAATACTAAAGAAGATGAGTCAATACAGTTTTAGACTATGCAGATTGCATATCAGCTTCCATTTGTTGCATAATTCCTTGTATCTTCCTGAGTTCTCTAGTTTTGATGTCAAAGTCAGGTCCAAAATACTGTGTAGTAATGTAATGCTGAAGATCAATGTCAAGTTGCTAGATCTAAGCTTTGTATGAGTGATACAATTGTTGGATCTGCTTAGAGACAACGTCAACTTTATGTTGAGTGGCATGAGTTTGTTGACTGATTCCATATATCTTGGAATCAATTCTTCCAAAGACCTTCTTCTGTGCTACTTCATTTGATGTCTACCAATCAAGAACTTCATCAGAAGGATTTGAAACAAGTGTTCCTTATGAAGTGATTCCTGAGACTCGAATATAAGGACTAAAGATAACCCTAGTTGTTTTATATATACTCCTATGTAGAGAAGGAAACTCTTCTTCGTATGGCTTAACCATCATACAAGGCATAGGAGTAGGAGTAATGACACGAATTACTGGCATAGGCTGATAGATAAATGATTTCAGCATCTCACAAAGAGATCTAGGTCTAAATCTTTCTATGGATAGACCAATAGATTTACTAGAATTATCTAGATCTGAATCATCCTTGTGTGGATGATATTATTGAGAAGGCATACAACGAGTTTTAGACTTTTTTTTTCCTCCTTCGTCATCTGGCATATTGCTCATAATGATCATCATCACTGTCTGACTCAGGGTTAAGACAGACTTCACAGTTAGGTTTGCATATAAATGGGTCAACATCCTATACAAGGTGTCCACGATGATGGCTTACATAGACCGGATCTCCATTAGATTTAAAATAATGGATAGGAGGATCAAATTTACCTTCTGTATGAAAAAATAGGCGCTGGATCAGAAATATAGCATCAGATGTAGAAGGTCCAAATGGATCTTTGTTGGGCTTTGCATAGATGGATTTAACCGTTCCATCTTTTGATGTCTTTAGAATCGGAGGAGTGGTTGTATGAAAAGAGTGTCGATGAGACATATGGAACACCATTTGGTAATTGGTGATCTATTCAGTAGGCATCAACTTTTCAAGCTCCACAGATGGTAATTGTTTTTTTTAAGAAATTATATTTATTAGTAATTTAATTTTTATCCTTTCATTAAAAATGATATATCTATCAACATTAAAGATAAAAAATTTATGCATAAAAATAAAATAAAATATTTTATAGTTAATAATCCGTTAATTGTAACTCCATAACTTTTGCAAATTAAGTCTATAAAGATTTCTACTAATGCAACTTACAGATGTTTGGTTGACTGGAATAACCATTTCATTCCTGATCTATTTCTAATAATAGGTTATTCCCTTGTTTGGTTGAAGAAAACATACAGAATATATAATCCGATTTACTTATTCCTTGAGTTTGGGAAATAAGTAAAATCATCACCTCCCTTTTCTTTACTATTTCAAGTTTATTCTAAGTGATTGGATGTTGTGTTGAAGCTAACAAGTCTGCTAAAGTCTCTGGATCACTAAATCATGGCAAGCCCGCTCAAGTAATTAAAACCCACACAACAAAAACCTGTGGACAAGCCCAACTCATCTGCAGCTCACTACAGCATTCTAGAAGGAGCTCTATGAACCTGCAAAATAGAGAAACATTTCTTTGTTAACTAACTCATATCTGTAAAATATCTATTTTACAATTAGTTATAGCTACTGACCATTAGATCAAAACAATATCTAATATATGGCCAAGATTGAAGGTCAAGCTTGTATATATACACGAATACAAAAAATAAAATCATTAAGCATTCAATCTTTTCTCTCAAATTTTCATGGTATCATAGCTATATTGACTAATTGTCACCATGGCTCAATCTTACTCTTCTTCTTCCTCTTCCACTAGCACCACCACATCATCATCTTCTCCTCTTGATTTCTTTGCTCTCGCAAAGACTCTCAACTTTAACCTTCCTCTCAAGCTTGATCAGAATAATTACCTCAGCTAGCATCCTCAGATCTTAGCAGGTATACTCGCTTTGGATCTTGAAATCTATATCTCACCATATCACACTCCTCCCCTAGCTGTGATCTTAGCTCCTACTTCTAGTATGTCATCAGTTTCCTTGCCTACTCCTAACCTAACTCACAAAGCTTGGACTCGTGTTGATCAACTCCTCCTCTGTTGGCTACTCACCACTTTCGGTGACACTATTATTGGGCAAGTTAATCATGCCACCTCTTCCAAAGAACTATGGCAAATCTTGGTGAACCTGTATGCGCAGACCTATCTTGTCAAGGTCTTGAGTTGAAGCAACAATTATCGTCACTTTAGAAAGGAACTCAGTCTATTACTGGTTATATTTAGAAGATTAAAACCATTGGCGACTCTTTGAGAGTTACTGGCCATCCCGTTTCAGAACAAGAACTGATCCTGAGTGCTCTCAGCAGCTTAGTAGGTGAATATGACTCAGTTGTTGTTTTACTAACAAACTCTATGACTTTATCTACTATTCAGGATGTATGGTATACTTTAATGATGCATGAAACCTGATTGGAATAGCAACATGCTCACTCTCAACTCTCTTTCAACACTACTTCCGCTAATATGGCCTCATATAGTCATACTTCTCATCAAAATCCTAATGGTGGCCATAGCTCGTATAGAGGACGGGGAGCTCGTGATCGAGGGGGTAGATCCCGTCGCCTATACTGTCAACTTTGTCACAAACCAAGTCATGATGTGTTTAAATGCAACAAACGATTTGATGTTTATTAGTAAGGAAATCGACCTAATCACCCTATTCAGCAGCATCATACTCATGCCAGTTCGTAAGCCTACTTAGCTCATACACCAACTCAGAATCCCCTTCCAACTCATTCTTCCCATCAAGCCTACCTAACTCAAAATCCATCGCAGAATTTCTCCTCTAACTCTGTCAATGACTCTACTTAGTTCGTGGATAGTGGTGCCACCAACCATGTCACTGCAGATCTCTCTAACCTCACCATCAATGATGACTACAATGGCAAGGATACTCTCACTGTTGGTAATGGTAATAAACTTTATATCTCTCATATGGGTTCCTCTTCTATATCTTTAGGCTCTAAACGCTCTCTCACACTCAACAATATTTTACATGTTCCTCTTATCACCAAAAATTTTCGTAGCATTTCTTAAATAACAAAAGATAATGGAATTATTGTTGAGTTTACTGATTCTTGTTATGGTTTTAAGGACAAAGTTACAGGTCGAATCCTTCTCAGGGGGTTGCTTAGGGATGGTCTGTACAGCCTTAGTGTCTCTACCAAACCGACCACTAAGCCCTTTCATTCAACGCCATCACACTCACCTAATTCATCTTCTCACTATGCATTTTTTATTTCTGAACACAATGCAAATATTTGGCAGGCTCAACTTGGGCATGGTAATGCTTTTGTACTTTAGCAAATTATAAATTCAATGAACTATGTTTTCAAACCTCATACACTAACATTATGTGATTCATGTAAATTGGGTAAACATCATAAGTTATCTTTCACTACACATCCTATATCAACTAGTAAACCACTTTAGATTATTTATACTAACATCTGGGGACCAAGTCTATTTCCTTCAACAGAGGAGCATCACTATTATATTATTTTTATTGATGGTTTCTCTTGATTTACTCGATTATACCCTCTAAAATTCAAATTCGAGACACTGGGAAAATTTGTCAAATTTAAAACCTTTGTTGAGCTACAATTCAATCACAAAATTAAAGCCTTACAAAGTGATATGGGGGGTGAATATATTTCCCTATTACCATTTCTTGCCAAACATGGCATCCAACCACGTTTTAGCTATCCTTATACACATCAACAAAACGGTGTTCCTGAAAGAAAACACCGTCATGTTACTGAAGTAGGACTCACACTTCTATCCCATGCCCATTTACCTCTCTCCTACTAGCTTAAAGTATTTCAAACAGCCACTGTTTAATCAACAACTTACTTGTGTCTAACCTCCACAAAACCTCCCCCTTTCAGCTTCTATTTGGAAAACTACCTAAATATGATCATCTCAAGATCTTCAGTTTTGCATGTTTTCCTTACTTATGTTTCTACAACAAACATAAATTCGGTTTTTACACAACCAAATTTGTCTTTCTTGGCTATAGTCCTCTTCACAAAAGCTATCGTTGCCTTCATCCAAAAGGAACTATTTACATTTCTCGTCATGTTACCTTTAATGAAACTGAATTCTCATATCCATTTTGGTTTCCATCCTCTACCCCTCACCCTCTTACACTTGGTAGCTTACCTATCTCTACTCTCATCGACACTCTACAGCTCATCCCTTCTCAGACACCACAGATGGCATCTTCTTTACAGCTACATCCTTCATCCGCAACAGATCAGGAAATATCTTCTAATTCTCCATTATCTAATTTCGCTCCACAACCTTCCTCTCATCCCCGTATCTTTTCTCCTAATATTTCTAATCACCATCCTATGCAAACTCATTCTAAGAGTGGCATTTTTAAGCCAAAAATATTCACTTCTTCTCTTTCCTCAATCCCTAACACCGAATTTAAGAGTGTTTCTGCAGCTCTAAAGGATCCTATATGGAGGAATGCCATGCATGAAGAATTCCAAGCTCTTCAACGTAACAATACCTGACACTTAGTTCCCTACAACCCATTTATGAATCTATTGGGCACTAATGGGTTTTTCGTCTCAAGTACACCTTCGATGGTACTCCTGTCAAGCTCAAAGCCAGATTTGTTGCAAAGGGCTTCAACCAAACACTGGGACTTGAATTTACAAAAACTTTTAGCCCCGTTATCAAGTCTTCCACCATTAAAGTTGTTCTTTCACTTACAGTTTCACATGGATGGGACATCCAGCAAGTTGATGTAAACAATGCGTTTCTGAATGAGCTTCTACATGAAACTATATACATCAGCCAACCTATTGGTTTTGAAGACTCTACACGCCCCAACCATGTGTGTAAATTGGATAAAGCCTTGTATGGTTTGAAACAGGGCCCCCGTGCCTCGTACAACACTCTACGGGCTGCACTACTCAACTAGGGTTTCCTAAATTCCAAGCCTGAAACTTCATTATTCTACAAACGTGATCAAAGCACTCTATTATTATTGCTTATCTACATTGACAACATTTTAATCACAGGGAACTCATCTACAGCTATCAATTCTATCTTTCAGTAGCTCAACTCTCAGTTTGCATTAAAGACACTTGGTAGCATTCATCATTTCTTGGGATTTGAAGCTTACCAAGATCATATTGGTTTATATCTCTCTCAGTGCCAATATACTCTTGATCTTCTTGAGCGTGCCAACATGACTGATTGCAAATCTTGCCCTACTCCACTTGCCCTTGGCACCAAGTTCACAGCTCATGATGGTGCTCCATTTGAAAACCCGACGTTGTACCGCAGTATTCTTGGTACGTTGCAGTACCTATGTAACACAAGACCCGATATTAGCTTCACAATTAATCGTCTAACCCAATTTCTTTCCAATCCACTTGCCCATCATTGGCAAGCTTATAAGCAACTTCTGCGATACCTTAAAGGCACCACTTCCCTAGCTTTGCATTTTCGCCCACTGTCGCAACCCTTATCACTACATGCATATAGTGATTTTGATTAGGCAGGGTCTCCCGACGATAAGAAGTCCACAACCGGCGGATGTGTCCTTCTAGAGGGTAACCTCGTCTTCTGGGGTTCGAAAAAGCAAACCACAGTTGCTCGATCAAGCACCGAAGCAGAATATAGAGCACTTGCTCATATGTCCACAAAAGTGCTATGGCTACATTTACTACTCAAAGAATTGGGTTTCTCACTTCCTCATACTCCGATTCTTTGGTGTGATAACAATGGGGCTCAATCTCTTGCCCAAAATCCCATATTTTATGCTTATATAAAACACATCGAAATCGATATACATTTCATACAAGACAAAATTTCAACTGGGCAATTAGATGTTCAATACCTAAAAACAGAAGACTAGTTAGCAGACTTACTCATTAATCTGCTCACGGCGATCTGGTCATCAGTACTCCTCTCCAAGCTCAACGTGTCTATTCATCCCCATTATCGCTTGACAGGGAATGTTGAAACTAACAAGTCTGCTAAAATCTTTGGATCACTAAATCATGACAAGCCCACTCAAGTAATTAAAACCCACACAACGGACAAGCCCAGCTCATCTCTAGCTCACTACAACATTCTAGAAGGAACTCTATGAACCTACAAAATAGAGAAACATTTCTTTGTTAACTGACTCATATCTGTAAAATATCTGTTGTACAATTAGTTATAGCTACTGACTATTAGATCAAAACAATATCTGACCTAAGGCCAAGATAGAAGGTCAAGCTTGTATATATACATGAATACAAATAATAAAATCATCAAGCATTCAATCTTTTCTCTCAAATTTTCATGTTGGACAAAAATATCTTTAAGGAGTCCATATAATTATTTGATCTTTTTGTTAGTTATCCCTTTGTCATTCAAAATTTATATTTTCAAACCAAACATTAGCATTACATCATCATTAGGAATTCTTAGGAAGGCTAAAATATATTTAACCCCTATGTTTTATCCCTTGGTACGTTATGCCCCCCTTCTATTTTAAAAATGGGCTTATTATCTCTTTGACCAGCAGTTAAAAGAGCTAAGAATTTAAAATGATTTTTTTTTACCCATGTATCATAATGACATCACCATAATTATACATATTGCATTTTTTTGGACAAAAAAACCTTTTAGCTTTTTGTTGACTAAAATATATTAAACCCTGTATTTCAAAAATAAAAATTATTTTGATCTTGTAATACATTTTGATTATTAATAAATAAAAAGGAAAATTTAATAAAAATATCATTGTCTTCATAATTGTACTTCATAATCATTAATTTCTAGAAAAAATTAAAAGAAAATTTATTTATGAAACAAAATTAAAAAGAAATAATTATCAATAATAAAATAAAATATCACCATTTTTATGTTTCCCTTTTGTTCTATAAAACTATAAATTATCTTATTTAGGCTCTTTTTCGGTTTTCTAAGCCATTCCCTTACCCATAGCTCCCTCTCTTCACCACTATTTGTTTCTCCCTCCTCTTTTTGCTCTCTCTCTACCTTCCATCGGAAAACTCCTTTGTTTTGTTGAAAAATCGATTCCAATTCTTACGACGTCTCTCCCTTTCCCGACAAAAAACAACCTATTTTCTTCAAATTGAGGTTCCTCCCACTCGTTCAACTACGTTTTCGAGACCCTAATCGATGATGGTTTCAAATCTCCTCACTTAGCTCTGTGTCTTCATATTTTGTGCATTTTGTGAGAATGTGGGTTGTTTGATTCCTATTTAGTACATTGTTTTGAAGTTTAAGCTTTGAAGTTTAACTGTTGAAGATTATGATCTAGGCTTCGAGTTTTGGGTTTTCAATCTTTCTCATTCGAGTTGTGGGTTTTTTTTGAAGTAATGGTTAAAAGGTAACCCATAAACAAAAATTTGTAATTTTTCATCAATTAACAGTTAGAACCTACAATTTATGGAAAAAATGGCACCTTTAATTAATTTTCTTTCTTTTTTCTTAAATTTTGTTTCATAAATAAATTTTCTCTTTTTTAATTTTTTCCATAGATTAACGTCATGAAGTACAATTGTGAAGACAATGATATTTTTAATAATTTTTTCTTTTTATTTATTAACGGTTAAAATATAATCCATGCTTAAAATAATTTTTAGTTTTGAAATGGAAAGCATAATGAAATAAAACAAAAAAAATGTGGGAATTTAATCTAGTTTAGTCAACAAAAGGCTAAAAGGGTTTTTTGTCCAAAAATAAGTGTAAGGTTTTGTGCATTTTGTGAGAATGAGAAATGTCGGAAATGTCACAAACATGCATTGTACACATCTAAATTGCTACATGTGCATTATTTAATATTTCTAATTGTGCATTTGATGACATGTGAATATTGTGATTATTATAGAGGCACAGTTGGAATGTCATCCCACGGACGTTGTCGAGACTTCCCGGCATTAGCTCGGAAGCTATTTGGTGAGTAACCTAGATGGTTTCTCGATTATTAAATGTTTATATTTTGCACTTATAACATTGTGGAGAATAATGGTGGGTTTTGTGTTTGTTTATGCTGGTTTCAGACTGAAGATGTCCGAGATATTGGAAGAATATGACATAGAAGTGCTATATGTGATTTGGAATGTGATTAATTGTGAATTACTTATGTGAATGTGGTAATTTGGGACCGAATATGATGTGAGCTTTGCTTTATATTACCATGTGCATTCCATGTATAATGCATGATCAGTAATTGGCAGTTGTGACCTGAGCAACCACCGAGAGCTTAAAGCTCAACGTATTTGGGCATCGAGCTAACAGTGTTACAGAGCCTCAGGCTCAACGAATAATGCACCCTTATTGGGACAGTTTAGGCGCTCGGTCACAACAACGAAATAAATTGAAAAAAAAGGGGTCACATACGCATTACATGTGCACTTGATTGAATACTTTGATTGAGTGAAAGGCAAATCGCCTTGGTTTCATGTGAATGATTATGTGATATTTCTGAATGAGCTATTATGCTATAATTGTGTTATACTTAACAATGCATGAAATGGGTGAACCATCGATGATGGTTCCTCACTGAGTTCGCAAACTCACCCAAAATTGCAAATTATTTTTCAGGACCGAGAGAGTAGACTCGTAGCTCCAGAGAGAGACTTTTCCTACCGTGTAGATCGTGTTGGCAAGAGAAGTCATGGCACATAGGTCGGTCAGCTGGGATCTTTTGGGGATGACCTAGTTAGGCTTTTTGTGTTAGATTTCTTTTGGAGTAATGTCTGACAAAGTGAAAAAAGCATAAGTATGTAAATTACTGCTTTTGATGATATGAAATGAGAAAAATTTATGGTTTTAAAAATTAATGATTTTCATATTAATGTTGTATAATTATTGATGCCATATGAGGTTCAATAGTGAATATTCGTAGTGCACCCTTATCGTAGGTTATGTATCGGAATGACCTACGGGCATCCCAGTGTATACCCTATGGTAAGGGGGTGCCACATTTTGGTGGTATCAGAGTATGGTTTGGCATCTGTTGGGACTAGTACATAATTAGGCTTGAATTATTGTGAGAAATGCAGAAACTGATCAAAGTTCTTATTTTATTATAGGTCATTCATTCTTGGTGATCAGATAGATCAGCCAGCTGACCAGGGATCTGTCGGAGCGAGTAAAGAGTCCTCGGTGCCTCGATTTGACGAGTTACCTCCCAGGGTTCCCGTGAGACGAGAGAGGAGGTATGATAGGCTGCGTGGCGAGGGGTCATGATTTCTATGGCGATCTGAGACCCATCGAGGCTGAGGGATGGCTGGAGCGGACTGATAGGGTCTTTGATCAGATGGATTGTGATCCATCCGAGAGGTTTGATTATGCAGTCTCTCTTCTGCAAGGCCCAGCTTATCACTGGTGGAAGACTGTTCCGGGCAGTACCACCAGGCCTTGCCCACTGACATGGGAGGATTTCCTGAGGGCTTTTAGAGACAATCATATGCCCAAAGTGTATCTGGAGATGAAGATGCAGGAGTTTTTGGAGCTGAGACAGGGTAGGATGACAGTGGTAGAGTATGAGGTTAGGTTTAACGAGCTGATGGGATATGCTACTGCTTTGATCTCGACAGAGGCTGATAGGTGCCAGAGATTTGAACATGGCCTTAACTTAGAGATTCGTATTAGATTGACCCGATCTGATATGGGTACTTTTGTTGAGCTTAGGGCTGCTGCAGTGAGAGTTCAGCAGCTTATGAGGCAGAGACAGGCAGAGATGGGTCAGGGGTCCAGGGGGAAGAGACCGAGCAAGAGTCAGGGTAGTTCTAGCAGAGGTTTTAGCAAGCACCAGAGCAGGACTTTCAAGTCACCTGGAGGATCCAGACAATCTGGGTATAGACAGAGAGGGAGATTTGTTCAGACTGGCAATGGTAGTGGTAGAGGTGCAGGGCAGATTCCTCTAGTTTGTGAGCATTGTGACAAGAGGCATAGTGGGGAGTGTTGGCGATTGACTAGAGCCTGCCTTAAATGCGGCTCCATGGATCATCAGATCAGGGATTGCCCTGCTACTGTAGGAGCTCATCGATCATTGTCGATCTAGATCTGGTAGTAATACTACGGCAAGCAGAGCCAGCGGGGTGGATCGAGCGAGGGCCGAGGTAGAGGCAGCAGAGCCGAGGATCCTTTGTAGTGGTTGAGGGTCAGGCGATCGACCACGGTCCTGTGCCGTGGTCTATGCCATGACTAGGCAGGAGGCCCAGGATTCTCCTGATGTTGTAGCTGGTATGCTTCTTATTTTTGATATTGAGGCATTTGCATTGTTGGATCCAGGAACCACACATTCTTTTGTTGCACCGCATATGGCATGTAGATTCCATGGGAATAGGGAGATGTTACAGTATGGGTTAGAGATGAGTACACCTCTAGGTAGTACTACTTCATTGGGAGAGGTCTGCAAGGGGTGCTCGATCTAGATTGATCAAGCAGTGTTGAGAGCAGACCTTATAGTGTTACCATTGACAGAGATCGATATGATTCTGGGGATGGACTGGCTTACTGCCCATAGGGCTATCATGGACCGCTACACCAAGGAGGTCGTATTAGAGTCTCCTGGTCAGCCTAGAGCAGTGTTTAGAGGAGTTAGTTAGGCAGTGCTAGCCCGGATGATCTCTTTCTTGAGTTCCCTGAGATTGATACAGGGAGGCTGTGAGGCCTATTTAGCTCATGTTATTGACACGAGAGTTGAGCAGAGGCTTCAGGATATTCTCGTAGTTAGGGAATTTTCATATGTGTTTCCTGATGAGTTACTGGGTTTACCGCCGGATCGGGAGACAGAGTTTACCATTGACCTCGTTCCAGGTACTGCTCCTATATCTATACCTCCATATAGGATGGCACCTGTGGAACTGAGGGAGCTGAAGGCTCAGTTGCAAGAGTTGTTGGAGAAGGGATTTATCAAGCCCAGTGTCTCACCTTGGGGAGCTCCAGTATTATTTGTGAAGAATAAGGATGGGACTTTGAGATTGTGTATCGACTACAGGCAGTTGAATCGGGTGACAGTGAAGAATAAGTATCCACTGCCTAGGATCGATGACTTGTTTGATTAGTTACAGGGAGTTCGGGTGTTCACTAAACTAGATCTGAGGTCCAGGTATTATCAGCTGAAGATAACAGAGGCTGATGTGCCTAAGAGTGCCTTCAGGAGTAGGTATAGGCATTTTGAGTTTCTGGTGATGTCGTTTGGGTTGACTAATGCCCCGATAGCTTTTATGGCCTTGATGAATAAGGTCTTTCAGCCCTACCTGGATCAGTTTGTTATTGTCTTCATTGATGATATTATGGTGTATTCGAGGAGTAGAGAGGAGCATGCTGATCATTTGAGGGTGATTTTGCAGCTTATGAGGGATAAATAGTTATATGCCAAATTCAGTAAGTGTGAATTTTGGCTGGATGAGGTAGTGTTTCTAGGCCGCATAGTGACTGGAGAGGGTATTCAGGTTGATCCTAATAAGATTGAGGCAATGATGAAGTGGGAGGCTCCTAGGAATGTGTCAGAGATTCGGAGTTTTCTCGAATTGGCTGGTTATTACCGGAGGTTTGTCGAGGGGTTTTCATTGATCTCTGCCCCTCTGAAAAAACTTCTGAGGAAGAATGTGGCATTCAAATGGATTAAGGAGTGTCGGAAGAGTTTTAAGGAGCTGAAACATCGGTTGACTACTGCACCGGTGTTGGCTATTCCATCTGGGACAGGAGGTTATGAGGTGTATAGTGATGCTTCCCATCAGGGCTTGGGATGTGTTTTGATGTAGCACGGTAGAGTGATTGCCTATGCCTCGAGACAATTGAGGTCTCACAAGGTAAATTATCCTGTGCATGATTTGGAGTTATCTGTAGTTGTCTTTGCCCTGAAAATTTGGAGACACTACCTATATGGAGAGACTTTTCATATTTTCACTGACCATAAGAGTTTGAGGTACCTGTTGAGTCAGAAAGAGTTGAATTTGAGGCAGAGGAGATGGATTGAGTTGCTAAAGGATTATGATTGCACCATTGAGTACCACCCAAGGAAAGCTAATGTGGTGGCAGATGCATTGAGCAGGAAGTCTTATATCAATGCAGTTCAGATTCAGGTATTGTGATTGCCTAATTTGATTCAGTTGAGGGTTTTAAATGTACAATTGAATCTGGAGCATGATGGAGCTTTAGTAGCCACTCTGAAGCTCAGACTGATGCTACATGATAGGATCAGGAGAGTACAGGATAAGGATCCTATTTTGGTGAAATTGATTGAGAAAGTAAAGTCTGATCTGAATTCTGAATTTGAGTTGAGGGATGGGACTTTATGGTTAGGGAAGAGATTATGTGTGCCGGGTGTGGATGATTTGAGGCGAGAGATTCTAGAGGAGGCGCATATGGCTGCCTATGCTATGCATCCTGGTACTACCAAGATGTATAACACTCTTAAGCCACATTTCTGGTGGCCTGGCATGAAGAAGCAGGTGGCAGAATATGTCTCCAAGTGTATGACATGCCAGCAGGTTAAAGCTGAGCACCAGGCTCCAGTGGGGAAGCTTCATTCGTTGCCTATTTCTGAGTGAAAATGGGAACAAATTATTATAGATTTCATTATGGGTTGCCTAGGACGCCGAGGCAGTATGATGCTATCTGGGTCATAGTGGACCGGTTAACTAAATCGGCCCATTTCTTGTCAGCGAGGGAGAACAATTCTCTTGATCAGTTGGCCCAGAAGTATGTGACGGAGATTGTGAGACTGCATGGGGTTCCATTATCTATAGTGTCGGATCAGGATCCCAGGTTTACTTCGAGGTTCTGGAAGAGTTTGCAGTCTGCTATGGGTACCAGGTTAAATTTTAGTACAACATTTCATCCTCAGACTGATGGGCAGAGTGAGAGGACGATTAAGACTGTTGAGGATATACTTCGGGCGTGTGTATTGGAGTTTAGAGGAGCATAGGATCAGCATTTAGCCCTGATTGAATTTGCCTACAATAATCATTACCATAGTACATCGGGATGGCACCATATGAGGCATTATATGGGAGACAGTGTCGATCGCCTCTGTATTGGGATGAAGAGGGTGAGAGGATGATTGAAGGTTCGGAGCTAATTCAGGATACAGTGGACAAGGTAAAACTGATTCAGAGTTGCATAAAGGCGGCTCAGGATAGAAAGAAGAGCTATATGGATCAGCATCAGAGAGATATGGAATATTATGTGGGAGACAGAGTCTTCCTTCGAGTTTCACCGTGGAGAGGAGTGCTGAGATTCGGTAGGAAGGGCAAGTTAAGCCCTAGGTACATTGGTCCATATGAGATCATTGAGCGTATAGGACCTTTGGCTTATAAGCTGGATTTACCAAGTGAGATGTCTCAGCTGCATAATGTCTTCCATGTGAGTATGCTCCAGAGGTATCGATCGGATCCGACACATGTGATTTCGGCTCAGGAGATTGAGTTAGCTAGCAACTTGAGCTATATTGAGGAGCCGGTCCAGATTGTGGGATCACGGGTCAAACAGTTGAGGAACAGGGTCATTCCATTGGTGAAAGTCCTATAGAGGAACCACTTAACTAAGGAAGCAACTTGGGAGACCGAGGAGCATATGAGGAGACAGTATCCTCACCTGTTCGACCAAGTAGGTAAGAATTTCGAGGACGAAATTTTTATTAGGAGGGGAGAATTGTAACATCCCATCACCGATAGGAAGGGTATTTTGGTAAATTGGGACGGGTTAGGAATGTTTAAATATATCTCAGCATGCACATGCATCTTATAGCCTCTATATAGATATGAATGGTAATTTTTGCACATGCACATGATTTGTGCATGCATTCCTGACATTTCCCGGCATAAGTGTCTAAATGTGATCTTTTGTGAAATTTATGTGATAATTGTGTTTGAAAAATGGATTTGAAGTGCTCTAGGTGTGAAACACATTTTTAGGGATTTGTGGAAATTTTTCTGAAATTTTTCGGAGTACTTGGCCGGACCGAAAAAATTCCAACTGGCTGACTGAGTGAGTTTTCTGTACTGAAAAGTTCTGCCTTATGGCATTGGAATATTGGATAAATACTTTTTGGAAGTTTTTAAAGAGCCATTAGCATTAGATGGCTTAAAGATTAATTGGGATTAATGTTCTTTTATTTAATTAAATAGGATTTCTTGATTAATTGTCTTCTTCCCATTAAAAGACAAGTGTCTCCCTCATTTATTAACTTTGTCTTATATCATTCATCACCTACGACTCTTCTCTTTGACATATTAAAAAAAAAATCATTTGGAAAGCTAATCTTTCTCCTTCATCCGTAGCCTCCTTTCCTTCCTCCTTTGAATTAGTTTCTTCTTTTCCCATACAAGAAATTCTTCTTGCTACTTACTTGCTTCTTCTTTATGCACACCCAAGACCAAGTTTAAGCCTTGTGAAGATGATGATGTGTATGTGTAGTGGAGTGATAGCCATGAGTGTTGATTGAGTAGTAGCAAGTTGGAGAGATTTGAAGACTTGAGGAAATTCAAGTTTGAAGTTACTTAGGTGAGAATTGATGTTTGTATTTCTTCTTTTGGTAGTTAGAAGCATTCATGGGGATTAATTATGCATTTATTTCATCAAGATAGTGGTAGGTTTGTATGGGTTTAAATGTATGCTTGTGTGAGGGAAATTGATATGGTAGTTAAAGATTGTGAATTTAATGTTGTTAATGATGTTTATGATGTTAGATGAATGGAAATGAAGTAAGGAAGTTGTGTATGTGGTTGCTGCCAATTATGCTATATTATATAAGTAAATGTTGTGATGAATTTATGGCTGAATTAGAGGTGCAAATGGATGCATATTGATGTAGGTAAAGTGATAGAATGAAAGGGGAGGAGGTAGGGAGGAAATCTGGAAAAATGTGAGTTGTATAGGTTTCAGATTTTGACTCATAACTTTTGATATGGTCGTCCAATTGAGCTGAGGTTTGTTTTAAATTAAATGTAAGAAGTATGGCCAGATTTCATATGAAGGAAGTTTTGTCCAATTCTGACCTTAAGGATTTTAATTTTGGCATGCAAAGTGAATTGTTAGGTGCTGTGTGAACAGTATTCGAACCTTGTGACCTGAAACTTTGATGAATTGTTTTAGATTGAATTGGATTGAATTTGCTAATTTGGTCTTCATGAAAGTTGAATGTTTTGGTGTTAGCTTTCTAACACCACTAAGTATGAATTTTTTTGATTTGTACGTTGAAAGTTATGGTGTGTTAATGTTCAGATGGTCATTCAGTTGACAATGTGTTTTGTGTGTAAGTGACTTTATGTGAACAAGTTTTGTGCTATTTATGTTCTGGTATTTATTTGGGACTGTTGGTGATGGAATTGGCTTTAGTGACCTTCTGGAAAGTTGTAGAGGATTGTTTTAGATTTCTAATGAGGTATTTTTTGTGAATTTTGGATGTAAGGATTGTTGGATATAAATTTGTAAAGTTTTGATATAGTTTAGGTTAAAGGCTATTTTCTTAAACCCTAACAGGACAGCCACCTAAGTGAGAGGATTTTACCTAGTTTGAATGGGAATTTGCTTTGAAGTCCTTCTTGAGAATTGTAGTATATTGTCTGAGCTTTTTATTTCTGTATGGTATGTAATTTTTCAACAATGGGTTGAAAAGTTATGAATGTTGGAAGATGTTGTTACTGTGAGAATTGTAGTATGTTCATATGGTAGTATGTTCATATGGTAGTTTTACTGTTTCATTGGGCAGAACCTTTGTTTGTATTTTTGACCCTCTTATAGATTGAATTGTATTGGGGGATATTCTTGAAGATTGTAGAAAATGTTTAGAGATTTTTAATGGTGTATAATGTACCTTATTTGGAGTTATGAGTAAAAAGTTATGAGGATTGGAAGAACACAGTTACTGTTCATATGGTCATTTATGGGCAGTAACTTTGAAGTAGTTTTTAGCACCCTTAGAAGTGAGATTGGTTTGTAAGCCCTTCATGGAACTTGTAGGGTTTCTTGTTATCTTTCCAATGAGATCTTGTTTGTAATTTGTGGATAAGTGTGTAAAAAGTTATGCATGTTAGAAATTCAGATGGTGGAAGAGATGGAAATAGGGCAAACTCTCTTATCTTTTGTTTTGTCCTAAAGCTTCTTTTGCTTATATCTTCGTCATCCGACCTCCGATTGACCTGATTCTTGAGGCGTCGGATTCATAAGTCAATTATCTACCTCTCCATATGGAATTGTGAACTTGTGGGATTTTAATTGAGATTTAGGGATTGAATCCAAGTGAGAGAATTGAGTAAAGTTTGGCAATATCTGGACCTATAGAGGTCCAAATTGAGTAATTCTGGTGTCTATAGGTTCCTAAGACATAGGGGAATCTTTTGTGATGTGAATTATGGGAAATGTCGGGAATGTCACGAACATGCATTGTACACATCTAAATTGCTACATGTGCATTATTTAATATTTCTAATTGTGCATTTGATGACATGTGAATATTGTGGTTATTATAGAGGCACAGTTGGAACGTCATCCCACGGACGTTGCCGAGACTTCCCGACATTAGCTCGAAAGCTATTTGGTGAGTAACCTAGATGGTTTCTCGATTATTAAATGTTTATATTTTTCACTTATAAAACTGTGGAGAATAATGGTGGGTTTTGTGTTTGTTTATCTTTGGTTAGGATCAAGATGTACGAGATATTGGAAGAATATGACATAGAAGTGCTATATGTGATTTGGAATGTGATTAATTGTGAATTACTTGTGTGAATGTGGTAATTTGGGACCGAATATGATGTGAGCTTTGCTTTATATTTCCATGTGCATTCCATGCATAATGCATGATTAGTAATTGGCAGTTGTGACCTGAGCAACCACCGAGAGCTTAAAGCTCAACATATTTGGGCATCGAGCTCACAGTGTTATAGCGCCTCAGGCTCAACGAATAATGCACCCTTATTGGGACAGTTTAGGCACTCGGTCACAACAACGAAATAAATTGGAAAAAAAGGCCACATACGCATTACATGTGCACTTGATTGAATACTTTGATTGAGTGAAAGGCAAATCGCCTTGGTTTCATGTGAATGATTCTGTGATATTTCTGAATGAGCTATTATGCTATAATTGTGTTATACTTGACAATGCATGAATTGGGTGAACTATCGATGATGGTTCCTCACTGAGTTCGCAAACTCACCCAAAATTATAAATTATTTTTCAGGACCGAGAGAGTAGACTCGTAGCTCCAGAGAGAGACTTTTCCTGCCGTGTAAATCGTGTTGGCAAGAGAAGTCATGGCATACAGGTCGGTCAGCTGGGATCTTTTGGGGATGACCTAGTTAGGCTTTTTGTGTTAGATTTCTTTTGGAGTAATGTACAGACAGTGAAAAAACTGACAAGTATGTAAATTACTGCTTTTGATGATATGAAATGAGAAAAATTTATGGTTTTAAAAATTAGTGATTTTCATATTAATGCTGTATAATTATTGATGCCATATGAGGTTCAATAGTGAATTTTCGTAGTGCACCCTTATCGTAGGTTATGTATCGGAATGACCTACGGGCATCCCAGTGTATACCCTATGGTAAGGGGTGCTACAGGAAAGCGACCAAGAAAGTCATGAGGTATCTTCAGGGTACCAAAGATTATATGTTGACTTATTGATGAACTGACACTCTTGATATAGTTGGATTCAGTGACGCTGATTATACAGGATGTGTGGATGATAAAAAGTCCACTTCAGGCTACATCTTTAGGATGGCTGGAGGAGTTGTATCGTAGAAATGTGTCAAACAGACACTCATAACCTCCTCTACCATGGAGGCAACGTATATGGCGTGCTATAAGGCAGCTTGTCAATCAATATGGTTGCGAAATTTTATTTCAGCATTGGGTATTGTACACTTTATTTTGAGTCCGCTGAAATTATATTGTGATAATTCTGCAGCTGTAGCTTTCTCTAAGAACACTAAGAGTACTTCTCGCTCAAAGCATATTGATATAAAGTACTATTTTGTTAAAGAGAAAGTAACTAAATCCCTCATTAATGTTGATTATACGCCTACAACTAGCATGTTAGCAGATCCACTCATAAAAGGCTTACCTATATAATTGTTTGTAGAACATGTCTCCCGCATTGGATTGTTAGAAGCCTAGCTGGATAAGATTAGTGGGAGTTTGCTATTTTGTATTGAACATGTTGGCACTTTGTACGGATTGCTTATGACTTTTATATATGAGATATGCATAATGATGGTTGTGATCATTTTTGTTAATGTTGACATATATATGTTGATATTGTACTACACGCATATTTTTTTAATGGTTATTGTGGTATTTGAACATCTCTAGGGCCAAATCATGTGTAGTATATATATCATATCGATATGATATTGCATATGATTTATTTGATTACTTTTGGATTATGGAGAGTGATATGGTGGTTTAATTATATTATTCAAGTGGGAGAATGTTAGAAATATATATGGACTAATATAATCATAACATTAATTCCATATGCCTAACCACAATCGAATTGCCTAATGTATATTTAATAACCATAATGGGATGGCTAATTTGCTAATTGCATTTGAGGCACGTGGTAGTACCCTAACATCTATATGTTGACCCATTAAACTATAGTTCACATCATCCATTAAAATGACACAATTAGCCTATTCTACCCCTTAGGGTAGAACATGTCATAATATATGACATAAGGTAAGATTGTTGCATAAGAAGTGGGTGTGTAAAAGAAAAGGAAGGGTCTTCTACCATTACTCTCTCTTGCACAAGGTTTGTATTTCTCTTTTGATAGGTTTTGGTTGAAGAATGGAGAGGGTTCAAGATCATATGCCAAGCGTTGGAGGTATGATTTCATTATCTTGTTATGCTCTAAATAGAATGTGATCTTGGTTGTTAAATGTGGCTAATTACAGCATTTATTATAGAAATATACAAATAACATACGAAGGCAAATTCATTACCTAAGCATTGGACAAATGTTGTTCATGCACAGTAAAACCATTAAATGCATTTAATGGTTGTTGAACTTTTAAAAGCAAGAGAGTTCAATGGATTATAAAAGGTTGTTTTAAAAGGTTTTAGTTAAAAGCATTTGGATAGATGGTGTCGTACACTTATTAAAGGCTTTTCACTAAAAAAAGTGTTGGACACTTCGCCCTTGTGAGTCACGAGCCTGACATCCTAAGTGACATCTAGACACGTGTTTTGCAAGGGTGGCGTACCCCCACCAAGATGACCTACTTTTACTATATCCAAACAGAAGTGACCATAATCATTTTGCACCAGCCTTGGGACAATTGGCAAAACTGTCATTAGGGATATTGGGTTAAGATTCTCTTAGGACGATTTCAAATAAGGCTTTGAAACCTACAACTTTGAGGAAGACTTTGAGGTCGGATTCTATCTTCTGAAAAGGTGACAAAAGAAGCATCAGATAGAAGATAGAAAAACAAAGATGAAGCGAAAAGAAAGAAGAAGTAAAAGACAGAAGATAGCAAAACACAGAACAAGCGAAAAGGCAGAATAAGCGAAAAGACAGAAGAAGCAAAAAGACAGAAGAAGTAAAACACAGAAGAAGCGAAAAGGCAGAAGAAGCGAAAAGACAGAAGAAGCGAAAAGAATGAAGAAGCAAAACATAGAAGAACCGAAAAGGCAGAAAAGGCAAAAAGACAGAAGAAGCAAAACACAGAAGAAGCTAAAAGGTAGAACAAGCAAAAAGACAAAAGAAGCGAAAAAACAGAAGAAGCAAAACACAGAAAAAGCGAAAAGCACAGAAGAAGCAAAAAGACAGCAGAAGTGAAAAGACAGAAGAAGTGAAACATAGAAGAAGCAAAAAGACAGAAGAAGCGAAACACAGAAGAAGTGAAAAGGCAGAAGAAGCAAAAGGATAGAAGAAGCGAAAAGGCAGAAGAAGCGAAACAAAGAAGAAGCGAAAAGGCAGAAGAAGCGAAAAAAAAAGAAGAAGCAAAACACAGAAGAAATGAAAAGGTAGAAGAAGCAAAAAGATAGAAGAAACGAAAAGACAGAAGAAGCAAAACACAAAAGAAGCAAAAAGACAGAAGAAGCAAAAAGACAGAAGAAGCAAAACACAGAAGAAGCGAAAAGGCAGAAGAAGCAAAAAGAAAGAAGAAGAGAAAAGGCAGAAGAAGTAAAACACAGAAGAATCGAAAAGACAAAAGAGGCAAAAAGATAGAAGAAACAAAACACAGAAGAAACTAAAAGACAAAATAAACAAAAAGACAGAAGAAGCGAAAAGACAGAAGAAGCAAAACACAGAAGAAACAAAAAGGCATAAGAAGCACAAAAACAGAAGAAACAAAAAGACAGAAGAAGTAAAACACAAAAGAAACGAAAAAGCAAAAGAAGCAAAAAGACAGAAGAAGCGAAAACATAGAAGAAACGAAACACGGAAGAAGCGAAAAGGCAAAAAAAACAAAAAGACAGAAGAAACGAAAAGACAAAAAAAGCGAAACACAAAAAAACCAAAAACACAGAAGAAGCCAAAAGGCAGAAGAAACAAAAAGACAAAAGAAGCAAAAAGACAGAAGAAACAAAACACAGAATAAACAAAAAGGCAAAAGAAGCAAAACACAGACGAGGCAAAACATAGAAGAAGATGACGTCATCACAAAGGAAACACAGAAGGAGATGACGTTATCACAGAATAAACAAAAAGGCAGAAGAAGCAAAACACAGACGATGTAAAACACAAAAGAAGATGACGTCATCATTAAGGAAATACAGAAGAAGATGACGTCATCATAGAAGAAGCAAAAACGCAGAAGAAGCAAAACACAGATGATGCAAAACACAGAAAAAAGATGACATCACCATAAAAAAAACACATAAGGAGATGATGTCATCACAGAAGAAGCAACAAGATAGAAGAATATATCTTCCATTTTAAGGGCCATAACTTTCAGCTCTGATGTCCAAAATTTTCATGCTAAATATCGTTGGAAAGACAAAAGAAAGACCTACTACTTACCAGAAGACACATTAGCCTAACTTAGCTTAGATTAACCCAGATTTTTCCTGAAATCAGAAAAATAATTTTTCCTTTATGAAACTTGAAAATTTCAATGTACAAACTTGAGAGTGTCATGAGTAAATATGCAAACATATACCATTTGCATCGAAAGATAAAAGTTTGAAAAAACTTTAGTGGGCATTTCAAGCCGCAAATACATTAATACATCAAAATTCCAAAATACCAAAAGATACATGATTAGCTCAAAATGCAACTAAAGCCTTGCTTTACAAACTTGCTTCAAATACAAAATAATCAAAAACTAGGAGTGCTGCCTTACCTCTTGACCTACTCTATATCCTGCTCATCACCTGAATGTGTGGGAGGAGATTGGAGGGGTGCGCTTAAAGCCCGTGGGTAACAATTTTATAATTTGTAATAACCAAAAACATTTATAAGCCATTTTCATTACAGAAATTAGCAAATCATGAATGCATCACTTAAATCAACTTGTCATGAACACATAAACATATCAAATGGTTTGGGTAAGTCCAAAACATGACGAGGTACACATTTTCAATGTAATGGTCCTATGTAGTTGTAAACTCTTGAGGGAGTCCTTGAGGGAGTTCCATGTCACTAGCGGGCAGGCGGGAGAAGACTATACTTGGGTTAACGTGCACGTGATGGTTCTTGAGAGACTACCACAAACCTACGTAACACATAGGTTTTCAAAATCTTTTAAGTTTGATGCCCAAAATGGAACACTTTCTTGAAAATTTTCTTTTCAGATGCTTGTTATCCCTTAAAAACCATTTTTAAAAGTATGGTTTCATAATCATGCATCATTTTTAAAAACAACTTTTCATAAGTCATCACACAACTCATGTATAAGCATGTAGCACAATCTTGCAACATTCAAAAACATTGAATGCACATAAATGAGGTAGTTGCAAAATTTATTTGCTGTCATTTGTTGACAGAAAACATTTATTGGCTTATTACTTAACTATAAAAGTGAAACCCACCTTGAAGTCCTTGATTTTGGCTTGTTCAAAAATGCCTCTCCTCTTGCTACTCTTGTCCTTCTTGATTCCCTTTTTAAAATAAATACAATTCCCAAATCAATAACAATTTCTAGATGAGAACCCAAAGAATTTAATGTATAAATTGATCCTAGAACCCTTAAACCCATGCATCTACTAAGCTCTTGAAACCAAAACCCTTTCAACAATCCAAAGTCTTAAAAATGTTCTAACCTCAAATCTTCTCCAAATGAAGAATGTTTAATTCAAAAGAAAGCTCTTATCTTCCTCTATATTTTTCCCTTCTTGCACGCTCTCAAAATCTCTCTTGAAGGTTGAGAAAAACCAAAACCTAGCTCAAACCTCTCTTTTTTCTCTAAACCCACGACACTCTCTCTCCCTTCTTTCTTATTTTTATGCTTTTTCTCTTCTTTTTATCCTCACCAACGTTTTTGGCTTCTAAAATGCAAGCCAATAAATTCCTCTTCCCATTTTGCCCCTCCTTCAAAGCCTTAAAGCCTTCCCACTTAAATGAGCTCCCCAAAATTCCCCTTATGCAACTTATCACTTTAACTTTAATTCAATTCAACTATGTAACATAATCTCATTAACATTAACATGCTAATTAATTCCAATGTACACTAATCTAGCAAGATCCCAAAATTAATCTAATCATGCTCATTTATCACGAAAAAAAATTTGGGAGCCAACAATTTTCCCCCTCTTAAAAGAATTTCGTCCTCGAAATTCATACCTAAGTCACTGAAGAGTTGTGGATACTTCTCCTTCGTGGTTTCCAAAGGCTCCCATGTGGCCTCTTCCACAAAATGGTTTCTCCACAAGACTTTGACTAGTTGAACGATCTTGTTCCTGAGGACCTTCTCCTTGATGTCCAAAATCCCCACTGGAATCTCCTTATAACTCAGATCATCACTCAACTAAATCTCAGTAGTCTGAATGATGTGGGAGGGATCCGACCTATACCTCTTTAGCATGAATATATGAAAGACATCATGTATCTGTGACAATTTTGGTGGCAGTACCAACCTGTAGGCAAGCGGTCCAACCTCTCAAAAATTTCATAGGGACCCACATATCTCAGACTCAACTTGTCCTTCTTGCCAAATCTCATGACTCCTTTCCAAGGAGACGTCTTAAGAAATACTTTCTTACTGACTTCATACTCCATCTCTTTCCGGTGTACATTAGTATAACTTTTCATTCTATCCTGAGCTGCTTTAAGCCTTTGCTTAACTAACTTGACCTTATCTACTGTCATCTACAGTAACTCCGACCCTATTAGTTTCCTCTCTCCTTCTTCATCTCAACATATCGGAGGCCTACACTTTCTTCTATACAGTGCTTCATATGGAGCCATCTGAATGCTCGAATAGTATAAATTATTATAAGCAAATTCGACCAATGGAAAATGCTCATCCCAAGCTCCTTTGAAATCCATCACACATGCCCTAAACATTCCCTCAAGGGTCCAAATGGTCCTCTCAGATTGACCATCTTTCTGGGGATGAAAAGCCGTGTTAAAATTCAACTTAGTTTCCAAAGCCTCTTGTAAACTTCCCCAGAATCTCGAAGTAAATTGAGGATTCCTGTCAGAAACTATAGAATTTGAAACCCTATACAACCTCACTATCTCATCAATATACGTCTTTGCCAGAACATGCAGAGAATCCGTTTGTTTAATTGCTAGAAAATGGGCTAACTTTGTCAACCGATCAACAATAACCCAGATGGCATCATGCTTCCTACTGGTCTTGGGCAAACCCATCACAAAATCCATAGTTATCCTTTGCCACTTCCATTCAGGAATGGATAATAGCCTTAACTTGCCTGAAGGTGTCTGGTGTTCAACTTTGACTTGTTGACACACTAAACACTTACTTACATATTCTGCTACATCTCTCTTCATGCCTTTCTACCAGAAATGTTCTTTCAGATCTCTGTACATCCTGGTGCTACCTGGGTGCATGGCATAAGGCACATTGTGTGCCTCATCTAGTATTTCATCCTTCACCTCCTTGACATTCGGGATACAAAGTCTATTTTCTACAACCATAAGTCCATCATCCCTCACTACCACTTCAGATTCCTTGCCATTCTGAATTTCTTCTCGAAGCTTACTCAATTCTGCATCCTGTGCTTGTAACTCCTTAACTTTCTCCCTAAGTATTGGTCTCACTCTGAAAGTAGCAACAATACATTCAGGTTCCTCCTATTTCAAACTTATCCTAAGCTTAGCCATCTTCTCCAATAGCGGTAGATAAACTGTTTGAACATAAGTTAAAGAGGATTTCTTGCTCAAGGCATCCGCTACAACATTCGCCTTTCCTGGATGGTACTCAATCAACAGGTCATAATCCTTGAGCAACTCTAACCACCTTCTTTGCCTCAAATTCAGTTCCTTTTGGCTCAAAAAATACTTAAGACTTTTATAATCGGTGAAAATCCTTTTTTGAACCCCATATAGGTAATGTCTCCAAATCTTCAAGGTAAAAACTATAGCTACTAATTCCAGATCATGGGTCGGGTAATTTAGTTCATAAGGTTTTAGCTGTCCCGAGGCATAAGCTATTACCTTATCTTCTTGCATCAACACACAACCCAAACCTTTTCTCGAAGCATCACTATATACTGTATAACCCTTATCTCCCACAGGCAAAATCAAAACTGGAACACTTTTTAATCTGCACTTGAGCTCCTTAAAACTTTTCTGGCATTCCTCACTTCAAATAAACTGCTGATTCTTTCTCAATAATTTCGTTATTAGAGCAGCTATCACAAAGAACCCATCAATGAATCTCCTATAATATCCTACCAAACTCAGAAAGCTCCTCACCTCTGTCACTGGCTTAGGTGCATGCTAATTGACCACTGCTTCGACCTTCCTTGGATCAACCTGTATCCCATCTTTCGAAATAAAATGCTCAAGGAATATCACTTTATGAAGCCAAAACTCACATTTGTTGAGTTTGGCATAAAGCTCCCTCTCCCTCAATGTCTGCAACACAATCCTAAGATGCTCCTCATGTTCCCCTTCATTAATGGAATACACAATAATATCATCAATAAACACTATGACAAACTGATCCAGATACTCCTTGGAGACCCTATTAATAAGATCCATCAAAGCAATTGAAGCATTGAGCAGTCCGAATGGCATGACTAGGAACTCGTAATGCCTAGGAACTCGTAATGCCCATATCGGGTCCTAGAGGCTATCTTGCTTACATCAGACTCCTTGATTCTAAATTGATGATATCAATCTTAGAAAAGACCTTTGCTTCCTACAGCTGGTCAAACAGATCATCAATTTGGGGAAGAGGGTACTTGTTTTTAATGATCACCTTGTTGAGTCTCCGGTAATCTATACACATCCGCCATGTTCCATCCTTCTTTTTAACAAACAAAACCGGTGTTCCCCAAGATGACCAACTCGGTCTTATGTACCCCTTCCCTAACAGTTTCTCCAACTATTCCTTAAGCTCCCTCAGCTCAGCTAGAGCTATTCTATAAGGTGGTATAGAGATGGGTGCGGTTCCGGTAATCAAGTTGATGGCAAACTCGATTTCCCTCACCGGTGGCAAACTAGGTAAATCTTCTGAAAACACATCTGGAAATTTCCTCACAATTGGAAGGTCCTCTAACCTCCCTTCATTCACATCAGTGTCCACAACATATGCTAAAAAGGCTTCACACCCCTTTCCCATCATTCTGTTAGCCAACAAGGCTGAAATAATCCTCGGTGATGGTGTTTTCCTGTCCCCTTTGAAAATCACCTTCTCACCCTTGCCCAGGTCAAATTCTATCTCCTTAAGGCTACAATCTAACTTTGCATGATACTTCTCCATGGCATCCATTCCCAGTATGACATCTAGCCCCTTTAGATTTAGAGGTAGTAAATCCACTACCAGCTGAGCACCCTTGATGAAAAACCCACAATCCCTATAAACTTGACTTATAATCACATTCCTCCCTAGAGGAGTACTAACAATTAAAGGACTATCCAAAGGCCTCATATCAACATCATGTAATGTCATGCTTGCAGAAACAAATGAATGCGTGGAGCCAAAATCAATCAAAACATTTACTTCAAAATTAAATAATCGAGCCATACCTGTGACAACTTTAGGTGCGGCTGCAGCTTGCTCTCTAGTTATAGCAAATACTCTAGCCTGTGTCTGACCCCTTGGCCTCCCTGGAGGAATAGTCTTCTTTGTAGCTCCAAAATTGCCCACCTCTGAGACTGGTTTGATTTTTAATGTTTCTGCTATCCTTGGGGCTTGCAACTGGGACCTTTCTTGCCTTGTTACTTAGGGATAGTCTCTGATCATGTGTCCCTTCTACACTTCAGGCTTGCCTCGAGACTACTCTTGTCTGCTTGTTCTTGATAGGATCACTGCTTCTCACTTCACTTTGAGTAGGGTAATTCCTTGTACTCTTCTCAGGCGTTGGGGCACTCATTCCTTTCTTAGTAGACTACTCTTTGTTCTTCCTCTTCCTGCTCATTTCATTCCTGATATTCTCTAGCTTCTCAGTCTGAAGTGCAGCGTCTACTAATTACTAGTAGTCACATAAATTATAGATCAAGACCTTCTCCTTGATCCCCAAATGAAATCCTCCCTTAAATTTGCGGCACTTATCTTCCTCATTGGCAACAATGTTGGTCGCATATCATGACAGCTGGGTGAACTTCAGTTCATATTCACTCACATTCATGTCCCTCTATGTGAGATTTAAAATTTGCTGGCCTTCTCTTAGATATAGACCCTCGAGAAGTACTTTCTCCTAAAAGCTTCAAAAAAAATCCCTCTATGTCAGCACCGGAGGCATATCTTGACAGTGAGACACTGATTCCCACCAATGAAGTGCATCCCCTTGCGGCAAACTAACTGCATAATCCAGTTTCTCTTTGTCGGAGAACTTCATCTGAATCAGGACTCTCTCGGTACTCTTCAACCATGCTTCAGCCTCTTCAAGATTAGTGATCTTGTTGAAATCTATAGCTCCATACTCGCAGAGCTTATCATACTGACCACTCCTTTCTACTGGAGCTAGCATTGGAACTTGTGATCCTTGGCCCATAGCATAAGTGAAAGCCTAAGCGAAGGCTTGAAAGAACCGTGGGTCCATAGTAGACACGAGAGGAGAAGGTGGTGGCACTTCATGTTGCACACTAGGTGCCTCGGAATTAGGAGCAGGGTCTGTCCCAACATCTTGCGGGATATAGGATTCATATGTGCTCCCTTGGTGAGAGCTAGTTCGAGTCACAGCTCCTCGAGTTCTTTTTCGAGGCAACATTTTTCACTCCTTCAATATAAAACCAGTGAAAACCTGAAGTTTATATAAAACAATTTCAAATCATGTAAAACAATTTTAAAAAAACCATGCACTTTACTTACTTAAAAACAATGCATGTTTATTTCATGCTGTTAATGGACATTTTTGTATTAATTTTTGATACTTAATTTGCTAAACTCTTATCCATTTAATATTTAAATTGCACTAATTAAGAGTTGTTTGTTTTAATTTTAGGCACATATTGAATTGGAGAGTAACAAAAAAAACAGAAAAAGATCAAAAATTGTCGTTTGGCAAAAATAATTAAAAAGGGACGAAGCTAGCTACTTGGCGGTGGTGGAGAGAAGGTTTTAAAATGCTTAGAAGACTTCGGAAGCTGAAAACATTGAATAGAGGAAATAAAAAGCCAAGAAAAGATAGCTGGCAGCAATAAAGCAAAAAGGGGACTGACGCACTCCATTCTCCATTCACGTTACAGAACATAGACCCATAAAACATACACTAAAAAACTCATATGTGGGGGCTGAAGAAGATGGGCGTTAGGTGGAGAACAAAGGAGGACCGTTAGATGCTTATGAAGGAAAAACATTAGCCATTAAAGGAGAAAAAGACATTAGCAAGGAGAGAGTGGAGGGCTATTAGAGACAAAAGAGAAGCTCCAAAGAAATCATACACTCACGTTAATCTGGAACCATTATTGTCCACCCACAAACGATGAAGTATCTGGTGGAAATTAAATAGCGTGGTTGCTTGTGAAGAAAGAAGGGATGCAGCAGCTGTTGGAGAGAGGGACGTGAGCTGAAGAGGAAAGGGCAGGATCAGAAAAATCGAAGGCAGTGAACTAGTGTGTGCGTGAGAGAGGGAAGAAGTGAGTAGCGTAAGTGTGTGTGCGTGAACTAAATGAGTGTGTGTGAGTAAATTGAAGGTGGTGTAACGTGAGTGGAGAGTCTGAAAATAACACCATCACTCACGTTATACACACGTTGAAGTTAGCTGGGGGTAGAGAAAAAAAACACAGCAGCTGGTGTGGACAGACATGAAGCAGCTGAACTCTCACGTTACAGCCCTCACTAAAGGCTACACTCATCAACACTTTCCTCTCACATGAAGTAGCATTTGGTGGCAAGAGCAACAACCAAGAAGGCGATGGCTAGGGAACAACAATGTTATCAACAGATATCGTTAGTGGTGAGGATGAGGGACGCAACCCTTCACCGATTTACATCTCTAACCAAAGACACGTTTCATTGAAGTTGGTGAGTTGAAGTAGAACAACAAGCTAGCTGGTGGGTTAAAAAACGCATTCTTTGGAGGAGAATATGTGCGGTGAGGAAGACTCTCATCTCTCACGTTGAAGGCAAGCATTTGTTGAAACAAGAGGCTCTAAAATGTGGAGCTATGGCTGTGAATTGATAGAAGACACGAAGCAACACAGTGGAGAAAAGCGGAATGTACATGAAGACTTGAAGCGGTGGAGCAAGGCATGACTTCGTGGGCGGCAGATGGAAATGAAACAAGCAAATGTTGAAAGCGTGAAGAGGAAGTAGGTGCTGTTGGAGTTTAAAAAACAAAAACATGAAGAGAAGGAGCAAGAAGTAGAGGAGGACGTGTATGAATAAGGTGACAAACTTTATTTGTCATGTTAGTGAATAGTAACAAAAAAAAATAGCTTTACAGCACAAAGAGAAGAATCAACGTGTTTGCTGGGCATGAGATTCACGCAAGACAAGAGAGAAACGTGGGGGATGTTAAATTAAGACACAAGGCAGCTGGTGAAGGGAGATCCACGTCGAAGCAGCTAGTGAAGATTTAATTTGTTAAAGCTACTGGCGCAAGAAAATTCAGCTGCAGGAAAAGGGGGTGTTTTAAATTTAATTTTTTTATTTTTAATTTCGTATTTATTTTAATTGTGTATATTTAATTAATGCAAACATATATTATGACCATGATTTATGTTTCATTGATAAATATGTGAGTAAATTTTTCTTTTCGGTTAAGGTTAAGATTGATACTGGATTAGGATAATTTTTGCTGTATTAATTTTTGCTTGATTGAATGCATATTTAGTCTTAATTTAGCTTGATCACCTAGATTAAAGACCTTAAATGATTAAATGCCACAACCAATGGGATTTAATTTGTCGGAAAATTAATCAAGCGACATACTTGAGCCTAAAGTGTAGACCAACCTTAGGATCTTTTGTGAGGATACCTAGAATTAACGAACTTAATTTTAGGTTTCTCGTATTTAATGCCTTTTATTCCGAATTTTCTATGAACCAAGTAGTGACTCGGATTTAAAAGAGAAGGGAACACCATGAACATTGGGTTCGACTTGCTTAAGTGAAGTATTTCCTCAATTAATCCACTGTTAAAATTTTTAGTGCCTAATCCAATTGAAGTATAATACCTTAACCGATTTTTGTTATTTGATTAAATCTAGTCGTTTTAATTTATACCTTTCATTTTTCATATTTTCTTAATTTGCCTTACTTTATTTTATTTTAATTTCAAATCAATCAATCTTAGTTCGTCTGAGTAATTTTTAATCGTTTAATTTAATTGTCTTACGTGTTGGAATTTTTTCCCTTGGGTACGATATCCGGTTCTCACCGTTTTATATTACTTGTCGACAGGGTACACTTGCCTCTAATTGGTTTAAATAAAATTTAATTGTTTTGTTTAGACCGCAACACATGCCTTAAACTACCCACCAAAAACCTAAGATACTCCTAAACCTAGTCGCTCTGATACCATAAGTGTTGGACACCCCGCCCTTGTGAGTCACGAGCCCAATTTCCTAAGTGACATATAGACATGTGTCCCACAAGGGTGGCATGCCCCTATCAGGACAACCTACTTTTACTATATCCCAACATAAGTCGACCTTAATCATTTTGCACCAGCCTTGGGACAATTGGCAAGACTGTCATTAGGGATATCAAGTTAAGATTCTCTTAGGACGATTTTAAAGAAGGCTTCGAAACTTACTGTTGGGACCCGATCCGGGAACTGGATCCCAACCGAAAGACGGAACGGAAAAATGGAAAATCGAAAAGCGAGAAATCGCTAATCGGAATACAAATCGAATCATCGGAGCGAAACAAATACTCGGAAAGTTTCGAATCGGACCGAATCAGATCAAACCGAAGATAGCGAAGCAGATCGAATCGGAAAATACAAAGCGAAAGCGGAGACAAACACTTAGCAAAGCGGATCCGACATCCGAGAACCAAAACCAGAGGGAAACGAAAATTTCGAATCGAAATTTCGAATCAGAAAACAAAGCACATCGCAAACAGAACGGAAAACGGAAATTTCGAATCGAAAACAAAATGCGGAAGCGAACAAATCCGAAAGTAGCGAAGCGGAAGCAAAAGCAAGCGGAAGCAAATACTAATCGAATCAAACGAACAGATTGCAAAGCGAAACGAAATCAAAGCAGACACATCCGACATCCGGAAACAATAATCAAAGAAAACTTATCGAATGAACATAATCGCGTTGGAATCCTTACGACATTTCAAATCCGGTATTTTTTTTTCTTTATTCCTTGTCTTTTTCATTCTTAATCACTTTACTCCATTACATATAAAAATCATCATTCTTATTCTTTCCTATAAATCCTCAAACTCATTTCTTTAAACCCATTTTACCGAAATTTTTACCGAAATTTCTAAAAGATAACTACCGATTTTGACAAATTTCAAAATTTAAAACAAAGCAAACGCACTTCTCATATTGTAATCCATCCAATAACACAAGGCAACATCGGACCTCCCGTCCGGCATCCAAACACCAGCAGAAACACAATCTTAATTCTAAACACTTCATAAATCTAATCCATAACTATCTCAACTCAGAAATTTCAATCAATCCCAACCCCATTCAAAATCCAATCTCATACATAAAGTATAATCATACTTATAACTCATTCAACATAATACAATCTTATACATTTATCGCCACAAGCAAAACCATTCATATACAATCGAACTAAAATACACTTTACTAGCTTTCTAACTATCCATAAAGATCGATACAAACATTAAACTTTAAACATACTACTTAACACGCATAAGTTTGGACTATGATCATACTCGTCTTCCATCCGATCTCCTGCGTAAAAACCTGGAGATTGGGGATGAAAGGGGGGGTGAGCTCGGAAGCTCGTGGATAATATATTTATAAACCGAACAATAAGCGAAAATTATTTTCTTTTTAAACTTTTCAAAAATTTCCCATTTAAGCATTTATCCGAAATCTTATTTTCAAACTTTTCAAAACTTTCATAAACCTTCCGAAATTTCATGATTATAAATTTACTGTCTTATTTCTCAAAATCTCAAATCTTTTTCAAATCATGCACAGCTTTAAATATGAATGCATCACATTATAAACAAATCAAAAACACATAACACATCAGAATTGGTTTGGTTCGGCCCAAAACAGACGCATCGACATTTCAGCATAAGCGGTTATGTCATGTAGTGAACAAAGGGGAGTCCAAATCGAACTCCTATGCCACTAGCGAGGCGGCGGCGAAGGCTTAAACAGTAGAGACAATGACACTCACAAACGGACTGACCAAACCCACTTAACACATAACGAAAATGTAATTGATTGCTCAAGACACTTTTTGAAAATCTTGATTTTTCACATTTTTCAAATCTTATCATCATATTGTGTCATAAATGACACAAGCACGTATCCACATGAATTCACATAACAAATCTAATGCAATTCATATCATTACTTAAATCACATACTCATCACAATATATGCACCAATTCTTTAAATCATCCAAATCATAAATCACATAATTTGAAAGCCATGAAATTCACAAGTTTTGCATTTTCTAAAACTCATTTTACTCCTTTGAAATCATAATTTCAAACATTTACATCCTTTTTCAAACATTTTATCAATAATAATTTATCAAAAATCAAATTTTGCTTTCTTTAATTTTCAAAAATTCACATTTAGCTTATAATTCAATAAATAAATATACTACCCACCTTATTTCCATGCAAGCAACTTGTCCAATGCTTCAATTTGACTTTTGCTTCTCTCTCTCTTCCAAATTAATAAAACCTAAACCATAATCATCCAAATTCACATCATAAATTACAATTTCTTCAAAATTGATTTCATAACTCACAAACTCATCATGTTTCAAGCCATCTTAATCCAACAATTTCTAAAAATCCCAAAATTCCCAAAATTCCAAATTGAACCTAAACCAATCCAATCAAATTCAATGTCATAATTAACTTAATTTCTCAAATTGAACTTAGGAAACATCAATTCCCCACATATTCAAGTCATTTAAACCTCCAATTTTGAAAATCCCCAATTTTTAAAATTGGCCTAAACCAATTTATACAAATTCAATACCATAAATCATACTTTCTTCAAAATTGAATTCATATTTCATCAATTCCTACTCTTAATTAAGATTCTACACTATTAATTCATAAAAACCCCAATAATTCACAAAAACTCCAAATTTCTAATTTGGCCTAAACTTCAAATTTGTAATTTTTTAAATTAAACTTCACCTAAAGCTTAAACATCAAAATTAACTTCATACATCTCAAATTCATCACTAATTCAAGCCATCTAAAGCATCAATTTCACAAAGCCCCAATTTTCAAAATTTGACATAAACTCAAATTTTCAATTAATCCAAAATTAACCATCATCAAAGCATAAACACTTCAATTAACCTTAGATAAACTCAATTCATATCCTATCCAAGCCAAATCAACCAATAAACTTATCAAAAATTAAAACTTAAGCTTTCTCTCACTAACCTTCTCTCTAATTTTCAAATTGTAGAACTCCAAGCAACTTTCATCTTCTTTCATGCTCTTTCCCACTTGAAGAGGCTCGAAAATCACTCTTGAAAGTGCAGCAAACCGAACTCTTCACCTTCTTCTTCTCTCCTTCATGGTCAATGGCTTCTTCTTTCTTCTCTCTTCACTTTCGTTTCTTTCCTTTTCATTTTCATTTCTTTCTCTTATGTTTCGTTCCTTCTCTTATTTCTGGTAGTTTCCAGACTTCCAAACGACACTCTCTCATGTGTTTTGATGCCATGTCATTAAAATGAGGAGAAAAGACCATAATGCCCCTCATTTAAGTTAACCTCCAACATTTACCTGATGGCTTGCGACCTGATTTCAGGCAACTAAACAGCATAATTTGGACAAACTTTCTTCTTGAAAATTGTTCCTCTCGATCTTATGAATCCAACGCCACTGACGGCGCTCAATTCGGATCTAAAACGAAGAAGTTATGGCCAAATTACTAACTGACCTGCACAAAATCCGAAACTGAACTTTAACATAACTTCAGTCCAGAATTTGACAATCTTAGGGATGAAATAAAATTTCGATCCCTTCACATGATTTGTAGCCCTATATCTTAACTTTATTCTCCAAAAAGAATCAACTCAATCGGAGTTGTATAACTCCCGAAAATCGCAAAATACTGAACCATGTTCAGAAAATTATCCAACTTATAACCTATAACTCATCTCTTACTTTGGTTCAATCAATCTCTTTCCATTTAATCTCCTAAAAATCATAATTCTTCATAAAAATGAACGTAATTGTCTTAGGAATCCAACGCTTCAAAAATCAAGTCAATCGGATGTCGGACGAAAGATTTATAATAAAAGATTGCAAAAGGGTCGGAGTTCAAGCAAGATTTTCAAAACCTTAAATACCCACTTATAACTGAATTTTTCAAAAATCATATCTCTTAATTCCGAACTCGGAATTTGACGAATTTGGTGTCTATAGAAAGGTCAAAGGAAGCTCTACAACTTCCCTGAAGTACACAAAATCAAATTAGGTCTTTAAAGGAGTCAAAACCTCAATCAAAGATTCTGTTCAAAATAATTTTCCTAAATGACTTCCAATTTTAATCGCTCATAACTCCTAGTCCCGATATCGAAAAATTACAAACTTTATGGCGTCGGAAAGATCGACATACAAGCTACAACTTTTATTAATACCACTTACTCCAATTCAGACTAAATCCATACGACGAGTGGCCTCGAAGTATAGCACATGCAAATCTATACTTAATAACATTTTCAAAACAAAGCATATCTTCCGAAATTCATATCTCTCAATCCCGACATCGAAAAATAGCAAACTTTATGTCCACGAAAAGCTCTCAACAGAGGCTACAAGTTTCACGTTGATCATTTTCTCGAATTAGGCCTAGATCAAAAAGTCAACTTTTTACCCTGAAAGTCAAACTTCCAAATCAACTTTGACTGATCATAACTTTCACTCCCGATATCGAAAAATTGCAAACTTTATGTCTACAGAAAGCTCTTAACATAATCTACAAGTTTCATGTAGATCATTTTATCAAATTTTGCCTCAAACAAAAGTCAACTCTCAAAGTCAAACATTCTCTCTCCAAAAGTCAAACTTTCTAAATTCTTCAAATTTTCACACTTTTTCTTTTAATTCTTGCTATATAACTTCATTTCAATCAACTCATCCACTTTTGAAAACTTCTTATTTTTACTCAAAGATCGGGTCCAACATTTCTCCCTCTTAAAAGAATTTCGTCCTCAAATTCACACTTAAGAACATAATAGTGCGATCTAATTCCTTCTCATAATATTTTCTCAATCTCTTCATATGGACCAAAATCACTATTTCACTTAATCTTTGAATTTTATACACATTTCTCTATCAATTTAGCTCATTCTTCAAAATTTTCATCTCACATATGCATATTCAAATTAATTCCTCTAAATTCATCATGTAAGTCAAATCTAAATTTCCATTTTCACAATCCTTCTAAATCAACCAATCAATTAGGTTCTTCCCAATTCACCAAGAAATTCTAATCTCAACTTCATAATCATAAACCAAAATCAAACATAATTCTTAACCTTAATCTCATCTCAAAATTGCAAGAATTCATTTCTCTTTCTTTAAAACATAAGCATATTCAAAATTGATTTAGCCTTAAGTCATCAAAATTTCTATTCTCATTTTCATTATCACACTACTAGAATAAATCATCATTCTCATCACTATGATCAATAATCAATTTAATAGTATTTCTTATTTCATCTTACACATACATAGCTCAATTCTTCCAATTTCATCATGAAATTTTCCTCTCAATGTCCATTAACACTTTCCTCAAATCAAACATCACTCATCACCTTAATCAAACCATCCACTAGGTTCTTCATATAATTCATAACAAGGACATTCACTTCATTTCTCAATTCTTACTTATTTAATCTTATCAATTTACCTCTTTTCAAAACCTCATGCATATCACTTATACACATTCTCATAATTTCAATCTTACCAAACCTATAGCCCAAGTATGATCATAATACTGATCTTTGACATTCTCACAAATTCGATTTTTATCCTTCCACACTCTCATCAATCTTATGTGCCCAGCTAAGACCATAGTACTGGGCTCTGACATTTATCCGAAGATTGCCCATGAAACAAACATATCGCCCAAGTATCATAATACTGGGCTCTGATACCATAAATGTTGGGACCCGATCCGGGAACCGGATCCCAACCGAAAGACGGAACGGAAAAATGGAAAATCGAAAAGCGAGAAATCGCTAATCGGAATACAAATCGAATCATCGGAGCGAAACAAATACTCGGAAAGTTTTGAATCGGACCGAATCGAGATCAAACCAAGATAGCGAAGCGGATCGAATCGGAAAATACAAAGCGGCGCGAGACAAACACTTAGCAAAGCGGATCCGACATCCGAGAACCAAAACCAGAGGAAACGAAAATTTCAATCGAAATTTCAATCGAAAACAAAGCACATCGCAAAAGAACGGAAAACGGAAATTTGAATCGAAAACAAAATGCGAAGCGAACAACCGAAAGTAGCGGCGGAAGCAAAAGCAAGCGAAGCAAATACTAATCGAATCAAACGAATAGATTGCAAAGAAAACGAAATCAAAGGCATACATCCGACATCCTAAACAATAATCAAAGAAAACTTATCGAATGAACATAATCGCGTTGGAATCCTTACGACATTTCAAATCCGTATTTTTTTCTTTATTCCTTGTCTTTTCATTCTTAATCACTTTACTCCATTACATATAAAATCATCATTCTTATTCTTTCCTATAAATCCTCAAACTCATTTCTTTAAACCCATTTTACCAAATTTTACCAAATTTAAGAAGATAACTACTGTATTTTGACAAATTTCAAAATTTAAAACAAAGCAAACGCACTTCTCATATTGTAATCCATCCAATAACACAAGGCAACATCGGACCTCCGTCCAAGATCCAAACACCAGCAGAAACACAATCTTAATTCTAAACACTTCATAAATCTAATCCATAACTATCTCAACTCAGAAATTTCAATCAATCCCAACCACATTCAAAATCCAATCTCATACATAAAGTATAATCATACTTATAACTCATTCCGAACATAATACAATCTTATACATTTACTGGCCACAAGCAAAACCATTCATATACAATCGAACTAAAATACACTTTACTAGCTTTCTAACTATCCATAAAGATCTGATACAAACATTAAACTTTAAACATACTACGAACACGCATAAGTGGGACTATGATCATACTCGTCTTCCATCCGATCTCCTGCGTAAAACACGGAGATTGGGGATGAAAGGGGGTGAGCTCGGGCTCGTGGATAATATATTTATAAACCAAACAATAAGCGAAAATTATTTTCTTTTAAACTTTTCAAAATTTCCCATTTAAGCATTTATCCAAATCTTATTTTCAAACTTTTCAAAACTTTCATAAACCTTCCAAATTTCATGATTATAAATTTATGTCTTATTTCTCAAAATCTCAAATCTTTTCAAATCATGCACACTTTAAATATGAATGCATCACATTATAAACAAATCAAAAACACATAACACATCAGAATTGGTTTGGTTCGGCCCAAAACAGGACGTACTGCACATTTCCGCATAGCGGTTATGTGCAGCCGTGAACAAAGGGGAGTCCGAAATCGGAACTCCTATGCCACTAGCGGGCAAGGCGAAGGCTTAAACAGTAGAGACAATGACTCACAAACGGACTGACCAAACCCACTTAACACATAACGAAAATGTAATTGATTGTTCAAGACACTTTTGAAAATCTTGATTTTTCACATTTTTCAAATCTTATCATCATATTGTGTCATAAATGACACAAGCAC
Source organism: Erythroxylum novogranatense (assembly GCA_029891385.1). Taxonomy (NCBI): domain Eukaryota; kingdom Viridiplantae; phylum Streptophyta; class Magnoliopsida; order Malpighiales; family Erythroxylaceae; genus Erythroxylum; species Erythroxylum novogranatense. Next base: position 63,139,549 of record CM057226.1, on the reverse strand, counting down.
GTATCCACATGAATTCACATAACAAATCTAATGCAATTCATATCATTACTTAAATCACATACTCATCACAATATATGCACCAATTCTTTAAATCATCCAAATCATAAATCACATAATTTGAAAGCCATGAAATTCACAAGTTTTGCATTTTCTAAAACTCATTTTACTCCTTTGAAATCATAATTTCAAACATTTACATCCTTTTTCAAACATTTTTATCAATAATAATTTATCAAAAATCAAATTTTGCTTTCTTTAATTTTCAAAAATTCACATTTAGCTTATAATTCAATAAATAAATATACTACCCACCTTATTTCCATGCAAGCAACTTGTCCAATGCTTCAATTTGACTTTTGCTTCTCTCTCTCTTCCAAATTAATAAAACCTAAACCATAATCATCCAAATTCACATCATAAATTACAATTTCTTCAAAATTGATTTCATAACTCACAAACTCATCATGTTTCAAGCCATCTTAATCCAACAATTTCTAAAATCCCAAAATTCCCAAAATTCCAAATTGAACCTAAACCAATCCAATCAAATTCAATGTCATAATTAACTTAATTTCTCAAATTGAACTTAGGAAACATCAATTCCCACATATTCAAGTCATTTAAACCTCCAATTTTGAAAATCCCCAATTTTAAAATTGGCCTAAACCAATTTATACAAATTCAATACCATAAATCATACTTTCTTCAAAATTGAATTCATATTTCATCAATTCCTACTCTTAATTAAGATTCTACACTATTAATTCATAAAACCCCAATAATTCACAAAACTCCAAATTTCTAATTTGGCCTAAACTTCAAATTTGTAATTTTTAAATTAAACTTCACCTAAAGCTTAAACATCAAAATTAACTTCATACATCTCAAATTCATCACTAATTCAAGCCATCTAAAGCATCAATTTCACAAAGCCCCAATTTTCAAAATTTGACATAAACTCAAATTTTCAATTAATCCAAAATTAACCATCATCAAAGCATAAACACTTCAATTAACCTTAGATAAACTCAATTCATATCCTATCCAAGCCAAATCAACCAATAAACTTATCAAAATTTAAAACTTAAGCTTTCTCTCACTAACCTTCTCTCTAATTTTCAAATTGTAGAACTCCAAGCAACTTTCATCTTCTTTCATGCTCTTTCCCACTTGAAGAGGCTCGAAAATCACTCTTGAAAGTGCAGCAAAACCGAACTCTTCACCTTCTTCTTCTCTCCTTCATGGCCGAATGGCTTCTTCTTTCTTCTCTCTTCACTTTCGCTTTCTTTCCTTTTCATTTTCATTTCTTTCTCTTATGTTTCGCTCCTTCTCTTATTTCTGGTAGTTTCCAGACTTCCAAACGACACTCTCTCATGTGTTTTGATGCCATGTCATTAAAATGAGGAGAAAAGACCATAATGCCCCTCATTTAAGTTAACCTCCAACATTTACCTGATGGCTTGCGACCTGATTTCAGGCAACTAAACAGCATAATTTGGACAAACTTTCTTCTTGAAAATTGTTCCTCTCGATCTTATGAATCCAACGCCACTGACGGAGCTCAATTCGGATCTAAAACGAAGAAGTTATGGCCAAATTACTAACTGACCTGCACAAAATCCGAAACTGAACTTTAACATAACTTCAGTCCAGAATTTGACAATCTTAGGGATGAAATAAAATTTCGATCCCTTCACATGATTTGTAGCCCTATATCTTAACTTTATTCTCCAAAAAGAATCAACTCAATCGGAGTTGTATAACTCCCGAAAATCGCAAAATACTGAACCATGTTCAGAAAATTATCCAACTTATAACCTATAACTTATCTCTTACTTTGGTTCAATCAATCTCTTTCCATTTAATCTCCTAAAAATCATAATTCTTCATAAAAATGAACGTAATTGTCTTAGGAATCCAACGCTTCAAAAATCAAGTCAATCGGATGTCGGACGAAAGATTTATAATAAAAGATTGCAAAAGGGTCGGAGTTCAAGCAAGATTTTCAAAACCTTAAATACCCACTTATAACTGAATTTTTCAAAAATCATATCTCTTAATTCCGAACTCAGAATTTGACGAATTTGGTGTCTATAGAAAGGTCAAAGGAAGCTCTACAACTTCCCTGAAGTACACAAAATCAAATTAGGTCTTTAAAGGAGTCAAAACCTCAATCAAAGATTCTGTTCAAAATAATTTTTCCTAAATGACTTCCAATTTTTAATCGCTCATAACTCCTAGTCCCGATATCGAAAAATTACAAACTTTATGGCGTCGGAAAGATCGACATACAAGCTACAACTTTTATTAATACCACTTACTCCAATTCAGACTAAATCCATACGACGAGTGGCCTCGAAGTATAGCACATGCAAATCTATACTTAATAACATTTTCAAAACAAAGCATATCTTCCGAAATTCATATCTCTCAATCCCGACATCGAAAAATAGCAAACTTTATGTCCACGAAAAGCTCTCAACAGAGGCTACAAGTTTCACGTTGATCATTTTCTCGAATTAGGCCTAGATCAAAAAGTCAACTTTTTACCCTGAAAGTCAAACTTCCAAACCAACTTTGACTGATCATAACTTTCACTCCCGATATCGAAAAATTGCAAACTTTATGTCTACAGAAAGCTCTTAACATAATCTACAAGTTTCATGTAGATCATTTTATCAAATTTTGCCTCAAACAAAAGTCAACTCTCAAAGTCAAACATTCTCTCTCCAAAAAGTCAAACTTTCTAAATTCTTCAAATTTTCACACTTTTTCTTTTTAATTCTTGCTATATAACTTCATTTCAATCAACTCATCCACTTTTGAAAACTTCTTATTTTTACTCAAAGATCGGGGTCCAACACTTACAACTTTGAGGAAGACCACGAGGTTGGATTCTATCTTCTGAAGGGCAAATGGAACAGAAGAAGCACAAAATAGAAGATAGCAAAACACAGACAAAGCAAAAAGACAAAAGAAACAAAAGACAAAAGATAGCAAAACACAAAAGAGGCTAAAAGGCAGAAGAAGCAAAAAGACAGAAGAAGCAAAACACATAAGAAGCAAAACACAGAAGAAGCAAAAAGGTAAAATAAAAGCAAAAAGTCAGAAGAAGTGAAAAAACAGAAGAAGCAAAACACAGAAGAAGCAAAACACAAAAGAAGTGAAAAAGCAGAAGAAGCAAAAAAACAGAAGAAGCAAAAAGACAGAAGCAACAAAACACAAAAAACAAAAAGGCAGAAGAAGCGAAAAGACAAAAGAAGCAAAACATAGAAAAAGCGAAACGGCAAAAGAAGAAAAAAGACAAAAGAAGCGAAAAGACAGAAGAAGCGAAACACGGCAGAAGCGAAAAGGCAGAAGAAGCAAAAATACAGAAGCGAAAAGACAGAAGAAGCAAAACATAAAAGAAGCGAAAAGGCAGAAGAAGCAAAAAGACAGAAGAAGCAAAACATAGAAGAACCAAAAAGGCAAAGAAGCGAAAAGACAAAAGAAGCGAAAAGATAGAAGAAGCAAAACACAGAAGAAGCGAAAAGGCAGAAGAAGCAAAAATACAGAAGAAACAAAAAGACAGAAGAAGCAAAAAACAGAAGAAGCGAAAAGGCAGAAGAAGCAAAAAGACAAAAGAAGCAAAACACAGAAGAAGCGAAAAGGCAGAAGAAGCAAAAAGAAAGAAAAAGTGAAAAGACAGAAGAAGCAAAACACAGAAGTAGCAAAAATGCAAAAGAAGCAAAAAGACAAAAGAAGCGAAAAGATAGAAGAAGCAAAACACAAAAGAAGCAAAAAGGCAAAAGAAGCAAAACACAGACGATGCAAAATACAGAAGAAGATGATATCATCACAAAGGAAACACAGAAGGAGATGACGTTGTCACAGAACAAGCAAAAAGGCAGAAGAAGCAAAACACAGACGATGCAAAACACAAAAGAACATAATGTCATCACAAAGGAAACATAGAAAGAGATGACATCATCACAGAAGAAGTAAAAAGGCAGAAGAAGCAAAACACAGAAGAAGATGATGTCATCACAAAGGAAACACAGAAGGAGATGACGTCATCACAGAAGAAGCAACAAGGCAGAAGAATGTATCTTCCATTTTAAGAGTCATAACTTTCGGCTCTGATGTCCAAAATTTTCATGCTAAATACCGTTGGAAAGAAAAAAGAAAGACTTACTACTTACTAGAAGACATATTTGCCTAACTCAGCTTAGATTAACCTAAATTTTTTCCTGAAATCAGAAAACAAATTTTTCCTTTATGAAACTTAAAATTTTCAACATACAAACTTGAGAGGGTCATGAGTAAATATGCAAACATATACCATTTGCATCAAAAGATAAAAGTTTTACAAAACTTTAATGGGCATTTCAAGTTGCAAATACATTAATACATCAAAATTCCAAAATACCAAAAGATACATGATTGGCTCAAAATGTAACTAAAGCCTTGCTTTACAAACTTACTTCAAATACAAAATAATCAAAAACTAAGAGTGTTGCCTTACCTCTTGACCTACTCGATATCTTGCTTATCACCTGAATGTGTGGGAGGAGATTGGGGGGGTGAGCTTAAAGCCTGTGGGTAACAATTTTATAATTTGTAACAACCAAAAATATTTATAAGTCATTTTCATTTCAGAAATTAGCAGATCATGAATGCATCACTTAAATCAACTTATCATGAATGCATAAACATATCAAATGATTTGGGTAAGTCCAAAACATGACGAGCTACACATTTCCAATGTAATGGTCCTGTGTAGTTGTAAATTCTTGACGGAGTCCTTGAGGGAACTCCATGCCACTAGCGGGCAGGCGGGAGAAGACTATACTTGGGTTAACGTGCACGTAACGGTTCTTGAGAGACTACCACAAACCCATATAACACATAGGTTTTCAAAATCTTTTAAGCTTGATGCCCAAAATGGCACACTTTCTTGAAAATTTGCTTTTCACATGCTTGTTACCCCTTAAAAACCATTTTTAAAAGTATGGTTTCATAATTATGCATCATTTTTAAAAACAACTTTTCATAAGTCATCACACAACTCATGTATAAGCATGTAGCACAATCTTGAAACATTTAAAAACATTAAATGCACATAAATGAGGTAGTTGCAAAATTTATTTGCTATCATTTCTTGACAGAAAACTTTTATTGGCTTATTACTTAACTATAAAAGTGAAACCCACCTTGAAGTCCTTGATTTTGGCTTGTTCAAAAATGCCTCTCCTCTTGCTCCTTGTCCTTCTTGATTCCCTTTTTGATATAAATACAATTCCCAAATCAATAGAAATTTCTAGATGAGAACCTAAAGAAGTTAATGTATAAATTGATCCTAGAACCCTTAAACCCATGCATCTACTAAGCTCTTGAAACCAAAACCCTTCCAACAATCCAAAGTCTTAAAATGTTCTTACCTCAAATCTTCTCCAAATGAAGAATGTTTGATTCAAAAGAAAGCTCTTATCTTCCTCTATATTTTTTCCTTCTTACACGCTCTCAAAATCCCTCTTGAAGGTTGAGAAAAATTAAAACCTAGCTCAAACCTCTCTTTTCTCTCTAAACCCACGACACTCTCTCTCCCTTCTTTCTTATTTTTGTGTTTTCTCTCTTCTTTTTATCCTCACCAACGTTTTTGGCTTCTAAAATGCAAGCCAATAAATTCCTCTTCCTATTTTTCCCCTCCTTCAAAGCTTCAAAGCCTTCCCACTTAAGTGATCTCCCCAAAATACCCCTTATGCAACTTATCACTTTAATTTTAATTCAATTCACCTATGTAACATAATCTCATTAACATTAACATGCTAATTAATTCCAACGTACACTAATCTAGCAAGATCCCAAAATTAATCTAATCATGCTCATTTATCACGAAAACAAATTTGAGGGCCAACAAAAAAGTTTGGACAGATGGATATTCTTTACACAGAAGCTTGAAAACTTTATTTTACGTACACATTGTTATGTAAAAAAATTAATCCATTTCTTTGAATCTTCTCTTTTTTTTTTTGGTTTCAAATGATAAATTATGTTCTAACTGCTTCATGGATATCCTTAAGGAAGGAAGAGATTTTGGGTCTTTATTATCGCTAGGAGTTCTACGATACTAAAAACATTACTTTCTCGATACAGTAATGAAAAGTACCTTGATTCCTAAAAAACCTTTTGTAGTATAGATGCTCGTCTAACTCTAGTATCTCTTGGATAGTCCACCCGTTCTTGCCATATGATTTGCATGAGTTAAGTTGTTATAAATTCATGAATGTGTTTTCATATAATATAATTTAAAATATTCCATAAATATATTTTATGGGTAATTTTGTATTATATTTAAAATAAGAGTATGTAAATAAGTTTTATATAATTTTGTATGTAAATTTCATTTTATATGTATTAAGTTGTTTATTGTAAATTAGTTTTACATATAAGATTTTTTGGCATCTTTGTGATTTGTCAAATTAAAATAGGTAAATTAAATTATAGAAATTCCTAATTCATTTTTTTTGTATGAGATGAAAATGAGCTTAGCGAAATTTTCAATCATACTACATGAATTATAGATTCAGATAATTTAATTAATGGAAATGAGCCTCACGTGATCTTTATATATACTTGTAGATATGGCAAATAAAATCTTGATTGGTAACTTGTCCACCACTAAAAAATTAGATGGGTCCAATTATAATATATGGCACAAGAAGATTCAATATCTTATAAATAAACTAGAATTGCTCGAACATTTGACTATAATTATGACTGCACCTTCAATCAAAGACAAAGATGGAAAAGATATTGATATTGCTAGTGAGCAATATCAAACATCCTTAAAGGCTTATGTAGATTAGTCTAAAAAGGATTGTAAAGCATGTTATACTATGTTGTATTTCATGCATGACCATCTAATTGGAGAGTTTGAGGATTGTGTCACTGCTAAAGACATGTGGGACAAACTTAAGATCATTTTTGGTTAAACATCAGCTACAAGGCTTCGTGCTTTGCACCTCAAGTGGATGAACTACGAGATTAATACGACTCGTACTATGGCTGAACATTTATGAACCATGAGTGCTATGGTTCGTTATCTTAAGGCAGCTGGCTGGGCTATCTTTGAAGAGGAACAAGTCCTGAATGTGATTCGAGCTCTTCCAGATCATACTGAGCACTAGAAGAATGTGAAACTTGTTTTGACACATAATGAGAATGTCAAAACCCTTTCAGAGATCACTAGGCACCTTGAAATGGAGGAGGATCGCTGAAAAGCATATGACTCCTCTAATGTGACTCTTGTTGTTAAAAGGAAAGGACCCAAATTAAGGCAACAATGTTAATCGAGGTAAAAAAAAAAGTTTCTTGGCCTCTTCAAAGGAATGAACCAAAAGGTCATATTGTCAAGAAGCAAAAGGCTAAGGGATAATGAGAGAAAAACATGGCACGTGTGAAGTGCTATAATTGTGGAAAGAAAGGTCATTTTGCTAGGGACTGTACTGAACCTAATAAGGTACCTTTCTTATCCATTACTCCTAAGTTATACGTTTGTTCTCATGCATTAGTTGCGAATTCACTTCCTAATTGGATTGTAAATACAGGAGCAAGCAAGCACATAGTTCAGGATCAAGCTGGCTATGTGGACTTTCATCAGTATCTGGTGGGTTCATAAACTGTCGTGTTAGGAAACAGCAGTGAAGAAGATGTCCTAGGAATAGGGACATATCAGCTCAAGTTACGTGCAAGAAATACTTAGCTTCTCCATGATGCTCTCTATGTACCTAAGGTGTGATGTTATCTTGTGTCTCTTATAACTTTAATAAAATCAGGATTCGTTTTTTTTAGTCATTATGGATTGGATATTATGTATAATGCCAATATTTTTGGCTTAGCTACATTGAAAAACAATTTTTTAATGCTTAATTTGGATGCATTTTATGATAATTCGTCTTCTGTTTATGATTCATATTTTGATCCCAATTTTGAATATGTTAAATAACATACTAGACTTAGTCACATTAGCCAAGACAGATTGAGTAAGCTAACTAAAGAAGGTCTTATAGACCTACTCACTAAGGTTAAGTTGCCTAGATGTGAGTCAAGTTTAGCTAGTAAGGCAACCGCAAAACCTTTTGATAAGGCTTCAAGGGTGTCTAAACCCTTAGTACTTATTCACTTTGATATTTGCGGACCCATTAATGTTAAGTTACGTCATGGGGCTATTGTAACATCTCGTTGCCCTTGATGAGACTTGAATTGTGTATTATGAGAAATTATTGAGAAATCAGAAAGTACAATTCATGCTTATACTAAATATGACATGCACAATTTTGCACATTAATATGATTGTACATGCATTCATGACATTTTTCAGGTATAATTGAGTTATTAATGCGATTAAAATGTGATTTGGAAATTTTAGTAATATTTCAGGTATTTTAGAATTTTTGGTGAAATTTTGTGAAAAATCATGATTTTTGGGCCAATTATGGTGTGAAATGTGGACCTATAGCTATGAGACAAATGGTAGCTTATTTAATAGACAAGTGGAAGACATGCAATGGAGACAAGTGTCGGGCATGCAAGAATACACGTAGCATTATGTTTTGAGTTAGGAATATGTCTCTGTAATGTGTGTTCTTCACTGTTCTTCATCACCGAACAAACTAGTATGGTCTCTGTACTTCATATTCGATTTCATTGCTGGAGATAAAAGCTGAAACAAGTAAGTAACATGATGACACTTTATGGTGTAGGAATATACATGCATGCATAGACTTGGGAAGTTTGGTTTCAGTATTAAATAGATTAGATGATTAATTTGAGAGATAAGAATTGTTTTAAATGGTATGGAATGGAATCTAGTTTGGAAGATGTATATACTCTGTTCGTGTTTTGAGAAAGCCGAAATGGTACATACATGTATTGTGTCCATTGTTTATCGGTAGAAGTGAAGTTGATGTTTAAGTATGAATATTGGATTTTTTAATTGTATGTGCATTGATGAGCTAAAAATGAGTTAGAAGAATTGTTTGAATGTTATTTGTTAAGTCAAAATGACTTTACATATATATTATTTTGATGAATAACAAAGAAGTAGTAAAAGTAGAAGCAAAATAGGAAACAAACAGACGGAGAAAAAAACACAGACGCAAGACAATATGCAGACGCAGACGCAGACGCAGACGCAGACGCAAAGTAAAAAAAAAAGATGCAGACGCAGACGCAGATGCAAAGTGAAAAACAGACGCAAACGCAAAGTGAAAACGCAAAAATATAGACGGAGAAAAGCAGACGCAGAATTCAAAAGAAGACGCAAGAGTCAGTTTGAGTTAGTTACATAACTCAACTGATTAATTGTTTCTTTCAAGATTCATGATTCAACATTCAACATTCAAGAATCAAGAAGCAGTTACAGACGAAGATTATAAATATAAAAAGAAGTCAAAGATTGCAAAGTTAGAAAGAGCGAAAGCAGAAAAGAGCAAAAGCTGAGATAATTGATTTACGTGCGCAAACTCTGTGAAAATTAGCTGAGAGCTAGTTTTACTGTAACAAGTCTCAAATACTTTTGTAAGAAAGTAGTACAGATAGCCTGCAGAGGCTAAAAGTGAAAGAATACTGAGTGTAGAGACCTGAAGAGGCTCAGAAAGAATACTTGTATACGTTGAAGAGATAGTGAAATCTCATAAAGAACTCTGAGGACTGGACCACGATTTGGGGTGAACCAGGATAAAATCACTGTGTTAACTTCTCTCTACCCTATATCTCTTAAAGTTCAAAGTTTTTTTATTACTTAATTTTCGAAACAAGTTTTCAAAGTTTTGATTAATCAAACGCATCAAGTTTCGTAAAAGAATTTGTTTTTAACGAAACAGTTTTGGAAGAGTTTTCAAAAAGGGGAATACATAATTCAACCCCCCCTTCTCGTGTATTCACTATCGTATTATAAGCATTGTACTAACGTGTGATTTACTTCAATTGGTATCAAAACCTGGTATCCAAGGATCACTGTAGCAAAGTGTGGATTACAGATAATGGCAGAATCACATATATACATTGCAGAAGGTGCCTCAGTCACTAGACCTCCAGCATTCAACGGTGAAGATTATCACTACTGGAAAGATTGAACGTGGTTGTTCATAGAATCTACTCATGTCGACCTTTGGGATGTAATAGAGAATGGACCATATACACCAGTAGACGAAGATGGAAATCTTATTCCACGGACCAGATGGACGGCTGATCAAAAGGCGAGAATTCAGCTCAAATCTAAAGCGAAGTTTTTCCTGACATGTGCCCTAAGCAGGAGTGAATATGACAAAGTTCACAGATGCGACACTGCGAAGGAGATGTGGGATACACTGTCCATCGCTCATGAAGGCACAAACCAAGTCAAAGAATCCAAGATAAGCATTCTTGTGCACCAGTACGAGCTTTTCAAGATGAAGGATGAAGAATCTATTGATCAAATGTTTGGAAGATTTCAAACAATTGTCAATGCATTGAAAGTCCTTAGAAGAACGTACAATAATCAAGATCACGTACGAAAGATCTTAAGAAGTCTTTCGAAGAGGTGGAGCCCAAAAGTTACAGCGGTGCAGGAAGCAAAGGACTTGAGCGTGCTAAAGCTTGACGAGTTGCTTGGATCACTGAAGATTCATAAAGTAGAGCTCGATGCTGAAGACAAGCCCAAACGGGACAAGTCAATAGCACTAAAAGTCAGACAGAAGAACCACAAGACTCAAAGAAGGAGGAATTCATCAAAAGCATTAAAGATAGAAGAATCAAAGAATGATGACTCAAGCGAATCAGAACAGGAGTCAAGTGATGAAGATGACGAATTATCGTTCATTTCCCGGAAGATAAGACGGATGTGGAACAAGAAGTCCAAAGGAAGCCAACCCTTCAAGAAGAATAGCAAAGATGATGGCAAAACAGAAAGGACATCAATCATATGCTACGAGTGTAATCAACCCGGACACTACAAGTCCAAATGTCCTACTCTAAATAAGAAACCAAAGAAGAGTAGAGAAGGCAAGAAAAGCATGATGGCAACTTAGGAAGATCTAGATTCATCAAAGTCAGATACAAATTCCGAGTCAACTGAACATGCTAATATCTGCCTAGTAGCCGATGAAGAAAGTGATGAGGAGGTAACTTCTAAATACGATAACTTGCATCAAGCCTATTCAGAATTATTAGAAGCTTCTCATGCTATTCTGAAATAGTACAAACTGTTAAAGAAGAAGTATGTAGAAAATCTTAAACATACAGAAGAAATAGAGAGATAAAATGCTTGCTTAAAGAAACAACTAGAGGACAAAAAGAAAGTTGTAGATAGATCCGATGAGATAAATCAGTTAAAGTTTAGAATTAAAAGTCTTTCATCTGATTTAGCTACATTCACTGAGAGTACAAAGAGAATGAATGAGATGCTAGGAAAATTTAGACATCCGAGACAAAGAGAATGAATGAGATGCTAGGAAAATGTAGACATCCGAGTGATAAAACCGGATTAGGGTTTTTGGATAATAAGTCTCATTATAATAAGAAGCCTCTTTCTCAAAATAAAGGGATTTACCAAACACGTTTTCATCAACAGTTTAAGAAAAGGCATCAGAGAACTCATTATATGCATACCACTAACCAGAAAGGACCCAAGAAAATATGGGTACCAAAGAGTAAAATAGTTTCTCCTGCAAATATCCTTCCTTGGAAAATGTGACAAGCACCGTTGGTATTTAGACAGTGGCTGCTCGCGAAATATGACGGGAAGAAGGTCTATATTCTTAGATTTTTAGTATAAGAAGGGAGGATCGGTAACTTTCGGATACAACTAGCAGGGCAAGATAAATAGAATTGGTAAGATAGGTAAAGATTCCTTTGCATGCATAGATAATGTACTGCTTGTTAATGGTCTGAAGCACAATTTAATAAGTGTTAGTCAATTGTGTGATTATGGTTTCATAGTCACGTTCAATCAAAGTCTTTGTGAAGTCAGAAACAAAGATGGATCTATATTCTTTTCTGCCAAAAGAAGAAATAATCTTTATAAAATTGATTTAGAAGATTTTCAAGATCAAAATGTTTCATGTTTTCTATCTTCTGAAGAAGAAAGACTAATCTGGCATAAAAAGCTAGGTCATGTCTCTTTTAAACACATTTCAAAGTTGGCAAAATCTGATTTGGTAAGAGGATTACCAAAAATGAGTTTTGAAAAAGAATTTTTTTGTGAAAGTTGTTTGAAAGGAAAACAAGTTAAAACATCGTTTTCTTCCAAAAATTTTATAACATCTTCTAGACCTTTGGAGTTGTTACATATGGATTTATTTAGTCCAACTAGGACAATAAGTCTTGGCGGAAAGAAATATGGACTTGTTATTGTTGATGACTTTACTAGATTTTGTTAGATATTGTTTCTGTCACACAAAGATGAATCTTTTAAGTATTTTAGGACCCTCTCTAGAAAGTTACAGATTGAAAAAGGAGTATCTATAGCTAGTATCAGGAGTGATCATGGTGGAGAATTCGAGAATGAAAAGTTTAGGTTATTCTGTGAGGAGAATGGAATTTCCCACAATTTCTCAGTCCTTAAAACCCCACAACAGAATGGAGTTGTTGAAAGGAAGAACATGACGATTCAAGAGATGGCAAGGACTATGCTATATGAGAAGAATCTTCCTAAGTATTTCTGGGCCGAAGCTGTGAATACAGCATGTTATATTCAGAACAGAATATTGTTGCGACCCTTGTTGAAGAAGACTCCTTATTAGTTATGGAATGGAAGGAGACCTAATATATCTTACTTTCATCCATTCGGGTGCAAGTGCTCTATTTTGAATACAAAGGAGTTGTTGGATAAGTTCGACTCAAAGACCTATTTAGGAATTTTTCTAGGCTACTCATCATCATCTAAGGCCTTTCGGGTATATAACTCTATTTCAAAGGTAGTTGAGGAAACTATCCATGTCAAGTTTGATGATCGTTCCTAACCCCACAAGGAAGATAACATGGAGAGTGAAGAACCTTCAAAGAACTTAGATGATACAACAGAAACTCCATCATCAGGAACTCAAGTAGATAAGGTTGAGGATATTCCAGAAACTATAGGATTAAAGAGATTGGAAATATAGGAGTTCTCATCCAGAAGAGCTAATTATCGGAGAGACCTCAGAAGGAGTAAGGACAAGGTACAAATTCAGAAGAGAAGCTAATGTGGCTTTCATCTCTGAAATAGAGCCTAAGAAGATTGAGGAAGCTCTTCAGGACGAAGCTTAGATTTTAGCCATGCAAGAGGAGTTGAATCAGTTTACTAGGAATAAAGTTTGGTCCTTAGTTCTAAAACCTTCAAAGAAATCCATTATAGGAACCAGATGGGTCTTTAAGAATAAGTTAGACAAATCAGAGAGAGTGAGTAGGAATAAAGCTAGATTAGTAGCACAAAGCTATAATCAGCAAGAAGGAATAGACTACAATGAGACATATGCTCCAGTAGCAAGACTTGAAGCTATTAGGATTTTGCTGGCATATGTTGTTTGTCATAACATAAAGCTTTTTCAGATGGATGTGAAGAGCGCTTTTCTGAATGATTTTATAGACAAAGAACTGTATGTGAAGCAACCTCCTGGCTTTGAGGGTGTTAAGAATCCAGAACATGTCTATAGACTTCATAAAGCTTTATACGGCTTGAAGCAAGCTCCTAGAGCTTGGTATGATCGTCTAAGTAATTTTCTCGTGGATAATGGGTTTACTAGAGGTCAAGTGTATAAAATTCTTTTCAGAAAGAATTATGAGAATGATTTTATCTTAGTGGAAATCTATGTCAATGATATCATATTTGGTGCTACTTCAAAGAAGTTATGTATGAGTTTTGAGAGTCTGATGAAAAATGAGTTTGAAATGAGTATGATGGGTGAGTTAAAGTTCTTTCTTGGGTTGCAAGTTAAGCAAACCGAAGAGAAAATCTTTATCCATCAACAAAAGTATGTGAAAGAATTGCTGTATAAATTTGATATGAATAATGTGAAGCCTATGGCAACTCCGATACATCCTTCAAACCTTTTGTCGAAAGATGAACTTGGTAAGAAGGTGGATCAAACCCTGTATAGAGGGATGATCGGTTCTTTACTGTATCTTACAGCAAGTAGACCTGATATTCTGTTCAGTGTATGCTTGTGTGCAAGGTTTCACGCCGATCCTAGAGAGTCTCATTTTATTGTTGTTAAAAGGATTATGAGATATCTCGCAGGTAGTACTAATCTTTGCTTAATTTTTGAAAAAGGCAAAGATTTCAGGTTAATCGGATATTGCGATGCGGACTATGCCGGAGATAGAATTGAAAGGAAGAGCACTAGTGAAGGATGTCACTTTCTTGGCGCAAACCTAGTTTCCTGGTCAAGCAAGAGACAAAGCTCAATCATTCTATCAACTGCCGAAGCCGAGTATATGTCTGCCGCAAGCTGTTGTTCACAAACATTATGGATCAAATATCAACTGGAAGATTATTCAGTTCAAGAAGAGGAGATCCCAATCTATTGTGACAACACCAAGCCATCAATCATCAAATAATCCAATCTGAGATTCGAGAGTAAAACATATTGAAGTCAGACATCATTTCTTGAGAGACTACGTCCAGAGGAAGGTGGTGCGACTACAGTTCATTGAAACAGAATATCAATGGGCAGATATCTTCACTAAACCATTGAGTGAAGAACGGTTCAAGGAAATCAGACGGAACCTTAACATGGTTATGTTAAATGACCAGTCAAGCTAAAAGATCGTCAAAGTTAACGATGTCAAAAAAAGTGGTTTACAACTGGTAACTTCTCTCACAAGGAAGTTGTGGAGGGAAAATTTGATGGTCTTGAGGATCCCAATGATTCTAGAACCCACCGGGCAAGACCCCTACAAGTAGTCTGAAATTAAAATCATTACGGTTACTCTCAAATACAGATGTTTCAAGCATGTGGACTTTAAATCTCTGAAGAGAGATGCTATGGATGTTGAACCGGAAATTGTAGAAGCTGGGTGGAGAAATTTTTTCCAGGTGCGGGAATCAGTGTATACAGATGAGGTATATGACTTTTGGAAGCATGCGCAACTGGTTGATAACACCATTGTCTCCACAGTAGATGGAATAACTGTTATTGTGACAAAGGAGTTAGTGGAGAAGGTGACTGAATGCTCTTCGGTTGGAGAAACCCTATCAACCAAATCCAGATGGATGTCCAAGGTTAGTATGAAGGAAGAAGATGTTAGAAAACAGTTATATGGACCTAATGACCTATGGGAGAGGAAGACTTCAAGTCTGGTCCCGAAGGCTAGGGTTCTTCATGAGATTTTGTTTAATTGCATCTTACCAAGAGCCGGGTCAAGACATCTAGTAACTACCTTAGATGAGCAATGTCTGTTCTATCTACTGAATCGCCATCCAATAGACCTACCATTTTTTATTTTTCATTATATGGTTAAGGGGATGAAGGATACCAATAGTTATCCTTACGGCATGCTACTCACCAGGATTTTTAGAGAATCCGAAGTCCTTCTTCACAGAGGAATCAGAAGGATGGTATCTATCAAGAGTACCATTAACTCAGATACTATAAGAAGAATAGGCTTGAAGACTGTGGTGAAAGTAAAAGCAGAGTCTACAAAGAAAGCTAGAACTGAGGGGGAGCGGTTATCGAAGAAGTCTCCCGCCACAAGTTCTAAATCTCAAACAAGTATGAGATTACCGAGAGATGAAAGAAGAAAACTATCGGGTAGACCGTTGATAAAACAGGCAAGTCCTCAAAGAGAAGTAAGCCCAGTTCGGAGGATAGAAGAAGGAGCGCAGAAAAGAAAAAGAGAGAATCTTTTGGGTGAGATTTCTAAAAAGGCGAAGAGATCACCTAGGATTCGCACTCTGCGACAACAGGAAGACAAGAGAGCCAGAGAGCAGAGTCAAGCAGAAGGGACTGAGAAGAAGACTCAGCCAAACAGGCTAAAGAGACTGAGAAGAAGAGAAAGTCGGGGTCTGAGAAGGAAAAATCTCAAGTGCAGAAAACTTCGAGACTGACTGAAGCAGAAGAAAATACTAAGAAGATTAGTCAAAAAAAGAGTGTGTCCACTGCTGGGGAAGTTAGTCGAAAGAAAGAAACCTTCAATGCTGCTCAAAAGGAAAAGGAAATTGAGTATAGCAGAGTTCAGGATATTCCCACTGCTCAACAGGAGGAACCAGAAGAGCTAAGCCTGGCTCAGGAGAATCCTATTGAAGCCCAACCAAAGGAAACAGCAGAACCAAACTTGGTTCAGGTACCACAGGAGAAAAATGATGAACTTGGTCTGATTGTATTCAACTATTCTAAATTTTTTAGAAGATACAAGTTGAAGATCAGAATGGTTGAAGTTGTTACCAAGAGGAGGACTACAATCGCCATCTGTAATCAACCAAGGAAGAAGATAATGATTGTCGTACAACCTATTTCGATAAATAGTGACACAAGGAATTTACTGAATGAAGATGGAAAGACTTTCTATGATGTCTTAAGGGATGCTGCTACAAAGCCATACCCTACAAAAATGTCCAGCAAATCGTGTACTATTTATCCAATCACAGAGAAGACAAAAATAAAGGTTGTACCGGATATTCAACTAAGATATCCTTTGGATTTGAATAAGGGGAAGTCAAAGCTATATCCTGAAGAAATTAGTGATGATCTGTCCGCAGATCAAATTGAAGAAGAAGTGCGTCGAATTGATGAAGCATGCGCTTCAAAAGAGAATACTGACGGAGCTAGTTGTAGCTATATAGATAAGTATGAATACTGTCCAGTAGGGGGACGATTGATAACAGGGACATTTATTGAATCCCTTGTTCAGACATTTTTGCATATTAGACCTTTATATAATACACTGTCTATTGAAGCTAAAGCTATACCCCTGCAAGGAAGACAATTGCTAATGCTACCTGCTACTTTTGATTTAGACCTTCCAGAGTCAAATCTATTCGTTCATCCACCCACATTTGCCATTCGAGAAGATTACATTCCATCCTCAGACGCATATGCTACAACAATTGCGTTCACTGCACCCTCAGCAGATAATGATCAATCCTCCTCACCGTTAGACTCACAAGCTGAAATCAATAAATTACGCGGAGAAGTCAACGAGATAATGGAGACGATGAATGATTTGAAGAAGATGATGACAGAACTGCTGAAGAGTCATCGTCATTAATCATTTTTTATTATAACAAATAGGGGGAGAAGAGAATGAGCAGAGGAGAAGAGAATGAGCAGAAAAGAATCTCAAAGGGTGTGATTGAAGGAGACGAAGAAAAGAAAGGAAGAAGAGAAAGAAGATTTTTGAAGATAAGTTTTTTTTTGTTTTAAACATTGTATTTTGTTTTCTTTTTCTGTGTATAATTTGTTATCATCAAAAAGGGGGAGATTGTTAAGCCAAAATGACTTTACATATATATGATTTTGATGAATAACAAAGAAGTACTAAAAGTAGAAGCAAAATAGGAAACAGACAAACGGAGAATAAAACACAGACGCAGACGAAGTTAGAAATACAGACGCAGATTGAAAAACAGACGGAGAAGTAGAGACACAGATGCAAGACAATATGCAGATGCAGACGCAGACGAAAAGTAAAAAACAGACGCAGACGCAGACGCAGATGCAGAGTAAAAAAAACAGACGCAGACGCAGACGCAGATGCAGATGCAGATGCAAAGTGAAAAACAGACGCAGACGCAAAGTGAAAAGTAGACACAGACGCAAAAATATAGACGGAGAAAAGCAGACGTAGAATTCAAAAGAGACGCAAGAGTCAGTTCGAGTTAGTTACAGAACTCCACTGATTAACCGTTTCTTTCAAGATTCAAGATTCAAGATTCAACATTCAAGAATCAAGAAGTAGTTACAGACGAAGATTATAAATATAAGAAGAAGTAGAAGATTGCAAAGTTAGAAAGAGCAAAAGCAGAAAAGAGAAAAGCCTGAGATAATTGATTTACGTACGCAAACTCTGTGCAAATTAGCTTAGAGCTAGTTTTACTGTAACAAGTCTCAAATACTTTTGTAAGAAAGTAGTACAGATAGCCTGCAGAGGCTAAGAGTGAAAGAATACTGAGTGTAGAGACCTAAAGAGGCTCGGAAAGAATACTTGTATACGTTGAAGAGATAGTGAAATCTCATAAAGAACTCTGAGGACTGGACGTAACCCACGGTTTGGGGTGAACCAGGATAAAATCACTGTATCAACTTCTCTCCACCCTATATCTCTTAAAGTTCAAAGTTTTGTTATTACTTAATTTTCGAAACAAGTTTTCAAAGTTTTGATTAACTAAAACGTACTGAAGTTTCTGTAAAAGAACTTGTTTTTAACGAAACAGTTTTGGAAGAGTTTTCAAAAAGGGGAATACACAATTCAACCCCCCCTTCTCGTGTATTCACTATCGTATTATAAGCATTGTACTAACGTGTGATTTACTTCATTATTGAGTTAATTGATGTGAGAATAAACGTGAAGAATGGAGAGAAATGAGAAATAATGGTAGTGAGAGAGAGTGAAATATGGGTTTAAAAATCTGGAAAGGTGGGGAAGAAGAGTTTCTGTGATCGTACGTCGCGGCCTCCATTTTTGTTCTCGCCGCGACTCATTCTTTTTTTATGTCGCGATGTGTGACTCACCCTTGAGCTCGTCGCGGAGACCATTGCAATTAAAATCCCAAGAAAAACTGATTTTTGGGATGTACGTCGCGACTTCACTTTTTGTCCTCGCCGCGACGAAGTCCCTCCCTTGACAGCTCGAACATACATTAGTATTTTGACCATAACTTTTGATGTAGATGTTCAAATGAGATGATTTTTTATTCTTTGTAAACTAGAGACATAGGGATGCAACCTTTATGAAGAAATGGAGTTTTAATTATGTCTCTAAGGTTTTCATTTTTAGGTTGGAAGTTGAGGTAAGAATTATGTTAGAACTTATGAACCGTCTGAAATATTTTGAGTATATCTCTTCGTATACCGAAACAAATTAAATGATTGTGGTGTCATTAGAAAGATAAGAAATGGTAGAACAACTTTACAGAAGGAAGTTTTGTCTAAATTGGTCATTTACTTTATCATATTTCGCATGGAAAGTTGACCTATATGTGTATTAGAGGAAAAATTTGAAGTGGTCAATGAAGTTATGAAATTGTTTTACATTGTTTTGTTCAATCCAATTGTAATTATACATGGTATTAATGAGGAATTTGATATCTGAATGATTTCAATAAGCATCGCATCATTATACCCTAGAATTGTCATTGAACATGCATTGTGCATACATTCTATACATTGATGTGCATAAAAGAACCACTTGTGTATTTATGCAAAAATGTGATATTTGTGAATGTGTTTTGTATATTTTAGAGGAGCATATCGGATGCCAATCGGACATTGTCGGACCATCCAGGCAATAGCTTATTGGAGCGTACTGTGAATCAACCTAGATGATTTCCTAGGATTGATCTGATTTGATTTGTTTACACTTCCAACATTATTAAACTGTTTGCGATTTGTTATGAATTCCAGACTTTAAATTGTCCGAGGAGATCAATATTCGGGAATGTATTGGAAGTGCTTTGATTGTGGCTTTGAGTGCTATGAAATTCTATATGATATGTGAATCCTCAACGAAAGTTGAATGCCGGACTTAGGTCCGATGATTATGAGTTTTGTTTAAGCATCCTATGTGATTTCCATATATGCCATATTCAGTTTTGATACATTGGAAGTGTTTCGATTTGATGTGAAACCCCTTATGATATGTAAATTCTCAACGTATGTTGAATGTCAGACTTAGGTCCGATGATTATGAGTTTCTGATTGAACATCATATGTGATTGTCTGATATGAAATAATCAGTATTTGATGCATTTCATAAAATGCATGCTCAGATAAAGGCGTTGTGACTTGAGTAGCCAGTATGAAGCGCTTCCACGTAGAGCTTTGCTCCGTGATATATGTTCTGCACGTTGAGCTTTGCTCCATGATATATGTGTGTGCACGTAGAGCTATGCTCCGTGATTCTGTTCCGACTGAGCCCTATAGGCCAGTATTTGTATAAGTATGTGATAGGCACTCAGTCACAACAATAAGAACGAATGTGAGTCTCATGCATATAGCATTCTTATAAGATTGAAACTCATTAAATGATTTGAAAAGCTAAAGTGAGTGTAAAATGATATGAATTGTTGCTATACGTGGCTACGTGAATTGTGTGATCACATGAGATGCCATGTTATATGAAAATCATGAATACATATATGATTTGAATGAATGTTTGTGATATATGTGATGTGTATGCGTAATCTGGTGAAATCATCAATGATGGTTCACTCATTGAGTTGCAAAACTCATCAAAATTGTAATATGGCTTTTCAGGTTCTGAGGAATTATTCAGCTAGGCTAAATGGAGTATAGCCATTGAGGTCTGATATGGATTAGGGGTCGGGATCAGTTTGCACCTGCACATGTCTTCATTGATTTTTATTTTTTAATTATGTTCAATAAGAATTGTACAAAGTGTATGTAAACGATTTGGTAATGAAATAACTTTATGGCTTCAGGTGTTTTGTATCTGAAATGGGCCCAAATTTAAGGTTGAATACTAATTTTTGTAAAGATTGTAGCTTGGAAATGGAAATTTTTTTAAATGACATGGGCCCAATTTAATTAGTAATTTCCACTTGCATGTACCTTGTTTTAAAGAAACAAAAGTTTTGTAATGAATTTTGATTGAATGATCGTTCTAGCATGTCACCCTTGCGGGGTACGTACTCGGAAATCACCATAGATGTCGAGTATGTGTCTTGCAAGAGTGGGGTGCTATAGCTATCTAGTTTCTCACTTTAATAGATGACTATTCTCACTATGGGTATATATATCTTTTATCTCATCGTTATGAAGCGCTTGACGTGTTCAAACATTTTGTGACTGAAGTTAAGACACAATTAGAAAGAAAAGTTAAAACTTTTTAGACCAATCATGGTCGAGAATATCTATATGATATGTTCAAAGAATTTTATGAGAAAAAGGGTATAATAAGACAACTAATGATTCTTCGAACTCCATAACAAAACGGTGTTGTGGAGTGTAGGAATCGAACATTGCTTGACATAGTTAGGTCAATGATGGCACACGCTCATCTTTCAATTAGTTTTTGGAGAGATGTGTTGCTCACGACAACTTATATTCTTAACCGTGTGCCTAATAAAAGTGTACACGCCACTTCATATAAGTTATGGAATGGAAGAAAGCCCTATTTATATCATTTACACCTATGTTATTCGGCTGGTTGTGTACATAACCCAACTCATAAATAAGGAAAACTTGGTCTAAGCACCACTAAAATGGTGTTTATAAGATACCCCAAAAATTCGTAGGAATCGAACATTACTTGACATGGTCAAGTCATTGATGGCATACGCTTGTCTTCCAATTAGTTTTTGGGGAGATGCGTTACTCACTGTAACTTATATTCTTAACCATGTGCTAAGTAAAAGTGTACCCGCCACTCCATATGAGTTATGGAATGGAAGAAAGATCTCTTTAGATCATTTGCGCCCATGGGGTTCAGCTAATTATGTGCACAACCCAACTCATAAATATGGGAAACTTGGTTCAAGAGCCACAAAAATGGTGTTTATAAGATATCTCGAACATTCTAAAGGGTATGTTATGTTTGGTGAGCACTCGATTGGTGGCATAACGGAAGTTACTTTCAACAATGTGGAGTTTCTTAAGGATGAGTTCCCAAGCATAGGTGAAGTCAAAAAATACCCAGATTTTTATGAGTTATAACAGGATACTCTCAGTGAGGGGAAGAATTTAGATACTCGCTAAGTCACTAACTCTTTTCCTGCCTAAGAGAACCAAATCAAGAATGAGGTTCGTCTTCAATCTCGAAACCAAGAACCTATGGGTAGTCTACATGTTTAAAATGTCACATCGCAAGGGGATAGTGGGAGTGGTTCTCAACATGATCAGGACTCCACATCTCTAAGAGCTAGGGGAGAGATTCTGAATCAGGGCAGACAATGTAAGTCCTAGACTCTGAAGAAGTGAGCGTGGAAGAATTCCTCGATGATATTTTCAAATTGAATAGGAAATATTCCTTTGTGCTCCTTTAGAGATAGAAGAACCAACTTCTTTCCAAGAGGCTGTTGATTCACCTAACCACACAAAGTGGATAGATGCCATGAGGGATGAAATGGACTCAAGAACACGAAATCGGATTTGGGAACTAGTTGATCTTCCACTCCCAAATAGAGGGTATAGACTATGAAGAGACATTTTCTCCTATGGTGAGATTTGCCTCTATCTGCTTACTTCTGGCTCTGGTTGCCCATTTGGACCTAAAGTTGTTTCAAATATATGTAAAGAATGCTTTTCTCAATGGTAATCTTAAGGAAGAGATTTATATTAATCAACCTATTGGTTTCATATCAAAAGGTCAAGAAGACAAAGTGTGCCATCTTAAAAGATCCATATATGATCTCAAACAATCTTCTAGGTTGTAGTATTTCAGATTCTACAAAGTCATTACTTCTTTTGGCTTAGTTATGGTTTCAGAAAACCATTGTGTATATGTCAAGAGAACAACAAGTGGAATTATGTTTCTCACTTTGTATGTTGATGATATATTACTAACTGACAATAATATGGAGATGCTCAAAACCACTAAAGAGTGGTTGTCCTTTATCTTTGATATGAAGGATATGGGTGAAGCTAGGTATATCCTACGTGTAGAAATAACTAGAAATTGTCTCAAGAAGCCTCTTGGTTTAAGTTAAGAAGCATTTATTAATAAACTCTTGAAATGTTTTCGAATGCATTATTCTAAACCCATTGATACTCCAGTTGAAAAGGGTCTTTACCTTGAGTCTTGATCAATGCCCTAAAACAGATTAGGAAAAAGAAAAAATGAGTAATGTTCCCTATGCTAGTGCCGTAGGAAATTTACTGTATGCTATGTTATATACACGACCCGACATTTGCTTTGCGGTTACTTTGGTAAGTCATTACCAAAGCAACCCAGGACCTGCTCATTGGCAAGTAGTCAAAAGGATTTTTTGCTACCTTCGTGGTACTTCAGACCTGGTCCTTTGCTATCAAGGCAGGAATTTAAGGTTAAGGGGATATTCAGATGCTGATTGGGGTGATGAACTGGATGAATCTCATTCAACCTCAGGATATGTCTTCACCGTGGGGGGGTGCCATATCTTGGTGCAGCAAGAAGCAAGACTGTATAGCATTATCAACAATGGAAGCAGAATACATTGCTTGTTGTCTTACTACTTAGGAGGCAATATGGTTGAGAAGTTTTCTTTAGGATCTTAATCTTATTTCTAGAGTTAATGATCCTGTTGAAATGTTATATGACAACACTGCAGCCATACAGTTTGCTAAAGATCCAAAGTTTCATAGAAAATCTAAGCATCTCAAAAGGCGTTATTATTTTGTAAGAGATGCTATAAAAAATAAAGAGGTTACCATAAAGCATATACCTACTAACAAGATAGTAGTTGATCCCTTAACTAAACATATTCCTCAAGATTATTTTAAGGCTTATGTGATGAGTTTAGGTTTGCGTAGGGTTTAGTTTTTTTATTGAGTTATATTTTGTTGTATAATGGACATGTTTTAATTATAACGATTTTAGTTTAATAAAATTTTATTTCTCAAATGTTCATTGGTACACAATTACATGATAAGGCACATTGTAATATCACACATACCAGGCTTCTGATTGACCTTGTCATACAGGTAATCGCCCTAACACTTTAGTAGCTGGTAGGATGAGACTTCACAATATTATTATTGAGTGTATGGAATATTGTGTTATCTTTATACTTATGTAGTATGCATGATAAGTTTCTATATTTGAATAGTCACCTTAGTAAGTCTAAAATGATGAGTCAGATATGAAAGATTTCGATTTCACATTGAAACCTTAAAGACAAATCTCGAGTGTCAAGATTACCATTAGGTATGTTAATCTAGTGGCTAGGATTAGTTTTGAAGTAAAGTTAGATTCATGATTTGTATGGCATAATAGAGTGACATGCCTAGCTTAGTGGAAGCTATGTTATGACACACATTGCATACTTTGTGTGCTATATAATGACCTTCTTGTGGAGTGACAGTTAAATCCCTTTCTCTGTCACTATATGATCCTATAGACTTTAATATCTAATCGAATGAAACCCTTCAACTTAGAACTATGATATGAAGTCAAGGCTTGGTATTGCTACTTTAGTGTATTTTTCCCAGGGCTAAGATGTACACAATCTAGCAGAGCACATTAGGAAAGCTGTTAATCTAACATGGATTACTATGAGTGTCTAAAGAAGAATATTTTCCTTCATCACCATATAAGCCCGGGTGATTATACTTAGAGTATAATCATATGATATATCTATGAGCATAAAGGGATGGTGTATGTATTTGGTGATATTTTGGATGATTTAGGGTATCATGACTATGTGAAAGTTTTATGTTAGTTAGATGTTGACTTAATATAACACTACTAGTTGTTTAATGGTTGCACACCCCATTCTCAGCATGACACGTGAAATTTTAGAGAGAATATATAACTCGTGGCTTATGTGGCCGAGTGGGAGTTATTGGCAGTTGCACAACATAAACGGCCATGTTAACTTCCATCGGTTATGTTTGTCCTAATATAAAAGAAGGATTAAGTGAGTGGAAAAATAAGAGATAACATTCATTGCAATCACAGAGAAAAACTCCTTTCATTCTTCCTCACGTGAATCATACCATCAAGGCTTAGACTTTGAGGCATGGATTAACGGTGACTCTAGTAGCTAACTGTGAAACGTAGACTAGCAAATAGAGAATCGATCGACTGTTTCCGCATTAAGGTCAGTCCTTATCAAAAATTTCTTCAACACATATTTTGAGCCTCTTGATTATTACAAGTAATCACACTTAGTATAAGTAACTTGTATTATAAGATGATTCTCCTAACATAAGCACATATTTTGAGCCTCTTGATTATTACATCTAATCACACTTAGTAGAAGTAACCTGTATTATAAGATGATTCTCCTAAGATAAGCACATGTTTTAAGCCTCTTAATTATTAATATGATTCTCCTAACATAAGTGTAAGCACTTATATCATGCTCAAGAGCATTTGTTATACAGTAATGGAATCCTAGTCGATCCTAGTTAATGGGAATTAGAAGGAAGCAAGGAACTTCGTCTACTCCATTAACATAACACAAACCTCTATATACTGCATGACAGGGGACATAGTAAGCACATAACACAAGCCGCATATGGAACAAATTGTTCGTCTATTAGTTTGATTTTGATCTTTTACCAGATACCACTCACTCGACCCTCACATTTTTGTCTGGATTGCCGACTAGAAACCACATTTGATTTAGTTCTTCTAACACTGTAAACAATGATCCCAGTTCAAAGTTACATAAAAAGAAGCCACCTAACCTAAGTTCTTTTAGAATCATAATTGCAAATTTCCTGTTTGTAGAAACTAAGGAAATGAAGGAATAAAAAAAACAAAAGACGAGAAAAACTTGCACCCTTGTGATAATGCTTTCATTAAACTAAGTTGCCTTTTTATTAAGGCAACATAATTTATACCATTAAATAAAGTGACGTTGCTATAGATGTAAGACAATAAAAAATTTTATTAGCTAACAAAATGAATAATGTTATCTAAAATTTTACTAAGGCAATAAAACAATTTCAAACTATAGCAACAATGTTGAATTGATAGAACAACAATAATTTGAATCTTTATAAGACAATGAATTGGATTTTTATGCAACACTATCTAATAACAAAAATAATAAATTTTCCTTTCATTAGAAGCAACTAAAAATAGTACATTTATATATGCTATCATATAGTCCATATGGACTTAATGAAATTCAACTTTAACATATTTAAAATACAATAGCCAAAATTATTAACTAAAATATGCACCTATATTATCTTCATCTAATCCATATGGAATATAAGTGTGTCAACTAAAATACAAAAAAAAAATGTACATGCACTTCAAAATCCTTCGCAAAATACTTCCTTGTCCCCTCTTATTCATCACCTTTATACAAAAAAAAACCAACAAATAGATTAGAACTATTCCAAAACAACTATGCTCATAAACAATTTAACATACCCAAAGAATGAACAACTAACACTTTTATTGTAACCTCCATTTAATAAAGACAAATTAATGTAGTTCAAAAACTAACATCATAATGATTCAATTCTTTTTATAAACAAAGTCGAAAGGCATAAACTTTTCAATCCGCATTGATTGAAATACACTTGCAAATGATAAAATAAGCAAAAATAATTTGCAATTGATCTTAATGCAAAAGATAATAAAATGACCAACATTGTTATACTCCTATCTCGATTATTATAAAATGTCAAGTAGAAACACAAATGTTTTTTCCTATAATAGGAAACAAATAGAGCTTAATGGTAGATAAAGGGGCATAATTGAACTCAAAGTTAACAATAAAAAGCTTATAAAACCATGGACATAGACCAATAGGATCCATTTCGTTGTACAAAACTAGATAGCAAAGTTGATATATCCATTTCACTGTACAAAACTAAACAACAAAGTTGATGCACCTGATTACATATGGGAATATCATTTCAACCTCCTCAATGCTAAGCACACCAAGAAAAAAAATAGCTTATCATTCTTTTTCCAAGAATAATAGTTATATCAGTCCATACTAGTTTTTTTCCGTTACAAAATTGAGAATATTGCTTCAATGAAACCCTAGCTGTAAAATTTAACAATATAGGAAAGCCAAAAAGAACCAAAAATAATTGAAATGGTTCATAATAAGGTTACTCAATTTGTAAGGTAATGAAGCAACAACATAAATACAAATCTCTTTGTATAGTTTCATGATAGAACAAACCTGAAGCAACTAGATGGGAGATCTTGAAATCAATGAAAATAATTTACATAAGCTAGAAATAGCCACCTTAAGTAGTTTGCTTGTAACAGTATAGGAACATTATTTCATAATTCTCGTATAGAAATAGATCATCATAAAACAAATTTCTTAGTTTCAGTAATATACTGCCATGATTAGGCACTTATAATGAAAATAGGAAAAAGTAAGCCAACCTTATTTACTTGCTTCCTAGCTATCTATGATTCAAAGCATACCACATGGTCTAGTATACTACAAATTTATAAAAATAAGCATCACAAAAATGCCAAGCAACTATATATGAAGAACCAATTAACCATTTTTTTCCGAAGAACCAATTAACCGATCAAAGCTAAATCAAGAGATTTACGTCAACACTCACCAAGAAAAGTAAAAAAATCCTAATCCATTCCATGGTTGTAAATTTGAATTTAATAGCACCATAAATCTCGATTCCTAAGCAAACCAAGATCACTACTTTACTAAACCAAAACAATCTAAGAAACTAACCTATATCACCGCCATGCTTGGCGAAGATACAACTAGAGTAACTAGATGCGGCATCCTCAAATTTGACTTTCCCTAATACGATGTCATTTTTGAGAGATTTGAGCTGAGACATAGCGCCCTCACGAGTGGTACTCTTGATGACTCTGTCTTTTGGGTCCTTCTAATAAGCTTTTCTTTTCGAGCCTTTGTGCTTTATGAGAGTGTGCAATGCTCTCACCTGAATCCCTGATGTTGATGCTACCATTGTATCCAGAGGAGTGATCGGGATTTCGGTGGAGTTACTTCTGCCATTGTGTCAATGACATACCAGCAAACAGAGTCAAGAACCCAAATTAATGTGTTTGCTTAATATCATTAGTAAATAGCTACATAAATAAGTATATATGTAACATTAGTAAATATCTTTTAGTAAGCAGATGACTGAAATATACATACATATATAGGTAGATATGTGTGTGTGTATATATATATAAATAATTAATTTGTTTAAATCACTAATTCAAAAAAAAGTATGTTTGATTATATCCAAACTAGGAGGCAAAAATAATTTTAGATTATCATAGGCAAGGAAACTATTGTTGACATAATAACCTCTATACGAAATAATGGCAAGGATAGAAAAGGAACTGTTCAAATAACATCTAGTAACATCACCAAAAACCTTATCAAAATACCTTTTATATATATATATATATATGACAGTGCGTGTCGAGTGCACTGCAAAATTTACTTGACTCTGCACACTAAAATTTGTAGTTGTGGTAAGTCGGGATCGAATCCTCAGGGAATGCTCGGTTAATTTTCATACTGAAAATAATTGATGCAAGAAAAGTATATGGGGGGTTTTTGGTTTTTTGAACACTTTGGAAAATTAAAGAAAAATTAAACTATCAAAAACAAATTGAAACAAATAATCAAAAATGTGAAAAGTGACGAGTATAAGTGAGGCCCGGTTCTAGGTTCAATCTCGGCCTAAGCACAATCGAGCATATTCCCTCATTTTAAAGTTTTTACAATTCTTTTCGGACTATTAATCTGAGACTAATAGAACGCTCTATAAATCTCGGTTTTCCCTTAAATTGAATTCAATCAAGATACGATCATTGATTAAACCTAACCACCAAATAATCTAAGATACGATCTCTAGATTCGATTTAACAGTCGCATTACGAATTGGAAAACAATCAATATAGGCAGTAACCTCACAAGCTCGGGTTATCTAACCTAAGTCATGTTGTTCCTAACGATTAATGATCGTTAGATGCTACTCACAAATATTAAAAATAACGATTATGGATTACAATTAATATTTTACCAATAGGTTCGAAATAAAACGATCAAAATATTATATTAAGATCATTAATCCCAAAACCATTCGAAACAATACCAACAACACAACAATCCGAAAATAAATCACAACTTTAAAATGACAAAAATAGCTTAACCGTGACTTGGCGTCGATATCCCCATTGAACCGGTGTCAGAAAACTAGCCTATCATCTTCATTTTTATGCTCCAAAAATGGGTCATACTTGCAATATAAAATAGCAGTCCAAGTTACCTTCCTTTACCTCCAATACTCACGTTGAAACAAGTAAAATAATGGAGGAGGTTGGCTCTTGTTCTGCGTTTCTTCCTCTGCAATTTTACCTTCTCCACGCCGACACCGCCTCCTTGTTCTGTGGATCGTTCTCTGCTCCTTAGTGTGTCATGCATGCACTATTACGCTCGTTGCTCTCGCGGACTCTGCGTTGATTGCTTCCCACGTTGTGGCGCCACACTCTGTCTGTTCTCGTAGCTCCTCATGCGGCCTCAGAGCGGACTGTCTCCTCCTCATTTGTGAATGACAAGACAAATAAAGATGTTGAGTTTTAAAACCACTGCTCCCCGTTTGCAAGGCGTTGTGAACGCAAGAATTAAAGTAAGACGTCATGTTACGTTGCTAACGCAACGCATGCGTCTGCTGCGTTCTTTGCGTTCTAGTGTGAAACGCAGCATACGACGACCATCGATTTTCTTTTTCTTTTTTTCTAAATAAACAATTGTGCTCCAATTTATTTTAGAAAATTTTGACTTTTTAGTCTCAAAAATATAAGAATAAATCCAATCTCATAGTCAACACAAATTGAACATTTTATCTTAAAAATAGGATCAAAATCACATGAAAATGTATAAGAAAATCTAAAATAATTCAATCCTATCAAATACCCCCACACTTGGTCTTTGACCGTCCTCGGGCAAATCTTCAAAATCAAAATCACAAATCAAAGATTTAACTCATTCTCCACATTTCTCATGAATAAATAGTCATAAGTAAAGGTAATAACTTTCATGCCCTAAGCAAAAACTCAACATTCAAAGCTTTTACTCATGATTTATTAACATTCAATATCTTCAAAAACTGAGCAATCTAATGGTAGACTCGGGAAATGTGTTTAACTAAAATATATCCATGGGTACACTCAATACCATTCATGATCATGACAATTCACAACTTTCTCCACCACTAATGTTCACATGCAAAATCATGAATCAAAGGACTTTTCAAGGTTGTAATGTAGGAAAGGGTGAGGTGGGATATATTTAGGTCAAGTAGCATAAAAGTCATCAAAGCTAGTGAAACAACGCAACACTTATCAAAAGCTGGTACCAAATCATTATGACAAATGCAACAATTACATTTCACAACCCCATTCAACTCTCACACAAAACCATATGAAGCATATGTCAATCCAAACAATCACTCATACAATTATCCCAATCAAATCACAAGAGTGAATCTTTCAAGCAAATCTCTACCTCATTTTCAACATACTCAAATGACTCAACCATTACAACTCTAGGAAGATGCATGAATCATAAACAACTTTTCAACACAAATGCAATTCTTCCTTAGTACATTTATTTTAAACAATTTTTTCTTTTCTTTTCTTTTCTCTTTCTTTTTTCCATTTTCTTTTCTTTTCCCATTTTTTGTAAAAATTAAAATAAACTACATCAACATGGGAATATAACCATCCTCACATATATACACCCCACACTTAGAATTTTGTACATCCACAAACTCACCAATCACAAATGTTCCACTAGCTTTATGACTTGGGTAGACATTTGGTTAAGTTTAAAAGCTAAAATGTGGTTTATACAAAAGAAATGATAAAGCTCAAAGGGTATAACAAAGGAAAAATCATGTCAATAAGGTAGGTCATTTGGCCAATGTAGCTTATGAAAAACAAAGAATGCCTAATCATATTCATGTCAATGCATGTGATAAAATGTGGTCTCGAATAGAAATTCAATGCAAAATCAAGACGTACATGTCATGAAGGTCACACATTATCAAAAGACAATGAGACTGATATAGATGTGTCAGTCAATTAAGGCTCAAAATCTCACCAGTTTTGTCTACCATTAGTCACTACTCTTCTAAAGATAATGCACATTAATAAATCACAAGAGCAAAAGTACATGTTAGAGTTTCTATGGATTTTACTAATCAATTCACACTCTAATTATAACTAAATACTCTTAAAAGCAATAGAAAACAAGAAAAATTTTGAATTTTGTTCATTTGATTTTGAAAACAGCTTAAGGAGTCACGTAAGCTACGATTAAGCTAAAAAAATGCAACAAAACTAATGTCCCCCACCCCCACACCTAAAATTTGCATTGCCCTCAATGTAAAATTAAATGCCAAAAATGTAGTTAACAAAAATAACAACAGCAAAAATGTAAAAGATAGAGATTAACTCCCCTTGGGTTGCCTCCCAAGCAACGCCTTTGTTTAATGTCGTTGGCTCGACCTCCAATTGCGTACTTTAAGTGACACTCGTCACATCCTTTAGCATCAACACCTCCAATTCCTCCGTTTCGAAGCCCTTATAGTACGACTTTAAGCGATGACCATTCACTCGGAATGTCTTGTCAGTTTTGAGGCTACGTATCTCCACTGCACCAAAAGGAAATACATGAGTGATAACAAATGGACCAACCCAACGGGAACGCAACTTACCAGGAAAGAGCTTGAGTCTGGAATGATATAGTAACACTTTTTGGCCCACAGAGAAACTATTTCTCGAAATCATCTTATCATGAAAAGCTTTTGTCCTATCCTATATATCACTGCATTTTGATAGGACTCGTTCCTCATTTTTTCCAACTCTTGCAGTTGCAGCTTCCTATGCACTCCCGCATCATCCAAGTGCATGTTGCATCTTTTGATGGCCCAAAATGCCTTGTGTTGTAATTCCACTGGAAGATGACATGGCTTCCCAAACACTAGCCTGTACGGCGACATGCCAATTGGGGTTTTGTAAGCTGTCCGGTAGGCCCACAATGCATCTTCCAGTCTTATGCTCCAATCCTTCCTATTGGGTTGCACAGTTTTCTCTATAATTAACTTGATTTCTCGATTGGAGACTTCAGCTTGCCCGTTGGTTTGGGGATGGTAAGCAGTAGAAACCTTATGCGTGATGTGATAATTTTTTGAACATTGCTTCCATCACCCTATTGCAGAAGTGGGTTCCTCTATCGCTAACAATGGCCTTTGGTATCCCGAACCTGGAAAGAATGTTAGCCTTAACAAAATCTGCAACAACCTTGGCATCGTTAGTCCTAGTGGCTGTTGCTTCCACCCATTTAGAAACATAATCAACCGCAAGCAATATATAAGTAAAGCCAAAAGATGGAGGGAAAGGTCCCATAAAATCAATGCCCCAAACGTCAAAATTTTCACAGAAAAGCAAAGGAGTTTGTGGCATTTGATCCTTACGGGACAGGTTACCTGACCGTTGGCATCTATCACAAGATTTGCAGAATATATATGCATCTTTGAACAATGTTGGCCAGTAGAAGCCACTCTCTAGAACTTTTTGAGCTGTCCGTTTTACTCCAAAATGTCCTCCGCATGCGTATGAATGGCAGAAGACTAAAATTGATGACGATTCACTTTTTGGTACACACCTTCTGATGACTTGATCTACACAATGCCTCCAAAGATAGGGGTCATCCCAAACATAGTACTTCGCTTCACTTCGTAGCTTATCCCTCTGAGCCTTAGACAAATCAACAGGTAATTCATTAGTTACTAAAAAATTGACAATGTCTGCATACCATGGTGGTGTCGCATCGGCATAAAATAATTGCTCATCTGGAAAACTTTCTCGTAAAGGGATATCATCTTCATCCTTTATCAATCGACTGAGATGATCCACCACCACGTTTTTCGCCCCTTCTTATCTCTAATCTCTAAATCAATTCTCAGAGGATGAGAATCCATCCGATCGACCTCGGTTTGCTTCTTTCTTTGTAAGCAAGTATCGTAAAAAGCGCATGGTCGAATAAACAATCACTTTAGCACCAAGCAAATACGATCGAAATTTTTCCAAAGCAAAAACCACAGATAACAATTCTTTTTCAGTAGTGGAATAATGCAATTGAGCTGGATTCAAAATTTTTGAAGCATAATAAATGGCATGCAAAGCTCTTCCCACTCTTTGCCCTAGAACCGCCCCCATTGCATAATCGCTCGCATCACACATGATCTCGAATGGGAGGTTCCAATCTGGTGGTCTAATCACCGGTGGGGACGTTAGAAGCTCCTTAAGTTTGTTGAATGCGTCTTGGCACCTCTCGTCGAACTCGAAAGGAACATCTTGTTGAAGAAGCTTGCATAATGGTGAGGCTATCTTTGAAAAGTCCTTAATGAACCTCCGATAAAAACCTGCATGCCGCAAAAAAAACGCACTTCCCTCACAGTGGAGGGGTAAGGTAAAGAAGAAATGATATCAACTTTAGACTTGTCAACTTCAATACCCGTAGCAGAAATCACATGACCTAAAACTATACCTTGATCCACCATAAAGTGACATTTTCCCGATTCGGCTGACAAGGTTAGTTTCTATACATCGTTCCAAGATAATAGCAAGATTCTCAAGGCATTCATCAAAAGAAGATCCATACACACTAAAATCGTCCATGAATACCTCAATAATCTTCTCAACATATTCAGAAAAAATGCTTACCATACACCTTTGGAACGTGGCGGTCGCGTTACGGCCAATGACATCCTTCGTAGGCAAACGTACTAAATGGGCATATGAGCGTGGTCTTCTCTTGATCTTCCGGTGCGATCGAATCAAGATAACTGAAAAGCCATCTAAAAGCAATAAAAGTCATAACCACCAATCTCTCAAGCATTTGATCAATGAAAGGAAGGGGGAAGTGATCTTTACGAGTAGCAGCATTTAATTTTCGATAATCAATACATACTCGCCACCCAGTTTGCACTCGGGTGGGAATCAACTCACCTTCCTCGTTTTGCACAACGGTGATTCCAGATTTCTTTAGAACCACTGAGAGGACTTACCCACTTCTCGCCGGATATCGGGTAGATTACCCCAGCATCGAGAAGCTTCAGGACCTCCTTCTTCACAACTTCCATCATTGGAGGATTCAGCCTACGTTGAGCTTGTCTTGTAGATTTTGCATCATCCTCCATCAAAATGCGATGCATGCATATGGAAGGGCTTATCCCCTGGATATCTGCAATGGTCCACCGATGGCCTTCTTATGCTCCCTCGAAGATTCAATCAACTCGTCCTCTTGAATTGAAGTCAATTTCGCCGAAATGATAACTGGGAGAGTCTGTTTATCCCCCAAATAGGCATACTTTAGATGTGCAGGGAGTGGCTTCAATTCTAATTCTGGGGCCTGCACATCAAAAGGTAACAACTTCTGGTACGCTTCAGGTATTTGAATAGAAGCTAGATCATACCTTTTTGAAGAGCTCTCTAATGAGTCCAAGGCACCGTCATTTCCTGAAGCTCCTCTCCCATCTCAACATCGGTGTTGGCTTCTACTTATATCCTCGATTAAAGCTATTGCGGATGATCCTCAGAACTTAATTTAAACACTTCATGCACCAAAGGATCGATCACATCAACAGAAAAACACAATGATCATCGGGAGGATGTTTCATGGCATCAAAAATATTGAAATGAATTACTTCCCCATCAAATTCCATTGTGAGGGTGCCTTTACGAACATCTATCTTAGTTTGAGTTGTATTAAGGAATGGTCTCCCTAACAAGATAGGTATCGGATTGCATGAGGTGCCATCATTCATATCCACAACATAAAAATCTGCAGGGAACACTAACTCATTCACCTACACCAAAACATCCTCAACCACTCCATCAGGATAAGCATTAGTGCGATCAGCCAATTGGATGACTACATTCGTTCTTTTCAAAGGGCCCAAATTTAAAGAAGCATAAATCGAATGAGGCATCACATTAATAGATGCACCCAAATCTAACATTGCTCTACTGATCACAGTATTGCCAATTTTGCATGGGATAGTGAACATACCTGGATCTCGGCATTTTGGAGGCATCTTCTTTCTGAATACTGCCGATACATTCTCACCCATCATCACTTTCTCATCACCCCTCAATTTCCTCTTTTGTGTACACAGTTCTTTGAGAAATTTGGCATACCTTGGCACTTGCTTGATTGCTTCGAGTAAAGGTATGTTGACTTCTACCTTTCGGAAAGTCTCCAATATCTCCTTATCCTTGTCCTCCTTGTTTAGTCTCGCTAACCTGCTCGAAAAAGGTGAAGGGTTAGTTTTAACAATATTGGGACCCTTGATATTTACCTGTGTACTTGAGGATGGATTTTCTTCCTTCTCCAATTCCCTCTCAATCTCTTCCTCGGTAGCAATCTTTGCTGGGGTTCTTTTGGGATCTACAATCTCCCTTTCGCTTCTCAAGGTTATAGCACTGACATTCTTCGGATTCACCTCGGGTTGGGATGGCAATTTTCCTCCTCCTTGCGATTCTAAGCGATTGAGCCTTACTGCCAATTGACCCAATTGGTAATCCGTACTCTGCTAGTTTGCCTTCATTTCCTGCTAGCTTGCCTTCATTTCCTGTTAGCTTGCTTTCATTTCTTGTCGAAATTGTTGAAACTGTTGTCGCATCTCCTGTTGAAATTACAAATTGGCAGCAACAAGTTTGTTACAAATATCATCTAAAGATGTACCTGAACTTAAAGAAGAAGCTCCCTGTGCTCCTTGTTGCCTTGGTTGAAATCCTGGTGGTCCTTGCGGGCGATTCTGGAAGTAATTTTGTTGTCGATTCCTCCATAACTCAAGTTGGGGTGGTCCTCCAACTTTGGGTTATATGTCTGCAGTATGGATTGTATTGGTTTGGGAAGTTCCTCCCGCAGCATTCACTTACTCCATACTCCTTCTTGCAAAGTCGGGCACTCGTCATTGGATGACTTGTGTTTGAACATATCCATAAGCTTTTACTTGTGCTCGTCCAACTGCAATTTGTCTCACAAAGATGTTAGTTCATCTAAACGATGTTCAATAGATGAAGTGCTTACCTCATTTACTCGCCAACATCATTACGAGTCTTTGAATTGTTTGAGTGTTAGCGGCCATCCGCTCAAGTAATATCCTGGCTTCAATGGGGGTCTTCTCGCAAAGTGGCCCACCACTCGTTGCATCAACCAAACTCCTCTCCATTGGCAGCAATCCTTCGTAAAAATATTGGACAAGAAGTTGTTCCGGTATGTTGTGATGTGGGCAACTGGCACACAGCTTCTTAAATCACTCCCAGTATTCATAAAGAGACTCCCCATTGTGTTGCTTGATACTGCATATCTCCTTCCGAATACTTGCTGTCTTTGAGGCCGGAAAATATTTTTCCAAAAACAACCTCTTCATCTCCAACCAAGTGTTCACACTTCCTGCAGGCAAATCAAATAGCCAATCTTTTGCTGCATCTTTAAGCGTGAATGGAAAACCCCTTAACATGATCTGCTCGTCCGTCACCCCGTGAGGCTTCATGCTCAAACACACCACATCAAGTTCCTTCAGATGCTTATGTGCATCCTCACCTGCAAGGACATGGAAGTTAGGCAATAAATGAATTAATCCAGACTTTAAATCAAAAGTAACATGTTCAGCAAAATTTGGAAATGTTATGCATAATGGTCTATGAGTTAATTCGGGTGCAGCCAACTCCCTCAGAGTTCTCGAATTTGCCATTATTTCTTCAGATTCTACTTCCAATTCTTTCACCAAAGTTGACCTTGCTTCTCTACATAATCTCCGCAATGTTCTCTCGATCTCTGGATCAAATTGCTCACTTTCTTTACGAAGAGATCTGGTCACTACCATACACCAAAACTAATGGACAATTAAAAATTAACAAGTAACAAAAAGTATGAGTATAAACAAATATATTCACAAAACACCAATTAAAATCAAATGCAAAAATTAAACTACCACACTCCCCGGCAACGGCGCCAAAATTTGACAGTGCGTGTCGAGTGCACTGCAAAATTTACCTAACTCTGCATACTAAAATTTGTAGTTGTGGTAAGTTGGGATCGATTCCACAGGGAATGCTCGGTTAATTTTCGTACTGAAAATAATTGATGCAAGAAAAGTATATGGGGGGGTTTTTGGTTTTTTGAACACTTTGGAAAATTAAAGAAAAACAAAACTATCAAAAACAAATTGAAACAAATAATCGAAAATGTGAAAAGTGACGAGTATAAGTGAGGCCCGGTTCTAGGTTCAATCTCGGCCTAAGCACAATCAAGTATATTCCCTCATTTTAAAGTTTTTACAATTCTTTTCGGACTATTAATCTGAGACTAATAAAATGCTCTATAAATCTCGGTTTTCCCTTAAATTGAATTCAATCAAGATACAATCATTGATTAAACCTAACCACCAAATAATCTAGGATACGATCTCTAAATTCAATTTAACGATGCATTACGAATTGGAAAACAATCAATATAGGCGATAACCTCAAGCTCAAGTTATCTAACCTAAGTCATGCTGTTCCTAACTATTAATGATCGTTAGATGCTACTCACAAATATTAAAAATAACGATTACGGATTACAATTAATATTTTACCAATAGGTTCGAAATAAAAAGATCAAAATATTATATTAAGATCATTAATCCCAAAACCATTCGAAACAATACCAACAACACAACAATCCGAAAATAAATCACAACTTTAAAATGACAAAAATAGCTTAACCGTGACTTGGCGTCGATATCCCCATTGAGCCGTGTCGAAAACTAGCCTATCATCTTCATTTTATGCTCCAAAATGGGTCATACTTGCAATATAAAATAGCAGTCAAGTTACCTTCCTTTACCTCCAATACTCACGTTGAAACAAGTAAAATAATGGAGGAGGTTGGCTCTTGTTCTTCGTTTTTCCTCTGCAATTTTCCTTCTCCACGTCGACACCGCCTCCTTGTTCCGTAATCATTCTCTGCTCCTTAGTGTGTGCATGCGCACTATTACGCTCGTTGCTCTCATGGGACTCTGCGTTGATTGCTTCCCACGTTGTGCCGCCACACCTCTGTCCGTTCCTGTAGCTCCTTGCGGCACTGTAGCGGACTGTCTCCTCCTCACTGTAGCTAGACAAGACAAATAAAGATGTTGAGTTTTAAAAACCCTGCTCCCCCGTTTGCTGTGCATTGTGAAGCATACGAATTAAAAAACATCTTTGCGTTTAACAACGACGTCTTTGCGTTCTTTCGTTCGGTGAAACGCAGCGACATGACCATGATTTTCTTTTTCTTTTTTTTCGAAATAAAACTAAATAAACAATTGTGCTCCAATTTATTTTAGAAAATTTTGACTTTTTAGTCTCAAAAATATAACAATAAATCCAATCTCATAGTCAACACAAATTGAACATTTTATCTTAAAAATAGGATCAAAATCACATGAAAATGTATAAGAAAATCTAAAATAATTCAATCCTATCAATATATATATACATATATATATATATATATATATATATACTGAATGATATTTACTAATGTTACATATATGTTTATTTACGTAGCTATTTACTAATGATATTACGAAACACATTAATTTGGGTTCTTGGCTCTATTTATATATAACATTAATAAATATCCTTTAGTAAATAGATGATTGAAACTATAGCAACAATTTTATATGTTGCACATATAAGATAATTTTTAGCAATACATTTTGAATTGTTACAAATATTTCGTTGCCTAAAGCTCTTTTTGGTGTAATGTTAGCAATTAACATCATATATGGGAGTATGGCATAGTTTAATGTGCACGAGGTGTTTATCACTACCAAGCAACATTAACTAGCGTGTTATCTTTGTTATTGATGATTAGTTTTAGTTTTAACAAGCACAAGGTGTTGGATCCCGAACTTTCGGTGGAAATTAAAAATATTAAAATGAATTCAATGAGTGTTTTCGGTTATGAATTGTGTTATAGAAGTTTTATGCCTTGAGGAAATTGATGAGAAAAAGAATTTATTGGTTTTGATGACTTCAAAGACTAGTTTTGGTTATGAAAGTTTAAGTGGATGAGATGATTGAAATGGAGTTGAAAAGCATGAAATAGAAAGTGAATGTGTGAAATTTTGAAGAAAATAAAAAGTTTGACTTGAAAGTTGACTTTTGATTTAGGCAAAATTTGAGGAAATGATCTTCATGAAATTTGTAGATTATGTTAAAAGCTTTCTGTAGCCATAAAGTTTGACAGTTTTCGATATCGGAATCAAAAGTTATGAGTTTTCGAAGTTAAGTATATTTGGCGTTGTTTTGGAAAAATACTATGAAGTATAGATTTGTGTGTATTGTGCTTTGAGGACGATCGCCGTACTGATGTGATTTGAATTGGAGTAAATGGTTTATGTGAAAGTTATAGAAAATTTGAATATCTTTAAAATGATGTATAATATGCGATTCTTGAATGTGGAGGTTGAAAGATGTGAAATTGTGAAGTTTGAATGTTGTTTAGTATGGAAATTTCAGGGCAGAAACTTTGATTGGAAAATTAACTTCGCTAGAGGTTGAAGTTGCTTTGGAGTCCTTCATGAACATTGTAGAGCTTGTTTTTATCTTTCCATTGATATAAAGCACGAAAATATTGGATAAGGGAGTAGAAAGTTATGATTTTTAGAAGTTTTGATGATGTATAGTGTGAAGTTAATCGACCAGTCACATTGTGTGGAGTTTTTGACCCCTTAAGAGACCTCAATCGATTTTGAGTCCTTCTTGAAAATTATAGATCTCTCTTTTCCCTTTCCGTAGACACCAAGTTTGTCGAATTTGGAGTTCAGAGTCAAAAGTTATGAAGGTTTAAAGTTCGAAGGTCGGATCAGAGTGGGAGAGCGCCCCGCTCGGCCAAGTGGCCGAGCGACCTGCACGGGCGCAAGGCCGAGCGACCCGCGTGGGTCCGCAGCTCGGCCATTGTGTCCGATTTTTGACCGACTGACCTCTTTTCCTTGTTTTGAGCATAACTTCTTCGTTCGACATCCGATTAAGCCGATTTTCAAAGTGTTGGATTTCTATGATATTTTTCTATCTTTCCATACTAGATAGATTGGTTTTGGCATTAAATGGAGAAAGATAGCTCGGATTATAGTGAGCTGATCGGTTGTAAAAGTTTGAATAGTGTTAGTATTTTGGAGATATCTCGATAGGTAGAGCTCCGATCGATCTGATTCTTTTTGGAAATTAACATAGATACATGGGGCTACAAATGTTATTAAGGAGCCGAGCTATAATGTAGCCTCTAAGACTTTCAAATTCGGATCGGAAGTTAGATGTAGTGTTTAGTCTTGGTTCTAGAATGGTTTGAACAGTGTTCAGTATTTTGGAGATATCTCGATTGATAGAGCTCCGATTGAGTTTATTCTTGTTTCTAATTAAAATAGAGACATGGGGCTACAAATGTTATGAAGGAGCCGAGCTATAATGTAGCCTCTAAGACTTTCAATTTCAGGTCAGAATTTAGATGTAGTGTTTAGTCTCGGTGTTATAATGGCTGAATAGTGTTCAGTATGTTGGAGATATCTCGATCGGTAGAGCTCCGATTGAGTTGATTCTTGTTGCTAATTAAAATAGACACATGGTGCTACAAATGTTATGAAGGATCCGAGCTACAATTTAGCCTCTAAGACTTTCAATTTCAGGTTGGAAGTTAGGTGTAGTGTTCAATCTCGCGTCTGAAGAACAGACTTCAGTATTTTTGAGATATTTTGAGATATAGAGCTCCGATCGACCTGATTATTGAAGCGATGGATTTGTAATACATAGAGGGACATTTATATAGACGAAAGTTTTGTCAAATGACTTCATATACCTGATCAAAATAAGGAGACAAGATGTCAATTTTTAGGAAGGACATTGTTGGAAGATCACTTAAGCTGTTATGTTATAAGACTTACATGTAAGGGCAAATTGGACATTATGCACTCATTAATGGCAAGTTGGTAAATAAGAAGAGTGAGCTTTAGTATATATAAGGAGAATGCACGACACTTAGACAGAAAAACAGCAAGAGAAAAAAAGAATAAGAAGAGAGGAGAATGAGAGGAGCTTCGGGAGAGAAGAAGAAAGAAAAGGGGAGAGAGCTAGGGTTTGATTTTTAGAGGTCTTCAAGCAAGCTTTCTATGTTGATTCAAGAGAGAAAAAGGTGGAGAATGAAGAGAGCTCCATCATGAACCAAGAAAATCTGAAATTGGGGAAGATGAAGGTAAGAGTTGATTTTCGATCTTTGATCTTTTAGAGAGTTTTTGGTTTAGATACCTTGGAATTGGTATGGGTTTGTGAATTCTAAAGTCAATTTTGGAGATTTCATGTTGTAATGGGATCGATTTTGGATGGAAATTAATTAGGGTTTATGCCTAATTTTGTAATTGGGGTTTTTGAAAATTATTGGTTTAGAATCATGGGAAATATTATGGATTGGTGAAATATGATATCAAATTTGAAGATGTTGTGATTTATGATATTGAATTTGGGTGAATTGGTTTAGGTCAATTTTGAAATTTGGGGATTTTAGAAATTCTTGCTTTAGATAGCTTGGAAAAATGATGAGTATGGGTTTCCTATAGTTAGTTTTGAGGATTATGCTAATTATGATGTTAAATTTGGATGATTATGGTTTAGGAAAATTTCAATTGGAAGAAAGAAAGAAGCAATGGTCAAATTGAAGCATTGGACAAGCTTCAAGCATGGAAATGAGGTGGGTACCTGTTTATAATAGAATTTATAAACCACTACTACTTTCTTTAAACAAAGGGATTTTCTAATTTCAATTGCATCATAAATGTTGCATCATTGTATGAATGATTTGAAAAAAAATCATCATTGATTCAATACATGAACTTTTGATGAATTGAAAAATACGTTTGTGTTATGCAAAGATTTCATGGCATTTTTTATATTCAGAAAAGATCATTCGATAAATGATATTGAGCATAGATTGATTGTGTTTGGGTAAGAGAGAACCTGTTTCGTTAGTCTCGTGCATGATGACCCATAACCTTCTCTCGGCTGCCCGTTTGAGGCCACGAGATCCTGAGAAATCGGACTCGTTGTGTTTACGATAAACTTCGGTTTATTCGTTGTGTTTATGGAACTCTCGAGCCATGTGTTGTGCATTGCATATGTGATTTGCCACTGCATCTATGAAATATTAAGTTGATGCATTCATGTTTTGTAACCTATGGGTTTATGGCTGAAAACCTAAAAGTCATACGTTTTGTAAATTGTGATTTCGATTATTGCGTGAAAAGAACTATGAAAATGTGCTTTATGGGTTTCAAACAAAGTTTCTACAAGAAAAGAAAAGAAAAGTGGTTATAAAGGTTTTGCTTATTTATTTGTTATAAACTGTTACCCACGAGCTATAAGCTCACCCCCCCTTCATTCCCATCCACAGGTGATGAGAAGAAGATCGGGTGAAAGAAATTGAAGGTTTTTGTTTGTTTGTTTGTGTACGTATTCAGATTTTAATATTGATGATGTATTATGGAATATTTTGGTAAGTACGTATTTCATGACGTAAATACATTATGGATTTGTATATGGAATGGTAAAATGAATTATGATTCGAGTTATGGATTTTGTGTATGGAATTGGGTATATGATTGTGATGGTTGGTCTGAAATATTTAAAGTGTTAATCGTTGGAGAATTGATGGTATTTAATTTAGAATGTGTGCGATTTTATGAAAATGAAAAGTGAGAGTTTAAATCGATGAGATATGATTGTATATAAAGAAGCAAATAAATTGAGTTTGAGTGCGATTTCAATTGGATTGAGGATATTGAAGTCACTTGTAAGAGATGGAACAAAAATGAAAGAAAGATGGAAAAAAAACGTACCCAGATTTGGATTAGCTTAGACCGATAGTTTTAAGGTTTCCAACGTAAACGTTTTCTTCGATATTTGTTCACGGATGTCGAAAATTGGTTTTGATTCGATTTGATCCGATGTTTGTTTCGTTTTGATTTGTTTCAAATTCTTTCGCATTAAGATTGGATTTGCTTTTGTGTTGTAAATATCATTCTTCGCTTTCGCTTATGATTTTGCTTCCGGCTTATGTTCCTTTCATTAGATTTTGCTTTCGTTCGTTCTATTTTTTGGTTGGGGTCGGGTCCCGGGATCGGGTCCCAACACAAGGTGTAGTTATAGCTAACACTGGCACGTATGGATCGATCCCATGAAGATTAGAATTACTAGTATTTACTATTTTTCTATTATCTAATACAACAAATTATGGTGTTTATGATTAATCATATTCAAAATAAAAAACATAAATTGAAAATCAATATAATTAACTAACTAGAAAAAATATTAGATTGAGAAACAGTCAAGAACACAAAGGTACTTGGATTTCAAATCCCCTAGAACTTCTCATATAATCATAGTTTATTAGACCATGAAAAATCCCCAATTATACTAATATCTTTTCAATACTATTAACATCTAATTCTCGTTAATTAACTGAAATTCTTTCCAATTAAATTCCTAAAATTGTTTTTAATCAATTTATGAATTTTACTATTAGGTTTAATCTGTGTGATGATGATGATGACTATTAGGTTTAATCTTAATTTAAAGGATTTATGTCAACCTATCTATACATTTGCATGAAAATCCTTTCAATTATGGTAGATCTATTCATACATTTCTCAATGAATAATTCAAGAATAATTAAGAACTACTAATTCAAGAATAATTAAGAACACATAATTAAATCTCATTAAAACTAAAGAATGAATTAAATTAAAACAATACAAAGTCTCTCCCAAATTTCATCATATCCAAGTACAAACAAAGGTTTAGTTCATAATTATAGAAAGTATCAAAGATAAAGGAAAACCAGAAAATAAAAAAAAAGGATGAAATCTCTTTTAATCTTCATGAGGTCCATTTTATATTGATGGTAATCTACTCCAAATATGTTTCCATGTTTGCTCTTCTTTCTTTCTATTACCCTAAGCCATCAATTTTTGTTTTCCTGAGCTCCTCTCTAGCCTCCCTCTTTTTCTCTTGGTTTTGCCCTTTCATAACTTGAAAATTAGGATTTATAGAGTGGACATGATCACCCACATGACCATGTGCATGACCGTGTCCCTCAACCTCACCTCAATTATTCAAAAATTACACAAAAATACATTTCCAAAAAGTTATATGGTATAAGATGCTATGGTGTCCATCCATATGGCCATGTCCCTCAGAGATAGCCTCAATCCTTCAATTTTTTGCCTCAATTCCATCAAATTTTTCCTCTTTTTCCCTTTGAAGACAATTAAGACCTAAAAACATAATAAAAACAAATTAAATATAAAAAAGAATTCAAAAACTTTCAAATAATTGTTTCTTCTAAATTATGTGATATTAGTGGGATTCCTAATTTTAGGCAGTATTAAATTTTATTTTTTCATATGCTAAATTTCTATTCATAATTTTGATGATTTGATCATTTAAATTAGTCTTTAGTGTACATACTATTAGAATAGTGCCTTAAAGACAATCGTCTTTAGTGCGTTTTGTACAAAGTTGTGTACATACTTTATAAATAAATAAAGAAAGGTATATTTCGTTAATTTGATGTTCATTATTTATGAACTGAATGGATATTGATCTATAACCAAATTAATGAAGTCCATGATACATGACATGGCATGAAGGAAATTATGATGTGATCACACTACTGAGATTCCTATCATGTGCAATTATGTCAGTATCTAAATTATCCCTAGTCATAGGATTACTGAAATTGGACATCGATAATCCGGAAAGACTAGCACATCTCAAGCTCCTTGATTTGATCAAGCAGTGGATCTTAGAAACTGTAAATATGAGATGTTTAGGGTTGAGATGTGAATGCTTACTAGAGGTAGTAAGTACATTGGATG
The DNA here is from genome assembly GCA_029891385.1 of Erythroxylum novogranatense. Classification (NCBI taxonomy): domain Eukaryota; kingdom Viridiplantae; phylum Streptophyta; class Magnoliopsida; order Malpighiales; family Erythroxylaceae; genus Erythroxylum; species Erythroxylum novogranatense. The sequence goes on along the minus strand of CM057226.1, from coordinate 63,094,790 downwards.
ACCTGCTATGAGATCATCACATGGATGTACTATTCTAATGTCAGTGATAATCTCATCATAGCAATGGTGCAAATATCCTTAGACTTGAGGTACTCGAGGATATCTTGAATCTTGATTACGTGCTTTGACTCCATTCCTTGTTGCCTTACAGAGGTCGCTCATAGGGTGGTGCTTGGGTACAGCTTGAGGTATTCGAAAGTAATTGAGTAGCCAATAGAGGATTCACCACTTCTGTGATAGCAGAAGATGATACACATGGCCTCTTGTCAGGGTCATTACTTGGAAATCTCTGGTCGAAGTTAATATGTCATGAAGAGTGTCTTCAGTGACATATAAAGTAATGAGCCCCAGGACGAGAACTGATATCACTTGGACTAGATTTGACGTAGTCAGTCTAGTAAGAGTTGACACTTTGCCAATACTCGTAACCAAGTGGGGTATAGCATGGTGAAAGGACGAATTGTACGGTAATTGTCTATGGAAAGGTTCGTAATATGGTTCATGATGAACATAGGTTCATTCGTCAAACCAATTACTTTCCGGTCAATTGGAGGTTATGATGTGTTGCTAGATACCGCTCATGACTTGCTCAGATTAAGTGTTAATCTAAGTGGCCAACATAACCGGGAACCTAATGGGTCACACGCACAAGAGTGACTCGGAGAATTCGTAAAATAGTTTTAGATAGAGATCCAATAAATGGAGAGCAATGGAATTAAATGGATCCCGATGAGATCGAGATATGTCCCGATGAGATCGCGACATCGATATTGCTGAAAAAGGTTTCCGATGGTTTTTCCATACCGGGACCTGGTAGGCCGGTAAGACCGACCCCAGTGTGACTGGATCACTTCAACATTTACATACATATATATATTATTTATTAATTAAAGAATTAATTAATATATATATATATATGTGTGTGTGTGTGTGTTTACGTGGAAAGATGAGAAGGAACATTAGAAGCTTCTTTTAAGCCTTGTCAAAAGTTGTTTTAAATGGCATTTAATGACTAAAAGACAAAAGGCTTAAAGGATGAGATGAAGGTGGATGTTCGTTGGTTAAATAAAAAAGAGAAGAAAGAGTTTCTTTCTCCAAGCTCACGATCATCTCTCAAGCTCTCCATCTTCTTCAAGCTTCATCCTCCTCTTCATCGTTTCTCCATAGCTCTCCAAGAATAAATGTAACGCCCCCTTACCATAGAGTATACACCGGGACACCCGTAGGTCGTACCGCTATATAACCTACGATGAGGGTGCGCCACGATACGATCGTTCTATAAACCTTATGGCATCAATATAATAAAGTAGTAATATCAATTTCACTAAAATTTGAAACCAAAAGATATCCGTCATTTCATTCATTTCATAAAACCCTAAATACACCATCCGGTCATATATTTACGACTGTACAAGTCCAAAAGAACTAACGTAACCCTTAACTATGTCATCCCCCAAAATATCCCAAAGATTCCCAGCTGACCGACCTGTGGGCCATGCTCCTCTCGCCGGCACACACACAGCAGGAAAAGTCTCACGGGCTGGAGCTAGGAGTCAAACTATCGCTGTCCTGAAAAATAGATGCAATGTTGGGTGAGTTTGCGAACTCAGTGAGAAACCATCATCGATGGTCCACCCAACTCATGCATATCCAGACCATCACACAGTATCGTACAAATATCACAACCAGAATCACATGCAGTTAATTTTCACAATTATAAGGCGATACGCCTTTCATAAAATTCACATTTGAACATTTATATATGCAATGTACGTGTGACTCTTTCGTTTTCTTTCGTTGTTGTGACCGTGCGCCTGAGCTCATATACGTTGAGCCATTGGCTCTGAAAATATTGGGCTCAAAAGCCCTAATACGTTGAGCATAAAGCTCTGAAAATCGTTAGGCACGAAGCCCTGTGCGTTGAGCTTAAAGCTCTGAATACGGTGGCTGCACCGGTCACAACTGCCTTTATCTGATCATACTTTTATGCATGTATGCCTCATCCAACTTACAATACATGCATCATGATAGAACTGTATATGCTGAAATCTCACCATTTAAAACCAATTATAAGTAATTTAATACACAATTAACACTTCTATAGCACAGTCCAAATATTTCGAACACCTGTGGTCCGAAATCACTCACAACAAACACATACAATCCATCATTAACTCCACATGGCATAATTGCATAGAATTAAACACATATAGGTTGAGAAACTAACTAGGTTACTCACCTCAGAACTTCCGAACTACTGCCGGGAAGTCTCGCCTACGTCGGACAATCGGCGATCCACTGGCACCTCTATAATAATCAAAACATAGATAACATTACTAATCGTATCAATTCCAATGTTCAATGATGCATACGAATCGAATAATGTACGTACTATACATGTTATGACATTTCTGACACTAATCCGAATTTCCCGATCTCAAATTCTAATTCCCGAATTCATAATCTCCAAATTGAATTAATTCATAACTAATTGAATCGTCAAATTCCTAAATCCCAGAACTTAAAACCTCAAAATTACATTTTCGGAAATTCAGCATTCCTCCGCATGAAGCTCCCCTATTCTCTTAGCCTTGAGGCGGCGTCACTTGCCGTGTCTTGTCGTGACGTCTACCTCACTGACTTCATGCCAGCGCGCCTCCCGCGCCGCCAAGGCGTCTTGAGTAATCCTACTACATGGCGTGTTCTTCATGTAAGTGTAAGTCGACTTATGCTTGCTTTCATGATCGATAAGTCGCCTTGTTCACCAAAGTAAGTCGACTTATGGATGTCGATCATCGTTAGATTGTTAGAGTAGTGCCTAAAGGCAATCCCTTTAGCGCTTTTATTCAAAGTCGTGTATAGACTTTATGAATAAATAAAGAAAGGCATATTTCATTAATTTGATATTCATGAGCAGTGTTTATGAATTGATTGGATCTTTAATCAATTAATGAAGTCCATGATATATGACATAGCATGAAGGAAATTATGATGTGATCATACTACCGAGATTCCTATCGTATGCAATTATGTCAAGATATCTAAATTCTCCTAGTCATAGGATTAATGAGGCCGGACATCATTAATCCTATGACGATCAGCACATGTCATATTCCTTGATTGGATCAAGCGGTGGATCTCGAAACGTAAATATGAGATATTTAGAGTTGACATGTGGATGCTTACTAGCGGTAGTAAGTACATTGGATGACCCGCCACGAGATCATCACATGGATATCTTCTTCTAGTGTCGTGATAATCTCATCATAGAATGGTGCAAGTATCCTTAGACTTGAGGTACTCGAGGATATCTTGAATCTTGATTACGTGCTTTGACTCCATTCCTTGTTGCCTTCGTGAGGTCGCTCATAGGGTGGTGCTTGGAGTGCGACTGAGGTATTGAAGGTAATTGAGTAGCCAATAAAGGATTCACCACTTGGATTAGCGTAAGAGATACCCACGGCCTCTTGTCGGGATCATTACTTGTAAGGTGGCCAAAGAATATGTCATTAAGAGTGTCCTCATTGACATATAGAGTAATGAGTCTGGGACAAGAACTAATATCACTGGGCTAGACTCGATCTAGTGAGAGTTGACACTTTGACCATACTCATAACCAAGTGGGGTATAGGATGGTGAAAGGACGAATTGCAAGGTAATTGTCTATGGAAGGGTTCGTGATCCTGTTCGTGATGAATTAACAAACCGATTACTTTCCGGTCAATTGGGGTCATGATGTATATCTAGACGCCGCTTCGTGACTTGCTTCAGATTAATTGTTAATCTCGATGGCCAACATAACCGGAACCTAAAGGTCACACGCATAAGAGTGATTCGAGAATCAGAAATATAGTAATTGGACGAGTTCCAATTATGGAAGCATTAGGATTAAATAGATCCCGATGAGATCGGGATATGTCCCGATGAGATCGCGACATCGATATTGCTAAGAAAGGTTTAGAGTTTTTTCAAGATCTGGGACGGTAGAGACCAAACCCGATGTGATTTGACCACTTCAAAGAATTATATTTATATATATATATATAATTAATTAATTAAAAATTAATTAATATATATATATATATAACATTACGTGGAAGAGAGGAGAAGAACTTAGAAGTTTCCTTATGCTTAGTCATTAAAAAGGCATTTAATGGCTAAAAGACAAAAAAAGCAAAAAGACAAGCCTATGGTGTCTTCTCTCTTGAAAACATACGGAGACTATCTTCTTCTTTTGTCTTTGAGAAAGACATATGAAGAAATGAAGATGAGAAGAATCGTTGGTCTTTGAAAGAGAGGAAGGAAAGGTTTTTAAAGAGTTTAAAACCTATGCTCTCACTCTCCATCATCGATCATCAAGGCTTCATCTCCAAGCTTCATCCCTTCTCTCCATCGATTTCTTAAGCTCTCAAAGGACAAAGGTAAGGTCTAGCAGCCTTTAATTTATTCTAGCTATTCTCGGGTCAAAGGGGTTTGTCCTGGTTAGGTTTTCTGATCTCTGCGTGGATACCTTTAGAGATAGTCTCTATTGGCTATTTAGGTTTGAGTCTTCATACCGACACATAGATCCTGGCCTTTGGGAAGGTCCCGGCGACAAAATTTTTTGTTTTCCGCACCTTGTACATGTGATGTACATCCCAGGATTTTCCTACAGTGGTATCAGAGCTACTTGTGTCGTGTATGAAGCTAAAACCCTAGCTAGATCAGAAGCCCTATGTGAATTTGACGTTGATGCATGTGTGCTGCCCCAATTTCGATTCTGTATAGGGATATATTTTTCGAAATTTTTCTGCCCAGAATTGTTCATAACATGTTATAGAATATGTCTGTGAAAGATGAGAATTTATCGATTTGATTTGATATAGTTTTGCTAATTTATTCCCTAAGGTTCTAGATGCTGTTTTGTGACACATTCTGTGAACAGGCATGTGTATAAATTCGATAATAAATTCTAGAAAAAAAAATTTCGGATTTGCCTTCACCAACATGTCCCTAAGATGTTTTTTAATGTCTATGTGGATGGAAAAGTGTTTTCAAGGTGATTTGCTATTTATTCACGAATTTATTCTATGCTGTTGGGAATAGCTGTGTTGATGAACACAGATTTTGAATCGGATTTGTTGCTTAGGTTGACTGAGTTTTTGATGGATATAAATCCTGAAAACCTTCATGAAGCATTTTCTGAACATTTAGTAACCTATGTAATTTTCTCAGAATTTATTTAAATTGTTTCAATGATTATTTTGAGCAAAAGGTAGAACTTGGCAGTTTTGTGAAAATTGCTGGGACTGTTTTGCTTGGCATAATTGAATGTGTATTTTTCAGTTCCAATGCCTTGGACCATTTTTAATGTGATTGAAAATGTGTTATCTTGATGTTGTATGCTTGCCAAACTGAATTGCTTGAAATTGGTTTTCCAAGATTTTTCGGATGCCGAATAGGTCACATTAGCATCTCGTTAGTGTATTTCATTATCTTGCTTGTTTTGGCCGTCATAATTTTTGTGGCTTGTGCCGAAGTAATTTTGATAACGTATAGATTAGCTTGAGATGCTTATGGTGATAATTTGGTGTTCCTAAATTGTTTGGATATCTTTGAGTAATGACTCGGTTTTAAGCTTTTCATGTATGGTTTGATCAGTATATGGCAAACATGAAACAATGAAGTGTTCATTGGTACATCAAATTAACAAGATATTACCTAAGGTATGTTGGTATTGTGAATTGGGATTACATGGATTGAGGAATTAGCGATTAGAAAGTATAGCAATTCTTCTTTGGATAAGTCGACTTGTATTGTACATACGTCGACTTGTTCTAATATTGCCATAAAGCGACTTGTATCGTATAAGTCGACTTGTGTATAAGCAGCAAGATAAAGCGACTTGCATTACGATGTAAGGCGACTTATGACATGCTCAGTTGGATGATGGATGATTATAAGGATGGATTCAATGTGATTAATGAAACCTAAATCATTTCATATAGTCCTGGCGACTATAATCCTTCAGCTTGGAGTCTAGAGTTCGAAATCCCTCCTCGGAATATGAAAACTAACGCCTTCTATTAATATGGTAAGAACCAAAGTTCTTCTAGGGTTGGGTTGTTGAGCTAACCTCAAGCTCACTCTATATGAATATGTTGAACCATGAAAATGAGATTTTCGGATTAATGGGTCGGTTTTCCTAGAAGCGTTGATTTGTTGAGCTAACCTCGAGGTCAACGTGGGCAAGAGGCGAAATTGGGTAGTGTACATCGGATGTATGCGCATCAAAGAGTTGATAACCCAATGTAAGTGCACACATCAACAAGTTGATAGCACTGGGCGATAGTTATGTATCGAGATGTAATTGGTATGTCCGATACCTCCCGAGACATAAGGTGGCTTGTTGAGCTAACCTCGAGGTCATTCTTAATGCTCGGTTATCAATGATGCAATTGGTATGGTGATACCTACCGATTGACCTAAGAAGTGGCTTGTTAGGCAAACCCAAGGTCATTCTTAGCAATGTCGGATATGTAGAAAATCCGGGAGGTACATCACATGTACCGCAATGAAAACAAAAATTTTTGTTCCTGGACTTTCCGAATCCTGTGATCCGGTATCGGTATGAAGACATCAACCTAAATAGCCAAAAGAGACTATCTCTAAAGGTGATCCACGCAGAGATCGAAAACCTAACCGAGTCAAACCCTTTGACCCGGAATAGCTAGAACAGATTAAAGGCTGCTAGACCCTACCTCATCTGGAGAGTCAAGGAAACGTTGGGATCCTTGCCTTGGAGAAGAGAAGAAACGATGGTTGCCTTGATGAGGATGAAGAAAATCACCCTTTTAAAGGAAGCTTAACCATTAAGCTTTCATCTTCAATTTCCTCTAGCCACCACCGCCGACCATCACCTTCTAAGCCTCCTTTTATGTATCTTTTAACTCTTTAAAAGTGTTCCATAAGAAGAAGCCAAGTGGTGGCTTTATGGCCATTCATTTATTAATGAATTAAAGTAATCAAGCTTTGACTTTTCAAAGCTATCCTCTCCTCCCTCATTCCACGCACATGTCCATATATATATAATAATTAATTAATTAATTAACTTAATTAATTAATTAGAATATAAATGCTAAGGTCCATCCAACTGGGTTGGGTCCCACTACCTGCGCCGCCCCCGATCTTTGAAAGCGACTTCTAAACCTTTCTTAGCAATATTGATGTCGCGATCTCATCGGGACATATCCCAATCCCATTGGGATCCATTTAATCCATTTGCTCTCCATAATTGGAACTCGTCCAATTACTATTTTGCTGATTCTCCAAACACTCTTATCGTGTGACCCTTTAGGCTCCGGTTATGTTGGCCACTTAGATTAACAATTAATCTGAGCAAGTCATGGCGGTATCTAGCAACACATCATGACCCCCAATTGACCGGAAAGTAATCGGTTTGATGTATTTATCACGAACCGGATCACGAACCCTTCCATGTACAATTACTGCGTGCAATTCATCCTTTCACCATCCTATACCCCACTTGGTTATGAGTATGGTCAAAGTGTCAACTCACTAGACCGAGTCTAGCCCAGTGATATCAGTTCTCATCCGGGACTCATTACTCTATATGTCAATGAAGACACTCTTCATGACATACATGCTTGACCTTAGTAATGATCCCGACAAGAGGCCGTGGGTATCTCTTACGCTAATCCGAAGTGGTGAATCCTTTATTGGCTACTCAATTATCTTCAATACCTCAAGCGCACTCAAGCACCACCTATGAGTTACCTCCGAAGGCAACAAGGAATGGAGTCAAAGCACGTGATTAGTATCCAAGATATCCTCGAGTACCTCAAGTCTGGGATACTTGCACCATTCTATGATGAGATTATCAACGACACTTAGATAAGATATCCATGTGATGATCTCATGGCAGTCATCCAATGAACTTACTACCGCTAGTAAGCATCCACATGTCAATTCTAAATATCTCATATTTACGCTTTACGAGATCCACCGCTTGATCCAATCATGGAATATGACATGTGTTAGTCTATCCGGATTAATGATGTCCCGTCTCATTAATCCTATGACTAGGAGAGAATTACGACATCGACATAATTGCACATGATAGGAATCTCGGAGTATGAACACATCATAATTTCCTTCATGCTATGTCATATATCATGGACTTCATTAATTTGATTAAAGATCAAATCAATTCATAAACAATGTTTATGAATATCAAATTAATGAATAATGCCTTTTCTTTATTTATTCATAAAGTCCGCACACGACTTTGAATAAAAGCGCGCTAAAGGGATTGCCTTTAGGGCACAAACAAACGATCTGATTTTGAACAAGTCGACTTATCGAATGAACAAGTCGACTTATCGGTACCGAACATGTGTAAGTCGACTTACACATGGTACAAGTCGACTTATCACTTACAGGATATCGACCCACTAGGACATTTTGTCACTTTGTTTCTTTGGATTCATAAAGAGGGTTATGGATTCTAGGAAACTAGTGGGAGCCATATGCATGTCATGCAAGTCCTTATGATCATGCAGGCATTTCTATTCTAGCATTCTTTCTCTCTATCGCGCTTAGGTTGATTGAAGAAGTCTTTCAGTGTGAATTTTCGCTCCTTATTCTGGACCGAATTTTCTTGATTGGCTGAGGAATCTGAGAATTGTTCTCAGATCTGAGGAACTGGGATACGTCCTAGATGTTCCACTTCCAGATGCACCTGCTGTCGATGCTTCTGATGAGGATCAGAAAGCATATCGTAAGCATCTAAAGGACAGTGATATGGATACTTGCATTATGCTTGCCTCGATGTCACCAGAGCTGCAGAAGCAGCACGAGTCTATGGATGCTCACACTATAGTATTTCATCTTAGGGAGTTGTTTGATGAGTAAGCTCGGTCTGAAAGGTTCGAGACCTCAAGGCTTCTCTTCACCACAAAGATGGCTCCAGGGACATCTGCTGTCCAGGATGCCCTGAAGATGAATGGTTATATAGAGAGATTGGATGTCTTAGGATTTGTAATGGATTATGAGTTAAGTATAGACTTAATTCTGGTTGGATTGTCTGACAGTTATTCACAGTTCGTGTTAAACTATCAGATGAACCAAATATCCACAACAATCGCCAAGACAATGAGCGAGCTATCGAAGGATAGCAAGCAAGTCTTTAGTGGTGGATGCTTCTTCTTCCGGTCCAAAGAAGAAAAGGCCAAAAACCAAATGGAAGTGCCATCAAGGAAAACCAAAGAAACCGCCCCAAAGGATTTTGCTTCCATTGTGGCAAGACCGGCCACTAGAGGCTAAAAAGTCTAGTCTATTCTTGTTAAGCGAAGAAGGCATCGATGCCTCTACTCCTTCAAATATGTTTGTCATTGAGGTTATCTTGTTTCGATCAAAACATATGGGTGTTTGATACGGTTGTGGCTCATACATATGAAATGATATGCAGGGCTTCAGGGACGATGAGCGGCTCATAAAGGAGAACTAGACCTTCGTGTAGGTAATGCAGCAAGAGTTGCTACATTAGCCGTGAACACTTATGTCTTGTCACTCCTAGTGGGCTTGTATTCAAATTGGATGATTGTCATTTTGTACTGTTTAACAAAGAATATATTGTCATTTCTTGTTTCAATAGAGCTGGTTTCCATTGGACTTTTAGTAGCAATGGTTGTTCTATTAGTTGAATGGAATGCTCTATGCTCTTGGTACATTATGCAATGGAATTGACATATTAGATATGTCATATCCAGCTTTTGAATGTCAATGACGCGAAAAGACATAATCGAGATAATTTAAAATCAACTTACTTATGGCATTATCGGCAGGCCATATAAATGAGACACGCATCGCTAAGCTCCATAAGAGTGGCAGTTTAGGGTCATTTGATTATGAATCATATGACACATGCGAATCTTGTTTATTAGGCAAGATGACTAAGTTACCCTTTAAGGGAAAGGGAAAACGAGTGAATGGAATATTAGACCTGATACATTTGGATGTATGTGGTCCGATGTCCATCCATGCCAGAAGTAGTTGTCTTTACTTCATTACTTTTATCGGTGATTATTCACGATATGGGTACTGTATCTGATGAGATACAAATCTGAAGCGTTTGAAAAGTTCAAATAATTGAAATGAAGTAGAAAACTAACTTGGTAAAAGTATGAATACATTACGATCGATCGTGGTGGAAATTGCTTAGACCAACAGCTTTGGATTATTTCGGAGATAATGGATTTTATCTCAAGACACTCCACCTTGCACGCCGCAGCACAATGGTGTGGCTGAAAGGAGATATCGAACCTTGTTAGACATGGTGCGATTAATGATAGGTTTTGCACAGTTTTTGGGGGTATGCACTCGAGACAGCTGTTTACTTGTTAAACAGAGTTCCATTAAAACGATTGATGTTACTCCATATGAGATGTGGACTAACGAAAGCCCTATCTTTCTCAATCGAAAGTTTGGGGTTGTCTGCTTATGTGAAGCGGACACGGTCAGTTAGCTTGATGCAAAGTCTGACAAGTGTTTGTTCGTAGGATATCGTGGGATATCAATTCTACCTTGCTGAGGAAAAAAAGTTGTTTGTTTTAAAGCATGTTGTTTTCTTAGAGAAAGAGTTTCTTTTACAAGAGGACAGTGGGAGCAAAGTTGAACTTGAAGAAGTTCAAGATGCTCGAACAAACGCAGATCAATCGCTCAACTCACAGAATCGAACTCATACAGATGAGGTAACAGTTCAACCTTCTATTACACAAGAATTTTGTAGGTCATGTAGGATACGCTATGTTCCTGAGAGATATGAATTTCTCGTGGGGAACATAATGACGTATTGCTCATACGAGATGATGAGCCTACTACCTATGAAGAGGTTCTGAAAAGTTTAGAGTCTGAAAAATGGCTTTGTGCCATGAAATCTGAATGGATTCCATGTAAGAAAACCAAGTTTGGACTTTGGTTGTTGCACCCGAAGGAATAAAGCCCATAGGGTGCACATGGGTTTTCAAGAAGAAAACCGACATGGATGGTAATGTGATTACTTATAAAACAAGGCTTGTGGCTAAAGGATTTCGTCAGAGACAAGGAGTTGACTATGACGAGACCTTCAGCCCCGTAGCAATGCTTAAATCCATTCGGATACTCCTAGCCATTGCCGCTCATTATAATTATGAGATATGGCAAATGGATGTGAAGACAGCTTTCCTGAATGGAAATCTTCCCGAGGATGTGTATATGACACAACCAGAGGATTTCACCTCCTATGATGGTGAAATGGTATGCAAGCTTCAGAAATCCATGTATGGATTGAAGCAAGCATTCAGGAGTTGGAATATCCGTTTTGATGAGGTACTCAAAGAGTTTGGTTTCTCACAAAATTCGGATGTACATTGTATGTATAAGAAGGTTCATGGGACTGCAATCGTATTCCTTGTGTTATAAGTAGATGACATATTAATACTAGGAAAACGATGTCTCTATGCTACAATCAGTTAAGATTTGGTTGTCCAAACATTTTGCCATGAAAGACCTTTGTGACGTAACTTATATCCTTGGGATAAAGATTTATAGAGATAGATCAAAGAGATTGCTTGGTCTTTCACAATCAACGTACATAGATAAGATGCTAAAAGGTTTAGCATGGAACAATGCTATGTCGAGACCCGATGTATCATATGCTCTAAGTGTTACGAAGCGAGATACCAATCGGATCTTGGTGAGGGTCATCGGTGGTATCAAGAATATCCTCAAGTACTTGCGAAGCACTAAGGATGTTTTCTTGACATATGGAGATGAAAATCTCAAGTGAGCGGGCATACAAATGCCGCTTTAATATGATAAGGATGATTACGAATCACGATCGGGTTATATACATTCACACTTTGAATGGCTGGCGGTCGATTGGAAAGAGTTCCAATCAAGAGAGGATCGCGATTCAACAACCGAGGCGAGTACATTGCCGCATCGATGCAAAAAGGAAGGTTTGGATCGAAGTTCATTTCGAACTTGATCCGGTTCCTAGGCGTGATGGGCCCATAGGGTTGTATTGTGATACAATGGGGCTAGTGCGCAGGCAAAGGAACCAAGGTCTCATCAACGATTCGAACACGTACTCCGCCGATTCCATCTGATTCGGTAGATCATCGATCGACGTGATGTCCTAATAGAGATAATTCCCATAGAGCAAAGTGTTGCTAATCTATTGACAAAGCCATAGTCACAGAAGAATTGTGATTCTCATGGACGCGCTTATGGTATTAGATACCAAGGCGATTGGCTTTAGGTCAAGTGGGAGATTTGTAAGTGTAAGTCGACTTATGCTTGCTCGGTACTGATAAGTCGCCTTGTTCACCAGTGTAAGTCGACTTATGGATGTCCAGTACCGTTAGATTGTTAGAGTAGTGCTCTAAAGGCAATCCCCTTTAACGCGTTTTATTCAAAGTCGTGTATAGACTTTATGAATAAATAAAGAAAGGCATATTTCATTAATTTGATATTCATGAATAGTGTTTATGAATTGATTGGATCTTTAATCGAATTAATGAAGTCCATGATATATGACATAGCATGAAGGAAATTATGATGTGATCATACTACCGAGATTCCTATCATGTGCAATTATGTCAAGATATCTAAATTCTCCTAGTCATAGGATTAATGAGACCGGACATCATTAATCCCATGACGGACTAACACATGTCATATTCCTTGATTGGATCAGCGGTGGATCTCGAAATTGTAAATATGAGATATTTAGAGTTGACATGTGGATGCTTACTAGCGGTAGTAAGTACATTGGATGACCCGCCATGAGATCATCACATGGATATCTTCTTCTAGTGTCGGTGATAATCTCATCATAGCAATGGTGCAAGTATCCTTAGACTTGAGGTACTCGAGGATATCTTGAATCTTGATTACGTGCTGACTCCATTCCTTGTTGCCTTCGAGGTCGCCATTTCGTAGGGTGGTGCTTGGAGTGCGGCTTGAGGTATTCAAGGTAATTGAGTAGCCAATCAAGGATTCACCACTTACGGATTAGCGTAAGAGATACCCATAGCCTCTTGTCGGATCATTACTTGTAAGGTCGGCCAACAAATATGTCATGAAGAGTGTCCTCATTGACATATAGAGTAATGAGTCCCAGGGGCGAAACTAATATCACTGGGCTAGACTCGGTCTAGTGAGAGTTGACACTTTGACCATACTCATAACCAAGTGGGATATAGGATGGTGAAAGGACTAATTGCAAGGTAATTGCCTATGGAAGGGTTAGTGATCCGGTTCGTGATGAATTCGTCAAACCGATTACTTTCCGGTCAATTGGGGTCATGATGTATTCTAGACGCCGCGACTGACTTGCTCAGATTAATTGTTAATCTCGATGGCCAACATAACCGGAACCTAAAGGGTCACACGCATAAGAGTGATTCATAGAATCTGTAAAATAGTAATTGGACAGAGTTCCAATTATGGAGAGCATTAGGATTAAATGGATCCCGATGAGATCGGGATATGTCCCGATGAGATCGCGACATCGATATTGCTAAGAAAGGTTTCCGGAGCTTTTTCAATACCGGGACCCGGTAGGACCGACCCCAGTGTGACTGGACCACTTCAGAAATTATATTTATATATATATATAATTAATTAATTAAAGAATTAATTAATATATATATATATATATAACATTTACGTGGAAGAGAAGAGAAGAACTTAGCAGTTTCCTTATGCTTAGTCATTAAAAAGGCATTTAATGGCTAAAAGACAAAAAAGGCAAAAAGACAAGCCTATGGTGTCTTCTCTTTTGAAAACATACGGAGACTATCTTCTTCTTTTGTCTTTGAGAAAGACATATGAAGAAATGAAGATGAGAAGAATCGTTGGTCTTTGAAAGAGAGGAAGGAAAGGTTTTTAAAGAGTTTAAGACCTATGCTCTCACTCTCCATCATCGATCATCAAGGCTTCATCTCCAAGCTTCATCCCTTCTCTCCATCGATTTCTTAAGCTTTCCAAGGACAAAGGTAAGGTCTAGCAGCCTTTAATTTGTTCTAGCTATTCCCGGGTCAAAGGGGTTTGTCCCGGTTAGGTTTTCTGATCTCTGCGTGGATACCTTTAGAGATAGTCTCTATTGGCTATTTAGGTTTGAGTCTTCATACCGACACATAGATCCTGGCCTTCGGGAAGGTCCCGACGACAAAAATTTTTGTTTTCCGCACCTTGTACATGTGATGTACATCCCGGGATTTTCCTACACTTCATGCGCCGCGGCGTGCAATCGCAGACACGCCCAGAAAACCCAGAAATTCCTAGATTTTTGACTGATAACAACTCCAAATCTAGATTTTCTCCTTACAAACCACTCCTAAATAATTCCATACACATCATACAACTAATCTTTAGCTTCTATTTCATCAAACAACCATTATTCCCAAAATTTCAACCCTAAAATCAACGAAAATAACCATCGGAAACCCTAAATGCCAAATCCTCAAATATACAAATTAAATCATCCAAATAACTTTATAAACTAACCAATCAAACTATATAAGGCAAGAAAGAAGTAACTTACTTGATTAATAACCTCAAATCTTCAAAGATCACACCAATCCAAGCTCATCGACACCCACGGCTATCACCCAAGCAAAACCCATTTTCATCTCTTTCAATCCCAAGCCAGAAGAATAGATTCAAGGATGGAAGAGGAAGAAGTTAACAAGAAGGAACCAAGATGCAATCAAGGGAGAAGATCACGATGAAGGAAGGAGAAATTTTCTTCTTTCAAAGGCAAAGCATCGTGATTCTCAAATTCAAAGGAGGAAGTTTATAAACTTAAGAAACTTAAGGCTTGTTTGACAAATCTAATTGCCACAGGTCCGATCCGAACCACCTCAAGTCAGTTTCAAATTCTAATTTCTCCCGAATTCCAATGGCTAAACCCTAATTCCTCAAATCAAATTTCTAACCTATCCGTGCCATTGGATAATCAATTTCGGAACCGAAAATCCAATTAACCAGTCATTGATCAATTTTTCGGTCTGGGCCTATTGCTCCGAAAATTCCAAAAAAATTTCTATAAATCTTCAAAAATAAAAAACTCATAATCGTATACTCCAATTTCATGATTCAATTTCCTAACTTTCATTTCTAACTCAAATTCAATTCTCGAGCCTACTTTGACCTAATTATCACACATGCCCTAATCATCTCCAAATCCAAGTTATCCCAATCATAACAGACATATGTCATACATGTATGTACGTACGAATGCCAGCACATTAATTGCCAATTATTCTTGATTCAATAATGCATGCACATGTACAAATACGTATGCAGTGAACTGTACCCATCCCATCGGTGACGAGATGTTACAATTCTCCCCTCTTAATAAAAATTTTGTCCCAAAATTTCTTACCTGACTGATCAAACAGATGAGGGTACTGCCTCCTCATGTGCTCCTCAGTCTCCCAAGTCGCCTCCTCGGTCGAATGGTTCTTCCAAAGGACTTTCACTAATGGAATCACCCGGGACCTCAACTGCTTGACCCGCGATCCAATAATCCATACCGGCTCCTCCACATAACTCAGATCACTAGCTATCTCGATCTCCTGAGCCGAAATCACATGAGTCGGGTCAGAACGATATCTCCGAAACATGCTCACGAGGAACACATCATGAAGCTGCGACATCTCACTCGGCAAGGCCAATCATACGGACCGATATATCGAGGACTCAACTTGCCCTTACAGCCAAATCTGAGAACTCCTCTCCACGGAGACACTCTGAGGAACACTCTATCTCCCACAGCATACTCCATCTCTCTCCGATGCTGATCCACATAACTCTTCTGCCTATCCTGAGCCGCCTTTATGTGACTCCGAATCAACTGTACCTTCTCTACTGTATCCTGGATCAACTCGGGACCCTCTATCATCCTCATACCCTCTTCATCCCAGTAAATAGGGGATCTAAACGGTCTCCCATATAACACCTCATACGGTGCCATGCCAATACTGCTCTGGTACTGATTATTATACGCAAACTCAATCAGAGGCAGATACTGATCCCATACACCTCGGAACTCCAATACACAGGCTCTCAACATATCCTCAACAGTCTGAATAGTCCTCTCACTCTGCCCATCTGTCTGAGGATGAAACGCTGTGCTGAAGTTCAACCTCGTACCCATAGCCGACTGCAAACTCCTCCAGAACCTCAAAGTAAACCTGGGATCCCGGTCTGACACTATCGATACTGGGACCCCATGCAGTCGAACAATCTCCGCTACATACTTCTGGGCCAACTGATCGAGGGTATTGCTCTCCCTCAATGGCAAGAAGTGAGCCGATTTAGTCAACCGGTCCACTATGACCCAGATCGCATCACACTGCCTCGGCATCCTAGGCAACCCCATAATAAAGTCCATCGTAATGCGCTCCCATTTCCACTCCGAAATGGGCAACGAATCTGATCTCCTAATCGAGCTGGTGCTCACCTTAACCTCGCCGCACGTCAAACACCGAGAAACGAACTCCGCCACATGCCTCTTCATACCTGGCCACCAGAATTGCAACTTAAGAGTGCGATACATCTTGGTGACACCAGGATGCATGGCATAAGTAGCCAAATGAGCCTCCTCCAAGATCTCTCGCCTCAGATCCTCTACATCAGGAACACACTGTAGGAAAATCCCGGTGTGAGCATCACATCCCACGGTGCGAAAAACAAAAATTTTTATTCCGGGACCTTCCCGAAAGCCAGGATCCATGTGTCTATACAACAAACTCAAACCATAACGGCCAAAGGAGACCATCTCTAACGGTATCCACGCAGAGACCGGAGAACCTAACCGGGACAAACCCTTTGACCCGGGAATAACTAGAACAAATTAAAGAGTGCTAGCTCTTACCTTTGTCCTTGGAGAGCTTGGAAGAAACAATGAAGAGGAGATGAAGAGGCTTGAAGAGGAGAGTAACTTCGTTGATGAAGAAGAGAATAACTTAGGATTTTCTCAAAATCCTTTCTCCATTTCTCAAAACCAACGATGATGAATCTTCTTCATCTTTCATTTTGTCTTTTAGTCATTTAATACAACTAATGACTAAGCATAAGGAGAAGCTTCTTCTCCCTTTCCACATTTTAGCCTTTATATATATATATATATATATAAAGTTAAAATGCTAAGGCCTCTCCTCCTTCATCCATGTAAAACATATATATATATATATATATATATATATATATATATATATATATATATATATATATATATATATATATATATATATATATATATATATATATATATAATTAATCAACTATATATATATATATAAAATAAATGGTGAAGTGGTCCACCACATCTGGGTCGGTCCTACTAAGTCTTTGATGGGAAAACCTTGAAATGTTTTTCAGCAATATCGATGTCGCGATCTCATCGAGACATATCTCGATCTCATCGGGATCCATTTAATCCTTCTGCTCTCATATATTGGAACTCTGTCCAATACTATTTTACGAATTCTCCGAGACACTCTTATGCGTGTGACCCATTAGGTTCCCGGTTATGTTGGCCACTTAGATTAACACTTAATCCAAGCAAGTCATGAGCGGTATCTAGCAACACATCATGACCCCCAATTGACCGGAAAGTAATTGTTTTGACGAATGAACATGTATTCATCATGAACCATATCACGAACCTTTCCGTAGACAATTACCGTGCAATTCGTCCTTTCACCATGCTATACCCCACTTGGTTATAAGTATGGGCAATGTGTCAACTCTTACTAGACTAACTACGTCAAATCTAGTCCAAGTGATTTCAGTTCTTGTCCTGGGACTCATTACTTTATATGTCAATGAAGACATTCTTCATGACATATATGCTCGACGAGACTTCCAAGTAATGACCCGACAAGAGGCCATGGGTATCATCTTCGCTATCACAAAAGTAGTGAATCCTCTATTGGCTACTCAATTACCTTCAATACCTCAAGCTGCACTCCAATCACCACCCTATGAGCGACCTCAGAAGGCAACAAGGAATGGAGTCAAAGTACAAAATCAGTATCCAAGATATCCTCGAGCACCTCAAGTCTAAGGATACTTGCACCATTGCTATGATGAGATTATCACTGACATTAGAATAGGACATCCATGTGATGATCTCATAGTAGGTCATCCAATGTACTTACTACCTCTAGTAAGCATCCACATCTCAACCCTAAATATCTCATATTTACGACTTCGAGATCCACCGCTTGATCAAGTCGAGGAGCTTGAGATGTACTAGTCTCTCAGATTCCGATGTCCAGCCAAGAATCCTATGACTAGGATAATTTGAATCTTGACATAATTGCACATGATAGGAATCTCAGTAGTATGATCACATCTCAATTTCCTTCATGTTATGTCATATATCATGGACTTCATTAATTTGCTTATTAATCAACATCCATTCATAAATGATGAACAGCAAGTTAATGAAATATGCCTTTCTTTATTTATTCATAAAGACTGTACACAAATTTGTACAAAATGCGCTAAAGGCGATTGCCTTCAGGGCACTATTCTAACAATCTCTTACTTGACCTAAAGCCAATCGCCTTGATATCTAATATCATAGGCGAGTACATGAGAATCAAAACTCTTTTGTGATAATGGCTTTGTCAACGGATCAGCAATATTCTGCTCGGTGGGAATTCTCTCGATTTAGACATCACCTCGTCCTATGATCTCCCTAATCAGATGTATCTGTGGAGTATTTGGATCGTTGATGAGACCTTGGTTCTTTCGCCTGCGCAATAGCCCCATTGTTGTCACAATACAACTGTATGGGTCCATCACTGCTAGGAACCACACCAAGTTCAGTAATGAACTTCTTGATCCAAACCGCTTCTTTTTCGCTTCGAGCGCCAATGTACTACTGCCTCGATCGTTGAATCGGCGATCGTCTCTTGTTTGGAACTCTTCCAACTAAGCGTCCCGCCATTCGGTGTGAATCGTAACTTTGATTGGGATTTGGAATCATCCTTATCGATTGAAAATCGGCATCTGATACCCGCCACTTTGAGATCTCCATCTCCATATATCAAGAAAACATCCTTAGTCCTTCACAAGTACTTGAGGATATTCTCGACACCACCCGATGACCCTCACCAGATCCGATTGGTATCTCGCTCATAACACTTAGAGCATATGATACATCGGGTCTCGTACATAGCATAGCGTACATGATAGATCCTACCACAGATGCATACGGGATCATATTCATGCGCATCCTCTCATCTTGTGTCTTAGGATACATAGATTTTGAGAGTATTATCCCATGAGTCACGGGAAGGTACCCTCTCTTGGATTGCTCCATGTTAAACCTTTTTAGCATCTTGTCTATGTACGTTGATTGTGAAAGACCAAGCAACCTTTTTGATCTATCTCTATAGATCTTTATCCCAAGGATATAAGTTGCTTCACCAAGGTCTTTCATGGCAAATTGTTTGGACAACCAAATCTTGACTGATTGTAGCATCGAGACATCGTTTCCTAGCAATAATATGTCATCTACATACAGCACAAGGAATACGATTGCAGTCCCATTAACCTTCTTATACACATAGTGTTCATCCGGATTTTTTGAGAAACCAAACTCTTTGATTACCTCGTCAAAACGGATATTCCAACTCCTGGATGCTTGTTTAAATCCATAGATGGATTTCTGAAGCTTGCATACCTTTTCGCCATCATAGGAGGTGAAGCCCTCGAGTTGTGTCATATACACATCCTCAGCTAGATTTCCATTTAGGAAAGCTATCTTCACATCCATTTGCCATATCTCATAATCATAATGAGTGGCAATGGCTAGGAGTATTCTAATAGATTTAAGCATTGCTACTGGGCTGAAGGTCTCGTCGTAGTCAACTCCTTGTCTTTGACGAAAGCCTTTAGCCATAAGCCTTGCTTTATAGGTAATCACATTACCATCCATGTCGGTTTTCTTTTTGAAAACCCATTTACACCCTATGGGTTTGATTCCTTCAGGTGCCTCAACCAAAGACCATACTTGGTTTTCATACATGGAATCCATTTCAGCCTGCATGGCATGAAGCCATTTCTCAGACTCTGAACTCTTCAGAACCTCTTCATAGGTGGTAGGCTCATCATTTTCTATGAGCAATACGTCATCCTATTCATTCACGAGAAATCCATATCTCTCGGAAACAGAGCGTATCCTACGTGACCTACGAACTTCGTGTGTTATAGAAGGTTGAACTGTTACTTCATCTATATGAGTCACAGTTTCAAGTTCGGCAGTTGATCTGCGTCTGTTGAGCATCTTGAACTTCTTCAAGCTCAATTTTGTTCCCACCGCCTTCTTGTAAAAGAAACTCTTTCTCTAAAAAGACAGCATGCTTGAAACAAACACCTTTTGTTCCTCGTGAAGGTAGAATTGATATCTCATTGTTTCTTTAGGATATCCTACTTAACAAACACTTGTCGATTTTGCATCAAGTTTATCTGATCGTGTCCGCTTCACATAAGCGAGACAACCCCAAACTTTCAAATGAGTAAGATAGGGTCTTTTGTTAGTCCACATCTCATATGGAGTAACATCAATCTGTCTTTGATGGAACTCTGTTTAACAAGTAAACAATTTGCCTCGATTGCATACCCCCAAAAGGATTTTAGTAACTTTGCAAAGCCCATCATTGATCGTACCATGTCTAACAAGGTTCGATTTCTCCTTTCTGCCACACCATTATGCTGGGGTGTGTAAGGAAGAGTCCATTGAGATAAAATCCCATTATCTCTAAGATAATCTAAAAACTCTTGGTCTAAGTATTCCCCACCACGATCTGATCGTAATGTCTTGATACTTTTTCCAAGTTGGTTTTCTACTTCATTTCTGAATTGTTTGAACTTTTCAAATGATTCAGATTTGTATCTCATCAGATACAGGTACCCATATCGAGAATAATCATCGATAAAGGTAATGAAGTAAAGACAACCACTTCTGGCATGGATGGACATCGGACCACATACATCTGAATGTATTAAGTCTAATACTCCAGTCGCTCGTTCACCCTTTCCCTTAAAGGGTAATTTAGTCATCTTGCCTAATAAACAAGATTCGCATGTGTCATATGATTCATAAACAAATGACCCTAAACTACCACTCTTATGGAGCTTAGCTATGTGTCTCTCATTTATATGGCCAAGGCGACAATGCCATAAGTAAGTTGATTTTAAATTATCTCATTTATGTCTTTTCGTGTCATTGACATTCATAATTGGATGTGACATATCTAATATGTAAATTCCATTGCATAATGTACCAGTACCATAAAGCATTCCATTCAAACTAATAGAACAACCATTGTTACTAAAAGTCACATGGAAACCAAATCTATTTAAACAAGAAATGCATAATATGTTCTTTGTTAATACAGTACAAAATAGCATTCATCCAATTTAATTACAAGCCCGTGGGGAGTGACAAAAGTAAGTGCCTACGACTAATGCACAACTCTTGCTCCATTTCCCACACGCAGTCTAGTTCTCCTTCACGAAGCATGCTCATCGTCCCGAGGCCCCGCATATCATTGCATATGTGTGAGCCACAACCGGTATCTAATAACCATATGTTATGGTCAGAAACAGTATTAACCTCAATGACAAACATACCTGAAGAAGTCGAGGCATCTGATGCCTTCTTCTGCTTCAATTCATCCAGATAGACTTTACAATTCCGCTTCCAGTGGCCAGTCTTGCCACAATGGAAGCAAGTTCCTTTTGGTGCAGTTTCTTTGATTTTCTTCTTGGCTTCACTTCCTTTTGGTTTCTTAGACCTTTTCTTCTTCAACTTCTTTTTCTTTGAACCAGAAGAAGAGTCCACCATAAGCACTTGCTTGCTATCCTTCTTGATAGATTGCTCTACTGTCTTGAGCAGATTGATCAACTCAGGAATTGTCATGGATATTTGGTTCATCCGATAGTTTAACACAAACTGTGAATAACTATCAGACAATCCAACTAGAATTAAGTCAACACTTAATTCATAATCCATAATAAAACCTAAGACGGCCAACCTCTCAATATACCCATTCATCTTCAGTGCATACTGCACTGCAGATGAACCTGGAGTCATCTTAGTAGTGAAGAGTAGCCTCGAGGTCTCGAACCTTTCAGACCGAGCTTGCTCATCAAACAGTTCTCTAAGATGAAACACTATGGTATTAGCATCCATAGACTCATGCTGCTTCTGCAGCTCTGGTGACATCGAGGCAAGCATAATGCAGGTAGCCATGTCACTGTCTTTAAGATGCTTACGATATGCTTTCTGATCCTCATCAGAAGCATCAGCAACAGGTGGATCAGGAAGTGGGACATCTAGGACATATCTCAGTTCCTCAGACCTGAGAACAATTCTCAGATTTCTCAGCCAATCTAGAAAGTTAGGTCCAGTTAATTTGTTGGAGTCCATAAGCGAGCGCAAATTCACACTGGAAGTCATCTTCAATAACCTAAAGGGAAAAGAGAGAAAGAATGTTAGAATAGATTTACATGCATGATCATAAGGACTTGAATGACATGCATATGGCTCCCACTAGTTTCAAAGAATCTATAACCCTCAGTACGAATCCAAGAAACATTATGACAAAATGTCCTAGTGGGTCGATATCCGACATTACTAAAATGACCTTGGGTTTACCCAACAAGCCACCTTAGTTCAATCGGTAGGTATCGCTCATACTAATTGCATCATAGATATCCGACATTACTAAAATGACCTTGGGTTTACCCAACAAGCCACCTTAGATCTATCGGCAGGTATTGGTCATATCATTTGTTTCATAGATGCAACTATTGACTAGTGCTATCAACTCGTGATGTATGCACACACATTGGGTTATCAACTCTTGATGCGCGTACATCTAATGCACACTGCCCAATTTCGCCTCTGTCCACGTTGACCTTGAGTTTACTCAACAAATCAACGCTTCTAGTAAAAACCGACCCATTAATCCGAAAATCTTATTTTCATGGTTCGAACATATCCGTATAGAGTGAGCTTGGGTTTACCCAACAACCCAACTCTATAAGAACTCTGGTTCTCCCCATATTAATGGAAGGCGTTAGTTTTCATATTATATGTGAGGGTTTTCAAGTCTCGTCTTTTTCTCCTCCAAGCCGTAGGATTATAGTCACCATGACTATATGGAATGATTTAGGGCATTTCATCAATCACATTGAATCTATACCTAAAATCATCCATCATCCCACCTTTGCATGTTGTAAGTCGACTTATGCTAGTGTGTAAGTCGACTTATGCATGTAAGTCGACTTATGCAGTTGTGCGCGAACAAGTCGACTTGTACCGTCTGAAGTCGACTTATCGTCTACGATTACATTTTACAAGTTGACTTATATCTTTATTAGTCGACTTATCCATATGGAATTGCTATCTAATCGCTAATTTCTCAATTCGTGCAGTTCAATTCACAATACCAAGTGTAATATCCTTTATTATGATGTACCAATGAAACACTTTCATTGTTGCTTACCATATATAGTCAAACTATCATGAAAACTTGAAATTGATGAATACACTCTTATTCATTCAGATCTCCAAATAATTTAAGAATATCAAACTATCACCCCAAGTATCTCTAGGTAGTCTAAACTTTATCAAGACTACTTCGGCACTGGTCACAAAATTTGTGACGGCCAAAATAATCAAGACAACGAAATACACTAACGAGACGCTAATGTGACACATTTGACATCCGAAAAATATTTGGAAACCCAATTTCAAGAAATTCAATTTGGAAAGCATACAAAATCAATATAACACATTTTTAATCACATTAAAAATGATCCAAGGCATTGGAATTGAGAAATACACAATTTATCATTCCAAACAAAACAGCTCCAGCAACTTTCTCAAAACTGCCAAGCTATGTCTTTTGCTTAAAAAACTCATTGAAAAAATTTCAATAAATTCTGAGAAAATTACAGAGGTTACAACATATTCACAAGATGTTTCATGAATTTTTTCAGGATTTATTTCCATCAGAAACTTATCCAACCTTAGCAACAAAACCAATGTAGAATCTGTGTTCCTCAACACAGTTATTCCCAGCAGCACACAATAAATTCTCAAATAAATAGTAAATCACCTCAAAAATATTTTTCCATTCTCATAGACATTCATAAACATCTTAGAGACATGTTGGTAAAAGCAAATCCGAAAAACAATTTTTCTACAATTTATTCTCGATTTTATAAGCATGCTTGTTCATTGAATGTGCACAAAGACAGCAACCAGAACATTGGGGAATAAATTAGCAAAACCGTATCAAAACACATTGATAAATTCCGAGCTTCCACAGACATATGCAACAACATCTTTTGAACATATCTGGGCAAGAAAATTTCAAAAACAATATTTCTATACTGAATTCGAAATTCACACAATCAACATGCATCATCGTCACAAGCAATAGGCAGCTCCGACCTAGTCATGGTTTCTTCGTTATATACGACACAAGTGTCTCTGATACCACTGTAGGAAAATCCCGGTGTGAGCATCACATGCCCACGGTATGGAAAACAAAAATTTTTGTTCCGGGACCTCCCCGAAAGCCAGGATCCATGTGTCTATACAACAAACTCAAACCATAACGGCCAAAGTGGACCGTCTCTAACGGTATCCACGTAGAGACCGGAGAACCTAACCGGGACAAACCTTTTGACCCGAGAATAGCTAGAACAAATTAAAGAGTGCTAGCTCTTACCTTTGTCCTTGGAGAGCTTGGAAGAAACAATGAAGAGGAGATGAAGAGGCTTGAAGAGGAGAGTAACTTCGTTGATGAAGAAGAGAATAACTTAGGATTTTCTCAAAATCCTTTCTCCATTTCTCAAAACCAACGATGATGAGTCTTCTTCATCTTTCATTTTGTCTTTTAGTCATTTAATACAACTAATGACTAAGCATAAGGAGACACTTCTTCTCCCTTTCCACGTTTTAGCCTTTATATATATATATATATATATATATATATATATATATATATATAAGTTAAAATGCTAAGGCCTCTCCTCCTTCATCCACGTAAAACATATATATATATATATATATATTAATTAATTAATTAATTAATCAATTATATATATATATATATATAAATAAATGCTGAAGTGGTCCAGTCACACTAGGGTCGGTCTTCAAACTTCAAGATCCCTATGGGAAAAACCCCCGGAAACATTTTTCAGCAATATCGATGTCGCGATCTCATCGACACATATATCGATCTCATTGGGATCCATTTAATCCTTCTGCTCTCCATATATTGGAACTCTGTCCAATACTATTTTACGAATTCTCCGAGACACTCTTATGCGTGTGACCCATTAGGTTCCCGGTTATGTTGGCCACTTAGATTAACACTTAATCCAAGCAAGTCATGAGCGGTATCTAGCAACACATCATGACCCCCAATTGACCGGAAAGTAATTGGTTTGACGAATGAACATGTATTCATCATGAACCATATCACGAACCTTTCCATAGACAATTACTGTGCAATTCGTTCTTTCATCATGCTATACCCCACTTGGTTATGAGTATGGGCAATGTGTCAACTCTTACTAGACTAACTACGTCAAATCTAGTCCAAGTGATTTCAGTTCTCGTCCTGGGACTCATTACTTTATATGTTAATGAAGACATTCTTCATGACATATATGCTCGACGAGAGACTTCCAAGTAATGACCTGACGACAGAGGCCATGGGTATCATCTTCTGCTATCACAGAAGTGGTGAATCCTCTATTGGCTACTCAATTACCTTCGAATACCTCAAGCTGTACCCAATCACCACCCTATGAGCGACCTCTGTAAGGCAACAAGGAATGGAGTCAAAGCACAGAATCAGTATCTAAGATATCCTTGAGCACCTCAAGTTTAAGGATACTTGCACCATTGCTATGATGAGATTATCACTGACATTAGAATAGGACATCCATGTGATGATCTCATAGTAGGTCATCCAATATACTTACTACCTCTAGTAAGCATCCACATCTCAACCCTAAATATCTCATATTTACAACTTCTGAGATCCACTGCTTGATCAAGTCAAGGAGCTTGAGATGTACTAGTCTCTCCGAATTACCGATGTCCAGTTTCAGTAATCCTATGACTAGGGATAATTTAGATACTGACATAATTGCACATGATAGGAATCTCAGTAGTATGATCACATCACAATTTCCTTCATGCTATGTCATATATCATGGACTTCATTAATTTGCTTATTGATCAATATCCATTCATAAATGATGAACAGCAAGTTAATGAAATATGTCTTTCTTTATTTATTCATAAAGACTGTACACAAATTTGTACAAAATGCGCTAAAGGCGATTGCCTTCAGGGCACTACTCTAACACACACAGCCTCTGGCCCATCCACAAAGTACCATCTCTCAGCTCTCAGACAGCCATCCAGGTCTGACCCTATCCATCAGTCTTACCAACACTGGATCCTGATCCTGCACTCTCCTAATCCGATCATGCAATACCGGCCTAAGCCTCAAAGTAGCAATCAGAGCTCCATCCTGAGCCAAACTCATCTGTACATTAAGAGCTCTCAACTGAACCAAGCACGGCAACCTCGAAACGTGAATCTGAGCTACACTACCATGCGATCTCCTGCTCAATGCATCAGCCACCATATTGTCCTTCCCTGGGTGGTACTCAATAATGCAGTCGTAGTCCTTAAGCAGCTCTAACCATCTCCTCTGCCTCAAATTCAGCTCTCGCTGACTCAATAAGTACCTCAAACTCCTATGATCGGTGAAGATCTGGAACGTCTCTCCATACAAATAATGTCTCCAGATCTTCAAAGCAAACACAACTACAGCCAACTCCAAGTCATGCACAGGATAATTAATCTCATGAGATCTCAACTATCTCGAAGCATATGTTATAACTCTCCCATGCTGCATCAGCACACAGCCTAAACCCTGCTGCGAAGCATCACTATAAACCTCAAAACCTCCAGCTCCAGATGACAGGGCTAACACCGGTGCCGTAGTCAACCGATGTATTAACTCCTCGAAACCCCTCTGACACTCATCTGTCCAACTGAAGGCCACACCCTTCCTCAGAAGTTTTGTCAAAAGGGCTGAAATCACAGAAAACCTCTCGACAAACCTCCGGTAATATCCTGCCAATCCGAGGAAACTCCTCAACTCTGGCACGCTCCTCAGAATCTCCCAACTCCTCACTGCCTCAATCTTGTGAGGATCCACCCGGATACCCTCACCAGACACAATGTGGCCTAGGAACACCACCTCATCCAGCCAAAATTCACACTTAGTGCCTGTTTGGATGAGCTTTTATCAGTAGAGCTTTTGTCAGTAGAGCTTTTGTCAGTAGAGCTTTTGTCAGAAGAGCTTTTTTAAAAAGCTAGTTGACTGTTTGGCTGTCAATTAAAAAAATAGCTTTTTTAAAAGAGCTTCATACAGATGGTATTTGGTAACATAAAATAAAAAGCACTTTTATTAAATTTAACCATATTTTATTTTATAATAAAATTATTTATCCTAAATAATATTTAAAGTATATTAAACAATATACAAAGTACAATATATTATATTTACGGTTACTTATTTATTGGATAACCATCTCGTAGGAAATTTTATATAACCATCTTGTAGGAAATTATTTAAAGAGATGTCTCATTTTCTTGTAAGAAATAAAATTAATATGAAAATAAATATTAAAACATATAAAAAGTTAAATAATATTATAATCCTAAAATAAATATTCATATTGAGTAAATAGTTAAATACATAATAAACTATGCATTTTATCGTTATATAAGAAGATTTGCAATATTTTCCTCGCATCATTCATCTCGTTATTTTATGGCTCATCTAAATGATTTCCTTCAACGTTTTCATTTTATTGATTTCTTAATTTGTAAGGCGTAATTTATTATCTTTATCATACGGAGAAAACTCTTCATCCTTTTGAGCAATTAACTTTATAAAATTATGAATATCCATTGAAGCAATAACCCCACAGGTGACGACTTTCTTGTCGTGTCGAAGTCAAAACTTCAAATTGGGCACCCCTATGTCTCATTCTTTGCTTTCACACAAAACCTTTTTTCCTAGTCATAGAGATTTTGATTACTATCTCCACTAGTTAAGCCTACTCCAATTTCTACGTTGAGTTAACTTCTTAAACAAATTTAGCATTCATCAATGTCCTTGAATATAAGCATCCTTTCATGGCAAAAAGCAATAGTCGAAAGTTAACAAATCTAAACCATTAATTCAGGTACTTTGGAAGACAACCATCACATAAACATATATCATCAACACTAGAGAATCAGAAGAGAATGCAACTTTTAACTTCAATCCATTACATAGAATATATAACAAGATGTGGCTTCTTTTTTTTCTTTTTCCGAGATGTTATGGCTTTTATCGGTGATGAAAATTATTGACGGATCACAAAACATTCATCTATCGACAAGCTGAACACAAGGCAGCAAGACTCAACCCAAATAAACAAATAAAACACGAAAACTAGACTCTCTCTAGGAGGAGCAAAGGCGTATTGTGGAGGAGCCATCGGCGAGAGCCTTGATAGTAACCTATGAATAAAAACACGATAAACAAATCAAACACCGATCGCTACAAGAATCATAATTGTGAAGCAACTTGAAAAGGGCCAAACAAAATCCGAACTTGTCATATATAAAACAAGAAATCACCACTACATTCTTGAATGACAAAATTAGACAAAACCGGATCAAAAATAGAAACTTTATCATGGAAAGTAATATATTCCATAACTTGTGCGTGATTTGGCACAAGATCATACAAAATCAAACTTCCACCTGCCAACATCATCAAAAAGAACAAAAAATAGAATTTTGGCAAAAAGATAAAAGATAACAACGATACCTTGAGCAGGGACCCAGGAAGAAAGAGACCCAGCTCCAATGAATCAAACTTTACCATCTAGTGAACTACGTCACATATGTAGTGTTGAGGAAAATTCAACCAAATTATGATATAACAACAAAATGGCATTGG
Organism: Erythroxylum novogranatense; assembly: GCA_029891385.1. Taxonomy (NCBI): domain Eukaryota; kingdom Viridiplantae; phylum Streptophyta; class Magnoliopsida; order Malpighiales; family Erythroxylaceae; genus Erythroxylum; species Erythroxylum novogranatense. The sequence continues at coordinate 63,065,655 of CM057226.1, read as the reverse complement.
AAAATTAGTTTCAAGGAAAGAATGTAACTAGATTTTGACTTGCTCCATATCCCTGTTGGCGAGATTATTTCTCTAAGAATCATCCATCAAGGTGCTGCTTCGTTGGTGTAGAACCAATACCCATTTGAGCACAGACCATTCACGAAAATGTTTCCACCAAAACTAAAATCCCAACTTGTCCCCATAAAAACAAATTTGTCCTAACCTATTCAAGGATCTTCCAACGAAGAAAAAGCATAAAACCCTCATATTTCCGTATCTACCCCATCACACAAAAACAAAAATGCAGCCCCAATAATCCACAGTGCCACACCCAAATGAAAAAGAAAACTAAGACAATTTCACGTAGAAGCCTCAAAAGTGGGTATTTTAAGTTGGAAAACAGATAAATTAAAGTTGTTGAGCATCAAACAAAAGCTTTCTATCCAAACAAAGCCCCAAAGTTTCTGCACATTTCAACATGGAAGTAATGGCATCCACGGGTCGAAATGCATTGCCAAAAGAAGGCAATGTTAAGAATGAACAGCCATTCACGTAACGAGAACGCACACGAAAAGAAAAACAAATTCAAGCCAACCAAACTGCGGGAATCAGATGTCTCAGAGATCGCAACGAGAAACCCCGATCTCGAAAGAAGAATAGAATAGGAAAACAAACATATAAGGAAAGACGAATGCGTAATGGTGTTTTTGTGAGCTGGGTCTCTTTCTTCCTAGGTTCGTGTAAACAGAGAAAACCAAAGAAACAGAAAAGTCTCTCTCTTTCGATATATACGTAAGTGACGGAAATTTGGTCTACCCGAAAAAGCTAAAATTTGGGGCTTTTCTGAAAAGCTCCAAATTTTAGCTTTTGAAAAAGCTGTATTTTAACTTTTAAAAAAGCTATTTCTACTTCAAAAGTGCTTTTGAAGTTTACAGCCAAACACTCATTTTTTCTTTAAAATAGCTTTTGCGGTAGAAAAAAGTACTTTTGGAGTCTCCAAAAGCTGAACCAAACAGATGCTTAGTGAATTTGGCATACAACTGTCTATCCCTCATAATCTGCAGCACTATCCTCATATGCTCCGCATGCTCCGTCTAGACCTCGAATACACCAGAATATCATCGATGAATACGATCACAAACTGATCCAGGTATGACTGAAAGACCCTATTCATCAAGGCCATGAAGACTGTCGGGGCATTAGTCAACCCGAACGGCATCACTAAGAACTCAAAATGCCCATACCTGCTCCTGAAAGCACTCTTAGGCACATCGGCCTCTGCGATCCTCAACTGATAGTATCCGGATCTCAAATCCAACTTGGTAAACACATGAGCTCCCTGCAACTGATCAAAGAGATCATCGATCCTAGGCAGTGGGTACTTATTCTTAATTGTAACCCGATTCAGCTGCCTATAATTGATGCACAACCTCATAGTCCCGTCCTTCTTCTTCACAAACAACACTGGCGCTCCCCACGGTGAAATACTCGGTCTGATAAATCCTTTATCCAACAACTCCTGCAACTGAGCCTTAAGCTCCCTCAGTTCCACCGGTGCCATCCTATACGAAGGTATCGATATAGGAGCGGTACCTGGAACGAGGTCAATCTCAAACTCGATTTCCCGATCTAGCGGTAAACCCGGTAACTCCTCTGGAAACACATCTAAAAATTTTCTGATCATGGGAACCTCCTGAAAACTTTGCTGCACTCTAAAATCCACTACATGCGTCAAATAGGCCTCACAACCACCTCGCATCAACCTCAGAGCACTCATGAACAAAATCATCCTGGCTAGCACTGCCTGACTAACACCTCGAAATACAGCCCTAGGCTGACCAGGAGACTCCAATACGACCTCCTTGGTATAACAATCCATGATAGCCCTATGAGCAGTGAGCCAGTTCATCCCCAAAATCAAATCTATCTCTCTCAAGGGCAACACTATCAGGTCTGCACTCAACTCCGACTAATCAATCATGATCGGACACCTCTTGCAGACCTCTCCCAGAACTGTAGTACTACCTAGAGGCATACTCACCTCTAACCCATACTGCAACATCTCCCTATCCACATGCAATCTACAAGCCACATACGGTGCAATAAAAGAATGTGTGGACCCTAGATCTATCAATGCATAAACCTCAATGCCAGAGATCAGAAGCAAACCTGCAACCACATCAGGAGAATCCTGGGCCTCCTGCCTGGTCATAGCGTAGACCCGGGCCTGGGAATGCGGTCTGTTGCCTCGTCCCTCGATCCCCACAAAGGAATCTCCGCCTTTGCCTCGGGCTCTGCCTCGGCCCCTAAATCCAGGTCCACCGCTACAGTTCTGCTGCACCGTCGAACTACTACCGGCTCTCCCACTAGCAGCTGACTGGACTCCCAAAGTCAGAGGACAATTCCTGATCATATGGTCCATCGAACCACAAGCTAGGCAGGCTCCTGTCACTCTCCAGCACTCTCCACTGTGCCTCTTATCACAATGTATACAAACTGGCAAGGCCTGTCCTGCTCTTCTGCCACCACTACTGCCACTCCCAGCCTGCCCAAATCTCCCTCTCAATGAAACAGAACCGTATGCAATCCTCCTGCGATCCAACACGCTCGGCTCGCTCATGCTCCTACCGGCCTACCCTAGCATCACTAGATCGCTTGCCTCCAGATCCCTGACCAGTCTTGGCTCAGCTTTGTCCCAAAAGCTGCTCAATCCTCATTGCAGCTGATCTCAACTTCACAAAGGTACCCATATCCGACCAGGCTAACCTGGTACGAATCTCCAGATTAAGCCCTCCCTCGAATCTCCGGCACCTATCGGCCTCGAAGGCAATCGAATTGATTCATATCTTGTCGACAAATCATTAAACCTGACCTCATAATCGGCCACCGACATCGACCCCTGTCTCAGCTCAAAGAACTCTTGCATCTTCATTTCCAAATAGTCCTTGGGCATGAAATTATCCCGGAAAGCCCTCAGAAAATTAGCCCAAGTCAATACACAAGGCCTGGTGAAACTACCCGGGACAGTCTTCCACCACTGATACGCTGGACCCTAAAGCAAAGAAACAGCATAATCGAAGCGCTCCTCAGGGTCGCAATCCATCTGATCTAGGACCCGCTCGGTCCTCTTCAACCATCCCTCAGCCTCAGCAGGGTCTGTGCTGCCATAGAAATCAACAGCCCCCTGCTTATGCAGGCGATCATACCTCCATTCCTGTCTCATGGGAACTCTAGGAGGCTGCTCCTCATGCAGAGGTACAGAAGACTCCCTACTTGCTCCGACTGATCCTTGGTCAGCTGATTGATCTACCTGATCACCAAAGATGGATGACCTATAATAAAACCACAATTCCGATCAATTTTTTGCTTTTCTTACGAAATTCAAGCCTAAAATATACTATGCCCAAAAGATGTCAAACCATACTCTGATACCACCTAATGTAGCGTCCTCTTATCGTAGAGCATACACCGGGACACCCGTAGGTCGTACCGCTGTATAACCTACGATGAGGGTGCACCACGATACGATCATTCTATAAACCTCATGGCATCAATATAATAAAGTAGTAATATCAATTTCACTAAAATTTGAAACCAAAAGATATCCGTCATTTCATTCATTTCATAAAACCCTAAATACACCATCCGGTCATATATTTACGACTGTACAAGTCCAAAAGAACTAACGTAACCCTTAACTATGTCATCCCCCAAAATATCCTAAAGATTCCCAGCTGACCGACCTGTGGGCCATGCTCCTCTCGCCGGCACACACACAGCAGGAAAAGTCTCACGGGCTGGAGCTAGGAGTCAAACTATCGCTGTCCTGAAAAATAGATGCAATGTTGGGTGAGTTTGCGAACTCAGTGAGAAACCATCATCGATGGTCCACCCAACTCATGCATATCCAGACCATCACACAGTATCGTACAAATATCACAACCAGAATCACATGCAGTTAATTTTCACATTTATAAGGCGATACGCCTTACATACAATTCACATTTGAACATTTATATATGCAATGTACGTGTGACTCTTTCGTTTTCTTTCGTTGTTGTGACCGTGCGCCTGAGCTCATATACGTTGAGTCATTGGCTTTGAAAACATTGGGCTCAAAAGCCCTAATACATTGAGCATAAAGCTCTGAAAATCGTTAGGCACGAAGCCCTGTGCGTTGAGCTTAAAGCTCTGAATACGGTGGCTGCACCGGTCACAACTGCCTTTATCTGATCATACTTTTATGTATGTATGCCCACATCCAATTTACAATACATGCATCACGATAGAACTGTATATGCTGAAATCTCACCATTTAAAACCAATTATGAGCAATTTAATACACAATTAACACTTCTATAGCACAGTCCAAATATTTCGAACACCTGTGGTCCGAAATCACTCACAACAAATACATACAATCCATCCTTAACTCCTCATGGCATAATTGCATAGAATTAAACACATATAGGTTGAGAAATCAACTAGGTTACTCACCTCAGAACTTCCGAACTACTGCCGGGAAGTCTCGCCTATGTCGGACAATCGGCGATCCACTGGCACCTCTATAATAATCAAAACATAGATAACATTACTAATCGTATCAATTCCAATGTTCAATGATGCATACGAATCGAATAATGTACGTACTATACATGTTATGACATTTCCGACACTAATTCGAATTTCCCGATCTCAAATTCTAATTCCCGAATTCATAATCTCCAAATTGAATTAATCCATAACTAATTGAATCATCAAATTCCTAAATCCCAAAACTTAAAACCTCAAAATTACATTTTCGGAAATTCAGCATTCCTCGCCGCAGCTCCTGCTCCCTCACCGCGGCGAGCTCCCCTATTCTCTTCGCCTTCGCCGAGGCGTACGCACGCCTCGCCGCGGCGAACCACGCGTCCTTCGTCACAGGCGACGCACGCGCGTCGCGACGCGACGCGCTTCTCCAGCTCATGCCGCAAGGCCTCCTCCGTGCTTTCGTCGCGACGTCTTGCAATCTGCTTTCGCCACAAGGTGTTCTTCATCTTGCCATGACGTGCGATCGTGACACGCCTGAAAAACCGAAATTCCTAGATTTTCGACTGATAACAATTACAAATCCAGATTTTCTCCTTACAAACCACTCCTAAATAATTCCATACACATCATACAACTAATCTTTAGCTTCTATTTCATCAAACAACCATTATTCCCAAAATTTCAACCCTAAAATCAACGAAAATAACCATCGGAAACCCTAAATTCCAAATCCTCAAATATACAAATTAAATCATCCAAATAACTCTATAAACCAACCAATCAAACTATATAAGGCAAGAAAGAAGTAACTTACTTGATTAATAACCTCATATCTTCAAAGATCACACCAATCCAAGCTCATCGACACCCACAGCTATCACCCAAGCAAAACCCATTTTCATCTCTTTCAATCCCAAGCCAGAAGAATAGATTCAAGGATGGAAGAGGAAGAAGTTAACAAGAAGGAACCAAGATGCAATCAAGGGAGAAGATCACGATGAAGGAAGGAGAAAATTTCTTCTTTCAAAGGCAAAGCATCGTGATTCTCAAATTCAAATGAGGAAGTTTATAAACTTAAGAAACTTAAGGCTTGTTTGACAAATCTAATTGCCACAAGTCCGATCCGAACCACCTCAAGTCGGTTTCAAATTCTAATTTATCCCGAATTCCAATGGCTAAACCCTAATTCCTCAAATCAAATTTCTAACCTATCCGTGCCATTGGATAATCAATTTCGGAACCGGAAATCCAATTAACCAGTCATTGATCAATTTTCCGGTCCGGGCCTATTGCTCCGAAAATTCCAGAAAAATTTCTATAAATCCTCAAAAATAGAAAACTCATAATCGTATACTCCAATTTCATGATTCAATTTTCTAACTTTCATTTCTAACTCAAATTCAATTCTCGAGCCTACTTTGACCTAATTATTACACATGCCCTAATCATCTCCAAATCCAAGTTATCCCAATCATAACAGACATATGTCATACATGTATGTACGTACGAATGTCAGCACATTAATTGTCAATTATACTTGATTCAATAATGCATGCACATGCACAAATACGTATGCAGTGAATTGTACCCATCTCATCGGTGACGGGATGTTACAATAAAGGTAAGATCTAGCAGTCTTTACTTTATTCTAGCTATTCCCGGATCAAAGGGTTTGCCCCGGTTAGGTTCTTCGATCTCTGCGTGGATACTGTTAGAGACGGTCTCTTTTGGTCGTTATGGTTTGACATTGTTATATAGACACATGGATCCTGGCTTTCGGGAAGTATCCGAAAAAAATTTTGTTTTCCACACCGTGTGCATGTGATGCACACACCGGGATTTTCCTACACATACCATATTTGTATCTTCAATAGTCCAGTTCCACTGATGTTTGGTACTATGTTTGAGTTGTAATCGTTTTCTTTCCTTAGCAAGATTTTTGAAGGAAGCTTGATCTGATATATAATTAAGTATTCGTACATGAGTTCTATTTTTAAAATATCGAGAAACTGTTGTATTCTGATAAGAATGTTGGGTTGTAATTTTAAAAATTAATTATGAAATTCTATACCTAAATATTAAATATTTTGTTGTCTTATTTTAACTTTCTTTTTACTTGGAATTAATCATTTTTCTCGACACCTTTAAAGGACAAATTTGACTTTTTTCAGATGATCTTGTTTGTTAGTATTTGAAATTATAATAATATCATCTGTATAAGCTAAGGGCCTATTTGTTTTCGTTTTTTTTTAGTTTTTTGTTGTGGTTTTTGTAAATTGAAAAACAAGTCTTAAAAACGTGTTTGGTTAATCACGATTATAATTTTCGTTTTTAAAAATAAAAAAACGATATCTATTCTACGGAAACGTAAAAAAACGTTTTCGTGATTTTTAAAAACAGTTTTCATAATCGCTTTTCTCTTCTCTAAGCCGATTTCATCTTCTGCGTCTTCAACGCGTTCAGGTTTGTTTTTATACCTATTTGTTCCATCACAGGTGATTCGCATACATTGAGACAAAATTCTACAAACAAGTAAAAGAAAGCATCTCTGTATGTACACAGTATACAAACATATGTATTATAATAGAGGCTATGCAGATTCCTCCAATTTTCTTCAGGTTTACTGCGCAACAGTCAACACAAGTTTCATTTCTCAACCATTCACCATCCATGGATGTCTTGCAAAAACCCACAAACCAAATCATAATCAAAAAGGACCCAAATCATACAATAAGTTAGTTAACTGAAGTTCATAAGAAGTAAGACGCTTACTTAGTACTTGTTCGGCAGATAATCTCCTTGAAACATCCTTACAGAGCATCCTTCTTAGCAGATCGTTAACACCGGAGGACACCGACTCAAAAACCCTTGGTGGAAATCTGAAGTTCCCTCCAAGCACGAATTCGAAAATCTCCACCGTCATCTCTCCGTGGAACAGTGGGAATCCAGCCAACATAATATACAAGACCACCCCCGCACTCCAGACGTCTACCTTCTCACCGTACTCTCTTCCGGCGAGAATCTACGGTGCCATGTAGTAAGGCGTCCCCACCACGCCAGTGATCGTATCCCCCTCCAAAACCACCTCCGCAGACCCGAAATCGGCAAGCATCACCTCCTCGCCTGCTAAACTTAAACCAATACCTCCTCTGATTCTCAATAGCTTTTTTCTTCTCATTTCTCATCATTTAATGCGCAGAGCTACTCCTCATAGTCGTCATAGCTAGTCTTCATGTATCTTTAGAGTGGAGCACGTAGATTGTCAAACATTATTGTCTCATTTAATGCAACAGCAGAGCTTATTTTTCATCCTATTCTCTGCTGGTTTTTGCATTTGTACGTGAGTTTGAAGGTTTCTCCCCTTGTCTTCATGTGTCATTGAAACCTGTTCTTTACCGTAGAGAATTAAACAGTAAAATGTATTTGTATGTTAGTTGAATTTAATATATACGTAGTCATACATATATTAAATATATTTGTTTGTGAATTACGTTGAAGTGGCTTATTATCTTAAGATGAAGTTCAAACAAAAGAATGTGTAAATAATATTACTATTATGTTTTTAATAATTATAGTAAGATAGACATATTTTATTGATTACAATAATTTAATATAATTTTTAATTGATGTAATTTTATTATATAAAATTAATGTATAATTTTTAATAATATTTGATTTACATATATTTAATTTTAGCTATAATGATAATTAATTAATTTTAAAATATATTATATTATAATTATAATTATTGTACATAATAGTATAATAATAAAAATAGAAACATGATAATAAAATCAAACATATTTTTGTTTTCAGTTTTTATTAAAATCTTAACTAAACAAGTTTTATTTTAGTTTTTATATTACAAATCTCAACCAAACAAGTTTTTGTTAAAAAAAAACCAGAAACCAAAAGTAAAAACAGAAACTAAAAAACAAAAAAAAAACAAAGCCAAACAGCCCCTAAAGTAATATCTTCTATACCTTCTAAGATATTATACATTACTGAAATAAAGAAATAAAAAGCAAAACGTCAGAATTTGATAAATATGGTTATTAATGAAAATTTTATTTATTTCAGAGTGCGCCGTCCAGTGTCCACCGTACACCCCATAAGTAACAATATCATTATTGATAATTACTCTTGATCGTCCCTTCAAAGTTTGTTTCATCTCTTCGCAGGTGGAGCTTGTTTTTGACCCCTCTTATGCAATTCCATTGCCGGCAGCATTCACCACCGTCGCTTCCGTCGTCATGCCAACTACAACCACATCCTCCGCCCTCTCACAGCAGCGCCCGACGGATCTTGTGAGCCGACTGTCGTCTCCGGAACCTGAAATCAAGCTCAAGGCCCTTAGAGAGGTCAAGAATCAGATCATCGGCAATCGCACCAAGAAACTTTCCTTCCTCGAACTTGGCGCGATTCCGGCCGTCGCTTCCATCCTCTCCGCCACCTTAGCCGAAGTCGATTCTCGATTCGCTGGCGGAGACGATATCAACATCGCCAATAAGTACACCAGCAACGTTCTCGTCCAATCCGCCGCCGCACTTGGCAGCTTCGCTTGCGGCTTCGACGCCGGCGTCCGAGCAGTTCTTGACGCCGGAGCTTTCTCCCACCTAATTCGCTTGCTTTCGGTTCCCGATTACAAAGTAACTGCAATTCGCTTACTTAGCGTTTGGATTTGAATTTTAAAATACTTGAAATAGAAGTTAAAATTAGAGTGTGGAGGTTATGTTGGATTTGATTGTTTGTTTAAAGATTGCTGTTTGGCTGCTGATAAATGGATACGGACAGTGAAGGAAAAGATTTGGACATGTTTTTTCTTTTAATGTGTTATGTGAATGTTAATGACGTCGCTTTGTCTGGTGTTCAGGTGGCCGATGCTGGTGCTCGTTCGCTGAGGATGATTTATCAATCTAAAAAGGCACCAAAGTTTGAATTTCTTAAAGAGAAAAACATGGAATTTCTTCTTTCCTTATTGAACAGTGAAAGCGAAAATATAACAGGTCTAGGTGCAAGTATCATTACGCATTCGTGTACCACAAATGAGGAGCAGAGAGCTTTGTGTGATGCAGGGGTTCTTAAGAAGCTTGTTAGCCTCCTGGAAGGATCTCTTAGTCAACGAGATGCAAGTTTAGAGTCTCTTGCTGCAGTTTTTAAGAACAACGCTAATGTCATATCGGAGTTTGTGAGATTAGAAAGGGGAAGGGTGCTGAGTTCCATTATTGAATTAACTAAAGATAGATATCCCCGCACAAGGTTGCTTGCATGCGTGTGCTTGATAGTTCTGAGAAATACCTCCCCTCAACATTTGCAAGATTTAGTAATCAAAACTGGAATGGTAGATCTTTTACTTGAGCTTCTTGATGATCCTGGTCAAGTCGGAGATGAAGCATCCTTTGTTTTTTCTAGCTTAATTGCAGAAAAGGAGGATCTTCAGAAACTAGCTTTTGAGGCAAATGCTCTTGATAAATTATGCAACCATTTTCAGAAAGGTCAATTGCATCCCAAACGCTTACAAGGTGTTTTGCTGGCATTGGCTGATCTATGCTCAAACTTGGAGACCTGCAGATCTAAATTTCTATCGTTGCAGGTCTTTGTTTAATATAATTCATTATTAGCAATCCTTTCTATCCTATCCACAGTTGATTTTGCATGCTTCTTGAATTGAACCTGATTGATTTTAGGTTTATATCATTTACCATTGTATGTCTAATGTGTATTGTCGGTTCAATGCATAAATTGTTCCAATTGATTAATTTACTGGAAAGTTAATATACAAGAAAGTAAAGGCAATCAATTACTATAATTGCAAAAATCACTCAGTATGGCTGATTTATGAAATCTTTACTGTTAATTTATAGTCACTTTATAGTCCTAGAACAGTGACTGGAGAAAATGTTGCTTATTTCTATTTGAAACTACATTTGCTATCCTATCATTTAGATTTAACTAAGTAGAGTTTGAATGTGCTTAAGAAAGAAGACTGTTTCTTGGAGGTCTGAGCTCTTTATCTTTGAAGTTTTTAGTTTCTATCTCTAGTTTTTGAGAAGAACACCTTTGTGAACTTATACTAACACCTTCATCATGATGCCATAGTTCCGTAATTGATTTTACTGGGGCCAAAAGAATAGATGGTCAGGTCCTGGGACATAATGATCATTTTTCTCTAATTTGAGAATTAACTTTGATATTATGCTACTTGAAATACAGCATAAAAATTTGCATTCTTGGTATTAAAGAGAATAGATGATGGACTACCGATGTAATTAAAGATGTGAGGATAAGTAAAGATTACTTTATCAGCTTCCTACTTCTGATAGAAGCTCATAAATTTATAGGGTTTGAAACTGGTGGCTGATGCATTGACACATGACAGTGTTGATGTGCGCACTGCATCTTGTATTTGCTTAAGAAGTGTCACTCGCTCAATCAAGGTTTGCGATACAACAATTCCTAAATTTTGAATTAGCATGCCTTATGCCTATGCTTTAACAGTTTTACTGATACTTGTTAAATTAGAACTTGTGTGCAGGCTATTTTATGAACGAAAAGCTAATAATTCCTTTGATCCAGCTGTTGGATGATTCTTCGGTTTCCATACAGGTATGTGTTTCAATTCAATTTTTTTGGTGATAGTTACTAGGTTGAATTCCTCAAACAAAAAGTTTTTAACTCGAGGAGGGCGATTGAAATTGAACAAATATAGTAGAAAAATAATTTTCTTTTTTTCAAATTTCCTTTTGTTTTTTGTTTGTTCCAAGCTTGATTATGTTTTACAAAATATAGTACAATTTCCTTTTATCCAGGTTGCAGCTTTGGGAACTATTAGCAATATATTGATCGATTTTACAACACGTAAATCAACTTTTATCCAATATGGAGGTGTTAAGCATCTTGCTCAGCTTTCAAAATCGATGGATTCAGTGGTCAGGTTAAATGCACTGTGGGCTTTGAGGAACATGGTTTTCCTGTCAGATGAAAAATGTAAAGAAGGGATTTTTCTGGAGCTCACTGCTTCCTTGTTAGCTAGCCTTATATGTGGTACTTATTATATCTTGAACCGTTAGTTATGCATATAATCTATATTCAATCATAAACCAATGCCAGTTCACATTTGAACTGTAGACACTGAGCCTTCTGTTCAAGAGCAAGCATTGGCACTTGTTAGGAACCTTGTTGATGGATGTATAAACTCTGTTGAATATGTATTTTCTGAAGATGGCATTATATTAGATGCTGTTGGAAGGCAATTACAGAGAACTTCAAAAGCTGAAATTGGAATACAGGTTGGACTTCTGCTTTGTGCTTCCTTTTTTATGGAATGGTTTAATTATTCAACTTAATTTGGTTGGAAAATTCTTGAAGCTGTCAAGAAATCCTTAATGGTGGTAGTTTTTTTCTTCAAGTCCATGGTTGTGAATTTGAGGAGCATATTTAATAGTTCCGAACCAATTTCCTTGTCATTCTGCAGTTGAAAACTGTGCTGCCACGTTGGCTTGGGTGCTTTTTATATACCTCTTCAACTTCTGAGATGTCAAACAATCATTTCTCATGCAGGGAATGTATGTGCTAACCAATGTTGCAAGTGGAAATGAGTTCCACAAGGACGCTGTTATGGACCGTCTTCTTGCCCAAGCAAATGATGGAACCCAGTCTGTTATTATCAAGTTCTTGGAGAGCCATGACAGCAGGTTACGTACAGCTGCTGTCTGGGTTGTGGTAAACCTCACGGCCCCATCTTGTCCTGGTGCAGTTGCTCGATTTGTAAAACTTCAAAATACTGGCGTAGTGTCTCAAGTAACTAGCATGGTCAATGATCCATGCCTAGACGTCAAGGTTACTACATTTATATCTCATTTTGGCCATCTTTTAAAGCAGTCCCAGTGTTCGCTAAACCATTTTTTTTGCTCTTTTTTTGTGCAGCTTCGTGTTAAAATGGTACTCAATCAGTCGTATGATTTTCGGTGATTACTTCATATCGTTATATTTTGTTAACCCTCTGAGCTAGTGGAGGAAAGAGCTTATCATTTTTGATCTTGACGTTATTTTGTAAGATAGGTTCAGCATTTTTGGAGAAGATGTGCTTCAGCTAAGATCTTGGTCAGGTAAAATTTGGTCTAGAAGTAGGCCTCGAGGAACTGTGTTTTTTGCTGTAAAAACTGAGCATCTTCCAGCCCTTGTTGTATTTCATTGTTGAAGTGGAAAATTATCTTCTATTTATTGGATATGTGTGATCCTAGTTGGGTTAACATCCACCTTTTGATAAAAATCTTGTGATCTGTCTATCTCGCTCAGAAAGAGTTACAATTTGACTTGCAGAAAATGGTTGGAGTTGCTTAATTACTTGTAATAATGTTTACTAAGTGCAACTCGTGCAACATATTCTTCAGTGTTCTATTCCCTAGGAAATGATGCTGGTATAAAAATGCAAACTTCAATCGTTCAATTAATCCGAGTTCCATTGAAGTTGCATTATGGAAACAGGTATTACTATTTAATCAAGGCATTCCTTTTCTTTTTCCCCTTTTGTTGACAGTTTTGGATTTTTCAGTTAGTGCAGTTTGTATATTCTTGTACGTCCGATCTGATTACCTTCAAGGTCTCCTGTGTTCTAGAGATACTGTACTAATTCTTTAAGTTCAACCATGCAAATTTCTGGAATGAATCTTGTACAATTCCATGTGATTTCTGAAATGCTCTACCATTCCCCATTCTTCACATGTCGGATGGGTGAACTATTTCATTTGATGAAGCTATTATGTGATAGACCAACAGTTAGGTTGAAGAATCCGTAGGAATCTGATATTCATGGCTGAAATGATAACAACGTTAACATAAGCAATAGAAATTTTCCTGAATTGCTTGTTCTCTAGAGCACTATGGGATAATCATGGCCGTACGATGCAAGGTCTCCGAAATAATCTTGTCGTGTATACAAGCTCCTTGTGTAATATGTGTTAAACGCGGTATCAGTTGAAGTTCCATTGCCAGTGAGATTTGGTTTCAATTTTGGACGAATGATGGCATTTATCCAGGAGATCCACAGGGCCTAGTATTTAGTTAAATTTCATGCCAAGTATAAAGAAGGCGTTGATGTCCAGGAAGGGATGTTTAAGGACAAAGGCTTGGGTGAACATATTGAATAGTTGGACCTTGTTTTACTCTTATCTTTGGTAGTATCATTATTGTATTTATGTTACATTCTGATGAATTCTCATATCTTGTATTCTTAGAGTTTCCAGAAAATTATTTAATAAATCATACCATATGGAGCCTGAACCCTGAACATGAAAGATGGGCGACCTCGTTCATGATAAACTAAGCACAAGTGCATTTAGATTCTTGTCATAAAACCTTGCGAGACATTCGAAATTAGGTAACTTCTATGTACATCGTTCCAACTGAAAAAATAAGAAATATCCGGTTCTTGTAACCAGACCGATTGGCACTAAACCAGAGAGACCTCCGAGCACTAGTCCAATGGTAAAGAGTTGGGTGGGCCATGTGAATCTAGCAATTCTTCAACCAATTTTCTCTGTGTTGGTGTCATCTGAAGGCCATATCACAGTCTCCATGAGCCGTTCACGCATCAATTCCAAGTTTTCATTGGAAATTTCGTTGTATATTTCAGCGTGATTACATTTCTACATGAAAGAAGTAAGCTTTTGTCACTTGTTCCTATATGTTTGACATCGTGTCATAGAGCGAAAGAAACAGGTTTTTTAGCTTACCTTTACCCATTTTCCATACAGATGAAGCCGAGTAATCATCACTCTTTCACCAAGGTCTTGCTTCTCCTGTCATTAGCAAATATGCAGAAAAGAAGCTAAAGCTTACTTATTTCACTGGATTTTGAATTCAGTGCGAGTGTGACAGAACAGAACATAAACCTTGACGAGGATGCGTAAGAAACGTTTGCCATCTCCAGGCTTATTGGAAGCAACAAAACTGCCAAAGCGTGAAGTTATGGGAAAACACCATCCAGGTAACTAAATCACATCATCACGTCATATGAAAACGCGTAATCAAGTGATAAGCGTTGGTCAGAACGAGAGACTTACTCATAGAACCACCTATACTTGGTTGGATTCATCTCATAGAGCTGGTTGAGAACAGTCCTGACAGCTTTGTACGTGAAATAGTTGAGCATTTGCTGCAGCCAGGAACATCTAGGTCAATCAGATTGATTCCAAGCTCATTGCCATTAAAATTAATTGAAGCAGGTTATGCTATAAGTTTCACGCCTTACTGTCTTGACATCCTCGAAATTATCTTCATATTGCCCTGCCACTTCGTTGACTACCACAAGTCTCCTATCTTTCCGCTGCTTCCTCCAACATTTGCTTATAGTGTCCGATATCGGTCTCGAAGATAGCCTGCAGTCCTGCCATGAATCCACAAAAGAACTCCGTAATATCCCATATTGCTTCTTCTTCATCGAATTCCTCGGCAAAACCAAGTCTCCGCTGTTCTTCAGACTAATATTAGTCGTTGGTACTGCGTCCAAACACAAGCAAGGACTAGTATGCGAGTCCACCATGGATGAACCTACCACTACCACCATGCTTCTTCCCAGGAATGATTGTAACTTAAAAAATATCAAAAGCCCAGATCAGCGTTGCAACTTTTTCAAGTTAGGAGATGCCCTTTTAAGGAAAAAAGAGATACCCAGTAAAAATTGATGGATATCCAACAAAAAGCGGGAATTCTTCAACTGTAGTCAAAGGTTCATGAAGTTTGAACCCTGGAGGCTTGAAGAAACACAAAGTGTGAAGAGAAGGAAGCAAGAAAGTGCTAGGAAAGTGAGATTTTCTGATAGGTGCACCGATCCTAACCAGACAATATTTTTTGAGGTCCAAAATTCTCCATGGCTTTTTTAGGACACAAAATCAAAACTTCTCTTTTCCTAGACTTTCTGATGCCGTCCTTTGAATATCTAAGGAGTGTCAATGCACTGAACAAAGCACCTGGACGCTTTCCGCAGTTTGGTGGCTTTGTTGCCACGTATTAGAATCTGTAGAATCTTTGTTTGTTTTCATGTGAGCGTGCCAATTCTCCCATATTGCAGCAGCCTTAGCCCCACGCGCTTGATTCTATCGTCAAATTTGATATTTTCTTCTGCCAGAAAATATAGGATAAATTAGGGGTGAGGAATGAGCATTTTGGACTATTTTTAATTAAAATATTTTTAGTTATGAATTAAACTATATAATATACAATTTCATATCAAACGAAATGAATTTAAGTGTTTTAGATTCATTAATATTTTGTTAAAAATAAGTAAAAGATTATACGCCACCAGCCCTTTAATTTTAATAAAATAATATTTAGTAAATAAAATTAGTGCGTAGAAATAGATATAGTAAGTATGATATAAACATTATGATATTTAACAAGATAAATTTGTTGGTTTTTACAATAATAAATATATTGGATTTAATAATAAAAATTATTTATATTAAAGTAAAGGTTTATAAAATAAAAACTTTGTATTATACTAAAAATAATAATTATTTATTTTAAATAATTATAATGAGATTAAAATAATATTTTAAGAATGACAAACAAATAAATTAATTTTCAATATTTTCATACCGTGTAAAACTTAGCGGCCGTTTGGTTACACTTCTAATTTTTTGTTGCGGTTTTTGGTTTTCATCTCATGTAAAATTTAGGGGCTGTTTGATTGTACTTTTATTGGTTTTTTATTTCTGTTTTTGTTTTTATTAAAAAAAACTTTATTGGTTGAGATTTGTAATATAAATATTGAAAAAAAAGAATCTCTTTGGTTGAGATTTGTAATAAAAAAATAAAAACAAAAGCATATTTGGTTTTATCATCCTGTTTCTATTTTTATATTTTTTTTGGTAATTCAGAAAAACCTTATAAATAATCAAAAAATATATAGACAAGAAAGTTCACAGACCCAGCCTCAAAGGCTCGACCAGCAAAACCGCAAGACAAATCAAAATAAACAAGGGATACCGCATCAAAGGAAGAAGTAGCCCGAAACCCAAGTAACAGCAACAACAAGAAATCCAAGCAACTTAGGCAAAGAAAGTCCTAGTTACAAGGTCCAATGAGAAAACCTAGCCAAAACAAACCAACCAGTAGGAAGCATTCCTAGGAGAGACTAACATAAAGAAACTGCAAAAAACATATCTCCGAAGTGGCCCAAGATTAATTCTGCCACACATAATGATAGGAGCTGCAACCCCAAGGTAAGGCAGAGCAAGCAAGAACAGTCCGAAGAACCATCGAAGACAGTGAGCGATAGACCTGTAACAGAAAAAGATAAATAGTAAAGAAAATAAAATTACCTCCTCTCGGTTTATAGGCTGAGAAGTTCCCTAACGTGGGAGATTACTCCTGAGAGCACACGCTCCTCAGCCAAGGCCTCATTCTTGAAAGTTCTGGTGTTACGTTCAGTATAAAGGTGGTAAACTGTTGTTAAGAGCAGAAGAGGGAAGAGAGTGGTGACAGAAGCTCTGGAAGGGGGAACAGTTAGGAACCAGGAGAGAATAGTTGAAAGGGTAGGGGAATTGATGATGAGCAAGGTAAAATGGAAGAGGCAGTGGTCCTAGACAGCTTTGGAAAAAGGGCATGCAAAAAATAAGTGATCAATGGATTCATTGGCTGAAAGACACAAGGAGCAATGGTTAGGAGTGTAGAGGAAGGTAAGCCTATCCCGGGTAGGGAGCTTCTGCAAGAAAGCAAGCCATAAGGTAAAGGAACAACGGGGTTTACTATATTTGGACTAGACCAATGTATACCAAGGAACGACCGGAGAAGGAGTACGCAAGAATTGGTAGGCTGACACATTGGTATAACACTTGGTAGGGCTAGCTAACCATTCCAGACAATCCGATAAGGAACTGTTAGGGTAATAAGATGGAGGAACCAGACGGCGAAGAAGGTCCAGGGATATCGCACTCCAGCTCCAGGTACCATTACAGATTACTTTAGAAACTCGTGCTGTGAGTGGGAGCTCCGATCCATTAATCTCCCTCAGAGTGGACAAGGACTGCAGAATGCCACTAGGGTGCCAAGGATCCTGCCAGAAAAGGGTAGACATACTATCTCCAATCCTAAATCTAAATTGAGAACCCAACTTGTCCCAGACTGTTAAAATCTTTCTCCAGCTCCAAGAACTATTATAGGAAGGCTTAGCACTCCAAAAGTTACGCCGACGCAAAATACATTATATTTTTAATACATTATACTCTTATGTTAATAATTTTAATATAATACATTATATTTTTAAATTAATTAATTATCATTATAGCTAAAATTAAAATATATGAAAATTAAATATAATTAAAATTACACATTCATTGTATATAATAAAATTTTATAAATTACAAAATATATTATAATTCTTGAAAATATAATAATATTATCATTTACAAAAGAAACATAAATCAATTAAAATAATATAATCACTCCATTTATCTAACAGTTTCATCTCACTTCAAGATATATATCAAAATTGTGTTGGAGTGATATTATACTCTACTTGAGAACTTACATCTTCATTTTCACTTTTTCTAATGTGTTCTTCATTTTCAGCACAATTGTCAAATAATTCATCATTTTGTTCATACATTCTAATATAATTGTGTATAACAACAAGCAATAATGATGTATTTTTGTTTTTTCATATCATTACTCGACATGTTTTTAAATGTAGGGAATCTTGTTTTTAG
Organism: Erythroxylum novogranatense; assembly: GCA_029891385.1. Classification (NCBI taxonomy): domain Eukaryota; kingdom Viridiplantae; phylum Streptophyta; class Magnoliopsida; order Malpighiales; family Erythroxylaceae; genus Erythroxylum; species Erythroxylum novogranatense. The sequence goes on along the minus strand of CM057226.1, from coordinate 63,047,431 downwards.
AATGCTAAAACATCTTTCAATAATGTTTCTTAATGAAAAATGCTTGTAGTTAAAAAATTTCTGTGGACCTTGAGTTCTTCCTCTGCCTTTATAACTTGCAAATGATATATCTCACCTCGTTATAGTGAAAGAAATCCAAACATATTAGTGTAGCATAAATCAACCAAATAGTACTTACCTAATATATAAAAAACATAATATTAACCAAAAGATATTAAAAATAAATCATAATTACTAAGTTTATTTGAAATAATGTAATACCTTATGGAGACGTAGGAAATTGATTTCCTGGATTTATCATTGTTTCTAAAAGAACTCAAGAGTCATTTGCAGTACCTTCCCATCTAGACATTACATACATAAAACGCATGTTAAATGAGTAATAACACATAAAATTTTTGGTTGGATTAATTCTTTTGCCCTTGTATGGTATTTGTTAATCGGTCGAAACATGTGCATCAATATATGTACTATCTATTGCTTCTATACAATCCTAAATATTAAAATAATTATTAATCATAAGGACATAATTAAAATAGTAATTAAATATATGAATGTACATAAAAATATGGAAAGAATTTTCAATTATTTTGAATCTCAGGAGGTGTATTAATAAAAGATAGTGGAGTAATGACTCTTTTTGCAAGACAATTAACTGCATATAAGGCTTTACAAAAGTATTTCAAAATTATTTAGGTTAAATGTTGAAAGCATTCTGAATTGAATTTAGTTGTCTCATTATACCCTATAGTCATCAAGAAAATTGCTACGTGTTCCTCCACATTCAAATGACTTGTTGCCTTTAAGTCTCCTAAATTCTTTAACTCATTACATAAACTCAAAAAGATTATCTTTCTCATTCTTAAGTTTGCATAAATCCTTATAGGAATCCTATTCAAAATTTCTAATATCACATTGTGACCTGGTAGAACAGAAGTTCCATGTGATTGTTTTTGTAAATAAAAATATTTGTTCTCCCCCATCCATATAAATAATGATTACCTTCTTCTTCATCATTAGAATCTAATAAGAAATCTAATAAGAAATTCATGTATCTACATTGTCAATATTAAATAATTAATAAAACAATCAATCAAAAGATTTAATCAAATATAGACAAAATATTCATACAAAATATAGAATTAACATTAAGTCAAAAATTCATACAAAACACAAACTTAAAATGTTTAAATTATGGAATAGTGTTTAATATAAAATGTCAAAATAATAAGAATTTGATATGCAATAATATGAAAATATAACTAAAGAAACATAATCCAATCCACTTCCTTGTATATGTCATCTTCATAAAAATTCCTATAAAGTGGAAAATCATGTAAAGTCTTTATAGCTTTTCAATATTGCACACCGCCAATACCTAATTCATCTAAAAATTTAAATATTCCATCATTATATTACACTCTTAAAATCTATTCTCTGCAGTAGATGATGTTTCACTGATTTTTTTCTCAAGTAAATCATTCTTTATTTTTTTTATTGTTCACTAAGTATAAGCAAGATCTCTTATACAATATTAGAATGTGTCTTCTTTGCTTTCTTATTCTTAGGATATTTCTTTCTCTTAGATGGAGAAATTATATCTTAGTCTTCTTTTCCATTATATGAGTAATTTTCATCAACATCATTTCCACTTTCCTCTTTTGTGCTATTCAATGGAGATTTACTTGATGGATGTACACGCACACCAGTTGCAGTAATATCTCCAAAAATATGACACAAGTTTGAAAATTCCTTACGTCCTTTTTCTTGAATATATGAGCCATTTTATGCATCTATAATGATGAAAAAGAAATATGAGAATAAATATTATATAATATGATATATTAATAAAAATAAGGACATATTTTAAATAAATTTTCCTAACATTCCTTTGTAACATTAATTTCACCAGTAAAATCGATTCCTGTTTCTTTGAGTACGTTCTTGAAATTCTTCAATAGAGCCCTTAATCTATTATACTTATCCTTTAATTGAAATCATTATGCTCCTTATTGAATTTTATTTGAAGCTTTGCCTTAATATTTTTCCAACCAGATTTGAAAAAGTTAGTAGTCGTTCAATTTTCTTTCTTTAGTTCTTCACAACCAAGGGGATTAAATACATCTCTATGGTATCATTCCATACTCCATCTTTTTCATTTATTTCCACACAATCATTGGAATCATTCATATTGTTTAAACCTTCATTTACTAAATGTAATCACATATAAGTGACATCAATCACAACAATATCTACAAAGTATTAAATGCTAAACATGGTTCAAAATGAACATGAGACAACCATATAAAATGTTAAGCTGCATACAAGTGCATGTAAATGATAAAATAAAAATAAAGGTTTAAATTTAAGTGAGGTCATAATATATGCATGATACATTTCATACTCATGTAAGCACATGTATTTTTAACACATTAAAGGATTATATAGATCACTATAAATTATTCAAAAAAGATTGCTAAAGGAAAAACTTGATTGGTACAATTGTCAACTTGTGATTTGAACAAGTTATTGGTTTGAGAGGACCTCCTTCGCCTTGTTGTGTCCTTGCCTAGCTTTTCTCAAAATCTCTTCCTAAAATATTTTTAGATTTTTATAGATGCATACACACATAGGGTTTACTTTTCTATAGATGCATACATAGTTTATTATAGATCATATAGGCTCAAGTTCCAATCTCTCAATACTAACTTTCTCTATCTAAATTTTATCTATTTACTATCAATAGGGTGAGAAAGATATAGTCTTTTTGTTAACGGAAGCCCAAACAACAAATTCTTCTCCATTTATGTACACAACATGTAGATGGTATTTCAGAGCGGAAAAATCCCATTGTTCACGTAGGACTGCTGGAGTAAGTCCTTATACTCCACTGTTTACTGATTTACTTACTTTGTTTAGATACCAACTAAAATTCCTTTTCTTTGTCTACTTCTTACCATATTCTTCCATGTTTTTCAACACACTATGACTACAACCTCTACATTTTCCAAAACCAAAGAGCCTTTAACATCTCCAACTTCACTCAAGCAACTAGTCTTGAAAGTTATGACTGCCCATTATTTTGTTTTTTATGTTGAATAATTTGTGCTTTATTTTCTAACTATTTTCATAATGTACCAAATGACATCATTTTCTTTATTGTTCGATAGGAATCTTGGCAAAACCAAGCATGGAATTCAAAAACCACTGTTGCAAGAGATTGTTGATTCTTTTGCAAATAACAAGCAACATCATTTTCAAAATCTAGTTTCCATAATCCATACAAATTACTTAGATCATCACATCTACTCGACATCTCGAAAAAATCACTCAAGACTTATGTTCCTTCCCCAGTGAATTCTCATAATTCATCGATTCAAAAGAATTCAAATGCATCCTCCGCTTTTATAAATGACACTACAACATCTTCCAAATCACCCTTAGGTTCACGAACTATCCTCAAAACTCAAGCTAAAAAGTCTACGAAAAAAGCTCATCAATTTGTCATCTTTGTTGGGTCTATTATGGGTGCCTTATTTCTTGAAATTTGAGAATGAAAAGCTGATCGTAGACGTGTTGAAGACTGGTATAAAGGCAAGTAGTATGCACCGGACGTTTTTGAAGACTAGTGTTCCAGGAGTAATGGGAAGAGATAAGGTTGAGATAGTGGTGAAAAGGATAAAGAGTGGTGGTGAAGAGGTGACAGAGATGAGGAGAAGAGGTCGAGAGCTTACAAAAAAGGCCAAGAAAGCCATTGAAGAAAGTGGTAGTTTGTATAAAGATGTTAATGAATTAAAAAATTTGGTTTCAATTATGTTATTGTAGCATAGTTGAATACGAGATAAGCAAAAGTAATCTAGTAATAGTATAAAATTTTCACATACAAACGTATGTGCAAAAACTAGAAACATGTATATGCAGAAACATAAAAAACCAAAAAAGCAAAAAAAATCGAGAAAAACAGTAAACAAAAAATGTAAAACACCTATGTGCAGAAAGCGAAACACATATATGCAAAAATGTAAAAAATCAAAAACGCAGAAAAACCTAGGTAAACAATAAACAAAAAATGTAAAACACTTATATGTAAAACACGTATGTGCAGAAAGCAAAACACGTGAATATGCAGAAATGTAAAAAAATAAAAAATAAAACACAAAAAAACAATAAACCAAAAATGTAGAACACATATGTGTAGAAAGCGAAACACGTATATGTAGGAATGTAAAATTGAAAACATAGAATTACATTATTTTAATTAATGAATGAATTATATTTTAATTAATTATAATGTAATTAATTAATTATAATATAATTATTTTATTTTATTTTAATAAATTTTATTTTAATTAATTACAATATTTTAATTAATTAATTAATTATATTTTAATTAATTAATTAATTAATTATAATGTAATTAATGTATTAATTATATTATTTTAATTAATTAATTTTATTTTAATTAATTAGTATTAAAATATTTTTAAAAAAAAGAGTCATTACTAAGGAATGAGTTTCATTCCTCTACTAAATGGAGGGTATGGAGGATTCCTTAAAAGTGAGATATCAAACTATTACTCCTATAATGATAATCAACAACCAACCACTAACTTTTCAGTCCATACCTATTAACCTCTTCCCAAACCCATCAGCCAAGCACCTCTTTATTGTCTTGTCTCTACCAAAATATCTTCCATTGAAGATCCATAATCTTCTACTCTTTGGTTATTGACTCCAACTCTTTACACTGCAAACATTTTCTCAAAAACTTCACCACAAAAATCTTCTTCATTTCTTTGTACAAAGTGGTTGTGATTGTGACATACCTATCTATTTTGTTATTTTGAGTTTCTGTGTCTTTAGAACTCAAAACTCTTTGATTATTACTGTGATATGAGTTTACAAACTCATCGAACAACTGCTCAAATGATGCATATTGGATCCTTAATCAATCCATGTGACATTGTGTGGTTTGGAAATGACAAACAACATGATATGTTTTGAGGCACAATGTAACAACTAACCAATATACACTATGCCATTTCTCTATTACTTGTTAGATTTTTTTAAATGAAGAATGATGCCATAATGTATGAATAAAACAATAACAAAATTTTAGGGGAGTAAATGATAGTTCTTAAAAATTAGAGAATGAAATAAAAAAGATCCAAATCACAAAGATAAGTCCAGTGTCATATTGAATTTAGCGTTAATTACATAAGAATCTGCTCTCTACTGTGGTATTGAAAATAAAATTCCTTTAATTATAAAAGAGGAAATTCTAAAAGATGAGCCCAATAATGCAATAATAAACGTTCTTCTTCGATCATCGCAAAAATGACTTCACTTGTTGAAAACAAGATTGTCAACCCAAATCACTCTAAAAAAAGTGTGGATTTAAAGAAAATATATAACTATTCCATTTAAAACCAAAGATAAAATCCTGATACTGAAAATCTTAATCCATTTGAATTAGTAGTATAATGAAAATTTTATAAATTAATAATATTAATAATATACAAAATTTATTAATTGAATTTGGTATTCTTCAATTCTTAAATTAATATGAATTTATAATATAATAAATATGTATTTACTTAATAAAATTGTCATATATTTTACAAATATAATCAATTTAAAATGGTTTACCATTATAATTATTATAACTTGATAATTCAAACATCAAAACATAAATGGATTAACAAAAATTAAAGGAAATTGAACCAATTAAATTTAAGTTGGCATAATTTAAATTTTTTATGTAACTCATATTTTAATTTTAGTTGTAATTTACAATATGAGTCTACCCTAAAATATTAGAATGATGAAGTATTGAAATTTGTTATATCCTATATGTGTGTGTGTGTATATATATATGTAGACAAGTGAAGGTTTACATATAAATACAACTTCAAAATTAATTTTCTTAAAATAATAAGAAAAGGAACAATTTTCATAGTAACATTTACACTAAAGTACAAGTTAGATTCTAACATTTCGAAGTATTCAAGAAGAATCTTAATACTTTCAAATTTAAAATAAATTACTGAAACCTTTGATGAGATTATATCTATGCCAATTAAGTGTCACAAGTCCTAAAATGCCATATAAATGCCATATGGCACTATGAAAATACTTATTTTAATAAAACTTAAAATTGTTATGAATCTAATTATCCATAAATTTATATTAATCCTACTTAACCATAACTAGATATCACTGATCATAATAATCTCAACTAATATTAATACTTAATAACCTTAATTAATTGAACATAAATAGCCTTAATTTAACATTAACTCTAATTTAACTTAATAAATCCTAATCTTTGGAATACTCAACCTAACAACTAACAAACGATCCAATCTCCTTCGTGGACTATTTTCCCAACACGATTTAAACCTTTATCCCTGATATCTACCAATTCAATCTTAACGATCATCTTTAGTTCACCCTTTTCTTTTCAAAAGTTTTATATTTTTAGTGTTAGTTTAGCTTAGAAGACCAACGATTTTCTTCAATTTCTATTCTCATTCCTACTTTGTTAGTACAATATGAGTGGTTTTTTTAAAGGAGAATTTATAGAGATACAATATGAGCATTGTATCGATAACTGTTTTTTTTTTTAAAAAAGAGAGGAGATTCCATTTTAGGGTATATAGTGCAAAATAATAACTTTTCTTAGAAGAATATGTAAAAGCAAATAGTGAATAGTGCAAAGAAATGAAATTATAAACTCAAGCTACTCTAGAACAACATTTGAAGGATTAGCCATTTACAAGCTCATTCCAAACATTTGATTGACCAATGCCATATTAAGTTTTCTCCTTGTGAAGCTCTTGCCTTATGGCTTGTTATTCTAGGTAAAGTGAATACCAGCAAACCTTAAGTCAAATATTCCCAGTATACCTAATACGAACTTCAGCTCTCTACCTAAAGCATTATGTTTCGCAGTATCACTTTGGGCTTTTGAGTGATAAAGGACACAGTTAAAATATCCTGCAACAATCCAAGGATTAACCATGTGGGATTTAATAGCAATAAGATCCTCCCATAACTTTGGTCTCTAGAAAGCAAAATTAGAGGCATTTCAAAGGCAATTGGGAATCCAATTTCTTGCACTCCAAATGAATGAACTTGTCAGAGCAGCTGATAGTAGAAACCTGTACCTTATCCCTATTATAGGCAAAAACAATTCTACCATTGTAGTGATATTGACGATTGGATCCAAAATCCATTTAGGCCTCAAAAACGTCATAGATTCTTGAAAATTATGAGCTTTAATTATAATCTCTAGCAGTCCAAAAGTAGAAGGGTTTTTTTTTTTTCCAAAAGTAAGTCTTTTATTACTTGTCTCTTAAGAGGTTCATTCATCACTGTGATATTCCAAAAATCATGACTGAGTTGGTTTAAAAGAAAATACCAGCCCCCTCTGGCCTTTGTCTTCTTTCTGTCAAATTTTCTGTTTGTAGTTGGAGTCGAATTCTCCAATAACATCTCCATTTGATTACGAGTATCCAGAATTACTTCCTCCTCCTTTTTTGTTTCTTTGTCTCTAGAAAAATCTGTTAAACTCTGATTTCCTTCACCTTTTATAACTTCAGACAGAGTTTTGTCTCTAGAAGTTTCAGTGGATTCAGCTTTATTTCTGGCTTCAGGAGTGTCCTGGTTCTACTCATTAGTTTCCAATTGCATTTTCTCCGTTGAGTCCCTAATTCCCGTTAGTTCTTAGTAGTCTCTTATTTTGAACAATTTGACTGTTTCTGTCCATACTTTCTTGCTAGACTGTGGTTCTAGCTGTAGGAAAGTTTGATTTCAGATCTAACAAGTTCACCAGCTCCATTCAGCTTCATTACTGGAAGAGCCCCAAGTAAATTATCACTTATCTCAACCTTAACACAGATTTTAGCAAAACATATCCTTTCTAGCTTTGCAATGGGAGAATCAAAAGCCAATGGTTTGCCTACTGAACTAACAATGAAGCTCAAACCATCCAATGTCCAATACTCCAGAGGAACATTATCGAAATTTATCCATATAGGAAAGAACTCAATTCCATTTTTATCCAATCCCATACCTGGAATCCACTTCTGGACAAACATAGGTTGTCCACCAATGTGCCAAGGTCCAGTTTCCATAACCAAGGAGAGACTACCTTCATCCCGAATTTGAAAATGAAGGAGTCCTCTTCAGTCAATAACACTTTATCCAAGCCCTTGCTTCCCCATCTCGAATGTTCCCAAGCTTGTACTTAAGGGAAGGAAGGTATTTTGTTGAACAAGAACCCAACCAAGTTGCAAGACCATGAACTAGCTCCTAACTACAAAAGCTCCAATGGCGGGGAACCAACCCTATTCACCAGGGTTGAATGCAAAGTTTTGGTTTCTGTGAGGGGAACTCTGTTGAACTGCACTCCTCCAAGTTTTGGATGTAGCTTCCTCATTCAGGGCTATTATCTTCCCCTATTCTCCAAGGACTCCCAAATAGATGGGAAGTCAGAATCTAAGCTTCCTGAATCCTGTAGGATCTCGTAGGTAGAGGAATGCTTCGAGCTACCGCCCACTAGAACGTCCATAAGTCTTGCTAAAAGAGGAAAGCCACTGGTGAGAAACTTGTAACTTGTCAAAAATGGTAAGTTACTGTTCACAGGTGAAGGGCAGGAGAGGGAAGTTCGTCAACTATCAGACTCAAGGAATTAAAATGGGTATGTCTTATAGTATCACGTGACTTCCATGTGGCACTATGAGTTTTATATGAATAATTAAAAAAAGAGTATTTTTATCAGTTAAGGTTAATATTACATTTAATGATAGAAACATAGTCTAATCAAAGTTCTGTCAATATAGGATTTAATTTAAATATTTTGAAATCAACATTTTGAAATGTTAAAGTCTGGCTTATAATTTAGTGCAAATGTTAAAGTAAAATATATTTTTATCAAAATAATTAAAACTTAAGTATTGGAGTTGTTGTGAATAAATTTTCAAAGATAGTGTATTTAGTTCTTTCTTAGAAGAGTAGAGAATGTTGAATCTCTTAGATTTATTACGTAACCCCACATTTAATAATATTTGGGATAACGTATTATAAAGCGTCCAACTTTTGAAATTTTTTAATTAAGTACTCAAATTTTAAAATTTTCAATTAAGTGTCTAATCTTTTATAACCTTAACAATGCTAATTCTATAAGTATTTTGCTAATTTGGTTTATGAGAATCTTTTTGTCTGTGACCAATAGGTGTCCATGTGAAAAGTTAATTATCAACTAATTATTCATGTGGACTAAAATACTTAGCCTAGAACTTCTTTTGCACATTTGGTTTGGTGTTTTAGTTCATGTGAATATAAATACGTATAAACAAAACTACAATAGATATAAAATATGTATAAATATAAATATAAAATAAGTAATAAAACAATTAGTATAATAAATATATAATAAGGTAAAGAATAAAATAGGTAAATAAATATACAAACAAGAAAATGTAAATGCCTACATGTTATAGATAAAAAATTATGTTAGTCAAATCAACAAAATATTAGGAGAATTCGCATTATTGAGTCATTAAGATTATAAAAATATTAGCTACTCAATTGAAAATTTAAAAGTTTGAAAAAATCTTAGAGGTTTTAGAATTTGATATTCTAATTTAGTTATTATTAGGGATGGCAAATAGGCCTGCGCTTAGGTTCGGTTTGAAGTCAACATGCCAGACACAAGTTGATTGGGCCTCGAGTCTAATTTTTAGGCCCGATCAAGACTTAGATTGCCTAGACCCAAGGCCCGAACCTTCTAAGGAAAACAACTTTGTTTTATTGAAAACAACGTCATTTTACGCTTATAATTTAAAATTTTTTGGTTAAGTAGAGTTAAGCTGGGCTCTAGCTCGAAAAACCTTTGGCTTAGTTGGGTTTGGGCTCTAGCCCGCTACCTCGGACCTAATCAGGCCTCGGTCTAGACTTGGACCTCAACAGGCAAGGGTTAAGCCTAACCGATTGTCATCCTTAATTATTGAACAAAAGGTCACTTTTGAACCCAATGTTTTCATCATTCGACCAATTTAACCTTAAGGTTTCAAAGTCTGCAAATAAAACCATAATGTTTAGAAAATATTTAAATATAACCCCAAAATAATGGAAATTTTTTTTGATGGTGATTGACCTAAACTTAGTCAATTATGAATTATCTGTAAGTGCACGATATAGCTATAGCTAGTTCTAATAATATGGGTCATCTCACAAAGAGGACAAGCATTAGTAGTTATCGTTATCCTATTATCTACTTTACGATTTGAGTTTTGGATTTTTAGAATAAAACCTCAAACTTAAATAATTAAAATAAAATAGGCAGTAATAAAAAACACAGAAAATAAAGAAAATCACTTAGAAACAATCAATATCAAAAATTAGTGTCTAGGTTACAAATCATCCTAAATAGTTAACCTTTATTATGCAATTGTTTTATTGATTATTAGACCATAAAAATTCCCATGATATGCTAATAACTCGCTTGAGAATATTGACAACTAATCTTATAATTATTGACCGATATTATTCAAGTTAAAGGTACTAAGATCGTTTTACCGATTTGTAAATTTCGCTATTAGGTTTGACCCTAATTCAGAGAATTTATGTTGTCCTTGTTGGACCAATGGTGCTTGACAAATTAATTCCACTTATGTTTTGATAATAATAAAATGTATAGAATTGGTTAAGAAATTGTTTCAGGTATTTTGGGATTGATATTCAATGAAAGAATTATACAAATCAAGATGGGCAAGTGTTTAATCATTGAAGAATCAAGATGGAAGTTTCCTATAAGTGAAAGAGGCTTATATAATGAAGATTATAGAAGATTTCAGTGGATATTACCGTTGAATCTTACATAAATCGACTAGAACATCATATGTCGACTAATATATGAAGATATGTTAACACAAGTCGACTAACAGCATACAAGTCGACTTATCGTGGACCACAAGTCGACTTACACATCACAAGTTGACTTATAGAAGAGCGGAGATGCAAGTTTACGTAAAATGTTGTCACAAGTCGACTTATACAACTCGACAAGTCGACTTATGGTCACAAGTCGACTTATACAACTCGACAAGTCGACTTATGCGTACAACAAATAAATTCCAACGGTCCAATTAGACAAAAATGGAAGGGAGATTGTTAAGGAACGGTCATAACAATCATGCAACGGCTATATGGGTTCCCAACAGCTATATTTCTTCAAGTATAAATAGAGGATGATGGAAGAAGAGTATAGAGAAGTTCTACAAGCCAAAATACTCTTATCTTGCTCCAAATTGCTCATCATTGTTCTTACTTTGTTTACATTTGTATTGAGCATTTTTTCTTAGATCTTTATCCTATTTCTTTTACAAATTGAGTGACTAGTGGTAGGTCACTTGTGAGGTAGCTTGAGTCGGAAATCAAGTGTTGTTGGTAGGATTTGTGCCGGAAGACAAATCATCTGTAAAGGTTGCTTGAACCGAAAATCAAGCGGTGTTGGTAGGATTTGTGCCGGAAGACAAATCAAATTGTAAGGTAGCTTGAGCCAGAAATCAAGTGGTACTGTAAGAGTTCACACTGAACTATAAAGTGTGTAATAAAGTGGTTGCAAAATCCTAAGTGGGAGCTTAGGTAGAGGACGTAGGTCTTAGCACCGAACCTCTATAAAAACAGTGTTTGATCTTCTTCCTTACTCTTTATATTTAGATTTGATTAAATTGTTTTTGTGTGAATAAACTTCTAATTTTATTGTAGGAAATTACAAAAAGTCTAAAGATCTATTCAACCCCCTTCTAGATCGCTAACAATTGGTATCAAAGCAGAAGTATTCGGGGATGGCACACAATAACTTAGCGGAAGAAGGTAATACTAATAATCGCCCTCCTTTATTTAATGGTACTAATTATTCTTCTTGGAAAAATCCTATGAAGTACCACATCATTAGCGAGGGAGTAGAATATTGGAAGATAATTATCTTCGGTCCACAACCACCATTAAAAGAAAATGGTGAGTTAAAAACGGAGCTGGAATACGATGACAATGACTGGAGGTAAGCCTACATCAACGCTAAAGCGATGAAGCTAATCTATTGCGCTCTCACAGTTGAGGAAAGAAAACGAGTTAACTCGTGTACCAGCGCGAAAAAAATGTGGGAAAGACTACGCATCATCCATGAAGGAACCAACCAAGTCCGGGAAACAAAGATTAACATGCTTCTCCATGACTATGAAATGTTTGTCATGAAAGAAGGTGAGTCTATTTCCAATATGCTTGATCGTTTTACAGAAATTATCAATGAATTAGGAAATCTTGGAAAGCACATGAAGGATAGCGAGAAGGTGAAGAAGATTCTTCACTCTCTACCGAAAGAATGGGATTCACAAGTCACCGCTATTATGGAGTCCAATGATCTTAATCACTTGGAATTCAACGCCTTGGTGGGATCACTTATCAACTATGAGATTATTCTCAAATCCAGAGGAGGTAGAGGTAAGTCACAAAAATCAATTGCTTTTAAAGCTAACACTTATTTTGTTGATGAAAGTGATGAGGAAATAGATGAAGACGAGGAAGACGAAGAAATGGCAATGTACGCCAGAAATTTGAGAAAATTCAAGGGACTTCTCAAAAATCGAAGGAAGGAATTAAATGGTGGAAGAAATGGAGAAAGGAAGAAATTTGCCATGGAAAGAAGATCCAAGGGTTATGACGAAAAGAAAATCTCATCCTCAAATTCAAATCTCCAGAAAAATGACAAAGGGAAAAAGAAAGCTAGCCTTATAGCCACGTGGAGTGATGATGAGGAAGCATTTCAAAGCAATGATGAAAACAACCTAGCACTTATGGAAAATAGCTTCTCAACAAGTGATTATGAAGATGAGGTAACTTTCTTTGATCAAGATCTTATAGAGTCTTTTAATTCTTTGCAAATTGATTTTGAAGAAGCTATTGAAATCAACAAGAAATTGAGAAAGAAAATAAGAGAATTGGTTGTTGAAAATAGTGCCTTATATGAGACTATTGATGATTTAGATAGTCCTAAGGAAGATCATTCTGCATGTCTTGTTGAAAAGGAAAATCTTATTTGTGAGCTTGATAGACTTAGAAAGGAGTTTTCTTATGTGGTTGGAAAATTTGCTGGTGGAAATGCAAAGTTTGAAGAGATGTTGTCTTTACAAAGATATTCTATTTCTAAACATGGTTTGAGATATGATCCTTATAATAGAGATTGTTCTTTAATTTTCAAATTTACCAAGGATGGAAAAGTTGCTCAATGTGCTAGATGTTTGAAAGATGGTCATATAGAAATTGCATGTAAAAGTATTAGAAGATGTGTTAAGGTTAAGAAAATCTGGGTAGTAAAAGGTACAACACCTTCCAATGTGGTTTATATGACTAACCAAAATGGACCCAAGATGGCTTGGGTACCAATGAAAAGAAAGGATGTTGCAGTTGTAGGTACAAGCAAGGAATGAAGATCCACCAAGCATATGGTACACTGATAGTGGAAGTTCAAGGCATATAAGTGGAGACAACAACAAAGTCGACTAATGAAGGTTGATAAGTCGACTTATGGAGGTAAACTAGTCAACTCATTTCTACACAGATTCTTATGCTATTTCAAGAGTGTGGTGCTTATTATGACTTTCTGATATTTGTATTCATTGTTGGATTGTTATGTAATGACTATTGCCTTTATTTGTGTTTGTTGTTTTGTTTGTTTATGGACTGCATTGCGACTATTTTTCATTTTTCATATTGGTTTTTTAATTATGACAAAAAGGGGGAGTAATATTGGAAATTGATAATTGGTATCTTTTAGTCACCTTCATTTGATTGAGGGGGAGTGTGTTTGATTTGAGACTATTTGCGTTTGATGACTTGTTTCTCTATTTAATGTGCTTGCGATATTTCATCTTTTGTTGGTTTGTATTAGTTATTTTGATTATGACAAAAAGGGGGAGAAAAATAAGAAATTGATATTCTTTAGTCACTTGATTAAGGGGGAGTTTGTTTTTACAAAGTTATTACATTCAATGATTTATATGATTGAGGGGAGACTTAACCAAAATGACAAGGTATAAAACCTTGATCAATGTTTCTTTGTTTTCATTTCTTAAACAATTTCTAAGTATTTTGTCATTATCAAAAAGGGGGAGATTGTTGGACCAATGGTGGTTGACAAATTAATTCCACTTATGTTTTGATAATAATAAAATGTATAGAATTGGTTAAAAAATTGTTTCAGGTATTTTGGGATTGATATTCAATGAAAGAATTATACAAATCAAGATGGGCAAGTGTTTAATCATTGAAGAATCAAGATGAAAGTTTCCTATAAGTGAAAGAGGCTTATATAATGAAGATTATAGAAGATTTGAGTGGATATTACCGTTGAATCTTACATAAGTCGACTAGAACATCATATGTCGACTAATATATGAAGATATGTCAACACAAGTCGACTAACAGCATACAAGTCGACTTATCGTGGACCACAAGTCGACTTACACATCACAAGTCGACTTATAGAAGAGCGGAGATGCAAGTTTACGTAAAATGTTGTCACAAGTCGACTTATACAGCTCGACAAGTCGACTTATGGTCACAAGTCGACTTATACAACTCGACAAGTCGACTTATGCGTACAGCAAATAAATTCCAACGGTCCAATTAGCCAAAAATGGAAGGGAGATTGTTAAGGAACGGTCATAACAATCATGCAACGACTATATGGGTTCCCAACAGCTATATTTCTTCAAGTATAAATAGAGGATGATGGAAGAAGAGTATAGAGAAGTTCTACAAGCCAAAATACTCTTATCTTGCTCCAAATTGCTCATCATTGTTCTTACTTTGTTTACATTTGTATTGAGCATTTGTTCTTAGATCTTTATCCTATTTCTTTTACAAATTGAGTGACTAGTGGTAGGTCACTTGTGAGGTAGCTTGAGCTGGAAATCAAGTGTTGTTGGTAGGATTTGTGCCGGAAGACAAATCATCTGTAAAGGTTGCTTGAACCGGAAATCAAGCGGTGTTGGTAGGATTTGTGCCAGAAGACAAATCAAATTGTAAGGTAGCTTGAGTCGGAAATCAAGCGGTACTGTAAGAGTTCACACTGAACTATAAAGTGTGTAATAAAGTGGTTGCAAAATCCTAAGTGGGAGCTTAGGTAGAGGGCGTGGGTCTTAAAGACCGAACCTCTATAAAAACAGTGTTTGATCTTCTTCCCTACTCTTTATATTTAGATTTGATTAAATTGTTTTTGTGTGAATAAACTTCTAATTTTATTGTAGGAAATTACAAAAAGTCTAAAGATCTATTCAACCCCCCTTCTAGATCGCTAACAATTGGTATCAAAGCAGAAGTATCCGGGGATGGCACACAATAACTTAGCGGAAGAAGGTAATACTAATAATCGCCCTCCTTTATTTAATGGTACTAATTATTCTTCTTGGAAAAATCCTATGAAGTACCACATCATTAGCGAGGGAGTAGAATATTGGAAGATAATTATCTTCGGTCCACAACCACCGTTAAAAGAAAATGGTGAGTTAAAAACGGAGCTGGAATATGATGACAATGACTGGAGGCAAGCCTACATCAACGCTAAAGCGATGAAGCTAATCTATTGCGCTCTCACAGTTGAGGAAAGAAACCGAGTTAACTCGTGTACCAACGTGAAAGAAATGTGGGAAAGACTACGCATCACCCATGAAGGAACCAACCAAGTCTGGGAAACAAATATTAACATGCTTCTCCATGACTATGAAATGTTTGTCATGAAAGAAGGTGAGTCTATTTCCAATATGCTTGATCGTTTTACAAAAATTATCAATGAATTAGGAAATCTTGGAAAGCACATGACGGATAGCGAGAAGGTGAAGAAGATTCTTCGCTCTCTACCGAAAGAATGGGATTTACAAGTCACCGCTATTATGGAGTCCAATGATCTTAATCACTTGGAATTCAACGCCTTGGTGGGATCACTTATCAACTATGAGATTATTCTCAAATCCAGAGGAGGTAGAGGTATGTCACAAAAATCAATTGCTTTTAAAGCTAACACTTCTTTTGTTGATGAAAGTGATGAGGAAATAGATGAAGACGAGGAAGACGAAGAAATGGCAATGTACGCCAGAAATTTGAGAAAATTAAAGGGACTTCTCAAAAATCGGAGGAAGGAATTAAATGGTGGAAGAAATGGAGAAAGGAAGAAATTTGCCATGGAAAGAAGATCCAAGGGTTATGACGAAAAGAAAAGCTCATCCTCAAATTCAAATCTCCAGAAAAATGACAAAGGGAAAAAGAAAGCTAGCCTTATAGCCACGTGGAGTGATGATGAGGAAGCATTTCAAAGCAATGATGAAAACAACCTAGCACTTATGGCAAATAGCTTCTCAACAAGTGATGATGAAGATGAGGTAACTTTCTTTGACCAAGATCTTATAGAGTCTTTTAATGCTTTGCAAATTGATTTTGAAGAAGCTATTGAAATCAACAAGAAATTGAGAAAGAAAATAAGAGAATTGGTTGTTGCAAATATTGCCTTACATGAGACTATTGATGATTTAGATAGTCCTAAGGAAGATCATTCTGCATGTCTTGTTGAAAAGGAAAATCTTATTTGTGAGCTTGATAGACTTAGAAAGGAGTTTTCTTATGTGGTTGGAAAATTTGCTGGTGGAAATGCAAAGTTTGAAGAGATGTTGTCTTTACAAAGATATTCTATTTCTAAACATGGTTTGGGATATGATCCTTATAATGTAGATTGTTCTTTAATTTCCAAATTTACCAAGGATGGAAAAGTTGCTCAATGTGCTAGATGTTTAAAAGATGGTCATATAGAAATTGCATGTAAAAGTATTAGGAGATGTGTTAAGGTTAAGAAAATCTGGGTGGTAAAAGGTACAACACCTTCTAATGTGGTTTATATGACTAACAAAATGGACCCAAGATGGCTTGGGTACCAATGAAAAGAAAGGATGTTGCAGTTTGTAGGTACAAGCAAGGAATGAAGATCCACCAAGCATATGATACACTGATAGTGGAAGTTCAAGGCATATAAGTGGAGACAACAACAAAGTCGACTAATGAAGGTTGATAAGTCGACTTATGGAGGTAAACAAGTCGACTCATTTCTACACAGATTCTTATGCTATTTCAAGAGTGTGGTGCTTATTATGACTTTCTGATATTTGTATTCATTGTTGGATTGTTATGTAATGACTATTGCCTTTATTTGTGTTTGTTGTTTTGTTTGTTTATGGACTGCATTGCGACTATTTTTCATTTTTCATATTGGTTTTTTAATTATGACAAAAAGGGGGAGTAATATTGGAAATTGATAATTGGTATCTTTTAGTCACCTTCATTTGATTGACGTGGAGTGTGTTTGATTTGAGACTATTTGTGTTTGATGACTTGTTTCTCTATTTAATGTGATTGCGATATTTCATCTTTTGTTGGTTTGTATTAGTTTTTTTGATTATGACAAAAAGGGGGAGAAAAATAAGAAATTGATATTCTTTAGTCACTGATTAAGGGGAGTTTGTTTTACAAAGTTATTACATTCAATGATTTATATGATTGAGGGGAGACTTAACCAAAATGACAAGGTATAAAACCTTGATCAATGTTTCTTTGTTTTCATTTCTTAAACAATTTCTAAGTATTTTGTCATTATCAAAAAGGGGGAGATTGTTGGACCAATGGTGGTTGACAAATTAATTCCACTTATGTTTTGATAATAATAAAATGTATAGAATTGGTTAAGAAATTGTTTCAGGTATTTTGGGATTGATATTCAATGAAAGAATTATACAAATCAAGATGAGCAAGTGTTTAATCATTGAAGAATCAAGATGAAAGTTTCCTATAAGTGAAAGAGGCTTATATAATGAAGATTATAGAAGATTTGAGTGGATATTACCGTTTAATCTTACATAAGTCGACTAGAACATCATATGTCGACTAATATATGAAGATATGTCAACACAAGTCGACTAACAGCATACAAGTCGACTTATCGTAGACCACAAGTCGACTTACACATCACAAGTCGACTTATAGAAGAGCGGAGATGCAAGTTTACGTAAAATATTGTCACAAGTCGACTTATACAACTCGACAAGTCGACTTATGGTCACAAGTCGACTTATACAACTCGACAAGTCGACTTATGCGTACAGCAAATAAATTCCAACGGTCCAATTAGCCAAAAATGGAAGGGAGATTGTTAAGGAACGGTCATAACAATCATGCAACGACTATGTGGGTTCCCAACAGCTATATTTCTTCAAGTATAAATAGAGGATGATGGAAGAAGAGTATAGAGATGTTCTACAAGCCAAAATACTCTTATCTTGCTCCAAATTGCCCATCATTGTTCTTACTTTGTTTACATTTGTATTGAGCATTTGTTCTTAGATCTTTATCCTATTTCTTTTACAAATTGAGTGACTAGTGGTAGGTCACTTGTGAGGTAGCTTGAGCCGGAAATCAAGTGTTGTTGGTAGGATTTGTGTCGGAAGACAAATCATCTGTAAAGGTTGCTTGAACCGAAAATCAAGCGGTGTTGGTAGGATTTGTGCCGGAAGACAAATCAAATTGTAAGGTAGCTTGAGCCGGAAATCAAGCGGTACTGTAAGAGTTCACACTGAACTATAAAGTGTGTAATAAAGTGGTTGCAAAATCCTAAGTGGGAGCTTAGGTAGAGGACGTAGGTCTTAGCACCGAACCTCTATAAAAATAGTGTTTGATATTCTTCCCCACTCTTTATATTTAGATTTGATTAAATTGTTTTTGTGTGAATAAACTTCTAATTTTATTGTAGGAAATTACAAAAAGTCTAAAGATCTATTCAACCCCCCTTCTAGATCGCTAACAATTGGTATCAAAGCAGAAGTATCCGGGGATGGCACACAATAACTTAGCGGAAGAAGGTAATACTAATAATCGCCCTCCTTTATTTAATGGTACTAATTATTCTTCTTGGAAAAATCCTATGAAGTACCACATCATTAGCGAGGGAGTAGAATATTGGAAGATAATTATCTTCGGTCCACAACCACTGTTAAAAGAAAATGGTGAGTTAAAAACGGAGCTGGAATACGATGACAATGACTAGAGGCAAGCCTACATCAACGCTAAAGCGATGAAGCTAATCTATTACGCTCTCACAGTTGAGGAAAGAAACCGAGTTAACTCGTGTACCAGCGCGAAAGAAATGTGGAAAAGACTACGCATCACCCATGAAGGAACCAACCAAGTTCGGGAAACAAAGATTAACATGCTTCTCCATGACTATGAAATGTTTGTCATGAAAGAAGGTGAGTCTATTTCCAATATGCTTGATCGTTTTGCAGAAATTATCAAAGAATTAGGAAATCTTGGAAAGCACATGACGGATAGCGAGAAGGTGAAGAAGATTCTTCGCTCTCTACCGAAAGAATGGGATTCACAAGTCACCGCTATTATGGAGTCCAAGGATCTTAATCACTTGGAATTCAACGCCTTGGTGGGATCACTTATCAACTATGAGATTATTCTCAAATCCAGAGGAGGTAGAGGTAAGTCACAAAAATCAATTGCTTTTAAAGCTAACACTTCTTTTATTGATGAAAGTGATGAGGAAATAGATGAAGACGAGGAAGACGAAGAAATGGCAATGTACGCCAGAAATTTGAGAAAATTCAAGGGACTTCTCAAAAATCGGAGGAAGGAATTAAATGGTGGAAGAAATGGAGAAAGGAAGATATTTTCCATGGAAAGAAGATCCAAGGGTTATGGCGAAAAGAAAAGCTCATCCTCAAATTCAAATCTCCAGAAAAATGACAAAGGGAAAAAGAAAGCTAGCCTTATAGCCACGTGGAGTGATGATGAGGAAGCATTTCAAAGCAATGATGAAAACAACCTAGCACTTATGGCAAATAGCTTCTCAACAAGTGATGATGAAGATGAGGTAACTTTCTTTGATCAAGATCTTATAGAGTCTTTTAATGCTTTTTAAATTGATTTTGAAGAAGCTATTGAAATCAACAAGAAATTGAGAAAGAAAATAAGAGAATTGGTTGTTGAAAATAGTGCCTTATATGAGATTATTGATGATTTAGATAGTCCTAAGGAAGATCATTCTGCATGTCTTGTTGAAAAGGAAAATCTTATTTGTGAGCTTGATAGACTTAGAAAGGAGTTTTCTTATGTGGTTGGAAAATTTGCTGGTGGAAATGCAAAGTTTGAAGAGATGTTGTCTTTACAAAGATATTCTATTTCTAAACATGGTTTGGGATATGATCCTTATAATAGAGATTGTTCTTTAATTTCCAAATTTACCAAGGATGGAAAAGTTGCTCAATGTGCTAGATGTTTGAAAGATGGTCATATAGAAATTGCATGTAAAAGTATTAGGAGATGTGTTAAGGTTAAGAAAATCTGGGTGGTAAAAGGTACAACACCTTTTAATGTGGTTTATATGACTAACCAAAATGGACCCAAGATGGCTTGGGTACCAATGAAAAGAAAGGATGTTGCAGTTATAGGTACAAGCAAGGAATGAAGATCCACCAAGCATATGGTACACTGATAGTGGAAGTTCAAGGCATATAAGTGGAGACAACAACAAAGTCGACTAATGAAGGTTGATAAGTCGACTTATGGAGGTAAACAAGTCGACTCATTTCTACACAGATTCTTATGCTATTTCAAGAGTGTGGTGTTTATTATGACTTTCTGATATTTGTATTCATTGTTGGATTGTTATGTAATGACTATTGCTTTTATTTGTGTTTTTTGTTTTGTTTGTTTATGGACTGCATTGCGACTATTTTTCATTTTTCATATTGGTTTTTTAATTATGACAAAAAGGGGAGTAATATTGGAAATTGATAATTGGTATCTTTTAGTCACCTTCATTTGATTGAGGGGGAGTGTGTTTGATTTGAGACTATTTGTGTTTGATGACTTGTTTCTCTATTTAATGTGATTGCGATATTTCATCTTTTGTTGGTTTGTATTAGTTGTTTTGATTATGACAAAAAGGGGGAGAAAAATAAGAAATTGATATTCTTTAGTCACTTGATTAAGGGGGAGTTTGTTTTTACAAAGTTATTACATTCAATGATTTATATGATTGAGGGGGAGACTTCTAACCAAAATGACAAGGTATAAAAACCTTGATCAATGTTTCTTTGTTTTCATTTCTTAAACAATTTCTAAGTATTTTGTCATTATCAAAAAGGGGGAGATTGTTGGACCAATGGTGGTTGACAAATTAATTCCACTTATGTTTTGATAATAATAAAATGTATAGAATTGGTTAAAAAATTGTTTCAGGTATTTTGGGATTGATATTCAAT
Source organism: Erythroxylum novogranatense (assembly GCA_029891385.1). Classification (NCBI taxonomy): domain Eukaryota; kingdom Viridiplantae; phylum Streptophyta; class Magnoliopsida; order Malpighiales; family Erythroxylaceae; genus Erythroxylum; species Erythroxylum novogranatense. Next base: position 63,026,054 of record CM057226.1, on the reverse strand, counting down.
GAAAGAATTATACAAATCAAGATGGGCAAGTGTTTAATCATTGAAGAATCAAGATGAAAGTTTCCTATAAGTGAAAGAGGCTTATATAATGAAGATTATAGAAGATTTGAGTGGATATTACCGTTGAATCTTACATAAGTCAACTAGAACATCATATGTCGACTAATATATGAAGATATGTCAACACAAGTCGACTAACAGAATACAAGTCGACTTATCGTGGACCACAAGTCGACTTACACATCACAAGTCGACTTATAGAAGAGCGGAGATGCAAGTTTACATAAAATGTTGTCACAAGTCGACTTATACAACTCGACAAGTCGACTTATGCGTACAACAAATAAATTCCAACGGTCCAATTAGCCAAAAATGGAAGGGAGATTGTTAAGGAACGGTCATAACAATCATGCAACGGCTATATGGGTTCCCAACAGCTATATTTCTTCAAGTATAAATAGAGGATGATGTAAGAAGAGTATAAAGAAGTTCTACAAACCAAAATACTCTTATCTTGCTCCAAATTGCTCATCATTGTTCTTACTTTGTTTACATTTGTATTGAGCACTTGTTCTTAGATCTTTATCCTATTTCTTTTACAAATTGAGTGACTAGTGGTAGGTCACTTGTGAGGTAGCTTGAGCCAGAAATCAAGTATTGTTGGTAGGATTTGTGCCGGAAGACAAATCATCTGTAAAGATTGCTTAAACCGGAAATCAAACGGTGTTGGTAGGATTTGTGTCGGAAGACAAATCAAATTATAAGGTAGCTTGAGCCGAAAATCAAGCGGTACTGTAAGAGTTCACACTGAACTATAAAGTGTGTAATAAAGTGGTTGCAAAATCCTAAGTGGGAGCTTAGGTAGAGGACGTAGGTCTTAGCACCGAACCTCTATAAAAACAGTGTTTGATCTTCTTCCCTACTCTTTATATTTAGATTTGATTAAATTGTTTTTGTGTGAATAAACTTCTAATTTTATTGTAGGAAATTACAAAAAGTCTAAATGTTGGACCCTGATTTTTGAGTAAAAATAAGAAATATTCAAAAGTGGATGAGTTTATTTAAATGAAGTTAAATAGCAAGAAGTAAAAAGAGAAAGTGTGAAAATATGAGAAATTGTGAAAAAGTTGACTTTTTGGCCTTGGAGAGTTGACTCTTGATTTAGGCAAAATTTGAGAAAATATGCTACATGAAACTTGTAGATTATGTCAAGAGCTTTCTGTAGCCATAAAGTTTGATATTTTTCGATATCGGGAGTGGAAGTTATGATCAGTCAAAGTTAAGTATGAAATTTATTTGAAGTTTGACTTTTGGGGTTGATAGTTGACTTTTGATCTAGGCCTAATTCGAGGCAATGATCAACGTGAAACTTGTAGCCTCTGTCGAGAGCTTTTCGTGGACATAAAGTTTGCTATTTTTCGATGTCGGGATTGAGAGATATGAATGTCGGAAGATATGCTTTGTTTTGAAAATGTTATTAAGTATAGATTTGCATGTGCTATACTTCGAGGCCACTCGTCGTTTGGATTTAGTCTGAATTGGAGTAAGTGGTATTATTGAAAGTTGTAGCTTGTATGTCGATCTTTCCGACGCCATAAAGTTTGTAATTTTTTGATATCGGAGTTAGGAGTTATGATTTTGGAAAACCCATTTTGTTCTTGGGTTTTCAATCGACCTTTTGTAATCTTTGTGCATAATTCCTTCATCCGACATCCGATTGACTCGATTCTTGAAGCGTTGAATTCCTAAGACAATTACGTTCATTTTTATGAAGAATTATGATTTTTAGGAGATTAAATGGAAAGAGATTGATTGAACCAAAGTAAGAGATGAGTTATAGGTTATAAATTGGATAATTTTCTGAACATAGTTCAGTATTTTGCAATTTTCGGGAGTTATACAATTCCGATTGAGGTGATTCTTGAGGAAAAATAAAGTTAAGACATAGGGCTACAATTCTTGTGAAGGGATCGAAATTTAATTTCATCCCTAAGATTGTCAAATTCTGGACTGAAGTTATGTTAAAGTTCAGTTTCGGATTTTGTGCAGGTCAGTTATTAATTCGGTCATAACTTCTTCGTTTTAGATCCGAATTGAGCGCCGTCGGTGGCGTTGGATTCGTATGATCTAGAGGAACAATTTTCATGAAGAAAGTTTGTCCAAATTATTTCGTTTAGATGTTGGAAATCAGGACGCAAGTTATCAGTTTTTCAAAATCCTGCACATGGGCAAACTTGAAAATAGGCTTAATTGGAGGGGCAAGATGGTAATTTGTGTTTCATTAAATGAAACACATAAGAGGGTGTCGTTTTTAGCCTACAGAAACTTGGAGAATTCACGAAAATTCCAGAACCAAAGAGAAGAGATAAGAAAGAAAAGAAGAAAAGAATGGAGAGAAGGAAGTTTCGGTTGAAAGAGGAGAGAGCTCGTGACTTCAAGAACAAAAGGAGAAGAAAGAAGTCACGAAATCATCAAGGAGAAAAGAAGAGATGATTTTGGCTGTCCAAAGGAAAGAGGAAGAGTTGTCTTCCATTTGAGCCAAAGGAAGAAGAAAGTCGTGGGTCATTCTCAAGGTAGGGATTTCAAAATCTCTTGGTTTTATCAGATGGGTTTCTCTTTTCTTGCTTGAAGATGGTGATTTGAAGAGATTCATGAAAGAATAAGGAAAGGGAATGGTTTTATCTTTCATTGAAGCCAAATTCTGATTTCGTGGGGTTGCATTTGGGTGAGAAGATTATTGAATTTTGTTGATTTTTTGATAAGTGTTGATGCTAAAGGTGGAGATAAGATATGGGTAAGGTTAGATGGAATGAATTTCATGTTTTCCTTGTTCTTAAAATTTCCAGCATGTTGCTCATTTGGTAATTCATGGTTTGTTGATTAATTAGATAGGTTTTGATGTTAATAAGTTAGTTAGAGTATAGGTAAGGTGATGTTAAATCAATTTCAAGTTTTCCCATTTTAAAGAAAATTCCAGCATGTGTATCATTGGTTAATTCATGGTTTTATGGATGAGTTTTGATACAAATTGCTTAGTTAAAGTATGGGTAAGATTAGGTGAGGTTATGTAGATTGAAATTCAAGTTTTCCAATCCTTGAAGAAAATTTCAGCATGTAAATTCATGGTTGTTTTGTAGAATGAAGGAAAAGAGAAGAAGAAGGTTAGGGTTGTAAGCTTGAGAAAGGAAAGTTAAAGAGGTTTTAATGAAAGAAGAAGGGATTTGAAAGTAGAAGAAAATCTGATTTGCTTGGTTTATGGATGAGTTTTGGTTGTTATAACATATAAAGATATAAGGAAAGTTAGGTTAGTTGAAATGGAAGTTTTCCATGCTTTGAAAAATTTCCAGCATTATTAAGTCATGATTTTGTTAGAGTTTTGCCTTTTCCTTAACCATGGTGGTTTGAGAGTGCATATAAAGAAAAGGGAAGGTTAGATTAATTTCAAATGTAAGTTGTTCCATTCCTTGAAAATTTCAGCATGTATCTCTTATGTTAAATCATGGTTCTTTGTTAGAATTTTGTGCCTTGGTTTGAAGAATTCTTGAAAGAATAAGAAAGAAAGGAAAAGGGAAAGAGGAAGGATTATTAAAAAAAAATCAGATTTGGTGTGGTGTTTTAAGGCATGAGATTCTTGGAAATAATTGATACAATTGAGATAGGCTTTGATGGTTATGGTTTAGGAAAGGTATAGGCAAAGTGAGATAGGGTTTTAGTCATGTTTTCATTCTTTAGAAATTTCCAGCTTTGATATTTAGTGTTAATTAAGGTTTTGTATGCTTTGATTAAGGGCAATTAAAGGCGTTTGGGGATTGAGGAAGGACACGTGAACCTATTGCAAAGCTTAAGGATTCAAGGTGGGTGATTTCTTAATACTTGAGATAATATGCATTAAAGTTTTTCTAATAAATGCAAACTAATGTTTTCCACCAATGACTTAGCATGTTTGTATGAATTACTTTATGTGATGTCTTTCACTTATATGTGATATTCTTGAGTATGAATTTATGTTAGAATGGATTGTTAAATGGTTTGTAACATGAATTTCGATGCTTTGTAATATTTGAATTAGTTTTGATAATGATTTGATTTGAAAACAATTTGAAAGTCAAATTTCGAAAAGTGCCTTCGGGCAATCTGTTTGTTTTAAGCATGAATATGTGAATTGTATGGGTTTGGTTAGGTCCCTCCGTAGAGTCGATTACACTTGTCTCCCTCGATAGCCTTCTCCGGCTGCCCATGAGTGGCTTAGGAGTTCGATTCGGACTCCCTCTGTTTCCTGTTGCATATGACCGCTATGCGAATGTGCGATACGTCTATTAGGGCCAAAACCAAACCATTCTCGAAATGTTATGTGCTGTTTGATATTTGTTGAATTTGTAATTGTTTGAAGTGTAGTATTCCGTGAAGAGTTTTGACAAATTAAAAATGCTTTTCTCAATGTGACTTGTATGAAAAGATTGAATGAATGAATAATGGTTTTCGCGTATTTCTCATTTATTAAGTTATTACCCACGGAGCCGTCGAGCTCACCCCGCATTTTCCCCTCCTCAGGTAGCAAGCAAGAATCCGGGTCGTCGCGTCGGGATTGAGGAAAATCCGATGCATTTTGTTGGTTTAGAAGTCTCAAAGATTTAGTTTGTTCTTTGTGAATGCAGTTTTATCTTTTTGGTTGTATTTAGGCTAGAATGACCTTCAAGCATTGTATTTGTTTAGTTTCATGTAATTATTATGGTTTTGAAGTTTGCAATTGTAAGCGTTTGAAGTTAAAATGTATTGTTATGATTGTAGGATTGGAAATGAGAAAACAAATGATAGATGACTAAGTTTGTGACATTGCCAATTGAGTTGAGTTGAGTTTGAAGTTGGATGAATGAATGTAAGGAAGATTGAAGTGGTTTTATGCAGGTTTGTAGTTTGGGTGAAGTTAAAATGAAGTTTTGGCTAGAGCAATTTTAGGGAGGTGCTATCCAAATTTTCTTAAATTTGGGCGATTGCTTAGATTTTAGACCTCTGAAACGATTGAATTGGAATAAGAGGTCTTCTGAAAAGTTGTAGAGCAAGTTAAGAACTTTAAAATGGTATAAAATGGGTTAGTTTTCGAATTGGGATGAAAAAGTTATGGACGTTTGAAATTTACTGCCATTATGCAATTAGGGTTTCTCGGATTACTATTCATAGGCAATTTTGGGCTGAACCTTCGGATGGGTTTTTCGCCCCTTTAGAGCGGGAATTGGAATTTCTGTCCTTCATGAAAATTGTAGAGGGTATTGATATCTTTAAAATGAGATATGGTGCATCCTAATCGGAATTCGGAGTAAAAAGATATAAGGGTCGGAAATTGGCCGGTTACTATTCATATGGTCAAATACTATTCCTTTGGTCATTTTACATTTTCTCTTATAACTCTCTCGTTTGGCCTCCGATTCACCCGAAATTCGAACCAGTGATTTCTCATCAAGTTTCCTACCTTTCCTTGCAAAAATGTCCAATTGTTAGCTTAATTGAATTTTGTCGGAATTAGCCCTCACGTTTGTCTTGTTGATTTGCCCTATTTGAATTATACTTGAGTTGTTAAACTTTGCTTCCGCTTTATGCCTTTCGAACCGATGTGCTTTGTTTCGCTTTTGTTTTGTTTCCTTTTGCCTTATACCTTTCGGTTCGAGTTGCTTTGGCTTCGTTTTCGTTTGTTTCCATACTTTGTTATCCGATTCGATTCGTTTCAATCTGTTTTGCTTTCGATTTCGAGCCTTCGATTTGCTTTGTAATTTGCTTCGGATTCAATTCTTTAGTCTTTGATTTTCATGTGCTTCATAATTTGTTTTCAGTATGTTTCTTCGTTTCAGTATGCTTTTCTTCCGTTCCGTTCGATTGACTTTTGTTTTTGTTCTTCGTTTCGTTCTCCGGTTAAGACCCGAATCAGGAAAATGGAGTTAAGATGAATAAAAAAAAATTATATCGGGATTTTCGGATTAGAAATTGGATATCCGGTAACGGGTGATAAGAGTTCATAAGGAATCATGTGTACGTATTGAAGGAATATGTATAAGCAGTTGGGTTCCGAATACGGGATCCAACACTAAAGATCTATTCAACCCCCCTTCTAGATCGCTAACAGTCCTATCTCTATGGTTGCAATCAACTCCTTCCAACTATGGTGGATCTATTCATTCATAGGTTTTCTCAATCTCTATGTTATGAAATTAGATTATAATATAATATTTTAGATCTGTTAAAACATATATTAAATATGGAACTGAATTATAATATGTCAATCAAAACAATTACATTAAATAAAATAATCAAAATAGGTTATAACATAAACATATGGTTCATCTTACCTAGATACTAAAGAAATTTAGTTACATATGATGGAAGACGAAATCAAACATAAATAGAAATAAAAAATAAAAAATAGAAATTAAAGGATTCATAATTCTAAATTTGCCCTTTTGTCTCCTATCGAATGTTCTTGCAAGATAGAGGTTTGAGTATTATTTTGGATCTTTTGATGGTTTCTTCATATTTTCCACCCTTTTGGATCAAAATAGCTCCTTGAATTGCCTCTCAAAGTCCCTAAATTTCTCTACACATCTGCTCCTTTATTTTGCCTCCTAACATTTTTTTATAGTAACTTTTGGGGTTTTGTGTTAGACCCCGAATTTTTTTATGATGATATTAAGCATGAATTATGATAATTATGTGATTACGACTTAGTTTGATTTAATTTGGAGTATTAGTGGATAATTGATGTGTATTTGCGTTTAATGTGGTTTAAATGAGAATTAAGGGATAAAAATGTGTGAGGGCATTTTAGGAAGATTTCTTAGGTTGAAATGGGTTTAGGCTTGTGAAAAGGGTAACTTAGTCTTTGTCCATTTAGAATCAAGAGAAGGAAGATAGAAAGAGAGGAAAAGAGGAGGAAAGGAGAAAAAGAAAAGAGTGCACCGTCGGTGAAGGAAGAAGAAGAGAAGAGAGGGTTTTTCGATCTTTAAGATTTCCGACCGTTTGAAGCAGTTTCCGGGTAAGTTTATCTTCATCCCATTGTTTTGTGGCTAGATTAAAACCTAAGATGGCTTGAATGTGTTAGAATCGAAGGTTTTAGGGTTTTAAGGCAAAAATGGTGAGATTTCTTGGGTTGATGCATTTGTGACTGATTTTGAGTTGTTAATGGGTTAGAAATGTGGTATAAGACTTGATCTAAGGTTTAGATGTGATGCATTTGAGTTTAAAAAAGGATTGAAGTTGAAAATACAGAAAAACTGGGTTTCGGAGTCGAGCTCCAGACCTGCACGTCGCGACGTGCGTATGAACACGCCGCGACGTGCGAGAAGGGGAAGCAACGTCGCGACGAATAAATGTTTATTCGCTGCGACGTGCGAGCTCGTTGTGAACGTCGCGATGAGTGGCATGTTGTTCGCCGCGGCAAGCTGGGTCGTTCGTCGCGGCGAGCGAACCTTCGTCGCGGCGAGCCCCAGGTTATCCGAAAGTGAAATGTTTAGTCTTTTGGACATATCTCTTGGTGTAGATGTCCAATTGAGGTGATTTTGGGGTCGTTATGATCCAGAGAATAAGGACTACAAGATGTATGGAAAAGGGAAGTTCGGAATTTGCCTCGAAGGGTTCGAAATTTTAGGAGGAAGTCGAATGTAGACTTTTAGCGCTTTATTTTGAATTGCCAAGCTTTGAATATTTTCTGTAGATACTGATTGAATGGAAACTTGGTTGTTTTAGGAAACCAAGCTGACTCGATTCCATCACAAGAGGAAGGACACCAGTGAGTCGACGACTCGAGCGATCTTAGGTGGGTAATGTACTTATAGTTATTGGGTGATTAGGCAAATTCTTGCCTATGTGTGAATATATGTTATATGTTTGTATGTTACATATGATTTGTTATAAGATTTGAATGCTTTTGATTTTGCATACTTTGAAAGAACCATGAGAAGTGATTTCAATTCTGAGCATGTTATGCCTAGACTTCGGTCATGACATTTTGAACAAATGAACGATTGAAAGCATATCATCTGATAGAGTGATTATGAGCATGATTATGTGCTTTTGTTTGGGCGATAGTGGAACCATTTCATTCGTCACATGCACGTAGACAAGAGTATGAATTGAATAAATTATCTTGAATGCGTAAATTGTTGATTGGCATGTGAATGCTTGAAATGATGCCTATATGTATATAATATATATATACATTCATATGTTGGGATTTGTGCTAGTTGCCGATGGCTATAATTATATTAGCCACTAAGCTGTGTAGCTCAACCCATTACTTTCCCTCCTCAGGTGAAGATCAGGACGATCTTTGAGCTTGCGAAGCATCGAAAACTTCGAGCTAATTAGGAGCTTTGCCTTAAGTTCGTATTTTGGTTGGCCCTCCGAGCATATTGTCATAGAGCATTCTCATGTATTTTTGGATTGAAACTTAATTTGTATTTTGGATGATTTTGAACACTTGTTAAATGTCTTCAGGTTGTACTGGCATGAGATTAATTCATGATTTAAATGCATGTGTAAGTGCTGGATTGTATGAGAATGGTTGTGTGCGAATTATGATCGAACTATGTCTATGTATATGTATAAATGTTGGGATCGGGTCCGATATGTTTGGTCGCTCGACGTCGGCGCAGCCCGAGGGGCCGCCTCGGGAATTGGGGATCTAGGGCCCGGGCCCAACATGTTTGGTATCAGAGCGCCTAGGTTCAGTGTCCTCGGCTTAGACTGCATAGTAGGATGCATTGTTTGCTAAATGATTAATTGTTGCATTGATTAAGTGACATGCATATCATGCATACATATAGATTGACCAGTAGCTAATCCTTAGTGTTTCCATTTGAAGGAGTACGATACCACCTCGTAGAAGAACACGAGGAGTTATGCAAGGATCTGCTGCACCTGACTCTCCGACTAGAGAGGAGAGGACTGATGAGTCAGTAGCCCCAGGTGTAAGCAATCTAGAAGGGGGGGGGGGTTGAATAGATCTTTAAGCTTTTTGAAATTTTCTACAATAAAATCAGAAGTTAATTCACACAAATACAATTTAAACAAATTTAAGTGAAAAGAGTAGGGAAGAAGATCAAACACTGTTTTTTATAGAGGTTCGGTGCTAAGACCTACGTCCTCTACCTAAGCTCCTACTTAGGATTTTGCAAACCACTTTATTACACACTTTATAGTTCAGTGTGAACTCTTACAATGCCGCTTGATTTCCGACTCAAGCTACCTTTACACTTGATTTGTCTTCCGGCACAAATCCTACCAATACCGCTTGATTTTTGGCTCAAGCTACCTTTACAAATGATTTGTCTTCCGGCACAAATCCTACCAATACCACTTGATTTCCGGCTCAAGCTACCTCACACGTGACCTTTCACTAGTCACTCAAATTGTAAGAGAAATAAGATAAAGATTGAAGAACAAGTGCTCAATACAATTATGTAACAAAGTAAGAACAATAATGAGCAATTTGGAGCAATAGAAGAGTATTTTGGCTTGTAGAACTCTTGTGTTCTCTTTTTCCATCATCCTCTATTTATACTTGAAGAAATATAGCTGTTGGAGCTCATTCTAGCCGTTACTTGATTAATATTACTGTTTCTTGATAATCTCCCTTCCATTTGTGGCTAATTTGACCGTTGGAATTAATGTGTTGTACCCATAAGTCGACTTGTATAAGTCGACTTGTGACAACATTTTATGTAGAATTACATCTCCGCTCTTCTATAAGTCGACTTGTGCTATGTAAGTCGACTTGTCGTCCTCGATAAGTCGACTTATGTTGTTCTAGTTGACTTGTGCTGTTCAGATCCTGATGTATAAGTCGACTTATGCTGTGCAAGTCGACTTGTGTTGTCTTCAATGGTAACATCCAACCAAATCTTCTATAATCCTTATGTTTTATGCCATTTTCACTTATAAGGAAACTTCCATCTTGATTCTTCAATGATTTATCACTTTTCCATCTTGATTTGCACAATAATAATCCCAAAATACCTGAAACAATTTCTTAACCAATTCTATACATTTTATTATTATCAAAACATAAGTGAGATTTAATCTGTCAACCACCATTGGTCCAACAATCTCCCCCTTTTTGATAATGACAAAACACTTAGAAATTGTTTAAGAAATGAAAACAAAGAAACATTGATCAAGGTTTTTATACCTTGTCATTTTGGTTAGAAGTCTCCCCCTCAATCATATAAATCATTGAATTTAATAACCTTGTAAGATCAAATTCATAAAAGTAATTTGAGATCATGATAGACTTAAATTAAAGACAATTATCACATACTCCCCCTTAATCAAGTAACTAAAGAATATCCAATTTCTCATTTTTCTCCCCTTTTTTGTCATAATCAAAACAACTAATACAAACCAACAATAGATGAAATATCGCAATCACATTAAATAGAGAAGCAAGTCATCAAACACAAATAGTCTCAAGTAACAGTCACAAACAATATGAAATGTCGGTCTTGGCTAGATACAAAAACCATCATGGTGGAGAAACATCATTATGAATAAATCTCAAAAGTAGACGAGAATATGTTTTTGGAGATTTTGTGAAAAAGAGAATTTTTTTAAAAGAAGACCCAGATGACTTATATTGGACTGGCAGTTCATAAGCAAACAGAAAGAAAATGCAAAGTCATTACATAACATAACAATCCAACAATGGAACCCATGTAAACATAAGTCGACTTGTTTTACCTCCATAAGTCGACTTATCGACCCTCATAAGTCGACTTGTCGATTTGCATAAGTCGACTTATCCTGAAATTTCTTCATTTCCATAGTGTTGTGTATACCATACGTCGACTTATTCTCACGCAAGTCAACTTGTTACTAGACAAGTCACCAATTAGTCGACATCCACTATCAATGTACCATGTGCTTGGTGGATTTTCATTCCTTGCTTGTACCTACACCTGAAACATCCTTTCTTCTCATTGGTACCCAAGCCATCTTGGGTCCATTTTGGTTAGTCATATAAACCACATTAGAAGGTGTTGTACCTTTTACCACCCAGATTTTCTTAACCTTAACACATCTTCTAATACTTTTGCATGTCATTTCTATATGACCATCTTTTAAGCATCTAGCACATTTAGCAACTTTGCCATCTTTAGTAAATTTAGAAATCAAAGAACAATCTCTATCAAATGGATCATATCCTAAACCATGTTTAGAAATTGAATATCTTTGTAAAGATAACATCTTTTCAAACTTTTCATTCCCACCAGCAAATTTTTCAACCACATAAGAAAATTTCTTTCTAAGTCTATCAAGCTCACAAGTAAGACTTTCTTTTTCAGCAAGACATGCAGAATGATCTTCCTTAGGACAATTTAAATCATCAATCGTCTCATGTAAAGCATTATTTTCAGCAACTAGTTCTCTTATATTCTTTCTCAATTTCTTGTTTATCTTAATAGCTTCTTCAAAATCAATTTGTAAAGCAGTAAAAGAATCTCTAAGTTCTTGATCTAAGATTATTACCTCATCCTCATCATCACTTGTCAAGAAGCTATCTGCCATAAGAGCAAGGTTGTTTTCATCATTGCTTTGGTATGCTTCCTCATCATCACTCCAAGTAGCTACTAGGCTGGTTTTCTTTTTCCATTTGTCGTATTTGTCACTTTTATGAAGATTTGTACTCTTCTTTTCTTCATAGCCCTTAGACCTTCTTTCTACAGTATACTTCTTCGTTTCTCCATTTCTTCCGCCACTTAATTCTTTTCTCCTATTTTTGAGCAGTCCTTTGAACTTTCTCAAATTTCTGGCGTACATTGATATTTCTTCATCTTCTTTATCTTCATCTATTTCTTTGTCACTTTCATCAAGAGAAGAAACATTAGCTTTTAAAGCAATTGACTTTTGTGACTTACCTCTTCCTCCTCTTGATTTTAGAATGATCTTATAGTTGATGAGAGATCCCACCAAGGCGTTGAATTCCAAGTGATTGAGATCCTTGGATTCTATAATAGCGGTGACTTGCGAATCCCATTCTTTCGGTAGAGAGCGAAGAATCTTCTTCACCTTCTCACTATCCGTCATATGCTTTCCGAGGTTGCCTAATTCATTTATGATTTCTGCAAAACAATCAAGCATAATGGAAATAGGCTCACCTTCCTTCATGACAAACATTTCATAGTCATGAAGAAGCATATTGATCTTTGTCTCCCAGACTTGGTTGGTTCCTTCATGGGTGATGCGAAGTCTTTCCCACATTTCTTTAGCGCTGGTACAAGAATTAACTCGATTTCTTTCCTCGACCGTGAGAGCGCAGTATATCAGTTTCATAGCCTTCGAATTGATGTAGGCTTGCCTCCAATCATTGTCATCGTATTCCAGCTCTGTTTTTAACTCACCATTTTCTTTTAAAGGTGGTTGTGGACCGAAGATAATTATCTTCCAATATTCCACTCCTTCGCTTATGATGTGATACTTCATAGGATTTTTTCAAGAAGAATAATTAATACCATTAAATAAAGGAGGGCGATAATTTGTGTTACCTTCTTCCGCTAGTTTATTGTGTGCCATCCCGATATATACTTTCGATACCAATTGTAAGCGATCTAGAAGGGGGGGTTGAATAGATCTTTAAGCTTTTTGAAATTTTCTACAATAAAATCAGAAGTTAATTCACACAATTACAATTTAAACAAATTTAAGTGAAAAGAGTAGGGAAGAAGATCAAACACTGTTTTTATAGAGGTTCGGTGCTAAGACCTACGTCCTCTACCTAAGCTCCTACTTAGAATTTTGCAAACCACTTTATTACACACTTTATAGTTCAGTGTGAACTCTTACAATGTCGCTTGATTTCCGGCTCAAGCTACCTTTACACTTGATTTGTCTTCCGGCACAAATCCTACTAATACCGCTTGATTTCCGGCTCAAGCTACCTTTACAAATGATTTGTCTTTCGGCACAAATCCTACCAATACCACTTGATTTCTGGCTCAAGCTACCTCACACGTGACCTTTCACTAGTCACTCAAATTGTAAGAGAAATAAGATAAAGATTGAAGAACAAGTGCTCAATACAATTATGTAACAAAGTAAGAACAATAATGAGCAATTTGGAGAAATAGAAGAGTATTTTGGCTTGTAGAACTCTTGTTTTCTCTTCTTCCATCATCTTCTATTTATACTTGAAGAAATATAGCTGTTGGAGCTCATTCTAGTCGTTGCTTGATTAATATTACCGTTCCTTGATAATCTCCCTTCCATTTGTGGCTAATTTGACCGTTGGAATTAATGTGTTGTACCCATAAGTCGAGTTGTCGAGTTGTATAAGTCGACTTGTGACAACATTTTACGTAGAATTGCATCTCCGCTCTTCTATAAGTCGACTTGTGCTATGTAAGTCGACTTGTCGTCCTCGATAAGTCGACTTATGTTGTTCTAGTCGACTTGTGCTGTTCAGATCCTGATGTATGAGTCGACTTATGCTGTGCAAGTCGACTTGTGTTGTCTTCAATGGTAACATCCAACAAATCTTCTATAATCCTTATGTTTTATGCCATTTTCACTTATAAGGAAACTTCCATCTTGATTCTTCAATGATTTATCCCTTGTCCATCTTGATTTGCACAATAATAATCCCAAAATACCTGAAACAATTTCTTAACCAATTCTATACATTTTATTATTATCAAAACATAAGTGGGATTTAATTTGTCAACCACCATTGGTCCAACACCAGGGAATGCTGAGGCTTCTGTAGGGTTAGAGAGTGAGCCCATGCTGTCGCAGTCTCAGGAGTCGCCGGTTCCGCAAGAGCCAGTGCCTCCACTTGATCCGAGATTGTTCCAGGCCTTCACCTGTGCATTAGTTCAAAGCATGGGCGGATGCCACACCTTACTGTTTCATTGATTCCTGTAAGGGGAGACGGTTTAACCGATTGAGGAAGTATGGGGTAGTTGATTTCTTTGGGACATCAGATCCTGAAGAAGCTGAGACTTGGCTGAGAAAGACTGAGAGAGTATTGGATCAGATAGAGTGTGAGGATGACGAGAGAGTCATCTATGCTGCCAGCTTGCTTCAGGGAGATGCTCTTCATTGGTGGGAGACTGTACCAGGAAGTCAGATGAGGCCAGTAGGGTTGGCATGACAGGATTTCGTGGTTGTTTATAAGAAAAAGTACCTGTCTGAGGTATATGTTCAACAGAAGCAGAGGGAGTTTCTGAGTCTCACTCAGAGGGAGATGACAGTCAGCGAGGATGAGCGCCGGTTTACACAGCTATCCCGGTATGCTTCAGATCTGATGTTGAGTGAAGCTGCAAGATGTCGCCGGTTTGAGTCGGGTCTGCACTTGGCCATCAGAGAGAAAGTGATAGTGCAAAATTTCTGTGATTTCCAACAGCTGGTTGAGACAGCTTTGAGGGTGGAGAATATTGAGAATATCAACAGTGCAGTGAACAAGAAGAGAAAGGGTAGAGAGCAGTCCAGGAGGGGAGGTAGCACTAGTACTCCTATGCCAGACAGGAGTGCTAGGAGCTTCCCAGTTCAGTTAGAGGAGAGGAGCAGTGGTGCTAGCCGACCGAGACCGATGAGGACTTCTACTGTTTCTCACCAAGCCTCGACGGTGGGTGGCAATAGAAGGGGAGATGGGGACAAGTCATCCGTCCCCTAAGTGTGAGCACTGCGGCAATTTCCATGGTGGAGAGTGTTACCGATTGACGGGAGCATATTTCAATTGTGGGCAGAAAGGACACAGGGCCAGAGAGTGTCCTCAGTCGTCTAGGAGAGAGGGATCTCAGATGCAAGCATCTAGGAGGCCAGAGACTGTGGGTCAGAGGACTGCAACAGAAGTGGGTAGTTCTGATGCAGCCAAGAGAGTGGGTCTTCCGGGGAGACCGAGGGGATAGGCACCAGCTAGGGTGTTTGCTATGACTCGGGAGGATGTAGAGGCCATCCAGATGTTGTCACTGGTATGGCTAGATTATTTGCTGATGATGTGCTTGTTTTGATTGATCCAGGTTCTACTCACTCGTTTGTTTCGTCGAGTAGACCTATGTGTGATAGGATTGTGAGTCCATTGTGTAGGGTCCGTGAACTCTGGCCACGCGGCCCCACCCTGTAGGATCCATGTACTTTGGCCATGTGACTCCCAGTCAGATCTGGACACTATGGGCCCGATCTGCACTCGATGTGGATCAAAACACTCTGGTCTGCGATCCAGTTCGAAGTATTGTCCCTAGGTACAATACTTCAGACCTCGGGGATCGCAGCCTGCAGTGTCAGATCCACGAGGTCTGACAATGCAGATCATGGGCCCATAGTGTCCAGATCAATCGGCAATCATGGCCAAAGTACATGGATCCTATGGTGGGGCCAAGGCAACAGAGTTCACGGACCCTACATCCGTGGTGTTACCATTCCCCGTGCTTTTGCTGCCGTCTCTATTCGGGAACATTTTCATCTTCCCCCTACCCCCCGTTGCCACTACTCGGAGCTCATCCATGAGTACCCATGGGCTGATGTTCTTCGTACCCTCTGTCCTGAGGGTACCGAATGGTATCAACCCAGGGGGCTCAGCGTTATATCCGCCGTGCTGACCTTCGCTCTGAAGCCCGTCCGTGGCTTCATTTTATCTATAACAACATCCTCCCCACCTCCCACCTAGCCATGGTTCCCAAGGAGCAGGCTCTTTACATTTACCTATTGATGGTCGGCCGGCCCGTCGACCTCGCTCTAGCCATCACCTCCGCCCTTCGTCAATGCACCCTCTCCACCAACATCAATCATTCCCTCATATTTCCCCATCTCATCACTGACATGTTCCGGGCCTATTGGGTTCCGGAACATCCGACCGATCTCACTTTCTAGCCTGCTCCTGCTTTTAAATACATTCGTCTTATCCAACCTCGTCGCTTACCCACCCCCCGTCCCTTCCCACCTTCTTCTCCCTCCCCTACCCCTGCTCCCTCTTCCTCTCTTCCCCCTGCTCCTGCTCCCTCTGTTCTTTTCCCTCCATTCGCAGCTCCACCTCGCGACCCTATCTGTCCACCACCTTCCTCATCCACCTCTCCTGACTCGGTCGCCCTTCTTCGCGACGACTTACGACGCATCGAGGCACAGATGGCAGCTGACCGCCAGTTTTATCATTCAATGTTCACACTGATTGCGGATCACTTACAATTGCCCATTCCTCGTGACCGGATTCTTGGTGGCCCTAGCATTTCTCGGTGCGCTTTCGCACCGTGGTGATGATCCTTCGGCTTAATTTTGTCTTTTAGTTCTTCTATTTTCTTTTATTTCTTTTTTTATGTTGTCTTTTATTTCTGTATTTAGTTTATTCCTTCTGTTGTCCTTTTTGTACTTGACTTATTCCATTTAATGATCAATCTTTCATTTCGTCTTCCATCTTTTTGTGCCTTGTACTTCTTATCTTTTCCTTCATCTACATTTTCATTGAGGACAATGTGTGCTTTAAGTGTGGGGGAGCTGTTTCCCCATTTATCCTCTGTATTGCATGACTGTTGACACTGTGATTATGAATTGTTGGCCAATGGTGCATTCATCGATTAACTTGGTGCATTTACATCTTTCGTCATTCGCATTTCTTGCCATGACGAAAGTGATCACACGTCGTGCTAAACTATTCTTCTGAGTGTGTATGTCGTCGGCGTCACCCATTTATCGTCATGACGTCCACATCGCTACTTACATCTGCTCAACACGCCATGACGTCACATGTATGCATGAATGATTTCTGCTTCATTTTTCCATTTTTCTATTCGATCAAACATTTTCTGCACTGGATTTTTTGTGGTTGTTGTCTTCAAAGTTTTTACTAGTTTCAAAATGATGCTTGAATTTTTGAAAACACCTTCCATTCTTTTAATGATAGTTGGAATTGACAAAATTTTGGTCTTCATTTTTTCAACACACAATGAATGGAAGTATTCTAACAAAGTAGCATTTTAAGTTTTTGAGACATGAGATTGTTCATAGAGATAATACCCTTATTGGAAGGATATTTGAGCAAAAAATTTTCTTTTATCTTTGTGTGCATCTGCTTATTTCATTCTCCTCTAGAACTTGTTTTAATTCTTACTTGAAGCTTAATGGACTGGATTTTGTTGATGTGATAGGCGCCCTTCCTCAACCTATTTTCCTAAACACAGTCCCTTACACATTTATCCCTTGCTAGCCCTTTGAGCCCTCTTGCTATGAGCATTTGCATTCATATTTTTATGGTGTCATTAATTATTTTTCTTTTATTAAAAAAATTTTATGCATTCTGTTTATGTATACGTTTAGTTTCAGAAAACTATTGACATTAGTTCCTTGTTTAGTACATGTGCTCATATTATTCTTTCTTTCTTTCTCTTCATCCATTCAATTAGCCTACCATACATTACATCCCTAAAAGTCCTCTTGATCTTCAAAATGATAGTTTTTGTGGTGGAGAAATAGAATTGACACAAGCTTATGGTAGGAGATGGATTAAGCAGACTGAGAGCAAAAATATCCCTAGACACAAGTGAGATGAGCATATACACTATATCCCGAGTGATTCTCTTTTGTTCAATCTCTTGTACTTGAATTCTTTCAATGTTTGTTTTATTAGCACTCTTTCACTTTTCTGTGGTTGATTTCTAAAGAAATGAATTGTGTCAACTTCCTTTTATTGTTTTGAGCATGGCAGATATTTTCTTTCCTTCTTGCATTCTTTTTGACTCTTGTAAACTTTGTCCAGGAGTACAAAGGTCTAAGTGTGGGGGAATTTGATTGAACCAAGTTTATATTATAAATTGGCTACCTTTTCATAGCTGCTTATGCATTAGTTGACTCCTAATTGATGATTTTTGTGCTTAAATTGGTTCCTCATACCGATCTCTTTTCATTCACAATTTGCCAGTAAATTGTCATGATTTGATATTAATTTTTCTATAATTTTCATGACAATTGATACTGCAAATTGTTATTATTTTATTGCTGGAGCAAAGGAGTCAACACATCAGGAAGTCAACAGTCATGAGGTCAATCCACACGTCGCGACGAATATCAATCCATACGTCGCGATGAGCATTTCAATCTACACGTCGCGGTGAATATTAATTTATACATCGCGACGAGCAGGCAATTTTACACGTCGCGACGAATTTTCATTTATACATCGCGGCGTACGAGCGGATATCCGACCTTAAATGGAAAGTTTGTCTCACTGCTCTGACCCGACTCGCACCTACCATATAAAAACCTTGTTATTTTTAGGTCAAAGCAGACTTCGGATACTGAGAGACTTGGAATACGCATACACTGAAAAAGATATCTGGAGGCAGATGAAACCTTGCTCCACCATCATCTTCACGTTTTCATCATCATCAACTATCGCCATCAAAATCGCCACCGTCAGTATCTTCTGCCAATATGAGTATCGCTCAGTCTCCAGCAGTTGAGGGACAGACCAAAGCCATGCGTAGCTAAGCCACATTTCCTCTTGAAGATGTAGCAATGGCTTGAGTTCACAGAAGCTTCAAAGGGGAGTAATCATATAGTGTCTGAAGTTTAGCTATACTTGTGTAGACTCTGAATTAGAGGTTGCATCTGTATAGCGAGATTAGCATTGTTATAGTTTAACCGTGTGCTGAAAACTATGTTGGGATTTGGACTAAGTGATTTGTAGAATGTTTGATGCTTAATATATGAAGTTTCATATATGTCGTTGGATATTGCATTTACTGTCTTCATCTGCCTAGTTGTGTTTGATTAAGATTGTCGTGTTTTTATCCAATTGATCGATTGCATTTATTTGTCCATTTTCACATTAAGGTTTTTAACAAGGATTTAAATGATGGAGTTCATTAGTTAAATCTTTGGACCTAAAGAGTCCTTTAGGGTTGATCTTTCGAAACTTAGTGGATTTTATCCCTAAAAATCATTTTTTTTGGACCGTGATAGCCTGTACCCATTTTCAAGAGGATGTTATCAATTTGATTTCTATCTGATTTTTGTTAATTGCATTATTTCCAAAATTCCAAAAAAATTCTTTATACTTTTTGTCCAATTTTGATTACTTTATCAGTTTTGACCAAAATACCAAACCCCCATTTTATCAACTTTGATTGAAAATTTTGACATTTAGGCTAGCTTAGACCTTTTTCACTTGGTTCCAATTAAGTGAGACGACCCGAGGATTGCAACCTATACCGCAATCTTGGAATTTATTATATTTGACCGGTTTCCAAGGATCGATCTTAAGATCGAATCGACAGGGCCGCAATCACCCGAAAATACTTCAAATCTGTCGGAAATCACCAAAATCACAAAACTCTCTCCTCTTCTCTTTCTCTTCCCCCGAAGGCTTCTCCTTCTTTTCTTCTTCTCTTTTCTTTCTTTCCTCCTCTTTTCCTTTCTTTCTAATTTCTTCTAAGTCTTTTAAGTCTCAAGGGAAGGAAAAGACCGAATCACCCCTTCTTTACAAGCTTATATCAGACCACCTCAAGCAATCTTCCCAAAATGCCCTCAAACATATTTACCCTATAATTCTCATCAAAACCACATTAAACTCGATTAATTCTCAATTAGTCACAAACACTCTCAATCAAAAGTAAACTAAAGCATGATCACATACTTAACACAATTTAGGCTTAATGACATCATAAAAAAAATTCAGGATCCAACAAAGATCCTCCAGATGCAGCATCTAGCATACCTTTCTCTTGACTCTTCAACCTATCATAAAAATATTGCACCAATTGGTCATCAGGAATTTGGTGATGGGGGCATCTGGACAGAAGATCTTGGAAGCGGTTCCAATAGTCATACAGTGACTCATCATAATCCTGGCGAGTTGAATATATTTCCTTCCTCATCGAAGATGTCCTGGAGGCTGAAAAATATTTCTCCAAAAATGTTTTTCTCAGGTTGGCCCAGCTATGATAGGCATTAGCCACATGCCTCGAAAGACTCATATACCACTCTCTTGCCTTTCCTTTCAAGGACAAATGAAACACCTTCCATAGCACCTGATCCAAAGTAGCTCCTACTGGCTTCATACTCTGGCAAATCATCGTCAAAGCTTGTAGGTGCATATATGTATCCTCTCCTGCCAAACCATTAAATTTAGGAAGGGAATTAATTAACAAACCTTTAATCTCAAAATTAACATCAAAATTAGGGCAAGCAGCAGTAAATGGATCATAATGCACATCAGAAGTTGTTGTTTCCCTAATTGTCCTACGTCGCTGGTTCTCATTGTTCTCTCCTACTCTCTCATGTTCACCATTTCCTCCATTAGTCCCATTTCTAGGTTGGTGTACGGGAAAATCAGGATTTGGGAAAATGTTTGGATTCTCAGCCATGTTCTCACTATCTCGCTCAACTAATCTCTTTCTCTCTTGTTCTTTCCTCTCTTTCCTAAGTCTCCTAAAATGTCTCTCAACTTCAGGTTGGAATTGAACAAGTCTACCTCTCCTGGGCATGCACAAAAATCAATCCACAAATAAAAGGAATGGTAACAAAATTTCTCACAGTCACACAAAATCAGATAAAAGTGAAATGCGATGAATGCGAGTGTATGAGTGTATGATGTATGTATGAGTGTGTATGTGTGAAAAATGTGCAAAGTAAGAGACAAAATCAAAGTATGGAGCATGCTTGTGCAAAGGGAAATGAAACCTATACTATGAACAAGTGTGAAAATCAACCTATGCTAAATGCAAGCAAAAACAATGATTCCGATTATCAACGACAATTCAAATGAATAACAATGGCTATCCTACGGTAAACCAATTTCTTGGTTCCCCGACAACGGCGCCAATTTGATCGCGGCTCTGTCGATTCGATCTTACGATCGATCCTTGGAAACCGATCAAATATAATAAATTCCAAGATTGCGGTATAGGTTGCAATCCTCGGGTCGTCTCACTTAATTGGAACCAAGTGAAAAAGGTCTAAGCTAGCCTAAATGTCAAAAATTTCAATCAAAGTTGATAAAATGGGGGTTTGGTATTTTGGTCAAAACTGATAAAGTAATCAAAATTGGACAAAAAGTATAAAGAATATTTTTGGAATTTTGGAAGTAATGCAATTAACAAAAAAAATCAAATAGAAATCAAATCGATAAAATCCTCTTGAAAATGGGCGCAGGCTATCACGGTCCAAAAATGATTTTTAGGGATAAAATCCACTAAGTTTTGAAAGATCAACCCTAAAGGACTCTTTATGTCCAAAGATTTAACTAATGAACTCCATCATTTAAATCCTTGTTAAAAACCTTAGTGTGAAAATGGACAAGTAAATGCAATCGGTCATTTGGATAAAAACACGATAATCTTAATCAAACACAACTAGGCAGATGAAGACAGTAAATGCAATATCCAACGACATATATGAAACTTCATATATTAAGCATCAAACATTCTACAAATCACTTAGTCCAAATCCCAACATAGTGTTCAGCACATGGTTAAACTATAACAATGCTAATCTAGCTATCTGAGATGCAACCTCTAACTCGTAGTCTACACAAGTATAACTAAACTTCAGACACTATATGATTACTCCCCTTTGAAGCTTCTGTGAACTCAAGCCATTGCTACATCTTCAAGAGGAAATGTGGCTTAGCTACGCATGGCTCTGGTCTGTCCCTCAACTACTGGAGTTTGAGCGATACTCATGTTGGCAGAAGATACTGACGGTGGCAATTTTGATGGCGATAGTTGACGATGATGAAAACGTGAAGATGATGGTGGAGTAAGGTTTCGTCTCTCTACTGCCTCCAGATATCTTTTTCAGTGTATGCGTATTCCAAGTCTCCCAGTATCCGAAGTCTCTTTGACCTAAAAATAGCAAGGTTTTTATATGGTGGGTGCAGACCGGGTCAGAGCAGTGAGACAAACTTTCCATTTAAGGTCGGATATCCGCTCGTACGTTGCGACATGTAAATGAAAATTCATCGCGACGTGTAGAATTGCTTGCTCGTCACGTCGTGCTGATTATCATACGTCGCGACGTGTGGATTGATATTCGTCGCGACGTGTGGATTGACCTCATGACTGTTGACTTTCTGATGTGTTGACTCCTTTGCTCCTGGAATAAAATAATAACAAATTGCAGTATCAATTGTCCTCATGCAAATTATAAAAAAATTAGTATCAAATCATGACAATTTACTGGAAAATTGTGAATTAAAAGAGATCAGTATGAGGAACTAATTTAAGCACAAAAATCATCAATTAGGAGTCAACTAATGCATAAGTAGCTATAAAAAGGTAGCCAATTTATAATATAAACTTGGCTCAATCACCCACGCCGCGATGAGCAAGTTGCCGCTCGTCGCGGCGAATAAACATTTATTCGTCGCGATGTTGCTTTCCTTCCTCGCACGCCGCGGCGTGTTCATACGCATGTCGCGATGTGCGGGTTTGGAGAACAACTCCGAAACCCGATTTTCTGCATTTTCCAACTTCAATCCATTCCCAAACTCAAATGCAACACACCTAAGCCTTAGATCATGTCTTATACTACATTTCTAACTCAACAGCAACTCAAAATCAGCCAAAAATACATCAACCCAAGAAATCTAACCATTTTTGCTTTACAAACCCTAAAACCTTCGATTTTGCTACATTCAACATTCTCTAGGTTTAAATCTAACCAAAATAAGTTTAACACAAGCAGAACTTAGCCGAAAATGGTTCGAAACTGTCGGAAATCTCAAAGATCGCAACTCTCTTTTTCCTCTTCTCTTCTTCCTCCCCACAATACTCTTCTTCTTCTTTTCTCCTTCTTTTCTTTCTTTCTATTTTCTTTCTAACTCTTTTAAGCCTAAGTCAAATACCCTTATACCCTTCTTAACAAAACTCTTACCTATCCAACCTAAGTCATCTTCCCAAAATACCTTCATAATTTTTTACCCTTTTAATTCTCACTTAACCACAATTAAACCTTAATTATCCAATAATCCTCTCAATTTAATCAAACTAAGGCATAAACACATAATTACCACAATTCATGCTTAAGAACTTCATAAAAAAAATCGGGATCCAACACATAGTCACTATGTATTGGTAACTAATGGCTCACGGTGTATGGTACCATTGTATGTACTAGGATTACATTATTAGTTAGAATAACTATGTACCATATGCATACCATGGTATAGATGATATCATAGTGTGGTACCATACACATATAGTGTGTACTAACTATTGTACATATGTAGCATAATACAACCGTGTACATACACTATTACACATACGCTATACTATAGGGTGCCAATATGCATGTACCTATGTATAACATGTGCACATATGTATACTATATGGTAATAGCATAATGGTTACATATGCTACTATAGTATATACATATGTATAGTTACCATGCATTAGTATAATTGAGTATAGTATGATGTATAGTATATGTAGGGTCCGTGAACTCGCCACGCTGGCCACCTTATGGATCCATGGACTCTGGCCATGCGACCCCCAGTCAGATCTGGACACTATGGGCCCGCGATCTGCGGTCGATGTGGATCCGACACTCTGGGCTGCGATCCATCAGCAGTTGAAGGTATTGTCCCCTCTGGTACTCGAACTCGAGACCTCAGGGTTTTGTTTCGCTCAAAGCGAACGCCTCATACCATTGAGGCTGGGGGTCGCATGGCCAGAGTCCATGGATCCTACAGGGTGGGGCTGCGTGGCCAGAGCTCACGGACCCTACACATTGGATACTCCGCTGATGGTGAGTACTCCAATCGGCCAGTACATTGTGATTAGTCAAGTATTTAGAGATTGTGAGATTTGTATTGGTGGAGAACTTCTAGTGGTGGATTTGATGCCACTGAAGATGGGATGATTATATGTGATTTTGGGTATGGATACGTTGGAAAAGTATAATGCCCGTTTGGATTGTAAGCAGAAGACAGTGGAATTTGATTTGGGTGATGACAGAAGAGTGGTGTTTACTGGGGACAGAAAAGCAGGTCCACCCAGAATGGTTTCAGCATTGACAGCAGATAAGACGATGAGTAAGGGGTGTGAGGCATTTTTGGCCTATGTGGTGGACACCAGGGCAGATAGAGGGAACCTGGAGGATATTTCAGTAGTCAGGGAATTCTCGGATGTCTTTTTTGAGGAATTGCCAGGACTACCGCCAGCTAGGGAAATTGAGTTTCCCATTGAGCTTCTGTCAGGTACAGCCCCGATTTCAATTCCGCCTTACCGGATGGCTCCGGCGGAATTGAAAGAGCTTAAGGAGCAATTGGAGAAGTTGTTGGAGAAGGAGTATATTCGACCGAGCTCTTTGCCTTAGGGAGCTCCGGTTCTCTTTGTAAAGAAGAAAGATGGATCATTGAGGATGTGCGTTGACTATCGGAAGCTGAATCAGGTTACGGTAAAGAACCGATATCCATTTCCTCGCATTAATGATCTGTTTGATCAGTTGTAAGGGGCGAAAGTCTTCTCTAAGATAGACTTGAGATCCGGTTATCATCAGTTGAGGATTAAGGAGTCAGATGTGCCAAAGTCTGCTTTTAGGACGCGGTATGGGCATTTTGAGTTTATGGTGATGCCTTTTGGATTGACGAATGCTCTTGTAGCTTTTATGGATTTGATGAATCGGGTCTTTAAGCCATTCTTGGACCAATTTATCATTGTCTTTATTGACGATATATTGGTTTACTCCAAGAGTGATCGGGAGCATTAAGAGCATTTGAGGATTTCTTTGGAGACTTTGAGGAGAAATGAGCTGTATGCAAAATTCGATAAATGCGAGTTTTGGCTGAGGGAAGTTGCATTTCTTGGACATGTGATTTCAGATCAGGGAGTGCATGTGGATCCAAAGAAAATAGAAGCTGTGGTGAATTGGGAAGCCCCGAAGAGTGTAGCAGAAGTGAGGAGTTTTCTGGGTTTAACAGGCTATTACAGGAGATTCGTGGAGGGATTCTCCATGATAGCCGCTCCGATGACGAAGTTGTTGAGGAAAAATCAGAAGTTTTTTCGGAGTGATGAGTGTCAAACGAGCTTCGAGGAGCTCAAGCACAGATTGACGAGTGCTCCGATTTTGATGTTGCCTTCGGGTGATGAGGGCTATACTGTGTATAGTGATGCGTCGAGGAAGGGTCTTGGTTGTTGGGCCCCGAAAATTTTTTGTTTATTTTAATTGATTATTCATTTATTTATTTACTATTCTTGCCTTAATTGTTTTAATTATGTGTTTATATAGATATATATTTTATTGAGGCTTGGATTTAGCATGTATGATTGGGAATCAGAAGTTGGGAATTAAATGAAGGCTTGGACTTTATGTTGGATGGAATGGGCTTTGGAAAAGAATGAGTTAAGAAGAAGGAAGGTTAGAAATAAGTGGATTAGAGGTGAATGGGCTTATGAGGAAGAAAGCCCAAGTCTTATAAGTGAGCTTTAAAGGAGTATCAAAACTACATAGTTTTGAGGTAGGGTTTTTTTTGGGTTGAGATATAAAGGAATTAAGAGAAGAGAAGTGGAGTAGCAAAGTTGTCGTAAGTCACCTAAAGGAAGAGAAACAAAAACGTGAGCAAGGAAAGAGAAAGTTTCAGCCAGGAGGAAAGGGAGAGTTGTTAGAGGCTTGAAGGAAGGTAAAAGGAAGGAGAAAATAAGAGAAAACCACTTGTGAGAGGTAAGTTCCATCTTTGCTTAGGTTAGGTTCGAAAATGGTGTAGGATGGAAGTTAGGGTTTGTGTAGAGTTTGAAGAAAGATAGAGAGAAAGATGAGATCTATGGATTTTAGGGACTTTTAAGCTAAGGTTATGGTTATTCTAGCTTAAATGTCCTATGGGTAGGTTAGGTTTAAGGTTTACTTTCATCTTTGCTTGATTTATGAGTATTATGACCTTCTTTGAAAATGTATTTATTGAATGAAGTGTGATTTAATTGAAGGAACTCAAGAAAACCCCACTCAAGACAAGGAGGAAGGGCAATCTTGAATTCGAATTTCTACGATAGGTGGGTAACATTTTTATAGTTGTTGTGTAATGGACAAATGCCCTATGTGTGCTATCTTTGCTACATTGTGTGTATATTGAAAGTGTATTTCTATTGATTTGAAAGAAAAGTGTGAAACTATGATGATTCGAAAGTATGAAAGAAGCATGAAATGCTATTCTTGTGCTTGAATGTGTGAGCATAAATGAGTTGTGATTGGGCAAGAGAGAACCTACTTCGATAGTCATGTGTACGTTGACCCCCCTTTAGCCTTCTCCCGGCTGCCTGCTTGAGGCTTACGAGATCCGAAAATGGACTCGTCGTGTTTACGGTAAACTTCGGTTTCTGTCGTGTTTATGGAACTCTCGAGCCTATTGTGTGCATTCCATTTTTTATTTGTGCTTATGATGCATAATGTGTGTTTGATTGAGATAAACTCTCATGTGGTGCGTATGTGATGATTTTGGGTTATTTGAGCTTAATATGATGAATTGCTATTGTTTCGGATTGTTAATGATGTGTTGTGTGGCTCATTATTCGATGGTCAGTAAACTTGTTAGCCATCGAGCCGTGTTAGCTCACCCCATTCTCCCTCCTCAGGTGCAAAATCAAAGTTGAGAGCTGAACCTTGCAAGGCACCGGCATCACTCCAAGAAACTTAGGAACTTTGTATTAAGTTAGTAACTAGCTTTTGGAATAGCTTTGTAAGCATATTGATCATTGAGCATCTCATCTTTTGTATGTTGTACTTGATCTTGATGAATATACCAATATGTAACCAAAGCTATGCATGAATCTTTATTATGATTTGAAAAGAGAATGAGAGCTCTAGTATTCTCTTCATCATGTGTTTATGTTGATTTGTGAACTATGTGTGAAGTATGTGTATTGAGTCTTTTATCATTGAGTTTTGCCTTGAGAGAGCTTGCTGGAAATTTGCACAAGTTTAGAAGCTGTTGAAGTTCTGCAAATTTCAGGCTGAAGCTTTGAGTCAAATTTTGGCCCTTATAGGGTTGGATTTTAGGTCCATGATCTTCATGAAAGATGTAGATTTTTCTCTTAGCTTTCCAACGAATTAAACCGTGTCTAATTTAGAGTTTTGAGTCAAAAGTTATGCATCTTATAAGTTGAGACGTTCTGGAGAAAAAGGTCAGACGTAGTTACTGTTCATTGTCTTAGTTTGACATTTTGCATCTCAGTTTGACCGTCTTAGATACTGTTCATCGTCTCAGTTACTGTTCATCATCTCAGTTACTGTTCATCGTCTCAGTTTGACTTTTTGTGTCTCAGTTGACTTTTTCGTCTCAGTTTTATCGTCTGCTTCTGTTTATCGACCCCTTTTCTTTCTTTTAGCCATAACTTTTTGTACAGACCTCCGATTTAGCCGATTTTCGAAGCGTTGGATTTATAAGAAAATTTTCTATCTTTTTATACTTGATTGGTCAGTATTACTTTTAATTTGAAAAAGGTGGTTTGAAACAAAGTGTGACGATCGGTTGTCAAAGTCTAAAAATACTTCACTAATTTTAGAATATCTTGAGCCATAGAGCTCCGATTGAGGCGATTCTTGTTTTAAATTAAACTAGAGTCCTAAACCTACAAGTTTTATGAAGGAACTGATCAGAAATTAAGCCTTTAAGATTTTCAAATTTCTACCTGAAGTCGGTAGTGCACAAATTTTGACTGTTTTCTTTGAAATAGTATCTTTGCCATAACTTTCTCATTTATAATCGGAATTGAGCGTTTTCAGTGGCGTTGGAATCGTGAGAGCATAAGGAAAATATTTTATTAAAAAGCCAATCCCAAATTTTCCATTAAAGTCTCTCTAATTGTGGTCGGTTTGTGTTCGGTTTTGGGTCTGCTATGCTTGTATGGGTCCAAATGTTGGGCCTCGGAGACGGGGTCCAACATTGGTTGTGTTTTGATGCAGGGAGACCAAGTGATTGCTTATTCTTTGAGGCAGTTGAAGCCTTATGAGCTGAACTATCCGACGCATGATTTGGAGTTAGCAGCTGTGATTTTTTCTTTGAAGATTTGGCGGCATTATCTGTATGGAGTCCAGACGAGGATCTTTACCGATCATAAGAGTCTGAAGTATTTATTGAGCCAGAAGGAACTGAATTTGAGACAACGACGATGGATTGAGTTACTTAAGGACTACGACTTATTGATTGAGTATCATCCGGGCAAGGCCAATGTTGTGGCGGATGCTTTGAGTAGGAAGTCTTCAATTGCGCATGTTCGATCAGTTTATCTTCTTTTATTGGAAGAGATGGCCAAGCTTAAGATAAGCTTGAAGCAGGAGGAGTCGGAATGTCTTCTCGCTAATTTTCGAGTGAGACCGATACTCAGGGAGAAAGTTAGAGAGTTGCAGGCTCAAGATGTGGATTTGAGCAAGCTCAGAGATGGAATTCAGAAGGGTAAAGTTTCAGAAATAGTAGTGAGGGATGATGGGCTTATGACAGTGGGAAGCAGGTTCTGTATTCCTGATGTGCAGGAGGTTAAGGCTGAGATTATGGATGAGGCACACAATGTGCCTTATGCCATGCATCCGGGTAGCACCAGGATGTACAGAGATCTGAGGGAGCATTTCTGATGGAAAGGCATGAAGAGAGATGTAGCAGAGTTTGTGAGTAAGTGTCTCGTGTGTCAGCAAGTCAAGGCTGAACACCAAGCACCTTCGGGCATGTTGAGGCCATTGTCCATCCCGGAATGGAAGTGGTAAAGAGTGACTATGGACTTTCTGATGGGATTGCCCAGGACCAGTAGGAAGCATGATGCCATTTGGGTTATTGTGGATAGGTTGACCAAGTCAGCTCACTTTTTGGCGATCAAGCAGACTGATTCTTTGCATGTGTTAGCAAAGAAGTACATTGATGAGATAGTGATATTGCATGGGATTCCGGATTCAGTTGTGTCAGATAGGGACCCTTGGTTTACTTCGAGGATTTGGGGTAGTTTGCAGAAAGCTTTGGGGACGAAGCTGAATTTTAGTACGGCTTTTCACCCTCAGATGGATGGTCAATCTGAGAGGACCATTCGGACACTTGAGGGAATGCTCAGGGCATGTGTGATGCAACACCCCACTCCCACGTGACCCGAACCTGATATCGTTGGCAATATCCGAGTCCGTGCCCCGCGAGGGTGGCGTACTACATCAGTCGGTCAAAACTTAGTATACAATTGTTTTTTTTATTCGCACGAAAAAGACAATAATAATCTGAGCCCACAATCAGAAATACACAGTTTCAGTTTCAGCAGTAAACATTTTCAGTTATTACAATCATTCAGCAATAAGTTACAAACATTTAATGTACAAAGAGCCATAACTAAATTGGGCTCATTACAGATACAAGCATCTGTGATAGAAAGTTCAGAATACAATTATGCGACACTAATGCAGACACGAACTGATCCCTACCTCTATCATTCACTTGTCTACAGTAGACCTACTCCCGTGTCAACCGGGGTATTCTTCAAGACCTGAAAAATAGATGCAATTTTTGGGTGAGTTTTGCGAACTCAGTGAGAAACCATCATTGATGGTTCACTCAACTCATGCATATTCACACAATTCACAACATATCACAAATTTATCCCTTTCAGAAATATCACATGCACTGGCATTTCACAATTATAGGCATTTTGCTTTTAACACCATTCACATTTAATCATTCATATATGCAATGCACATGTGACACTTTCCATTTCCATTTTATTGTTGTATTTATACCGAATCGTCCCGATGGACGGGCACATTGCGTTGAGCCTGTGGCTCTGAATACGTTGGGCGCGATATGCCCTGATACGGTGAGCCAGTGGCTCTGTAATACGTTGGACTTGAAGCCCTGATGCGTTGAGCTTAAAGCCCTGAAATACGTTGGCTGCTCCGGTCACAACTGCCATTATCTGATCATGCCTTTATGCATGAATGCACATGTCCCAATTTACAATTTACAGTTAGTTTACATTTCAGTGTCCCATTTCCCATTACTTCAGACCTTTAGTCCGGCATTCAGTCATAAACATTTTCACAATAATTTCATTGAGGCATTTACAAATAGTACACACAAATAACACTTCGATATCACATTCCAATAATTCGGACACCTGTGGTCCGAAATCAATCAAATCAAACACATAAACCCTCCATTATCTCCACATGGCATAAGCCTATAATATTAACACATAAAGGTTGAGGAACCAACTAGGTTACTCACCTGTACTTCCGAGCCAAAATCTGGAAGTCTCAGTGACGTCGGTGGACCGACGCTCCAAGTGTGACTCTATAACAGTGACAATATATAAACATTATCAATTGTTCAATCAGAACTATTTCAGAATGCACATGTAACACTTAGAAGGTGCACAATGCATGTTCATGATATTCCCGGCCCTAATCCCTTTTTTTTTCAATCAGAAAAATCCGTCTAAAAATTAGAAATCTAATGGCGCTGACGGTGTGCAATTCGGACCTCTATAGTTCCCCAATTAAATAAAACAGTGACCAGAAAACAATAAATCGGGCCCACGTAAATTTTCCGTCCCAAAAATTCCCAATTTCCCATGAAATGAAATTCAATGTTTCACGAATCCGATGCCTCAAGAATCAGGTCAATCGGATGTCGGACGAAAAAATTATGAACAAAAGAAGGAAAAATACCAATCCTAGTCGACTAGTCAGAGGTTATAGTCGACTAGTGCAGGAAAATACATGTCCTAGTCGACCAGTGCAGGTTGTAGTCGACTGGTCTAAGAATCCTAGTCGACTAGTGCATGTTGTAGTCGACTAGTCTTATTAAAATGACAAATTTGAAACCCTTTCCTCCGACATGCCAACTTACACAGGGCATAACTCCCTACTCCGAATTCCAAATTAGACAAACTTGAGGTCTATTTCATAGAGAAAAGAGAGATCTACACGTTTTATGAAGGGAACAAAAGCCAATTTCACCTCTACGGGTGACAAAAATGAAAATCAAAGTTACTGCCAGTCAATGGGTTCTAAAACAGTACAGTATCTTGTAAATTCAATAACTTCTCATTTACTTTGTCAAAAATTACACATTAGAAATGATCAGAAATATCCCAATGTTATCAACAACTTTCATGAACAACCCAAAATAAAATTCAATTGTTAACTAGGTCAAATAATTCAATCAATGATGCTGCCCCAGAAATCACCCAATCTGGATAGTATGTTCTATCAAGCATAACTCCCTGTACACAAGTCAAAAAAAATCACTACCTTATATCATTGTAAAGATAAAACCACATACTTCAAGTTTCATGAAGAGCTTAAGAGCCAATTCCATATCTAACCAATTCAAAACTGTTATGCAAGTTTCTGCCATGATCAGCAGTTAGCACCTTTATGCAGGTTCAAGTTTTGAAAACTCATAACTCCCAAATCTGATCTCCAAAAATTACATGCTATATACGATTTTCAAGATAATTGTTTCCTCTACAACTCTTCAGAAGATCACTCAAGCCAATTCAATTCACAGAAATTGCTAAAATTGCTTCTAATCAGAATGTGCACCAAATCCACTCTTAGTCTAGGTTTCGCCAAATTGTTCAAAATCAGTCAATATTCCACAGTGTATATCTCCCAATATACAGATCTAAAAATTGCAAAATCAGTGGGAATGGAAAGATAACTTGATAAGCTTCAACTTTAATTTAGACCATTTTCCCTAATTCCCTCTCAATTAATTTAGAAAAATCAGCAAAACTAGTAGATCATTGGTTCGGTTACTGTTTACAGTAACCTTAACAGTAACTTTCCATGCCAAATTTCAACCTCTTAATGCTAAAATCAGACAACACCTATTTCACACAAAATTGTAGTCAACAAACCAAAGTTTAAATGGGCACAAACCTCGACTCATTTTCATAACCACACAATTAGTTATGCTCAAATCAGTACAGTAGGTCAAAAATCCATTTTCCAGCTTTCATCTTCAACTAAAATCCTATCACTTCTAATACCAATTCCACATGCCTAAGCATCCTAATCACACAAGAATTGAGCCAATATATCATCATAAATCATGATTAATGACCAATACACACCCATCAATGCATCTAACAACTAAGGCATAAATTCATAATCAAAGCATCATTAAAGCTTAATTGAAAACTCACCTACTTAAAGCTTCCACTCTTCACTTCTTTCTTTGCTATTCTCTCTAACAACCACTTCTAACCCCATGCAAGGGTAAGTTCTCCATGGAAAGAAAGTAACTTGTTTACAAGAAGAAGCTCTTTGGGTGGGAGGAAGTAACTTAAAGAAGTAGAGAAAAAAAATCGATGGAGATAGAAGAAATGAAGATTTTCGGATGGGGAAGGAATAAATGGGTAAGAACTCTTCTTTTTATCCCCTTTCATGTAAAGCCACCGAAATGACAAGGATAGGAAGAAGACAAAAGCATGACAACTCTTTAGGACACTTGGCAAATGGGAGGAAAAAGACAAAAATAGAAATAAAACAAAATGATGGATAGGATTTAGAAATCCTACTACAATTTGACCCATTATAGTCCAATGACCCTAATTTCAATTCCAGAATAATATACCCAATATGACAGTGCCATTGGGTAGCAATTTTCGCTACCGAAAATCGACCGGTTAGCCACTTGGCGATTTTTTTCGGTCCGGAAATTTTCTCTGGAAAATTCCTGAAAATCCCTTAAAATATAAAACACTCAATGGCGCACTCAGAATAATTTTTCAAACCCAATAACCACGTTAATCACAATAGAATTACATTAGGCACGAAAACTGGGAATGTCATATATGCATGTATAGTACTTTCATGTGCACAAATGATACTGTGTACCAATCCTATTATGCATAAACAATCCTAAGTCATCCGATCCATCTCATCCTATGCCAAATTTACTATTTTATCATTCCTGTCGGGGGTGGGATGTTACAATTCCCCCCTCCTTATATAAATTTCGTCCTCGAAATTCTCAGTCAACGGTTCACTATGACAGTTATCAAATGACCCTACATGTCCCATACACTTTTCCACTCAATGATTCATTTTCCGAAAGGTCACAGTAACCACACTCAGTCAGTTGTTCAGTCACTTATTTGGCTAACTCATTATCACTCATTATAATAGACGGACTCAATAAGGCTGTCAGTTGGCGATCTCACTATCTTAACTATCTCACTTGCTATTTTCAGAGTAGCCACTACTTTTAGTTCCAATGTTATGACTTAAATCACTATTTCTGAACCTATTATCATTCAATACCTTTTTTTCAATATACAGACTTATTCTAATAACTTCATTAATACCCCCTTTTTTTGCCAATTCTGGGTATACTTTGTCACTATGATACTTCCAATAAAATAGTTTCTCTCGTCTGCGACACTTCCCTATCCTTTAGTACCGACACAGTGGCACTTATCTCTATTTTTCACTATAACCAGTGGTAATCCATTTAACGCGTTTACCCTTCATATTACATTGACTCTTAGTCCAGATTCAGTGTTCTTTTGACACGTCACTGTTCTATATGTATTTAATTCTTTTTCATTTGTCCGATCTTGATCCACTTCAGCTAACCCATGCAGTTTTCCTAAGCCCTTTCCTTTGTTTCACTCATTACAAGCATCTCGACTGACTGTTGGTCTTTGCCTCTTGTTAGGCATTTTTTTTCTATAATACAAGCGTGTACAATTCCATCTTGTGCTCACCATTAGTTCTATAATCATTCAGTCAAAATTATATCATGAAGTTATAGTCATCTATAGTCCAAATACTTAAGCACTTTTCCTATTGAACATTCAATCCTCTACGCACTTGAATCTATAACCACTTCGTTCTATACTCATAGTTATTCAATTTCACTTTTTGCATATACTTACTAGAATGTCTAGCTTCAACTGCTCACTTTCTTTTTCTAGCACTTTTTGTCGGGTCCATATACTTCTTCTTTGAAGCATGCAATATTGTTTTTCCGATTTCACTCGCATATTCAGACTCATCATAGGACTCACTACTTTAACTCCTGCACTCTTAACCTTTCTTACCTTTATCCAGTATCACTAGATCTACAAATTCAACTTTCCAGTAACACTTCACAATCACCCATAATCTACTTAACATTCTTTGGAAATCCTAATATCTCAGAATTGATCATCATTGCAAAGACTATCTGTTCATTGTTGGTATAGTAATCATTTATGTCCATTTTTTTTCCTCGAATATGCACTGTCTCTAAGACTTTAAACAATTGTGATCATAACACCAATACCATTTATCAAAGTCAATTCAATTTATCTTATACCGTTTTAACATAATGTCTCAGTTCATCACACACTTTCCAAGGGTATGCCTATCCTCAGTATCAAATTCCTCAATTATTCATATAATTCTTTTTGCTTTTCACTGTTCAACACTTTCAAACACATTTCGTCTATAAACATAGTCACTACCATTTGCTTACCTCACATAATTCCCTATTAGGGTCATGTTGAATTTTCCATGCGTCATTCAACTTTTTCACTGAGTCCACAAGTAGTGTATTTACAATTCCCTTTATGAAGGTAACACTACATCACGTCATTGTCAGTTTCCCTTTAGGACTTCTTGTCTCTACTCATTTTCTCTTTTCAATTTATTTCCTATCATTCACATCAACATATGCCAATACCTATTCATCCGTACTTGGACTTCCATAAATTCCACTTTATTTGAGTATTTCGCTTCGCAGTTCGAGACTATTTTCTTCTTAGTTTCAAATCAAGATTTCTCAACAATTTTACATCACATATGGAGATCTATTCACTTCACATTGCAATAGAATCACCTCAAATTAAAATTCCACATATGTAGTTGGATACTTTACATTTTCGTACACACAATACAGATAACCTCAGTCGTGTATTTCACTTGTTATGTCTAAATCTCCTCTTGAGATATGACTCAATTTCACTTTTGATTTTGTCCGTACTTCTTTTCGTTTGACCATTAGTCTTGCTACCATCATTATACTGTTCACGAAAGTCTCATCAACCAATTAGTGTCCCTAATTACTTTGCAATCATTCTCAACTATACGCACTATCTCAATCAGAACAATTTTCTGCCATAATTTAAAGATCAGAACAGTCTTTGCACTAATGTTCCACGTGACAGTCACATAAATACTTTCTTTAACACTTATTCCGTAATCTACACCTCACCAGAACTTATTTCATCTTATCCAGAAGCCAATTAGTAACCTATACAATTCAGATTCCTTAAAACTCCTTTCCGTTTATGCTAATCCTCAAATAGAGGACTGATGCCATAATATATACTTTTTTTTTCCATTTCCTCTCATAAAGGTACATTCAGTCATCTTATGTCTTACTTTAACCCATTATGAACTTTACACTTATAGCC
The DNA here is from genome assembly GCA_029891385.1 of Erythroxylum novogranatense. Lineage (NCBI taxonomy): Eukaryota > Viridiplantae > Streptophyta > Magnoliopsida > Malpighiales > Erythroxylaceae > Erythroxylum > Erythroxylum novogranatense. The sequence continues at coordinate 62,990,715 of CM057226.1, read as the reverse complement.
ACTCTAATCATTCACCAATCATCTCCTCTATGATTTCCATATATCTTTCACATACGTTTCATTAATCATGATCAACTTTACTGTTCAATAGATACTCCCAACGGTAAATCAACTTAAATGCGACAACTTTTTTCATATATCACTTTCATTGTTTCATTTTTTTCAATTTTTTTTGGTTTCATGCCCATATCATTCATGTATCAGCTTGACCTTTTAAGGTCATATCCACTTGGCTTATACAATATCATCGCATTATTGCTACGTCTCTCTTTATTTTCCTCAAACAATCCACGATAGGGTATTCACATTGATAGGACATTCGGGAGCACATCACCCAAAACACGACAAAATCATTAATACAAATACACTGTATCTCTCTCTATTTATCCATCCATTTACCATTTCCGTTTCCTATACCTATATTCAACCAATCCAGAATTTTCCGATGCACTAGCAGTAAAAATATCCAGTCTTTCTTTTCTCCGAATATCCCTTTATACTGATTTACAAGTATTCACATAACCATTTTGGTCCCTACTCATGCGCTCATGAGTCCACTTCAGTTCATCTATATTGATCTCATTCCAATCTCGCTATCATCCTCATCTATGATACCCACTAACACAAACGTAGTGAATCCCTATTTGCCTGATTGGACCATATACTTTTTACTCGGTTCCAATTATCCCCATTTCGTTGAATATACGAGTCACAACTCTAATTCCCTAATCATCTCGAACTTTTACTCACACATAGGCATACTTTAACCAATGTGTTTCTCGTATTCACATGGATCTCTCCATCTTTGTAGAAATGTTCGTTTTCTTCATTTGTAATATTGCCACTCTAAATCCCCTGATTCCTTTTGATATCGTTTCTTTCCTCAATTAACCCATGCCAACATAGTTATACTGATACCAAATTCGAGGGTTTATAATCACAGTATAACATACATCTCAGCATTCATCTTTCCTTTTTCCCCTTCCTAATTACCCATATACTTTCCTGGTTTCACATTCTAATACAGTCTCATTTTGCTCTCTCTTAATCACTTAACACATATGCACACCTAGAATTTATCCTCGTGCAACCTAGACTAGGGATCAGTTACCACGGTCTGCAACGACACGATTCAAATGCATGCAACTTGACCTATGTTTCAAACTGTGCCCAGATACATTCGTATTGCTGGGCTCTGATACCACCTAAATGCAACACCCCACTCCCACGTGACCCGAACCCGATATCGTTGGCAATATCCGAGTTCGTGCCCCGCGAGGGTGGTGTACTACATCAGTCGGTCAAAACTCAGTATACAACTGTTTTTTTTATTCGCACGGAAAAGACAATAATAATCTGAGCCCGCAATCAGAAATACACAGTTTCAGTTTCAGCAGTAAACATTTTCAGTTATTACAATCATTCAGCAATAAGTTACAAACATTTAATGTACAAAGAGCCATAACTAAATTGGGCTCATTACAGATACAAGCATCCTTGACAGAAAGTTCAGAATACAATTATGCGACACTAATGCAGACACGAACTGATCCCGACCACTATCATTCACTTGTCTACAGTAGACATACTCCCGTGTCAACCGGGGTATTCTTCAAGACCTGAAAAATAGATGCAATTTTTGGGTGAGTTTTGCAAACTCAGTGAGAAACCATCATTGATGGTTCACTCAACTCATGCATATTCACACAATTCACAGCATATCACAAATTTATCCCTTTCAGAAATATCACATGCACTGGAATTTCACAATTATAGGCATTTTGCTTTTAACACCATTCACATTTAATCATTCATATATGCAATGCACATGTGACACTTTCCATTTCTATTTTATTGTTGTGACCATGCGCCTGAACTGTCCCAGTGACGGGCACATTGCGTTGAGCCTGTGGCTCTGAATACGTTGGGCGTGATATGCCCAGATACGGTGAGCTAGTGGCTCTGTAATACGTTGGGCTTGAAGCCCTGATGCATTGAGCTTAAAGCCCTGAAATACGTTGGCTGCTCCGGTCACAACTGCCATTATCTGATCATGCCTTTATGCATGAATGCACATGTCCCAATTTACAATTTACAGTTAGTTTACATTTCAGTGTCCCATTTCTCATTACTTCAGACCTTTAGTCCAGTATTCAGTCATAAACATTTTCACAATAATTTCATTGAAGCATTTACAAACAGTACACACAAATAGCACTTCGATATCACATTCCAATAATTCGGACACCTGTGGTCCGAAATCAATCAAATCAAACACATAAACCCTCCATTATCTCCACATGGCATAAGCGTGTAATATTAACACATAAAGGTTGAGGAACCAACTAGGTTATTCACCTGTACTTCCGAGCCAAAATTTGGAAGTCTCAGTGACGTCGGTGGACCGACGCTTCAAGTGTGACTCTATAACAGTGACAATATATAAACATTATCAATTGTTCAATCAGAACTATTTCAGAATGCACATGTAACACTTAGAAGGTGCAATATGCATGTTTATGATATTCTCGGCCCTAATCCCTTTTTTTTCAATCAGAAAAATCCGTCTAAAAATTAGAAATCTAATGGCGCTGACGGTGCGCAATTCGGACCTCTATAGGTCCCCAATTAAATAAAACAGTGACCAGAAAACAATAAACCGGGCCCGTGTAAATTTTCCGCCCCAAAAATTCTCAATTTCCCATGAAATGAAATTCAATGTTTCACGAATCCGATGCCTCAAGAATCAGGTCAATCGGATGTCGGACGGAAAAGTTATGAGCAAAAGAAGGAAAAATACCAATCCTAGTCGACTAGTCAGAGGTTATAGTCGACTAGTGCAGGAAAATACATGTCCTAGTCGACCAGTGCAGGTTGTAGTCGACTGGTCTAAGAATCCTAGTCGACTAGTGCATGTTGTAGTCGACTAGTCTTATTAAAATGACAAATCTGAAACCCTTTCCTCCGACATGCCAACTTACACAGGGCATAACTCCCTACTCTGAATTCCAAATTAGACAAACTTGAGGTCTATTTCATAGAGAAAAGAGAGATCTACAAGTTTTATGAAGGGCACAAAAGCCAATTTCACTTCTACGGGTGTCAAAAATGCAAATCAAAGTTACTGCCCAGTCAATGGGTTCTAAAACAATACAGTATCTTATAAATTCAATAACTTCTCATTTACTTTGTCAAAAATTACACAGTAGATATGCTCAGAAATATAGCAATGTTATCAACAACTTTCATGAACAACCCAAAATCAAATTCAATTGTTAACTAGGTCAAATAATTCAATCAATGATGCTGCCCCAAAAATCACCCAATCTGGACAGTGTGTTCTATCAAGCATAACTCCCTGTACACAAGTAAACAAAAATCACTACCTTATATCATTGGAAAGATAAAACCACATACTTCAAGTTTCATGAAGAGCTTAAGAGCCAATTCCATCTCTAACCAATTCAAGACTGTTATGCAAGTTTCTGTCATGATCAGCAGTTAGCACCTTTATGCAGGTTCAAGTTTTGGAACCTCATAACTCCCAAATCTGATCTCCAAAAATTACATGCTATATACCATTTTCAATATAATTATTTCCTCTACAACTCTTCAGAAGATCAATCAAGCCAATTCAGTTCACAGAAATTGCTAAAATTGCTTCTAATCAGAATGTGCACCAAATCCACTCTTAGTCTAGGTTTCGCCAAATTGTTCAAAATCAGTCAATATTCCACAGTGTATATCTACCAATATACAGATCGCAAAATTGCAAAATCAGTGGGAATGGAAAGATAACTTGATAAGCTTCAACTTTCATTTAGACCATGTTCCCTAATTCCTTCTCAATTAATTTATAAAAATCAGCAAAACTAGTAGATCATTGGTTCGGTTACTGTTCACAGTAACCTTAACAGTAACTTTCCATGCCAAATTTCAACCTCTTAATGCTAAAATTAGACAACACCTATTTCACACAAAATTGTAGTCAACAAGCCAAAGTTTAAATGGACACAAACCTCTACTAATTTGCATAACCACACAATTAGTTATGCTCAAATCAGTACAGTAGGTCAAAAATCCATTTTCCAGCTTTCATCTTCAACTAAAATCCTATCACTTCTAATACCAATTCCACATGCCTAAGCATCCTAATCACACAAGAATTGAGCCAATATATCATCATAAATCATGATTAATGACCAATACACACCCATCTATGCATCTAACAACTAAGGCATAAATTCATAATCAAAGCATCATTAAAGCTTAATTAAAAACTCACCTACTTAAAGCTTCCACTCTTCACTTCTTTCTTTGCTATTCTCTCTAACAACCTCTTCTAACCCCATGCAAGGGTAAGTTCTCCATGGCAAGAAAGTAACTTGTTTACAAGAAGAAGCTCTTTAGGTGGGAGGAAGTAACTTAAAGAAGTAGAGAAAAAAAATCGATGGAGATAGAAGAAATGAAGATTTTCGGATGGGAAAGGAATAAATGGGTAAGAACTCTTCTTTTTATCCCCTTTCATGTAAGGCCACCGAAATGACAAGGATAGGAAGAAGACAAAAGCATGACAACTCTTTAGGACACTTGGCAAATGGGAGGAAAAAGACAAAAATAGAAATAAAACAAAATGATGGATAGGATTTAGAAATCCTACTACAATTTGACCCATTATAGTCCAATGACCCTAATTTCAATTCCAGAATAATATACCCAATATGACAGTGCCATTGGGTAGCAATTTTTGCTACCGAAAATCGACCGGTTCGCCACTTGGTGATTTTTTTCGGCGCCAATGGCGCACTCAGAATAATTTTTCAAACCCAATAACCACGTTAATCACAATAGAATTACATTAGGCACGAAAACCGGGAATGTCATGTATGCATGTATAGTACTTTCATGTGCACAAATGATACTGTGTACCAATCCTATTATGCATAAACAGTCCTAAGTCATCCGATCTATCTCATCCTATGCCAAATTTACTATTTTACCATTCCCGTCGGGGGTGGGATGTTACATGTGATGGATTTCAGAGGAGCTTAGGATGAGCATTTGCCATTAGTCGAATTTGCTTATAACAATTCGTACCATTCAAGCATTCAAATGGCTCCATATGAGGCTTTGTATGGGCGGAGATGTAGGACTCCGATCTGTTGGGATGAAGAAGGAGAGAGGTAATTGGAAGGACAAGAATTAATTTAGACGACAGTTGAGAAAATCAATTTGGTTAAACAGCGGCTTAAGGCAGCACAAGATAGGATGAAGAGTTATGTTGATGCTCACCGAAAGGAGATGGAGTATGAAGTCAGTGAGAAAGTGTTCCTTAAGACGTCTCCTTGGAAAGGAGTATTGAGATTCGGCAAGAAGGGGAAATTGAGTCCAAGGTATGTGGGTCCTTATGAGATCCTTGAGAGGATTGGACCACTCGCCTACAGATTGGCATTATCTCCGGAATTGACGCAGATTCATGATGTCTTCCATGTGTCCATGTTGAGGAGGTATAGATCGGATCCTTCTCATATCATTCAGACTAGTGAGGTTCAGCTGAGAGATGATCTGAGTTATGAGGAGCAACCAGTGGAGATTTTGGATACCAAGGACAAGGTCCTCAGGAACAAGACGGTTCAGTTAGTCAAAGTCCTATGGAGGAACCATTCAGTAGAGGAGACTACTTGGGAGCCATTGGAAGCCATGCGGGAGAAGTATCTGCATCTCCTCGATGATTCAGGTAATAATTTCGAGGACGAAATTTCTTTTAAGAGGGGAAAGAAATGTTAGACCCCAAATTTTTTTAATGATGATATTAAGCATGAATTATGATAATTATGTGATTACGACTTAGTTTGATTTAATTTGGAGTATTATTAGATAATTGAGGTGTATTTGCGTTTAATGTGGTTTAAATGAGAATTAAGGGATAAAAATGTGTGAGGGCATTTTAGGAAGATTTCTTAGGTTGAAATGGGTTTAGGCTTGTGAGAAGGGTAACTTAGTCTTTGTCCATTTAGAATTAAGAGAAGGAAGATAGAAAGAGAGGAAAAGAGGAGGAAAGGAGAAAAAGAAAAGAGTGCGCCGTCGGTGAAGGAAGAAGAAGAGAAGAGAGGGTTTTTCGATCTTTGAGATTTCCGACCGTTTGAAGCAGTTTTCGGGTAAGTTTATCTTCATCCCGTTGTTTTGTGGCTAGATTAAAACCTAAGATGGCTTGAATGTGTTAGAATCGAAGGTTTTAGGGTTTTAAGGCAAAAATGGTGAGATTTCTTGGGTTGATGCATTTGTGACTGATTTTGAGTTGTTAATGGGTTAGAAATGTGGTATAAGACTTGATCTAAGGTTTAGATGTGATGCATTTGAGTTTGAAAAAGGATTGAAGTTGAAAATGCGTAAAAGCGGGTTTGAGTCGAGCTCGGACACACGTTCTGACGTCGTATGAACACGCCATGACGACGCGAGAAGGGAAGCAACGTCGCGACGAATAAATGTTTATTCGCCGCGACGTGCGAGTTCGCTGTGAACGTCGCGACGAGTGGCATGTTGTTCGCCGCGGCAAGCTGGGTCGTTCGCCGCGGCGAGCGAACCTTCGTCGCGGCGAGCCCTAGGTTATCCGAAAGTGAAATGTTTAGTCTTTTAGACATATCTCTTGGTGTAGATATCCAATTGAGGTGATTTTAGAGTCGTTGTGATCCAGAGAATAAGGACTACAAGATGTATGGAAAAGGGAAGTTCGGAATTTGCCTCGAAGGGTTCGAAATTTTAGGAGGAAGTCGAATGTAGACTTTTAGCGCTTTATTTTGAATTGCCAAGCTTTGAATATTTTCTATAGATACTGATTGAATGGAAACTTGGTTGTTTTAGGAAACCAAGCTGACCCGATTCTATCGCAAGAGGAAGGACCCCAGTGAGTCGACGACTCCAGCGATCTTAGGTAGGTAATGTACTTATAGTTATTGTGTGATTAGGCAAATTCTTGCCTATGTGTGAATATATGTTATATGTTTGTATGTTACATATGATTTGTTATAAGATTTGAATGCTTTTGATTTTGCATACTTTGAAAGAACCATGAGAAGTGATTTCAATTATGAGCATGTTATGCCTAGACTTCGGTCATGGCATTTTGAACAAATGAAAGATTGAAAGCATATCATCTGATAGAGTGATTATGAGCATGATTATGTGCTTTTGTTTGGGCGAGAGTGGAACCATTTCGTTCGTCACGTGCACGTAGACAAGAGCCTTCTCCCGGCTGCCCGCTTGTGGCCTATGAGATCCGAATGGACTCATTTTGTTCAGGGTGTAAACTTCGGTTTCTCCCTTTTGTTTCCATGGAACCCTCGAGCCATTGTGATGTGCATTGCATATGTGAATTATGCACTGTGAAGCATACTTTGTGACATATTTATGAGTTGAATAAATTATCTTGAATGCGTAAATTGTTGATTGGCATGTGAATGCTTGAAATGATGCCTATATGTATATAATATATATATACATTCATATGCTGGGATTTGTGCTAGTTGCCGATGGCTATAATTATATTAGCCACTGAGCTGTGTAGCTCAACCCATTACTTTCCCTCCTCAAGTGAAGATCAGGACGATCCTTGAGCTTGCGAGCCATCGGAAACTTTGAGCTAATTAGGAGCTTTGCCTTAAGTTCGTATTTTGGTTGGCCCTCCGAGCATATTGTCATAGAGCATTCTCATGTATTTTTGAATTGAAACTTAATTTGTATTTTGGATGATTTTGAACACTTGTTAAATGTCTTCAGGTTGTACTGGCATAAGATTAATTCATGATTTAAATGCATGTGTAAGTGCTGGATTGTATGAGAATGGTTGTGTGCGAATTATGATCAAACTATGTCTATGTATATGTATAAATGTTGGGATCGGGTCCGATATGTTTGGTCACCCGATTGGGGATCCGGGGCCCGGGCCCAACATTTTGAGAGATACACAATCGTGTACTAGACTAGTTATAACTTAAAATACCTAGAATTTGTGATTATGCATGACGTGAGAGAAGTACACGGGTTGATGCACAGTTGTGTATTTCTTCTTTGTTTCAAATCTTCGTTTTATGTCATGTTTTCATCTGAAATGTTCTCTTTTTAATTTTTAAAGGTAATTATAACCTATAAATACACTCGGATCAAATTAAGTACGAAATATAAAATAAAAATATAAAATATCAAGCGAAAATAAATCAAATATAGGGTATAAATATGATCAATTATGCATATAACAAACACACTTAAGCTTTTGCTTATCCTCAAGCAACCATAATCAAAATTATAAATCTTACAACATCTACCCTTCATTAATCTTGATAGGTACATTTATACTATAAATCATCATATCCTATTGAATCAAATTAACTTACAATTATAGTCAAGTTATCTTAAAATTAACTTCCTTAGTAATAGTAATAGTAATCACATCAATAATTACATTTAAATCAAAAGGTCTTTATATAGATTATAATGGGGCTTAGGTACGGTATGGTTGAGATAATAATGAGGGTTAAATTGAAGGAAATTTACTAAAGAAATTTCATGAAACTTGGTTACAAATATACATGTCCTCTTATTACAACTCCGTTGGTACCATATTATTTTCTTCTTTTCTTATGCTCTTTTTTGTTGTCAATTAAAATAATATTTTGAGCATTTAGTTCCATAATTAAAGAAGTAACGGACCTTTCAAGATTTTCAAGTTTCAAAAATAAACAAGTAATGTAAATAAATTATTGGGTTTAAAAATAAAAAGTTTTCAAATAAAAAAAGATAAAGCTTAATATGTGGAGATAATCAATGAAAAAAGGCTAAGGCTCAACTTGGTTATTCCTAAAGGATAAATTATAGGTAAGGTAATAATCAAAGAAATAGGTTAACACAAATTGTTGAATTTAAGTGCCTTTATTACTTCAAGGATTTTAATTTAACAAATATGGCCTCAATATGGAAAATAAAAGCAAGTTCTAGAATAATTCTATTATACATGATGACATACATAAAAGAAATAAAAGAGTTTAAAAATTTTGAAAATTTGCTCTTAGGTTCAAAAGCTCTTAAAAAAAAGGGGTTGTGTGTGTGTAAATAATATGCAGTGTAATATAACTTGATTATATCAATGAATACTTAAAAAAAAAACTTATAAATGGAATTTTATTCTAACTATCATCCTTTTGTATATTAATTCAATCAATACTCACACTACAAGGAAAATGTTTAATAGCAACGGAAAATTACCGACAGTATGAATACCATTGGAAATACCAACCGAAATAGCTTTACCGTCGCCGAAAGTGGTTGTGCATTTAATTGTTTGCGACTGAAAAAAATTCGGTAGGTGAATTTGGATAAAATTCATACCGACGCCCATTTCGGTCGATGAAGGAGTCGGTGAATACGTCCACCACGTGCCCTTCAGTGAAAGAAAACGACGACGTTTTGGTTAAAATTAAAACGACGTCGTTTTGGTTTTAATTAAAACACGTCCGCAACCTTCTTCTTCTTCCTCCTCGCGCGACCTAACTCTCCTTTCTCTTCCTCCTACGGCTCCCTCTTCCTCCTACGGCGCAGCTACTTCCTCGTTCGTCTTCCTCGAAGGACGCCGCTGGTCGCTAGTCGCCGCTCCCTGGTTGCAGACGTCGCTCCTTGTCCTCATCTCCGACAGGTTTGTTAGTTCTCCTCCCTCCCCTCTTTGTTTTCGTAGATCGCCTTTCGTGTATATTTGTTGTGGTTCTATACCCATTGAAACTGAACGAAGCCTCCTGCTGTAGAACAAACTCCAGTCATTCCATTTGGACTATAATTTCCGTCGACTGCTATTTCAGTGGTAGTAGTTGGTAGAATCTACGATACTCACTCATTTCATAAAATTGCTAATGATAATTTACATTGGAAATTATGGATTATACTGAATTGTTAATTATTGTAGATATTGTAGTGACATATATCGACTTCAATTCATTATATTAGGACCATAATTATAATATTGGTTGATTTGTTTAAAATTTTGGTAACTATTAAAGAGTTAGTATAGTAATATGTAAATTTTAGTTGTAATTAACATGTTTGGGGAGGAATTAAATTTTAGTTGTAATTAACATAATTGCTTTCGAAGATTTTCATTATTTTGTTACTTCTCATTCTTGAATGCACAAATACATAGTTAATATATTTATAAGCAACCTAACATCAATTTTATTTTTAAGTTCTGCATCGATTAGATAAGTTAATTCATCTTATATGGTATCTGAAGAAGTGAAAGCATTTGGAAATTTTAATGTAAAATTAATACTAAAAATTAAATATATTATAAATTTGATTAATTCCATGTTTGTTAACTTTGAAATAAATTTAATGAATTTAATAATAATAATAATTTAATTTGAGGTAGTAATTAGAAACGAACTGCAAGAAGATATTAATTTCAAGTAGTTGTCATTTTTTAAAGTTGAGTTCAATTTTAGTGGCAACTGAGACACTTTTGGAATGTAGATATTAGTCTCTTGCACAAAGTATCATTTTGGTTTGAACTTTCAACTTTTTAACTTAATTGTAAAGGAAAATGTGGAGGACTAAGGTGTAAAGTTGCAGAAAAACTTTTTTAATACATTGTAAGACTGAATAACTTTTATTTATGATAATGAAATAATATTTCCAAATTAGATTCCTTAATAATTTTATAGTTAATTTCCTATGATCTCACTTTAATTACTTGGTTAAAACACAATATGAAATGATTAAACATTTTGTTTCAATAATATCCATTGATAATTCTATGGAAACTATATACACACACACTATATATTTAGAAAGTATTGGCTAGGATGAAGGGTTAAATGAGGCCCAATGTAGTTGTTTTGTATAAATTCAAGTCTTACATATTCATCAATTTTGACAACTCCTAAAACACACCTAAAATATTTCAAATTTTTAGTATGATGATTTAATTCAAACTAAATGATGAAGTATTAATCATTTCTATTAATTAAGATCTAATAAAACTTATTTAATAAAAGTAATTGTTTAGTTGAACCTTGAATTAGCATAATATTGTATCTTTTCCCAAGTTGCTTCGATGTAGGATAACATTCAATGGAATCAATAAGCGTAATTATCTTAATGAATACGTATATATAAACAAAAATGAATAGTCTTAATTAAAATTAAGCAATCTGGATTAAAGATAATTTTGATTTCAAATTAGTTAAAATTGGAAAATATATAGTATAATTAATCTTAATATAATTTTTAATTTGAAATAGTAAATATTTGAAAATAAATGGTATAATTAATCTTAACATAAACAAAAATAATATCATAAAATCTTGTAAACATAAAAAATGAAATAAAACTAGACTATAAATTACAAACATGTCTTTCAAATTTGGCATTTTCAAAGAAATATAGAAATAATTAGTACTCAAAATTAAGTGCTCAAAATTATTGGCGAAAGACTTATAAAATTATCCCTATGTTATTTACTTTTACCTTAAGGGTATTTGTGAATTTCTAAATTTTACTACAATCCTAACATAGAAGAAAATGATCACAAAGATATCAAACTTAGGCAGTACTTTTCATTCATTACTTTTTTTATGTCTTGTAACATAATTTCAATTAATCATAAGCTAAATTTTATTTCCTTTGTCAAATAATAATATTAGTTACCTTACAGTGATAATTTATTGGCTATAGTTGGACATTCATCTCTTCGAAGGTGTTATAAGACTAGTAAGGACATTAAATTTGCACTAAAATGCATCAAAGTCTTTACATAATAATTGAATTAGCACAAATTTAACTCACCCATATTGAATCTCTTATGTTTAGGTTTTTTTAGATAAAAGTTTTAGTAAACATATGTGTTTGGCCTAAATTTAAAAATGAACAGTGTTACAAAAAGAAATAATGCCCTAAGAAACAATTCAATTGCTAACTTTTATTAGCGCTTACAATAGTGAAAAAGGAATAATGATCCAACTCTCTTTATATTGAAAAGCTTTTATCCCCAAATGACTCGTTTAAAGGCATTTGGAAACTTCACGGCCAAGAATATAATACTTATGGAAACTAAGACTATTAACTTGGTGCTAGACATCTCCAATCACTTAAAGCAAAACTTTAGTAGGTAGTTAACATCATAAATCACTAAGATCACTAGTAAATACAAGAGAACATGTTAAAAGTGAAGCTAAGACACCTCACCCACTTTTTCATTCTTACTCATGTCCTCCTACTTCTTTTATGCTGCAACTCAATAACTTTTTCACATCAACCATTATCTCTATAAAAGATGATAGTAAAGTTTGAAGTTAATATAAACATGGTCCAACAAATGGATTCCTATGACATAGTATATTTCCTACCACTATATTATCATAATTTATCCCTTTTTCCATCCAAGAATGGCTATGATTAGTTTGACTCACCATAGTTAAGCTGAACATTTGATTAGAAGATATCAATCATATCTAATTGAACCTTAAACCTTGCTTAATCCTATCTTAAGCAATATTCATTTTGCTTTCCAATTGAGCTATGAATGACACTATTGTTGGTTTTCATTGCAGGTTGATCATCTTCATCTGCAGTTACGTACTTCAACAACACTTCTCTGCATTTTGATTGAGGTCATTGCTTAACCGCTTTTCTTTTGTTGTTATCTGCTCTTGATTCATGTGGGTGTACATGAACTTCCCATAGCATGTCCCTTAATCGTGTATTGATGAGTTGCATGATGTGAAAGTTGACAACATACATGTAGTATGGAGAGGTAATTTGCGTTGTGATTACTTGTTGAGATAGAATTGTGTGTTAATTGTAAGGGGACCCTTATATCATAAGGGGGATGTCCAAATTATAGGGGAAGTGCTGGCAAAATTTCAATAGGATCGTCGTAGTACATGATGGTTAAATGAGAACATGAGCTCATTAGTTTTAACTTCTGATCTTATTTTGGAAGTGACTTACAATTATGAAAATTATTTAGCATATTAGTTGATGGTTTAAGTTTATGAGGATGATAAATGTCATGCATTGAGTATGACATGTTCCTGAAATTTCATTTGATGTCTTACACGCTATGATCTGACGATTGCAGTATGATATTTTTCCTCTAATATGCCATGATTAATGTTCCATAATGTTGTAAGTATTCCTCTATGATTAATATTCCTCTAATAATGTTGTAAGTATTCCTGAAAGAGTAACTAACATTCATGTCTTCTAAAAGTCCTTCACCTTTACTTAATAAGGTGTAATAATCTAATTTTTATAAGCTTACCTTATTAAGTCATTTTAAAGGCTTTAAATTGTGTAAGTGTGTAATTTAGATTTTGAAGCACATTATGTCATTTCTATATAATTAATATTACAACTTGATTCATACATTCAATCAAGTTGTAATATTCATAGATTCATACAACTTCATTCATTTTGATTATGTCATATCCAACGTTGATAATAGTACAAAAAGATGAGCCAGATAATCAATACCATATAGGGAAGAGTAAGCTACTTCTATCCTAATACAATGTCAAAAGGATTCTTCTCCATAACTAAAGATTTATGTAAGTTAAAACAAAACTAGGCAGTATTACTGCAAGTTAAGCTATTTCACTTATTTATATTTACATAATTAGAATATGAAATTTTCGTAATTTTCCTTGAGCTGTTAGGGTTTCCAATTAAGGTATGACTGATTTTATTGTTGATTTTTATTGCAGCGCTATCATCTTCATCGCCGGTGACATAATTCTACAATATCTCTCCGTATATCGATTGAGGTGAGTGCTTATGATTTGGTTTGTTAGTGGTCTCTGGCTCTTGATTAATGTGCTTGAATGTGAACTTCCTATAGTTTGTTGCTGAATCATTTATTGATGCCTTCCAATGTGTGAAACTTGACAACACACATGTCATACGGAGATATGTATTTGCGATGTGATTACTGGTTGAGATATATGTGTGTTTCTTTTGCAGGGGACCCTTACTTGTTAAGGGGGTGTCCGAATTATAGGGAAAATGCTGCCGAAATTTTATTAGGATCCTCGTCGTAGCTCGTGTTTAAATTAGAACATGAGCACGGTAGTTTAATTATGTGAGAATGATAAATTTTTAGCATTTAGTATACTATGTCATGCCTTGCGTATAATATTTCCAATGAGGGTTTGACTGATTTTATTGTTGGGTTTCAGTGCAGCTCTATCATCTTCATCGCCGTGACCTTCGACATTGCCCTTGAGAACGTGATTCGGCAACATTTCTTTGCATTTCAATTTAGGTCAGTGGTTATGCTTTTGTTACCAATTATATTGTCTGATTCATATGCTTGTTGCACTGACGAGAATCAATTACAGCCATAATTGGATGGATGTTGTTTGCAATGAATATCTCTTAACCTTGTATATTGACATAATTTGATTTGCTTATTGGGGAATTGTATATGAAGGATTAATTTATTAGAATAGTTTTTTACAATTACATTCAATCTTGTATGAATAGTACTTTGGCAATAGTATGATATTAATATCCATTGAAAATCACATTGTGGTCAACCACAATGTGATTACATATTTATCTTCTATCATATATGTTGTGTTCACAGTATAAATATTCCAGCAACTTAGCTACGACATGAAACGTTAAAGGCTTATGTTATAACACATGTCTGTAATGATTTGGTTTGTAGATATGTGGCTAACATAGATGCCTAACTTTGGATCTGATCTTGTAGAATAACAGTTCTCCAGTTATGAGTCTCAGCGATAGATCTTGGAAGTATAGACGTTTAACCACCGATGGTTTCATTAATCCTGAATTTGTTGAGGGAGTTGATGCGTTCATTCATTATGCATGTTCGCAACCTGCATATATGGATGGGCCAAAGATCAGATGTCCATGTAAAAAGTGCAAGCACAAATGTTTCCTGTTTATTGATGAAGTTCAGTTGCATTTGTTGAGAAAAGGGTTTGTTTCGAACTACTTTCAGTGGACTCGATATGGGGAACCCTTGGTTGCTTGCACCTCAAGGAGAATTGAAGAACCTACGTGTATGAACTTAAATGAGAATGACGTTGAGGATGGAAATGGAAGACATTTTGGTGATGGGCCGGAAAACTCTTACAGGCAAATGTGGAACATGTTGACGAAGAACCTAACCAACAGGCAAAACAATTCTTCAACTTACTACAGTCAGCTGATCGAGAATTGTGGCCAAATTGTGAGACAATGACTCAGTTGTCATCAATTGCTCGCATATTGAACATAAAGAGTGAAGGTCATATTTCAAATCACAGTTTTGAAAAAATTCTTGACTGGTACAACGAATCATTGCCAGCTGAGCATACAATGGTTGATAGTTTTTACAACATGAAGAAACTTATTAGTGGTCTTGGTTTGCCTGTGGAAAAAATTGACTGTTGTCGACTCGGATGTATGCTGTATTGGGGAGACGATATGAACTTAGAATAGTGCAAGTTTTTTGGTCAACCTAGGTTTAAGCCCAGAAAACATTCTACGAAACAGAAATTGGTTCCATGGAAGTGGATGTGTTATTTTCCTCTCACTCCTAGATTGCAAAGGCTTTATGCTTCTGATGTGACTGCGTCTCACATGAGATGGCATGCTGAACATGAACAGGAAGATGGAGTAATGACTCATCCATCAGATGCATTGGTATGGAAATATTTTAATGACACGTATGTTGAATTTGCGGTTGACAGTCGAAATGTTCGATTTGTTTGTCTACGGATGGATTTCAACCATTTGGTCAATCTGGACAGCAATATTCTTCGTGGCCAATTATCATAACTCCTTATAATTTTCCTCCTTGGATGTGTATGAAAGAGGCATATATGTTCTTGACGGTGATTGTCCTAAGGCCAACAAATCCGAAGAAAAAAATTGATGTGTTCTTACAACCATTGATATCTGAATTGCAACAGCTTTGGGAGTATGGTGTTCAAACTTATGATGTATTTAAGAAACAGAATTTTGTGATGCGAGCAGCATTGATGTGGACTATTAGTGACTTCCCAACATTTGCCATGTTATCTGGATGGTCAACTGCTGGGACGTTGGCCTGTCCTTATTGTCGCAATGATTCTGATGCGTTTTATCTGCCTAACGGAGGGAAAATATGTTGGTTTGACAATTACAGAAAATTTCTATCTGCAGATCATCCGTTTAGGCGCAATAAATATAAGTTTAGAAAAAATCGGACGGTTCACACCCCTCCTCCTCCGATAGCATCCGGTGAAGAGGTCTTGCAAGAAATAGAAGAATTAGGGTTGTTGAAAGTGACAAAATTAGAGGCTGATGATGTTAATTCAACCATTAATCAGAACTTTGGTTGGCGAAAACGAAGCATTTTTTAGGATTTGCCATATTGGAAAACGAATTTGATTCGTCATAATCTAGATGTGATGCACATTGAGAAAAATATCTTTGACAACTTGTTCAATACCATAATGAACATTGAAGGGATGACAAAAGACAATGCAAAATCACGAGCTGATTTGTAACTTTTTTGCAAAAGAAATGAGTTACATAAAGATCTTCGCACAGGTAAATACCCAAAAGCATGTTACACTATGGACAGGAGAAAAAAGGAGCTTATATGTGAATGGTTGAAAACTGTTAAGTTTCCTGATGGATATGTTTCTAACTTGGATAGGTGTGTGGATCTACGAAAGTACAAATTATTTGGGATGAAAAGTCATGATTCTCATGTATTTATGCAAAGGCTTATCCCAATTGCATTCCGAGAGTTGTTACCTTCTAAGGTATGGGAATCTATAACAGAGTTAAGTTTGTTTTTTAAAAGCTTAACCTCAGTTGAAATCAACATTGGTGAGATGGAAAAACTAGAACATGAAATTCCCGTAATTTTTTGTAAATTAGAAGGCATTTTTCCTCCAAGTTTCTTTGACTGTATGGAGCATCTACCTGTGCATTTAGCACACGAGGCAAAACTTACCGGTCCAGTTCAATATCGATGGATGTATCCATTTGAGAGGTAAGTTGACAAATATTACTGTAATAACCATTGACAAGCTTTGTCAAATGAGTTCTACTAAGAATTTTGATTCCTGTAGGTATTTGCATCACTTGAAAAAAAATGTTAAAAACAAAGCTAGAGTTGAAGTTTTCATTTGTAATTCCTATTTAGTGGAGGAAGCGAGTACGTTTTGTGGGTATTATTTTCAGCCGCATGTTAACACAAGAGCAAGAAAAGTTCCTCGTAATGACGATGGGGAACGAACGAGTCATACTGATGGAAACTTGTCCATATTTTCATATTGTGGACGAACATCGGGGCGTGCGACAAGAAGAATGTTAACTGAGGAAGAGATCGAGGCTGCACATGGTTATATTGTATTGAATTGTGAAGAGCTGTTGCCTTTCGTGCAGTAAGTTGCACATGAATATTTCTGTACTTACCTTTGTGTCATCTTCATGCCCTAACAATAGTCATTTTGTATTTAGATTGTACGAGACATTGTTACCGGAGATAATGCCGGGTATGACGGAAGACGATTTAAATAAAAAAGTTGGGAAACACTTCCCTCGGTGGTTTGAGAGATATGTAAGTTTGTACTTACAATTCATCTTAATTATAATTGGAAGTTGTATTTTATGTTTTTCATGAAACTACATTCTTTGCGATGCTAAATTTATTGTTTTAGGCATTGGACAATACAATCGAGAACAAGATGATTTGTGATCTTGCAAAGGGACCTCTACGAACTGTTAAATCATATCCGGTGTATTTCATTAATGGATACAAATATCATATAGAAAGTCATGGACATAATATGTCAACAATAAACAGTGGGGTTTCAATACAGGGAGAAATGATGGATTACTATGGTAAAATTATTGAAATACTGGAAGTTGAATACCCTGGATTGCCAGTCAAGCGATGTGTGATATTTAAATGTGAATGGTATGACCCGACACCAAATGTTGGAGTAAAGGTGCATAGACAATACAATTTAGTTGAAATCAATCACCGAAGAAGATTGCGTCAGTATGAACCATTCGTATTAGCTGTGCAAGCTAAACAAGTTTGTTACATCCCTTTTCCGAGCTTACGACGAGATAAGGCAGATTGGTTAGCGGTTTGCAAAGTTAAACCTAGAGGTATTTACGAATCACATAGACGAGGAGACTATAGTCTTGAAAGTGAGGCTTTTCAGGAAGATGTGACAATTATCAATGCATCTGTTACGTATGACGATAATGAGCCTTTGAACGATCCATCAAACGAATTTGTTGATATGGAGTCTTGAGAGGATGACGACGGTCTGAGATCTGACAAGGAGCCAGAATTTGATTCTTATTCTTCTGAAGAAGAAGATGATTGTAATTTACCATTAAGTTTTGATAGCGAATGACTTGTGTTTGTAATTGCATATTTTAACTTAAATAGTAACGTGTTTTTTAATGTAATTATATTATGTTTTGTTTTTCATTGCATTTCTTTGGAAAGGAATGTCGACATGGCGATTGGTTTCGGACGGCAACAATTCTTTCCGTTGGGAGGAATGTGGCAAAATTGTCCCAACTCATGGAATGAAAACTACAGAAAATCTCGCTCCATCATACAGTACCAATCGTTTGACTTCTATGGTCGATCTATTATTTCAAGGTTTTTAGTATCATCTGCACGTCGACTCTTTTCGTGTTATGAACCTCTAATAACATTTATTAAGGTTATCAAACATATTGTCAATTCATTGTCATGTTTACATGTTTAAGCTTCCTTTAAACTCGAAGAAGACATGTATGCCGATAAAGTTGACAACAATGTAACGTCAGCTTATAACGGAATAGGAAGATTGGGTATTGTCAACTCCTTTACTATTCCGCAAACCTCGTCTGCAGAATCACTTATGCATTAATATACCATTATCATTACTTATTTGGTTTGTTAATATCACGGATTCAACATTTCTTCACTGATGAAAATGATTTAGGTAGATTTGTTCCTATTAGTAGTTCATCCGGAGTAGAAGTCTACCATTCAAAGACAGGGGACTCATTCATTGTTTCCTCAAGAAGTATAGATATAGTTGCATTGTTATTGCAAGAATGTGATCAACAACGCACAGTAGGTGGACGAAGTTTCACTGTTTCCATTGGTGTGTTTGAACATGCGAGAATCCTTCTCGGGAACCCAGACATTAAGGACTCTTTCACCTTTACCGACTCCCATGTTATATGAAATCCAAAAAATTGAATAGATCAATGTGCTTTTGTACTGCCAGACATTATTACACTTTGCTTTCACATTGATTTATTGTTGTATCTGTAAGACTTCGTTAAACAGTGCATATTTATGTTACTGTTAAAGTGAAGTTTATGGTTGATAACAATTTTTTAAGCTTCATATATTGCCATAGTTTCTTCTATATGTGTTATGTAAAATATTGCTTTCAAATTATTAATTGTACATGTACAGAGTTGTGCGGAATTGAATTTCATAAAAAGAATGGGACCGAATAGACAAAGTGAGGTCATTCGACCAAGGTTTCGAACCATGTTCGGGGGCAATTACAGTGAAGGTGATTCGTCACAATCAGCCACACCTACTGACTCACCTTCTCCACCTCTGGTGCCGGGAGTTGCAGTTGAGGCATCACCGCCTGCTTCTCAGCCTACACCATCCCCTTCCCCAACGCATATGTCGTCCAACACCAGCGTACCAGATGCAGAAGACGTCCGTCAGCATGGCGCTGAGGGACTTGATGGAAGAAAGTTTGTTACTATTGTCAATGACCAGTAAGTGAAATCAAAGCAATTCGTAATTTTCTTATTATCAACTTTTACTTTTACCAATATGTACATAGGATAACATCACTTGACATGTTAGGTTGGTTCCGTCTGGACCAATTTCAAGAAATATGACTTCCTCGTTCAAGCAAAGAATTGAACCAGAGGGTTATGTGTGGAAAAATTTAGCTGACACCACAAAGCAATTATACTTTCAAGAGTTTGAGGTACAAATCATACTTAATTTATTCATTACATTGCTTTATATTCATAATGTTCATACAACATTTTAACATTTTGTTATTCTTACCCATCTTATGACAGAAAGAATTTTACTGGGATTCTTGTTTCGACGCCAGCATGTATAAACAATGGGAAAAGAAAGCACGCATACGTTATCGCGACTTAATAAATCAAATACGCAAGGTTGGTGCACGACCACATTTTATTTCGGAGGAAATTTGGACTCATTGAACCGAATATTGGACATCACCTGCGACAATGTCCATATCAGAGCGTAATTCGACCAACAGACGTGGAGGGCCGGGGGGTGCAAGTCTTGCTATGCATACGGGAGGATCAATTACCCACCACGAGCATGTACATAGACTTGTAAGTATCTACTTTCTCACACCAATTTTACATATATTTTGCTTCGCTTTATTGAACATAGTGATTATGACATAAATGTCTGGTGCCATATATGGCTGTGTGAAGTTGTTTTCATTGTTGAACAGGGGGCAAATATCATATATACAGGCGAAACTCTGGCGAAATTTTTTTAAATTCTAGTTAACATCTGACAATTTAATTTATACGTGTAGGAAAAGGCATTGGGCAGGAAGTCTACACCTATGCAGCTATTTTTGCACACCCACACGAAGAAACATGATGGTGTCACCTTCATCAACAGTCGATGTAGAGAAGTGAATGTAAGTGAAATTCACATATTTTAATAATTTCTTAACAATTATACTTTATTTACTAATGTAAATATTGTTTGCTAATAGGATCAAATACAAGAAAATATTCAACGACAATCTCAGGAGGAACAACCAATAGACGAAGCTTAGACATATCTTGATGTCGTGGGTGGTTGGGACCGTAGTGGAAGGATATTCGGCCTGGGCTCATATGCAAACACCTGTTATTCGCGCTCTTCTCTTTCTAGTACAGTAGCATCTGCTCGGCCATCGCAATCTCATGATGTATCGGAGCTCCGGGCCACAGTGGACACATTGAGGGAGCAGCTAGTTAATCAAAGTGAGCAGTTGGTTACTCAACATCACCAGCATATGGAGGACATAGCTAAGGTGAGGGAGGAAATTAGTCTGCAGATGAGAGAACAACTGAGAGCAGAGATGAGTCAGGAGTTAAGGCAGGAGATGAGGACAGAGCTGGAGCAGGTTGCAAAGATCAGAGAGTCGCTGGAGTAGATGGAGCAGGCAGTTAAGAGAAGAGAGGAAATGGAGCGGCTTACTCAGATGAGAGCGGAGGTGGAGCAGATGACTAAGGACATACTACACGTGGAGGAGATGGCTAAGCTTAGGCAGGAGATGGAAATGTTAAAGAGGGGGGGACACAGTTCAGAGCATCCATGATCACCACGACATTATCATTACATTTCTATTTGTTTTCAATTAAAAAACATATGAGATTTGTTCATTCAAATTTTTAAATTATTAAATTAAAATTTTCATAGGTTTTATTAATTAATTTTTTCATTAAATTATTAATTTTACGCATAGCAAATAAATAAAGTATATATATAATATAACATTATCATAATAAAAATAGGCCTAAAAAATATATATATCATTTCTTACCGACGAATATTTGTCCGTCGGAAATTGTGATATTTACCGACGGTTAATTATTATGTCGGTAAAATGTGTTGAAAACACCTTCGCCTCACCGACGAACAAAATGACCGTAGAAAAATTTCCGTCGGTGATTACATTCACCGATAGAAATCTGTTATTTATCGATGGTAAATTCCATCGGTAAAACGCATATTTCTTGTAGTGTCAACAATAAAATATAGTATTGATGGATAGATTTTGATTAAGTCAAAATATCAGTTCATAAAATATTATAACCAAGATTATACTAAGTTTAAAGAAATCATTAAAAATCATGAATCACTTCCCCACACTTAAAGTTGTACATTGTCCCTAATGTCCACAATATAAGCATATAAAATAAGTGAGAAGGTTAGTGGTACTTTCCTGAATGTAAAGATTTTTATGAATTATAATCTATCCAATTTAAGATTGCATCTTTGCAAAATATAAGAAAAAGGGATAAAAAAGAAAAGAAATAAAAACAACACAATTGAAATTAAGAAAGACAAATACCATTAATATAATCTTAAAGAAAAAATAATTAATGGAAAGAAAATAAGAAATAAACACAAATGATAAGCATCTCCTACATCCCATGATCTTGGATGGTCTGATAAAGGAGGGTTCCCATGGTGATGATCCTGACCATGTTGAGGAGTTGCAGAGAAAGTGCCCTTACTAGATGATGGGGGCTAGAAATTAGTTGAATTCCTATAAGCCAGCTACCCATTTCCCCAATAAAGTTATTTTTAACTAAGTCAGATTGTGCAATCTAGCTTGGGGACCTCTTAGAACCTCCACATATGGTAATGCGACATCTTGTTTTGGTGGTGGTGGTTGTGGTTGTAGTGGTTGCTCTGCTCTATCTCTAACCTCTACTACTGGCTCGTCGGGCTCATCAATATGTATGTCGATGTCTCCCATGGGACCTTGTCGTTGGCATACCATATGCATGTGTTGCATCAAAATTAGATTAAGCACTACCATAGTCTATGTAGATGTCTCCCATGGGACCTTGTCGTTGGCATACCGTATGTGTAACACCCCTCTCCCGCGTGACCCGAACCCGACATCGATGGTGATATCCGAGTCCGTGCCCTGCGAGGGTGGCGTGTTACATCACTCAGATGAAACTCAGTATCAATTTTTTTTATAAAGACATTCATACGCTCGAAAAACAGTAGACAATTTGAGCCCACGTTAATTTGTAAACATTTTCGGTCATTACAAACATTCAATAATCATTTAACGTAGCCATTTAATGAACACAAATCCACCACCAAATTGGGCCCACTGTAAATACAAAGCATCATTTTACAGAGATTGCGAAATACAATTTTATGAGACACTAATGCAGACGCGAACTAATCCCGACCCCTATCTTTCCCTGGCATGCAGTAGGCATACTCCCGTGTCTAACGGAGTACTCTTCAAGGCCTGAAAAATAATTGCAAATTTTTGGTGAGTTTTGCGAACTCAGTGAGGAACCATCATCGATGGTTCACCCAATTCATGCATCACTCAAGCAATTTACAGAGTGTATACAATAATATGTTCAGAAGAAGCAAATCACAAGTGTGTAATGCACCCTTGCCTTTTTTCCCATTTACTGTATTCAATCAAAATGTGTATGCAATGCATATGTGACACTTTCCCATTTTATTACAGTGTTTTGACCGAGCGCGTAAACAGTAAACAGTAGGCAGTAGACGCGTCTAGGGAGTAGGAGAGCCCTCTGAGTATGCACTATCTCCCTTCGAGCTCGAGGCTCTTTTTCAGTATCAGTGGCGACTCTGGTCACAACTATTATTATCCGTTCATGTATTTGTGTATGAAATGCAATATTCCCAATATATCACAATCAATATAAAACAGTCTGTTACAGTAGAGGCAACGCAATGAAACACAGTAATAGCAAGCAATTTGACAATCAGCACATAAAGGACACTTATATGTCAAATCTCCCAATTCATCGAACCATCCGTGTCCGGGATCCAGTCATAAACAAACACAATCACTAATCCCACCATTATTCCCCACATTAGACATATAATAATTGAAAGAACCATTTAAGTTACTCACCTGTACTTTCGAGCTAATAGTTGGAAGTCTCAGTAACGTCGGTGGATCGACACTCCAAATGTGCCTCTATAATAGTTATAATATATAAAAATTATCAATTGTCCAAATCAAAAATATTTACGAATGCACATGTAGCGATTTAAAATGTGTACAATGCATGTTCATGATATTCCTGGCTTTAATCCAAAATTTCCATCACAAACATTCTATCTAAAAATTAGAAATCTAACGGCACCAAAATTACTCAATTCGGGCCTCTATAGATCCAAAAATAAATAAAACAGTGACCAAAGAACCATTACTCGGACCCACGTCAATTTTCCGTCCAAAAATTCCCAATTTCTCATAAAATAAAATCAAATATTTCACGAATCTGATGCCTCAAGAATCAGGTCAATCGGATATCGGACGGAAAAGTTATAAGCAAAAGAAAGAAAAATATATGATCCTAGTCGACTTGCCTAAGAATCCTAGTCAACTTATGCTACTGTGTATATCCTAGTCGACTTGTCTGAGGATGCAAGTCGATTTATGTTGCTACAATGGCAGATCTAGAATAAACGTTCTCCGACATCCCAACTTCCACAGGGCATAACTCCCTACTCCAAACTTCAAATTGGACAAACTTGGTATCTATTTTATATATAAAAGAGAGCTCTACAAGTTTCATGCAGGACACAAAAACTAATTTCACCTCTAAGGGTGTCAAAAATACACTCAAAGTTACTACCTTCACAATGCCTCTCAAAACAGTGCCACATTTTGTCAAACAGTGCAACATTTTATAAAATCCATAACTTCTCATTCCCTTTGCTAAAATTACAAGATTTATGCCAAGTGAAAGATCAGAATGTGACCTACAACTTTCATGAACAACATGAAATCAAATTCAATTGCTAAGTAGGTCAAACAATTCAATGAATGATTTTGCCCACTGAAACTACCTGAACTGAACAGCAACTTTCTTAAAGCATAACTTCTTGCACAGATGTCAAACAATTGCATACTTTATACCTATGGAAAGATCA
Source organism: Erythroxylum novogranatense (assembly GCA_029891385.1). Classification (NCBI taxonomy): domain Eukaryota; kingdom Viridiplantae; phylum Streptophyta; class Magnoliopsida; order Malpighiales; family Erythroxylaceae; genus Erythroxylum; species Erythroxylum novogranatense. The sequence continues at coordinate 62,965,964 of CM057226.1, read as the reverse complement.
AACAGAATACTACACTTCTTATGAAGGGTTAATAGCCAATTCCATCTCTAACAAACTCAAAACTGTCATGTAAGTGGCTGCCCTGATCACTAGCCAATGACCTAACTTAGGTCCAGTATTTGAAAATTCATAACTTCCAATTCTAACATCCAAAATTAACATGCCATATCTCATTTTCAAGCTAATTTCTTCCTATAAAACTTTCCAGCAGATCACTTGAGCCAATTCGAATCACAAAAATCTCTAATTTAGCTTCCAATCACAATACTCACAAACCTACATTTAGGGCTAGGTTCCAACAACATGTACATAACCAGCCATCATTCAACAAGTCATAACTCCTTATACATAGGTAAAATGTTTTTCAAACTTTCCATACCTCTAATTAACACATAAATTTACATTTCTTCTTTTATAACCATGGTCTAATTCGGTCATTAAGGGCATTCAAATCTTCCATTTACAATCAACTTTAACATGCAGTCACAGGTTGGACCCTGTCTGACTCAAAACGTTATAACTCATTCATTTCACATCCAATTAAGGTGATTCAAAGTTTCATTTTCCATAAACTCATATGGCTACCACATATCCAAAGCCGGTTTGAAAATAATATAAATTGGATTTATTGTGATTTTTACACACATGACTTGTTTCTGTTCTCTTCTGTATCACTAAGGTTAGGAACAACCTTCACTTATTCGGACATAGCTAGCAGAATCCTCATCCAATTAAAATTTCCTCTCTACAGCTCTTAAATGACACATTCTTGAACATTTCGTAAGAAGAGCTCATCATCCAATTCCAACTCTAAGGTCCTCAAACAAATTACTTTCAGATCTTAGTTCAATCTCGCTGGTGTTCTGAACCCGATTCGATTAGGGGCCTATTACTCTCATTTGGCTCACCCTAAAATCGTGGAAAAATTCATGGAGATATTAGACCTCTAGATATACAACTTCTATTTTTTGCGTTTTTCTAGATTCGAACTTTAAACTGCTCAAAACAATTAAACAAGTGGAGCCACGCATCTGTCTTTGCAATCTCAAACCATCCCAACTCAAGTTAATCATCATTTTTGTTCAACTTAGCCATGCAATTAAGCTTAAGTAATATCACAAGTAACTATAAAACCATCATATAAACATATGATTTACCTTAAGCAAGCTTCCACTCTTCTAGACTTCACAATCTCACAATCCTCTCTAATTCTTTCCACCACACAATCATCATCATCACTTTGCAAGGGAAGCTAAGTCAGGCTCTTAGAAGCAAGATGAAGAGCAACAATTTTGGCTAGAACAAATGGAGAATTCAAGGAAGGAGAACCCACGAAGGAGAAGAAGAAAATCTCCCAAAAACACTTTTTCTCCCTCTCAAAATTAGAAGTGTCAAGAATGTAAGAAGCCCTAGGTGAAGGTAAGCTTGCAATAAATGTGTGAAGATGACTCATCATGCACTGGGCATGAAATAAGAGAAAAAGACAAGACTTGATGTAGTGATTTTAAAATAAAGAACCCTAATACATGAAATTTCTAAATCCATGGTCTCAATTATAATCCCAACGTTATTTACCTAATATTCCAGTGCCATTGGGCGGAAATTTCCAGTATCGGAAACCAATCGGTACACCGCGTGGCAATTTTTTTTTCAGTCCGAAATTTTTTTCCCGAAAACTCCATAAAAATTCTTAAAATTTACCAAAAATATAAAACACATAATAGTCCACTCCAATTAAATTTTCAAGCCCGTAAACCACATTTTTCAAAATAAAATTTGATTTAGGCACAACTACCGGGAAATGTCATAAATGCATGTACAGTCATTTTCATGTGCAATTTCACTATTCATGAATCAGATGTGCATGAACATTGCAAAATAAATCATAAACCGTCTTAATCCTTTACCAAATTACCATTCTACCCTTCCCATTGGGGGTGGGATGTTACAACTCCCCCCTCCTAATAAAAATTTCGTCCCCGAAATTCTTATATGATTGATCAGAAAGGCGGGGAAATTATTTTGTTCATTACTTCTCTGTTTCCCATTTACTCCACTACTCGAATACTTTCTGTCAATTGACTATAGTCAAGGCAATCAATTACCCTTTTACTTTCTTCAATTACCACAATGTCATAACTGTTTCCTCATGATTCATCACTCTCAGCATCAATAACACATATATGTCGGATCATAACACTATTTCCTAACCTTATCCATGTAACACTGTGTGAATCCGAAACATCTTTTATGTTTTATACCAATTTACCAATCCTTAGTTCTCCTCACACCATAGTTGCATATAGACCAATTTATGTCGAATTTAGTTTCCCCTATTTACTCCTTTACCTCCATCTAAGTGTATCTTGGCTGAGATGATACACTTCAAAGTATTTCATCTTTCACTTCTAAGTTTGCATCTCTTTAGTATTAAAACACTAATCTCGTAAGATTCCATAACCTCAATATCAATCTATTCAACTCATTTGTCATTAACTTGGAGCACTTAGCCCCTATTACAGATTTATTTCACTCATCAACATTTCAACTCTTTTTAGGCCCTGTTCATTTCAATATTGGGGTGAACGACTCCTTTTTATTGTATTATACCTTATACACTATTCGAATGGGGTCACCACTATAACGATTGTTATGCTGGCAATTAATTTGAACTATACATCAATCTCATGTTCCAATGAACTCCAAAAATATCAGTTTTACATTTGTCTCCAGCAGTTAAGTCTGTTGGTTATTCACACATATAATCATCCGATTTTACATTCTAAACCTTCAATTACTCTTTTAATGTACTCTTACTAGAACATAAAGCTTTGATTGTTCCTTGTGTTTTCTCTAAAAGTTTCTCCAGTGGGTATTACACATACTTCTTAATCCATTCATAAATATCATTTTTTTCAAAAGTTGAATTCATTTTCAATTCCTCGATAAGGTCCGCATATTCTAAATCCTCAATTTGGACTTTGCCAACCCTTTTTTATACACACCTGATTTGGAAATCCAATAGCTAATAATACTTTCTTTTTGCCCCCTTGTTAGCTCGACAATTTACACTCAGTATTACACTAGGTTTAATAACCTTATCACCCAAATTGTGATCTTCTGCCATTGAATTTTCTATTCAATACATTAAATTGCATCACTAGCTTAATTTTGAAATACTCAATTGCATAATCCTTTTCAATTCTTTTAAATTCCCAAAATATCTTAACCATTATCGATTTGCATACTCATAGATATATCCAAAATGTTTCTGTACGAATAGTGTCTCCAACTTTCAAAGCAATACCCAGTACAATAAATTTCAAATTATCCATCACAATGCAACCCATGAGGTTATACTTGTCCCCATATACATAGAACCACTTTACACTATTTCAACAAATTGCATCATAACCTTTACTGGGACACTTCGTTAAATATTGTAAAATCTCCAAATTAAAGTGATACGATCAATACTCGAGTTGTAAATTTCTCAATATGTCTCTTTTTACATTCATCAATCATACGACTCACACATTTTTCCTCAAACATTTTTGTCAAAATGCTAAGACAAAAAAATATTTAACAACTTCTAAATGTATCCAACATACAGTTAGTTCTAAATAACTCCAAATCTCATATATTGTAGCATCCCACTCCCACGAGATCTGAACCCGACATCGACTGTGATATCCGAGCCCGCGACCCGCGAGGGTGGTATGCTAGAGCAGTCAATGCAGTTTAAAACTTGGTAATATATATAAATTTTTAAAACCCATCGAAAAGCGCAATGTCAAGAATAATTTGGGCCCGTTCTAATATGAAATCATTTTCAATCGTAACATTATTTCGGTAATCAAATTACAATACAACATTAATCAATCGGGCACTCAAGAATATCAATTTAATCTTGGAAATACAAGTTTACATATAATTCAAAAGACACAAATGCAGACGTGAACTGATCCTGACCTTAACTCTGACTTGCAATTGGTAATCATACTCCCTTGCCCAACGGGGTACTCTTCGATCCCTGAAAAATATTTGCAATTTTGGGTGAGTTTGCAAACTCAATGAGAAACCATCATCGATGGTTCACTCAATTCATGCATAAACACACAATTTACCAATTATCACATACAATCACAATTCACAAATGTAAGGCGTAACGCCTTTCATACCATCCACATTTACTCATACTATATATGCAATGCACATGAGACCCTTTTCATTTTCATTACGTTGTTGTGACCGTGCGCCTGAAACTGTCCCAGTGATGGGCACATTGCGTTGAGCCAGTGGCTCTGAAAACATTGAGCTTGAAGCCCTGATACATTGAGCATGAGGCTCTGAATACGTTGGACCTGAGGTCCTATGCGTTGAACTGAAAGCTCTCATATACGTTGGGCGTGATATGCCCTAATACGGTGCTGCTCCAGTCACAACTGCCTTTATCTGATCATGCCATCATGCATGGATGCATATGCTCCAATTCCCATTTACAGTCAGTTATAGTTTAGTGACCAATTTTCGTTTCTTCGGACCTACGGTCCGGTGTTTCAGTCATATACATTTACAATTTATTGCATCCTACCATATCATATTAAAAGTCACATCCAATGTATCAAAACAGACAATTAACACTTCAATATTAATTTCCCATTCCCTCGGACCTTTGATCCGAGATCTCCAATGTAATTATTCACAAACAGTCACACACAAATAGCACTTCGATAACAAGTTTCTAACACTTCGGACACCTATGGTCCGAAATCAATCAAAAGTAAACACACATAATCCCTCCATTATCTCCACATGACATCAATGCGTCATATTAAACACACATAGATTGAGAAACCAACTAGGTTACTCACCTATTACTTCCGAGCTATTGCCGGGAAGTCTCTGCAACGTCCGCAGAACGACGTTCCAACTGAGCCTCTATAACAATGAAAATAAGTACACATTACCAACTGTATAGTTAGAATGACCAAATAATGCACATGGAATCATTAAAACGTGTATAATGCATGTTCATGGCATTCCAGGCCCTAAACCAAAATTTTCCCGTCATAATAATTTCATCTAAATATTAGAAAGCTATAGCCACTGACAGCACTCAATTCGGACCTCGATCGGTCCAAAAATAAATAAAACAGTGACTATAGAACAATTACCCGGGTCCACGTCAATTTCTCGGCTAAAAAATTCCCAATTTCTCACAAAATGAAATTCAATGTGTTACCAATCCGATGCCTCAAGAATCAGGTCAATCGGACGCCGGACGGAAAAGAAATTGACTAAAGAAACCAAAATTCAATTTAAACAATTAATATCTACATATATACCTAACCCTTATTCCCTTCTTTAATTTCTTGATTTCAAGCCAACTTTCAACACCCATAGCTCTCAGCACACAATTCAGAAAAATACAAATTATACCTTGTTGGAAAGATCATAAAAACCTCTACAATTCTCAAGAAGACCATAAAAATCAATTTCACCCCTAAGGGTGTCAAAAATCCCTTTAAAGCTACTACCTACTCAAATCCCATTAAAACAGAACAGTACATTGCAAATTCCACAACTCTCTGATTCTTCAGCTAAAAATTACCACATAAATATGCTCAATAAGTTCATAATGTCATCTACAACTTTCATGAACAACCCAAAATCAAATTCCATAATAACTAGGTCAAACAATTCAACAAAGAATCTGTATACTGAAATCAACCAATCTGGACAGTAATTTTCCAATCAGAATAACTCTTAGCACAAATGTCACAAAATTCACTACCTTATATCCCTGAAAAGATAAGATCTCAAACTTCAATTTTCATGAAGAACTCAATTTCCAATTCAATTTCTAACAATTTCAAAACTTTCATGCTAGTTACTTCCATGATCAGCAATTCCTAACCTAATGCAGGTTCAATGTTTGCAAAATCATAACTCCCAAATATGACTTCTAAAAATTACATGCAATATATCACTTTCAAGATAATTCCTTCCTCTTCAACTTTTCAGAAGATCACTCACACCAATTCAGTTCACATAATTTGCTAAAATTGCTTCCAATCCGCAAGCTCACAAACTCAACACTTAGGCTAGGTTCCATCAAAATGCTCAAAACCAGTCAATAGTAATCAGTTCATATATCCCAATATAAAACTCGAAAATTTGCAAGATCAGTGGCAATGGAAAGCTAACTCAATATGATACAACTTCCATGAAGACCATTTTCCCAAATTCCATCTCAATTTATTTAGAAAAATCAGCAAAATAATCAGGTCATATATGCGGGTACTGTTCACAGACCCTACAAACAGAAACTTTCCATGCAAAGATTCACCCTTCTAACATTACAATTTAACATCACCTATTTCACACAAAGTTGAAGCCAACATCCCAAAGTTTCATTGGGCACAAACCTCACCTCATTTTCTCACCTACACAATTTGTTATGATCAAAACATTACAATAGGTCAAAGATTCATTTTCTAGCTTTCAACATTAACCTAACTCCTATCACTTCTAACATCAATAACACTTCACTAAGCACCTATTTATACCTCTAAATCAACCATAAACTCATCACAACATATACTTATATAATTATTCAAAAGTTGGCAGCACCCACATAACCAACTTCCATAATTTATTTCCATTCATTAAACATCATAAATATCATTAAAACATCTCTTTCACATTCTTTAACTACCATAACCCATTCTCTCACACAAGTATGCATTAAACCCATTAAAACTTACCACTTTCATCATGAAGTAAATGCACAAGTGCTCCATATAAATGCTTGTAACTACCAAAAAAATAAGAACAACCATCAATACTTACCTTACACAAGTTCAAGCTATCAACACTCTTTAATTCTTCAAGTTCACACTTCTTCTTCTTTACTCCTCACCCATGGTTATCCTAAGCATCTTAAACACTATTCTCTATTCAAGGTTTGATTGAGAAGAAAGGGAGGCAAGCAAGCAAAGAAGACCTTCTTGTAAGGGATGAGAAGAAGAAAATTTGAAAGAGAAAAAGAAACACATCAAAGGGGAAGAAGCAAGGTTCGGATGAGAAGAGAAAATGGCTTGCCAAAAGACTTTGTTTAATAAAAAACCAAGGAAAGTTGTAGGTGATGATGAAAAAATCGATGATGAGGCATAAGATAGGACAAAAATCTAGAAGCCACTTGGCTTCTAATGAATGGAAAAGACAAAAAAATGAGTTAATCCCAATAATTAAGCACTAATCCCACTTAAGCTCTAAACATGGCACTAAATAATTCCCCAACATCAATTATCCACTAATATCATGCCATTGGGCAATCCTGTTCAGCACAAAACAGCTCACTCAGTCAGTCTGTTAAAATTTTCCGGTCCGGAAATTTTCGGGAATTTCTCCGAATCATTTTTTTGAAAATTACCTAAATTGCCCAAAATTGTAACACATATGACAGTCCACTCCCAATAATTTTTAAACACAAAAATCACATTTTCCACTACAAAAACACATTTAGGTCATTTACCGGTGATTTTGCCGGTCCGGAAATTTTCTCCGAATAATTCCATAAAAATTCCCATAAATTTCTAAAAATGTAAAACACTCAATGGCTTATTCCATATAATTTTCCAAGTACAATTATCCCATAAATTTCACAAAAAATCTCAATTTGAAACCTAAGCCAGAAAATGTCATGAATGCATGTATACCATGTGCAAGTGCAACAAACCATTAATCATAGAAGCTATATGTTGTATATTCATGCCGAGTTCTAATTCAATACTCCTAACCCGTCCCAATTTACTAAAATACCTTTCCCATCGGTGATGGGATGTTACAATTCTCCCATCCTAATAAAAATTTCGTCCGCGAAATTTCATATACGGTTGATCAGGAAGGCAGGGGAGTCTTTTCGATTAATACCCTCTGTTTCCCACTGATTTCACTACACGACCAAATTCTGTCAATTAACGAAGATCAAAACAACCAATTACTCTTTTTCCTTTCTCAAACTTTACATGATTTTACTGCTTTCTCATGATTGCGCGCAATTCGTCACTTTCAATATCAAACACATATATATCGAATCCTAACAATATTTCCTAATTCTAGCTATGAAACACGTTGTGAATCTGAATCATCTTTTAGGTTTTAGCCTAACTTACCAATTCATAATGCTATTCACACCACAGTCGCATAGAGGTCACTCCTCACGAATTCAATTTTCCGTAATTACACCTTTATTTCCACATAAGTACATTGTGACCGGGGTGATACATTTCAAAATATTTCATTTATTACTTATCAGATTTCGTTATTATCAAACCACAAATCTCATGACATTTGTAACCTCAGTGTGAATCAATTCGATTCATTGTCACCATCTTAAATTACTTAACCTATCACTTTATTGCCCTGATCACATAATATAGGGATAACGACTCTTTTTAGCAGTAAGACCCCTTATACACTATTCGTCACCAATATAATGATTGTCATACCACAATCACTTTGCACTAGACATCAATCTCATATCCCAATGAACTCCAAAATTATCAGTTTCACATTTGTCTCCAGCATCAAGCTTCATTGGTTAATCTCTTATAATCATTCGATTTCCCATTCTAACCTTTCAATTACACTTTCCATACGCTCTTGTTAGAACATAAAGCTTCGATTATTCCTTAAGTTTTCACTAATAGTTCCGTAATGGGTATTACCCATATTTCTTAATTTGAACTATACCTATCACTTCCTCAAGAATTGGAGTTATTTTCATTTCCTCAATACGGTTTACAATTTCTGCATCCTCACTTCGGGTTTTGCCAATCCATTTTGATGCCCACCAACTTGAAATTCCAATAACTAATAATACTTTCTTTTGCCCCTTTTTTTTATCAGTTCGACTATGAACATAATACACTAGATTTGATAACCTAATTGCCCAAATTTCGATCTTCTGCAATTGAGATTTGGTTCCGTTCAATCCATTGAATTGCACCATTAGCTTAGTTTGAAGAAATTAGCCGCTTAATCCTTTTTAAATCATTCAAATGCACGAAATAACTCAATCGTTATCGATTTGCATAATCATAGACATCTCCAAACTATTTATGTACTATTCATGTCTCCAAGATTTTAGGCCACACTCAGTATAACAAATTTCAAATCATCAATCATAATACCACCCATGGAATTATATTTGTCTCAAGGTGCATAAAATAGATCACATCATAACCTTTACTGGAACACTTCAATATATATAGTAAATTCTCCAAATGTCTCCTTTGTGATCATCAGTCATAACATTCACACGTTTTCCTCAAATATTCTTGTCAATTTACTAAAACCAGAAATTTTTTTACAATTTCCGAACGTATCCAGCATTCTGTTAGTTCTAATTAATTTCAAATTCCGCATACATATATCTTTTGAACTTTCACATTTTATCAATACTTATATCTTTATTAATTCTCCCAATATACCAAGTTCGTATACTAATTCATCCCTTATTCATTCAATCAGGTTTAGATTCACTCTTATGAGACTTGCATGCTCACCAATTTTCTCAACTATACCAATTCATCTATTTCTTATACTTATATCCATTATCCACTCCAAACACAATTGAGACATGTTCCTTTTCAGTAATACAATAAACTTCTTATACCCATATTTGATTTATATAACTCTTTAATTATCGAACGTTTCCAATGAGGAACAATTTTCTTATAATTTTCTCAGCATAACATATTCTGCCATATGTTCCTTACCTTAATTTCTCCACATAACTTCATTTATTCGTGATAGATCACTCACTGACTTGAATAAACAATCGTTATATCGATCTCTTACTTTCAGAACATAATTACACAATGTATACATGAACTTTTAATCCCCTCAAATTCGCAATTAATATTTCCTTAATATTCAGTACTTCTCTTACATAATCAGAGTCATCTCATTAACGTAATGTACACTTTTTTTTCAGTAGCATATCTTAGCTCTTACGCTAGAGTCTCTGCTGGATTTACTACAGTTCATAAAATATATATATATCAGTTACTCTTGATACTTCACGAACATACATCTCTGAAGGGCACTTAAACAATTTCATTTCCTCTAATATCTTGACATACATCACCATGATCGTCACACCTTATCTAACAATATATATATATGCTCATCAATTTGTCCGTTAATAGCTCATACTGCTAAGAACACCGTAATCTCATTTAATTTTCGATAACCATTCTCTTTTTGGTACCAATTCTCGATCATGGGGACCTTACTATATTCATGTCCCTCATTTTATTTCCTCAAGCTCATTACCGATGCTAACATCTTTAACTGTCTCACTTTTTTCTCAATTAATCAGTACAAGTATTCTCATGCCTTACTCTAACTCATTTTGCACTTGAGCTACCGGTATTATAATCAGAGCTTATGTAATAGGCCACCGATTACGTCCTATATCATATTCACGCAAATTATTCATTTATGCTTAATCATTTCACCCGTGATAGTAATCCCACTATCAGATATATACTTACAGTGACAATATATTCTGAACTCAGCAACCTTCCTGTTTACACCCGTCCTCGCTTGTGAGGATCATATACAATCTCTATTCATATACAACTGATCAGTATAAGCACTTTCGTTTCTTATTCTAACGCATAAAGGTTTTTTTTTCCGACAAGAATTCTGGCTAGCAATTATCCATTAACTCATCAATTGCAGCTTAACATTTTCACTTACCATAGGGCTCCCATAATCAGGTGTGCATTTACTTAGATGCATCAATTAAACCCAACAACTTTTCATATACCAATTTCATTGTCTTACATTTCAATCTTTTCATTATTGCATTATACCCATATATTTCCGCACTCAAATCAATATCACAGATATGAAATCATTCTTGATTTTGCACTTAATATCTTTTGACTCCAAATCACCAATCCTTATTTATAACTCTTATCACGGTAATCAATCCCAATTGTAACTTCTTTATATCATAGAACACTTTATTTTCATTCACCTTATACACTGGAAATCTTACCATTATCACATCTCTATTTTCCTCTATTAATTCACAACTATAATCTTTATTTCAAACTTACAGTCAAGGATATACCCCATATCACTCTAATAGTATATTTCACAAGATATCCGTCAATACCAGTACACTAACTATTCATCTGTCTGATCGAACCATACACTTTTTCTTATTTTGCGATATCCATTTCTTCCTTTTATCACATTCTAACACATTATCCTTTTTCTCATTTTTCATTTTTTTTTGAACCGCTTAAACGACTGAGTCATACTTATCGTCATTTACTCATATACTACACTGGGATCGCTTGTCACTGTCTGCCGTGACATGACTTAAATGCACATAACTTGACACACATTTTTTTTAGAAAGCCCATGTAAGATTGTACTTCTGGGCTCTGATACCACAAATGTAGCATCCCACTCCCACGAGACCCGAACCCGACATCGACTGTGATATCTGAGCCCGCGGCCCGCGACCCGCGAGGGTGGTATGTTAGAGCAGTCAATGCAGTTTAAAACTTGGTAATATATATAAATTTTTTTAAAACCCATCGAGTGCGCAAATGTCAGTAAATAATTTGGGCCCGTTCTAATACGAAATCATTTTCAATCAGAACATTATTTCGGTAATCAAATTACAATACAACATTAATCAATCGGGCACTCAGCAATACCAGTACGAATCTTGCGGAAATACAAGTTTACATATAATTCAAAAGACACAAATGCAGACGTGAACTGATCCCGACCTTAACTCTGACTTGCAATTGGTAATCATACTCCCGTGCCCAACGGGGTACTCTTCGATCCCTGAAAAATATTTGCAATTTTGGGTGAGTTTGCGAACTCAATGAGAAACCATCATCAATGGTTCACTCAATTCATGCATAAACACACAATTTATCAATTATCACATACAATCACAATTCACAAATGTAAGGCGTAACGCCTTTCATACCATCCACATTTACTCATACTATATATGCAATGCACATGAGACCCTTTTCATTTTCATTACGTTGTTGTGACCGTGCTTTGGCTTGTCCCAAAGATGGGCACATTGCTTTGAGCCAGTGGCTCTGAAAATATTGGGCTTGAAGCCCTGATACATTGAGCCTGAGGCTCTGAATACGTTGGACCTGAGGTCCTATGCGTTGAACTGAAAGCTCTCATATACGTTGGGCGTGATATGCCCTAATACGGTGCTGCTCCGGTCACAACTGCCTTTATCTGATCATGTCATCATGCATGGATGCATATGCTCCAATTCCCATTTACAGTCAGTTATAGTTTAGTGACCAATTTCCGTTTCTTCGGACCTACGGTCCGGTGTTTCAGTCATATACATTTACAATTTATTGCATCCTACCATATCATATTAAAAGTCACATCCAATGTATCAAAACAGACAATTAACACTTCAATATTAATTTCACATTCCCTCGGACCTTTGGTCCGAGATCTCCAATGTAATTATTCACAAACAGTCACACACAAATAGCACTTCGATAACAAGTTTCCAACACTTCGGACACCTATGGTCCGAAATCAATCAAAAGTAAACACACATAATCCCTCCATTATCTCCACATGGCATCAATGCGTCATATTAAACACACACAGATTGAGAAACCAACTAGGTTACTCACCTATTACTTCTGAGCTATTACCGGGAAGTCTCTGCAACGTCCGTAGAACGAAGTTCCAACTGAGCCTCTATAACAATGAAAATAAGTACACATTACCAACTGTATAGTTAGAATGACCAAACAATGCACATGGAATCATTAAAACGTGTATAATGCATGTTCATGGCATTCCCGTCCCTAAACCAAAATTTTCCCGTCATAATAATTTCATCTAAAAATTAGAAAGCTATAGCCGCTGACAGCACTCAATTCGGACCTCGATCGGTCCAAAAATAAATAAAACAGTGACTATAGAACAATTACCCGGGTCCACGTCAATTTTTCGGCTAAAAAATTCCCAATTTCTCACAAAATGAAATTCAATGTGTTACCAATCCGATGCCTCAAGAATCAGGTCAATCGGACGCTGGACGGAAAAGAAATTGACTAAAGAAACCAAAATTCAATTTAAACAATTAATATCTACATATATACCTAACCCTTATTCCCTTCTTTAATTTCTTGATTTCAAGCCAACTTTCAACACCCATAGCTCTCAGCACACAATTCAGAAAAATACAAATTATACCTTGTTGGAAAGATCATAAAAACCTCTACAATTCTCAAGAAGACCATAAAAATCAATTTCACCCCTAAGGGTGTCAAAAATCCCTTCAAAGCTACTACCTACTCAAATCCCATTAAAACAGAACAGTACATTGCAAATTTCACAACTCTCTGATTCTTCAGCTAAAATTTACCACATAAATATGCTCAATAAGTTGATAATGTCATCTACAACTTTCATGAACAACCCAAAATCAAATTCCATAACTAACTAGGTCAAACAATTCAACAAAGAATCTGTATACTGAAATCAACCAATCTGGACAGTAATTTTCCAATCAGAATAACTCTTAGCAGAAATGTCACAAAATTCACTACCTTATATCCCTGAACAGATAAGATCTCAAACTTCAATTTTTATGAAGAACTCAATTTCCAATTCAATTTCTAACAATTTCAAAACTGTCATGCTAGTTACAGCCATGATCAGCAATTCCTAACCTAAAGCAGGTCCAATGTTTGCAAAATCATAACTCCCAAATCTGACCTCTAAAAATTACATGCAATATATCACTTTCAAGATAATTCCTTCCTATTCAACTTTTCAGAAGATCACTCACACCAATTCAGTTCACATAATTTGCTAAAATTGCTTCCAATCCGCAAGCTCACAAACTCAACACTTAGGCTAGGTTCCATCAAAATGCTCAAAACCAGTCAATAGTAATCAGTTCATATCTCCCAATATACAACTCGAAAATTTGCAAGATCAGTGGCAATGGAAAGCTAACTCAATATGATACAACTTCCATGAAGACCATTTTCCCAAATTCCATCTCAATTTATTTAGAAAAATCAGCAAAATAATCAGGTCATATATGCGGGTACTGTTCACAGACCCTACAAACAGAAACTTTCCATGCAAAGATTCACCCTTCTAACATTACAATTTAACATCACCTATTTCACACAAAGTTGAAGCCAACATCCCAATGTTTCATTGGGCACAAACCTCACCTCATTTGCTTACCTACACAATTTGTTATGATCAAAACATTACAATAGGTCAAAGATTCATTTTCCAGCTTTCAACATTAACCTAACTCCTATCACTTCTAACATCAATAACACTTCACTAAGCACCTATTTATACCTCTAAATCAACCATAAACTCATCACAACATATACTTATATAATTATTCAAAAGTTGGCAGCACCCACATAACCAACTTCCATAATTTATTTCCATTCATTAAACATCATAAATATCATTAAAACATCTCTTTCACATTCTTTAACTACCATAACCCATTCTCTCACACAAGTATGCATTAAACCCATTAAAACTTACCCCTTTCATCATGAAGTAAATGCACAAGTGCTCCATATAAATGCTTCTAACTACCAAAAGAATAAGAACAACCATCAATACTTACCTTACACAAGTTCAAGCTATCAATACTCTTTAATTCTTCAAGTTCACACTTCTTCTTTACTCCTCACCCACGGTTATCCTAAGCATCTTAAACACTATTCTCTATTCAAGGTTTGGTTGAGAAGAAAGGGAGGCAAGCAAGCAAAGAAGACCTTCTTGTAAGGGATGAGAAGAAGAAAATTTGAAAGAGAAAAAGAAACACATCAAAGGGGAAGAAGCAAGGTTCGGATGAGAAGAGAAAATGGCTTGCCAAAAGACTTTGTTTAATAAAAAACCAAGGAAAGTTGTAGGTGATGATGAGGCATAAGATAGGACAAAAATCTAGAAGCCACTTGGCTTCTAATGAATGGAAAAGACAAAAAAATGAGTTAATCCTAATAATTAAGCACTAATCACACTTAAGCTCTAAACATGGCACTAAATAATTCCCCAACATCATTTATCCACTAATCTCATGCCATTAGGCAATCATGTTCAACACAAAACAGCTCACTCAGTCAGTCTGTTAAAATTTTCCGGTCCGAAAATTTTCGGGAATTTCCCCGAATCATTTTTTTGAAAATTACCTAAATTGTCCAAAATTGTAACACATATGACAGTCCACTCCCAATAATTTTTAAACACGAAAACCACATTTTCCACTACAAAAACACATTTAGGCCATTTACCGGCGATTTTGCCGGTCCGGAAATTTTCTCCGGATAATTCCAGAAAAATTCTGATAAATCCCTAAAAATGTAAAAACACTCAATGGCACATTTCATATAATTTTCCAAGTACAATTATCCCATAAATTTCACAAAAGATCTCAATTTGAAACCTAAGCCGGAAAATGTCATGAATGCATGTATACCATGTGCAAGTGCAACAAACCATTAATCATAGAAGCTATATGCTGTATATTCATGCTGAGTTCTAATTCAATACTCCTAACCCGTCCCAATTTACTAAAATACCTTTCCCATCGGTGATGGGATGCTACATATATCCCTTGCAATTTCGTATTTTATCATCACCTCTATTGTCATTAAGTCTTCCAATGTGCCATGTTCGAATACTAATTCATCCACAATTTATTTGATCAAGCTAAGATTCACTTTTATAAAGCTTTCATGATATAAAAGATTTCCCCATCTATGCAAAATATCTTTCTCCACTTTTCATATACATTAAAAATATCATTAATGATCATAGTCACTATCCAAATTAAACACAATTGAGACACTTTACTCTTCAGTAGTATAATACTGTCGGGGGCATTGTTATCTCTGACAATTACATCCCAAAATTCCTTATACCCATGATTGATTTTCCTAACTCTTTAAGTATCTGATTTCCCCAATGAAGAAAATTTTTCTTATGTTTTTCTCAGTTTCACATTGACGTGTGCTAACGTCGGTTCCTTTACACTAGTTTCTCCACATACCTCAATTTATTTGAAATCCTTACTCCCTAGTTTGATAACACATTCAACAAATCCACTTTATACTTCACGAACATAATTACACAAAATATTCGTGAACTGATATTCTCCTCATATTCGCAACTAATGTCTCTTTAATGTTCAATAATCCTATTACATAGTCGGATTCTTTACATTAACATAGTGCGTACCTTCTCATTAGCAGATTCTATCTCTTACGCTAGAGTCTCCACTAGGATTAGGACTCCCACAATGACTTTTAATTCATTTCAGATTTATCTCAAATTTTTCGTTTCATTGATTGTCGTCACCATTTCTTGTCAGTCATTCTCAATGCCTTAGGGAATCAATTTTAGCTATTCACAATATCCCTTGAAGATCAATTTATGCCATAACTCATATAATTAAAACATCCTTTTTAATAAGGTTCAGTGAAGTATATAACATCAAAATCATTACATCTTATCGAGAGGCATATGTAGGGCAACTCACCAATTAGTCACTTACACTAAGATACCTTGATCTCATTTGATTTTTGACAACACTTCCCTTTTTACACCTGTCCTCGATCGTGAGGATTATGCCATAATCATATCTTTTTTTTATAACAATCTCAATTCATTCCCAATTGATCACTATAAGCACTTTCACTTCTTATTCTAACTCATATTGAACTTTAAATTATAAGAACTATGACTGGCAATTATCCACTAACTCACTAGCCATGGTGCTCCCATTATCAGATGTACGTTCACATAGGCAAATCAACTGAACCTTGACAACTATTTCATCAAACCCATGTATGTTCACAATTAAGTCAGAATCATAGATGTATAATCACTCTTGATTTCCCACTAACATATTCTGACTCTAAGGTATAAACCCTTATTCATAACTCTCATCACGGTAATCAAACCCAATTGTAGCCTCTTTAGATCATAGAACATTTTATTTTCATCCACGTTATACACTTGAAATCTTGTCATTTCTAACATATCTCTATTTTCCTCTATCAATCCATAACTATAACTTCACATCTATCCCACATTTAAGGATATACCCCGGTATAACACTGATGTAGTATTTCATAATATATCCACCAATACCAATACACTTAATCTTCATTTGTCAAATCGAACCATACACTTTTTCTTATTCCAAGATATCCACAACTTTCATTTATCACATTCTAACATATCATCATTTTCCTCACTAGTTTTAACCGCTTAAACAACTGATACATGCTCATGCATGTGACTCATAAGTTAGACTGGGGATCAGTTGTCACTGTCTGCCGTGACATAACTTAAATGCATGGAACTTGACCCATTGTTCAAAAACAGCCCATATAAGATAGTACTTTTGGGCTCTGATACCACTTAAATGTAACACCCCTCTCCCGCGTGACCCGAACCTGACATCGATGGTGATATCCGAGTCCATGCCCCGCGAGGGTGGCGTGCTACATCACTCAGACGAAACTCAGTATCAATTTTTTTAAATAAATACATTCATACGCACGAAAAATAGTAGACAATTTGAGCCCACGTTAATTGTAAACATTTTCGGTCATTACAAACATTCAATAATCATTTAACGTAGCCATTTAATGAACACAAATCCACAACCAAATTGGGCCCACTGTAAATACAAAGCATCATTTTACAGAGATTGCGTAATACAATTTTATGAGACACTAATGCAGATACGAACTGATCCTGACCCCTATCTTTCCCTGGCATGCAGTAGGCATACTCCCGTGTCTAACGGAGTACTCTTCAAGGCCTGAAAAATAATTGCAAATTTTGGGTGAGTTTTGCGAACTCAGTGAGGAACCATCATCGATGGTTCGCCCAATTCATGCATCACTCAAGCAATTTATAGAGTGTATACAATAACATGTTCAGAAGAAGCAAATCACAAGTGTGTAATGCACCGTTGCCTTTTTTCCCATTTACTGTATTCAATCAAAACGTGTATGCAATGCATATGTGACACTTTCCCATTTTATTACAGTGTTGTGATCGAGCGCGTAAACAGTAAACAGTAGGCAGTAGACGTGTCTAGGGAGTAGGAGAGTCCTCTAGGTATGCACTATCTCCCTTCGAGCTCGAGGCTCTTTTTCAGTATCAGTGGCGACTCTGGTCACAACTATTATTATCCGTTCATGTATTTGTGTATGAAATGCAATATGCCCAATATATCACAGTCAATATAAACAATCTAAGGTTAGAAACAACCTTCACTTATTCGGACATAGCTAGCAGAATCCTCATCCAATTAAAATTTCCTCTCTACAGCTCTTAAAAGACACATTCTTGAACATTTCGTAAGAAGAGATCATCATCCAATTCCAACTCTAAGGTCCTCAAACAAATTACTTTCAGGTTTTAGTTCAATCTCGCTGGTGTTCTGAACCCGATTCGATTAGGGGCCTATTACTCTCATTTGGCTCACCCTAAAATCGTGGAAAAATTCATGGAGATAGTAGATCTCTAGATATACAACTTTTATTTTTTGTATTTCTCTAGATTCACACTTTAAACTGCTCAAAACAATTAAACAAGTGGAGCCACGAATTTGTCTTTGCAATCTCAAACCATCCCAACTCAAGTTAATCATCATTTTTGTTCAACTTAGCCATGCAATTAAGCTTAAGTAATATCACAAGTAACTATAAAACCATCATATAAACATATGATTTACCTTAAGCAAGCTTCCACTCTTCTAGACTTCACAATCTCACAATCCTCTCTAATTCTTTCCACCACACTATCATCATCATCACTTTGCAAGGGAAGCTAAGTTAGGCTCTTAGAAGCAAGATGAAGAGCAACAATTTTGGCTAGAACAAATGAAGAATTCAAGGAAGGAGAACCCATGAAGGAGAAGAAAAAAATCTCCCAAAAACACTTTTTCTCCCTCTTAAAATTAGAAGTTTCGAGAATGTAAGAAGCCCTAGGTGAAGGTAAGCTTGCAATAAATGTGTGAAGATGGCTCATCATGCCACTTGGCATGAAATAAGAGAAAAAGACAAGACTTGATGTAGTGATTTTAAAATAAAGAACTCTAATACATGAAATTTCTAAATCCATGGTCCCAATTATAATCTCAGCGTTATTTACCCAATATTCCAGTGCCATTGGGCAGAAATTTCCAGTACCGGAAACCAATCGGTATACTGCGTGGGGAATTTTTTTCTGTTCGGAAAATTTTTTCCCGAAAACTCCATAAAAATTCTTAAAATTTTTCAAAAATATAAAACACATAACAATCCACTCCAATTAAATTTTCAAGCTTGTAAACCACATTTTCCAAAATAAAATCCCATTTAGGCACAACTACCGGAAAATGTCATGAATGCATGTACAATCATTTTCATGTGTAATTTCACTATTCATGAATCAGATGTGCATGAACATTGCAAAATAAATCTTAAACCCTCTTAATCCTTTACCAAATTACCATTCTACCCTTCCCACTGGGGGTGGGATGTTACAACTCCCCCCTCCTAAAAAAATTTCGTTCCCGAAATTTTTATATAATTGATCAGAAAGGCAGGGAAATTATTTTGTTCATTACTTCTCTGTTTCCCATTTACTCCACTACTCGAATACTTTCTGTCAATTGACTATAGTCAATGCAATCAATTACCCTTTTACTTTCTTCAATTACCACACTGTCATAACTGTTTATGTTTGTCATAATCTTACATGGGCGTATGTGTATGAGTGAGTTGCATGAGAAGATGATAAGAGTTAGTGAATGTGTGTGATTGAATTAGTGAGAATATGAAATTGATGTGAATGAGTTTTCATGAATTATTTGAAGAGCCAAATTAATTGTCTGATTAAGGTGATGAGTTATATGATCGATCATAAGAATGTGTATGATACTGAGGTCAGAATGTTATGACGATTAGGCTTCTTTGATCACTTTGTTGATTTGATGTTGTGTATACAATTGTGAGATGGAATAAGGAATGTTTGAAAGATGAGGTTATTGATAGGAATATATGGATAAAGGTTGATTTTGAATGATGACTGATCCATACCTGGGTTCATTAAGAATTGGACCTTTGATTTGTGTAAATAGATTGAGAAACATTGATTTGTGGTTATAGTAATTTGATATGATTTTAGTGGTTCTTTGTGAAGAAGTTAAGAATATGTATGATAAGAAAATTAGATAAGAAAAGTGATTGATTATGATCTATTGGAAAGAAATTAGTTAAGAGATTGTGTTACTTGATAATGTCTTAGTAGGAATTTCGAGGACGAAATTTTTTTAAGAGGGGAAGAAATGTTGGACCCCGATCTTTGAGTAGAATTTAGAATTATTAAATGAAATTAAATGAGTGTGTTTGTATAAGTATTGTGATATAGATGTTTTTGTGCTTAAAGGAAATTGATGAGAAATGAAGGGATTGGTTTTGATGACTTTAAAATTTGAATAGAGTTGTATGAGTTATGAAAGTTAAAGCGAATGGGTTGATTGAAATGGAGTTGAAAAGCATGAAATAAATAGTGAAAGTATGAGAATTTGAAGAATTAAGAAAGTTGACTTTTGGGATATAGAAAGTTTGACTTGAAAGTTAACTTTTTGATTTAGGCAAAATTTAAGAAAGTGGTCTTCTTGAAACTTGTAGCTTATGTTAATAGCTTTCTGTCGCCATAAAATTTGATATTTTTCGATATCAGGAGTTAAAGTTATGATTTTTTGAAGTTAAGTGTATTTTGTTTTAGTTTTGAAAATGCTCTAAGTGTAGGATTGTGTATGTTGTTCTTTGAGGCCAAGCTCCGTATTGATGTGGTTTGAATTGGAGAAAGTGGCCTTAATGAAAGTTTTATCTTATGTTTCCAGCTTTCTAACGCCATAAAATATGCAATTTTTCGATATCGGGGCTAGAAGTTATGATCGATTGAAGTTTTGATAGTGTTTGGGTGAGTTCTAGCAGGGTAGAAACTTTGATTGAAAAATTCACTTAGCTAGAGGCTGAATTGGTTTGTGAGTTCTTCATAAATATTGTATAGCTTGTTTTTATCTTTCCATTGATATAAAGCACCAAAATTTTGGACAAGGGAGTAGAAAGTTATGATTTTTGGAAGTTCTGATGCTGTTTAGTGTGAAGCTGAACGGCCAGTCACTTTTGAGGGACTTTTTGACCTCTTTAGAGACCAAATTTGGTTTTAATTCTTCATAAAAGTTGTAAGTATTCTTTTTATCTTTCCATAGGTACTAAGTTTGTAAAATTTAGAGTTATAAGTCAAAAGTTATGAGTATTAGAAGTTTGAAGATCGGATTGGGTGCTGACCGACCGACCGACCTCTGATGGCCGATCGACCTCTGTTGTCCGACTGATCTTCTTTCTGGCCGACCTCTGATTTGCCGATCGAGCTTTGATTTTCTGGCCAAGCTCTGACCTCCCTTCGCTCTTTTGACCATAACTTCTTCATCCGATCTCCGATCGACCCAATTTTTGAAGCGTTGGATTCCTAAGACATTTTTATATCTTTCCATACCAAATTGATCGGTTTTGACATTAAATAGAGAAAGATCGACCAGATTAAAGTGAGTTGACTGGTGGAAAAAGTATAAACATCGTTCGGTGTTTTGAAGATATCTTGAGCTGTAGTGCTCTGATCGATCTGATTCTTGAAGTGATGGATTTGTAAGACATAGAGGGACATTCCTCTAGAAGAAAGTTTTGTTAAAGTGCTTCATTTACCTAATCGAAATAAGGAGACAAGATGTCAATTTTTTAGGCAAAAAGGAAGGGCAAATTGGGAAGTTTACTTAAGTGTTAAGTTTTAAATGCATGCAAGTAAGGGCTTTAGGATCTTTTAGCCCTCATTAAATGACATGGCAACATCTAAAAGACTTGGATGTCTTTTTTAAGAGGCAACTCACGACCTTAAGGAATAAAAGAAGAAGAGATGAGAGGAAGAGAGCACTTTCAGATGAGAGAAAATGAAAGAGAAAGAGAGGGAGCAACAAGGGTTTCAAATTTTTGGGTCATATAGCATGAGTTTTGAGTTGCTTCAAGGGGAAAAAGATGGAAGAAGGTGATATCTCCCTTATAGGACAAGGAAAAATCTGAAAATATGAAGATTGAGGTAAGAGGTGAATTTTTGATTTTTAAATTTTGAATGAAGTCTTGGTTTAAAAACTTTACTTATGGTATGAGTTTGTTAATTCTATGCCTAATTTTGGAGATAGCATGGGTTAATTGGATCACTTTTGAATAATTGTGAATTAGGGTTATGCCCAATTTTGGGATTTGGAGATTTTGAAAATTGGTGATTTAGATATCTTGAAATTAGTATGAGTTCATGAATTATGACATCAATTTTAAGGATTATGTTATTTATGAGGTTGAATTTGGGTGAATTGGTTTAGGGAAATTTCAATTGGAAGAAAGAAAGAAGCAAGGGTCAAATTGAAGCTAGGGACAAGCTTCTAGCATCGATTCGAGGTGGGTAGTATATTTATTTATTGAATTTTAAGCTAAGCATGTGTATTTAAAAAATTCAAGAAGTAAAATTTTGAGAAATTAATGTTTATATAAATGTTTGAGAATTATGATTTTGAGGGATTAAATTCCTTATTTTAGAAATGATTTTTAGAAAATGCAAGATTTATGAAATTCATGGTTTTTGAATTATTTGATTAATTTGAAAAATGGGCTTTGTGATTTTGAATAAGTTTGATTTATGATTTAAAGAAATTGTTGCATACATTGTTATGAATTTGATTGATATGTGATTAAATTGATGATGTGAATTGCATTAGATTTGTTATATGAAGTCATGTGGATATGTGAATGTGTCATTTAAGACATGATATGATGTGGAAATATGAAAATTTGAAAAAAATCAAGATTTCGAAATGTGCCTTCGGGCAATTCGAATTTTGCGTTTTCGATTATGTGTTATGTGGGTTTGGTCAGGTCCTGTAAGTGGGACGAGTGCACACTTGTCTATTTTTAAGCCTTCTCCCGGCTGCCCGCTAGAGGCACTGGAGTTCTGATCTCGGACTCCCATAAGTCACGGCTACACTGGACCGCTAAGCGGGAAGGTGTAGTATGTTCCGTTCACGGCTGCACAGGACCACTATGCGGGAATGTGCAATACGTTCTGTTTTAGACCGAACCAAATCATTTAATGTGTTATGTGTTTTTGTTTGTTTCTAAGTGTGATGCATTGCATATTTTGAAAAAGTTTAAGAAATATGGATTTTTGATTCATGAAATATGGAAAATGTGAAAAGTTTGAGATATCAAATTTTGTGGATTTTTCAGCCGAGAATTTATTGAAATTGTTTGGCAATAATTTGAAAGTTTAAGAAATAAGGGAATTGCCAAATTTTTCTACTATGATATCTTTAAAAATAAACGGCAAAAAGTTTTGAAAAATGTTTTCGCTTATCTTTCAATTTATAAATATATTATCCACGAACTTTGTGCTCACCCCTCCTTTCATCCCCACCTTCAGGTATTCGAGCAGGGGATCGAGTGAAAGGATTTCAAGATGTGTTGTTCGCTTTTGTATCATTTTGTATAAGTCTGTATGTGTCCATTAATGTATGACAAGCAGTCATGTCAGAATGTATGAGAGTTATGAATTTGTGTATAATTAAGTTGATGTATATGAATGAGGAAATTATGCACGGATTTGAGATCTATAATTGTAAATGATTTTGGATTTTGTATATAAAATTGTGTATGATTTTGGGATATATATATTTATGATTGATTTGGGAATTAGATTGGTTTATGAGATTGGTATATTGAATTGAGGATTATGGAAGTGTTAGGTATAGATTTACGTTTGCTGGTGTTTTGAATTCCGGATGTGAGAGTCCGATGATTCTGAATTTTGATTGGGATTATAGAAGTGTTCTTAAACATTTGCAGGTTTGGGTTGTTGAGAATACAATCGTTATGCTGCCCGATTTTTGTCGGGTAGTATATGGATAAGTGTATATGACGTATGAATTTATGCTTTTATTGACATGAATGTGAGCTTATTATGGTACGAAATAAGAATATGGATAAGAATAAGTTTCGTTATGTTGATATTGAGTTACTAGCATCAGTAAGAAGATTGTGATAATTTGAGTTTTGATTGAGGAAAGTTAAGTTTCGAATTGTATACGATGTAAATGATGAAAGGAATGAATAAGAAAGAAAAGAAAAGAAAAAAAATTATTCCGGATTTGGAATGTCTTAGGGTTTCCAACGCGATCATGTTTCTCTGTTCTTTGTTCTCGGATGTCAAAATTTGTTTCAGTTCATTTAAGCATTTATTTGCTTCGATCCGTTTTCTGATTTGATAATTCGATTCGTATTTCGCCTTTGATTTCAATTGTTCATTCTCTTTCATTTCGTTTCACTTTCGATGCCGCTTTCGTATTCGTTTTGCTTTGGATTACTTTTGATTTATGATCCACTTTTCGTTTTGCTTTGTTATCTGATTTTCTTTCGCTTTCGCTTTGATATCCGTTTGTTCCGCTTTATGATTCTTTCAGCCGCTTTGTTTTTTGTTTAGTTTCTCCGTTTCTTTCGGTTGGGATCCGGCCTTCGGATCGGGTCCCAACAAGAGTTATATAAGGCTTAGTTGTGTGTTTGTAACATATCACTTCCATAGAGCATATGCCTGAACATATAGAGGATATTCAAGAACATACCCTATAAGAATGGTATGTTAGAATGGTCACATTAACTTATTGTGGCATCACATATAACACAAGTATTCAAAATGATCAAATCTCCTCATTTCATTCACAAAATAAACTTACTTACATTGTACCATTATAATTCATATCAATGTATTTATAAAATTTGAGATTTTTCAACTCCATAAAAATGTTAACATGAAATAAGAAGCTAAACAAACACATCCTAACTAGACTCCTCAGATATCAGTTGACCAGAACTTTGAGCCACTATTGTTTTAAAAAAGATAGTACTAGAATTCTACTTGGTTCCCTTAGAAGCTATAACTCCCTTGTACCTAAAAATTAACGTTGCAATTTTGATGAGTTTGTGAACTCAATGTGCGAACCATCATCGATGTCCTCACTCTAGTTAGAACATAACCAATTTCAAGAAGTTGAACACATCATCCAGTATCAAATCCCACATCACATTTTCTCATATTTCATCAAGTACAAGTACAAGTACAACATGTATACAAACATTTCATAACACTATTTCAAAACAATTCATCTTAGTCATTCATATGATACATGTAAAGTTATATATATGCAAATGCACATGTTACTCCAATTTCATTTTGCTTTATTATGATTAAGTGCCGGTTTACTGTTCCTTATCCGTTATAGATACTGGGCTCATTATTAACTGAGGCTATGGCTCTTTGTACACAATTCCTAAACTTAAAGCTCTTTTTCACATTGGTCGCTCCAGTCACAATTCCTTTATCTGATCATGCATATCAATGTAATGGAATGCATTAATTCACATAATATGTTATCAGTACTTTTCATTTAATGTGTTCATGTCATTTATCACATTCTTCGGACCTGAGTTTGGCATTCAACATTTAGTTTAGTACACATTCCATATTACACAAATTTTAAAACACTTCCATATACAATCCCAAGTATCAAACTCATCAAACCAACAATGTCTGGAATCATAACAATCTTATAAGTAACCGTTCAATAATTGAAAATTAACAAAAACAATTCAATCATAGTGAGAAACGTCAAGGTTAACTCACAGTACACTATATTTAAGCTACTACCTTGATGATCCAACAATATCTAAATGCTAGTGATCAACTCATGCATCTAAAGTCATGCGATACACACATAGTTTACATATTACTAAGTTGTGCAATCAAGTGAATATTCAATCTTGCAAATGTATATATGTCATGTTCAATGTATGCTTAATTGACTTTCTAGGTATGTATCCTTATTCACAAATCTTGACCATTCAAGCATTATAACTTGTATATAACTAGTTGCATTTAGGTTTATACCTTAAGTAAACTTGATTACTCTAAATTCATCATTCATATATTTACTAACCCTTTTCTAGAAATATATTCATACAATTTTTTTCCCAATTCTCATTCATTTATACCTAATATACATTACTCTTATCCTTTTGATCATATTTGCATTCATAAGAACACCTTTATACCTTTAACAACTCATAATTTCCTAATTTAAACAATTTGATATCAAAACAATCCATTCCTTAAGTTATAACATCAATTAAGAACTTAAACTTATCAAACCCTTAATCGATTAATCAAACAACTATCTAAGTTAATTTCAAGCCCCAATCAAATCAAATGCACTAAAGTAAAGTGACTTATCCTCATGTGATTCAACAATTACACAAAACATAAAATTTTCATTTCAAAGTTTTAGCCCCTCCTATGATTGTGGATGAGTGCCCCGTTAGTGCAACATCCAATTTTCTTTAATTTTCCAGATTTAAGCACCTTCATACCAAATTCAAAGCACTTTCATAACATTCTATTAATTATACCTCAAGTATACCTTAATTATACTTCAATTCTTCATCAAATTCATCTCCAATTCTAACTTAAAATCATTTAATTGTAAGCTCATAAACTATTTATCTTTCATGCATACAAAAACAAAACCGAAACTTTCATTCACTTAATCTCATCATATATGTATCCTAGTTTTTTCCCCAAATTCAAAAACATTTCATTAGCACCTTTCTTTAGCATAAATTCACCTTCATTTAAACTTCAAATCTCAATCTAAATCATCCATATAGCAGCCTATAACCTCCGATTCTCATGCAAAAAAAGAAGAAGAAGAAAAGTATCCAATTCATGTATCATTTTCCAACACACTTCATAATCAATATCATATGCAATCCATCCCAATTCAATCATCATAAACTTTCTATTACAACATGCCACAAAGATCAGTACTTTATTCACTTGTTGGGCTCATGTTCCACCTTAATTCATCAAGTCTACTTTGCCTTATATGCATGTAAGATAATCTCAAATACAAGGTGGGAATTGGATGGGTTTTTAGCAAAGATAAAGGACAATAGCAAAAACAACAATGTTCTGGTTCTATAAATATCATGTGAATGGTGAAAGCATGGATTTTTGGTGTGGCAATTGGACACAAACTTAAGCAAAACACAGGGATGGGAGGGTATGGTGTTTCGATGGTGAAAGGAAAGGAGAAGAAGAATGAACCCAACAGAAAATATCCCCACAGTAGCTTCACTCATTAGGTGCTAGCTGGCACATTTCTTAATGACATTTATCAACCATGCATGCATTCCATTTGTCCCATATACAAGCTTCCAAATGTCATCAATATCGTAGGCCATTTGTCACTCACACTGCTGTCATTTGTCACTTAATTTCCTATGTCAAATGTCACTAAATTCTACTGCCATGTGTAACTTATTTTATAGGCTTAGTCATCCCAAATTTTAATGTGTCAATTTGACATTTTTTAAAAACAAAATGTACATTTTAATTCATCAATTTTCTAATTGTAACAATTAATTCTAAATTTAATAATTATAATCTACCAAACCAAAATTCAAGATATAAACAATACGTAATTCACATCATGATCATTTTAAATCTTTCATACCCTAGAATATGTTAATTGAGTGCACATACAATCTTGGCGATGTTTACTAAATCATGATTTTATGTGTGTATGAGAATATTATGCATGTGAATGAAATGCACTTGATAAATTTTCAAATGATATGACTCAATAGGCTAAGATTCTAAGCTTCAGTAAGTTTTGGAACCTGGGTTATTATAGTGTTTCTATCAATTTATTTGGCAATGTCATCTTCTGCCTAGGAGCAATTGAGTGCAATGATTTAATAATATTGAGAAATATTACAAAAGCCTTGTGCTAACCACTTGAAGTCCATATTTGGTTGTGTAGCTTGACAGGAATCTGCTTCAGCAAGTTGATTCTTTAGTTTAATGTTTGAATTCTGATATATGGAGGAGTGGAAGGCTTTTATTGCAAATAGGCAAGCAATTGGCATCACATAAAGATGGTACGTAGATAAAAAATGGTCAGGAGATTTATTGTCATATATCTTAATTTTTCTATAACAATTGCAAAAATATTTTCCTATGTTGAAGTTAACATTTTCTTAAAATAATATCGGAAGCAACCTCCTATTTCAATTATTTGTGTTTTTATGTATTTACAATTCAAGTAGGGTTCATTTATGTAAATCATGGCATAGTTGGAGCACTCCAGAGTTGATTTCTGTTTCTTCAGTGATAGTTGTTGGTGAGCATGAGACTTCTCTTCTGTGGAGGGGGGAAAATCTTACCAATCCTGGAACTAAGTAATTATAGCAAATGCCACCATCTGCAAAGAACTAAGACTCCTGGAGCGCGAGTTTGATTAAGAGACTACAACATGTAATATCATTTTAGAAGGGCATGAAAATGACTTTGGACCCCATAATTCAAGGGAGCAAATACTCCATTTCTTGAATGAACTTGGATGACTTTTCCAAAGAAAGGGACCTATGTCTGATTTTTAAGATTACTCGCTTAAAATTTTGCCCGAAGAGATTGCTGACACATTGATTAACTAAGATGGGTTTTCTAGGCTGAAAATTAATATATATTTTTTTAAGAAAGCGGGTCTTATATCGATATGCAACGGTTTAAAACTTGAGGTTAAAGTTTTACCTCCCATAAGGAATCTATCTAATTTGAGCGAGAATTAATCTGAATTTGGATGATTTAAATGTGTCTTTCTATAGTTGAGACCCTTTTAAGACATCGCGTGAGCAATTAAAAAAAAATTGTTAGGTCATCGTCTAACAATGTCATGTAATTGTCAGCTTTTTCATTACTTTTGAGTTATATTTAAACGTTTTCTAATGTTAAGATTTTATTTAAATACTCTAAACTTTAGGATTAAACTTTTTAATTAGTGAAAACATGAGGATCAAAAGTGACCCTTTTACTTAATTATTTTGACTAAACTCATTCAAGCTAAACTATGAGAAACAGATCCTAACTCGCAAGAAGCCCAATATCAAGGCATTGTTTGTATCTGAAGCTAAAAGCCCATAAATTTTACGAACTCGGCCTCATAATTATAGGCCTCTTCCAAACACGGAGCAAAGGTAACTAACAACAAAAGCAGATTAGTACAGCCGTGTCATTGTCACCGTCACTTCCTAAATGCCCTGAGTCACTGGCACGTCTAGGAGTTTCGGAGTTGCCGGCAGAGCAAGAAGGAAGTTTTGGGAGTACAAGTTCAAATTTTGAGAGGAAGAGCAAAGACCCCGACACAATGTTCTACAGAGGGTAAGACACTTGCCCCTTTTTTCAAATTTTTTGTTTTTTGTCTTGGTCTTTGTTTTCCAGTTTCATTTCCCTGATTGTTCTGGGTCTATGATCCAAATCTTTCGCCTGGGTTTTCTCTGTTTTGCTTTATATGCCCTGGTGTGATGGGTTATCTTTCTTCTCCTTTTTCTTATCCCCGTTTATATGAAGTAATCTGATATTTATTTTGTGGTTGAGTTTCTATCGGCCTCTAAATCTCATGACTGGAGGGTTCTTCACCTGGAATCTTACTCTTGTTTCTCTTTTTATTTGGTTTTCTTGTACTAAAGATTCACCTGTTATGACATGTTTCATGTGTTTTTTTAGCTTTATAAGGTGATAGTTGGTCAGGGATCAATTAATCTCTTTTTGGGGAGGGAACTTGATGACGTAACTTACAAGTTGTTGGGCTTCTAATTTTAGAATTTTTTGCTGAAAAAGGACAGTTAACATATTAATGTAAAACCATGCTGGGAATTTACACTGAATATTCCATGACCATGGAAATACAATGCTCTGTATGGATATATCCTGTTGAGTGTAGGAAAGGGTAGAAACAGCAGGCATGAAACGCCCCCAAGTGTTTAGATTGTCTATGCTTTTTTTTTTTTTTAATGTAATTAGTGTGGCAAATTCGTTTTTCAATTTGTGAGACACAATTTGGAATCGTAAGAAAGAGTAAGATATTGAAGTTAAAGGTTTATGAATGAAGGTGATGTTGCTCCCTTAAACACCACAAGGCCGGCTTACTCAGGACAATTAATTGCAAAAGTCTTTTTACGTTCCTCTCCGTAAAAAGATTTTTAGATTGTTCACCATTCCCGACATGCAAAACTATAATGTTGAATTGTTTCACAACCAGAAATTTTCACCTGAGAAAATTTTACTAACAGGCTTGAATAACATGAGTGTTATAGAAACTTTGGAAGAATACTCGATACTAACACGATTAACGTCTTCGTGATTAATTGATAGCCTTAAGCATCCTAGTTTTCATTGTTTAGCTCAAAACATATTGTAGATAAAAATTTATGAAGTTTGAAATAAATCATATTTGTAATCTTTCATAAACTAGTCATGTGAATATGAGGAAATACATAGTTCAGTAGGCTGCTACTTTTAACAGCCATTTAAACTTCCTTATTCTAGATGCAAAATTATGTGACAACTGCTTTCTTGTTAAGTTCTGAGGCTTTCTTATGTCCAACTTCGCCTTTTTTTTTTAATCATTTTCCCTCAAAGTGACAATTGTTCCTCATTTGATTTTCATTTAGTTTCTCATTTGAAAGGAGATTAGGTAACTGATAAATTCTAAACATACACAATCGATTTTGGATAAGGTCTATTGAAAGTCTGTATAATGTAATTTCGAGGGTAAATATGTACGTATAGTTTTGACAAGGAGAAGCCTTGTTTCTGATTCCTATGTGGACCTTTTTAATACCGGCTATGAACTTAGAGATTCATCCTTCACTTTGGAATAAAATGAATCAACCTTTGAGTTTCCTCTGTACTGGAGCTATTTCAATAGATTTCAGATAATGGAAAGAAAGGAAAGACAATCAGTCTAGCTCCTAAAAGGAGTAGAGAAGGAGTACATTGCTGAAAGTTGAATTACTTGCTTCAGCCATCTATTGGATTTAAATGAATTACAGTTGATCTGGGTGATAAACTGACTGAGAATCTGTAGATGTGATATAAATCAAAGCATAATTTATCTTTTGTTTGGTTAGCAGATCAGTTAGCTATTGTTTAAAGTCTTTATATTTGATTTGATTTAGGCTTTGTAGCTATTTATAAATCTTTGCAATTGATTTTTTCAATATGAATGAAAGAGTGCCAAATTTGTTGAACAGATGGTGTAAATGCTTCTCAATGTTATTGAAAGATGCAAGTATACTATCTCTACTATTTTGGTGGGCTTTTCATCTTCTTTTGTTGTGAATTTCTTTTAAAGCAGATACGGTGATGGTGCTGATGGACGTGAAATGGGTTCAAAACGTCAGCGGCTTGTGCCCCCATATGACCAGGGTCCTTCATTTTATGGGGCTCCTAGTTCGAGTTTTATCTATGGTGCACCTCCCTATGCATATGTTGGCCAACCTCCACCTTTCCCTGTAGTCCGACTTCGCGGTCTTCCATTTGATTGCACAGAGACTGATGTGGCTGAATTCTTCCGAGGTTTGGATATAGTTGATGTTCTATTTGTACACAAGGGTGGCAAGTTCAGTGGGGAAGCATTTTGTGTTTTGGGTTATCCTCTTCAAGTTGATTTTGCACTTCAAAAGAACAGGCAGAATATAGGTAGGCGATATGTTGAGGTTTTCCGAAGTAAGAGGCAGGAGTACTACAAAGCTATTGCAAATGAAGTTTCAGGTGGTTCACCAAGGCGAAGTGTTCCAAGGAGTAAATCTTATGACGAGGAAAAAGAATCTGCTGAACATACTGGTGTTCTGCGCTTGAGGGGATTGCCATTTTCAGCTGGCAAGGATGACATAATGGAATTTTTTAAGGATTTTGTGCTGTCAGAAGAGTCTATTCATATCACGATGAATTCAGAGGGGAGACCAACTGGGGAAGCATTTGTGGAGTTTGCCAATGCAGAAGATTCAAAGGCAGCAATGACCAAGGACAGGATGACTCTTGGACGTCGTTATATAGAGTTGTTTCCATCGTCAGTTGAGGAATTGGAGGAAGCAATATCAAGAGGGCGTTAGATCATTTCTCTATACCTTTGGTCACATATGATAGATTTTAATCTTTGTAATGTCTAACCTTGATCTTACTGTTTGAAAAATTTCTCTACATGTTCATTGTCGTAGCTTCTTGTCTGTTGCACAGATCCAGTACATTTCACTTTATGTTTATGCATAAAAAGCTTATAATTTGTAGTCAGTGGTTTGCTGCTTTTGTGACTTGTATCTATATGCTGAATCCAGAGCCCACCTTTGTCCACATCTAAAACCTTACGAGTTAATCTTCGCATCACAGGGATACAGTCTGGGATAGGATTTTGAATGTCTACAAGTATTCAAAGTTCAAAATCTCACATAACTCACTCTTTTCAACCTAGTTACAGCTTCATCCAAGCAAATGGGATTAGCTGAGTAACTGGAAAGACAACTAATTCCTTTGTTGGGCTAACATGCCCCGTTGTGGATATCAACCCAAAAAAGAACTTGTTTCAGCTTGGTTTTTTCAGAGCTTGGCCGTGAACACCCGGTTTCCGTTTCTGAAGGAGGGGCTGATTGTTAAAACACCATAGTTCGGATTCTATCAGCTTTATGTGCTAATGGAAATGTTTTCTTGATTAACCACCTAATAGTGGTGTGCTCATGTATTGAGTACGGAAAAGGGAGGCCGCTTGTGCATGAAGAACCTGATAAAAAGTGGAATTTCACTTCTCAGTTCCTCGTAAAATCTCCAGTGAAGAATATGTAATAATTAACATCAAAATATAATAATTTTTATATCAGATATTTAAGTGTCTCAGTTTAA
Organism: Erythroxylum novogranatense; assembly: GCA_029891385.1. Lineage (NCBI taxonomy): Eukaryota > Viridiplantae > Streptophyta > Magnoliopsida > Malpighiales > Erythroxylaceae > Erythroxylum > Erythroxylum novogranatense. Next base: position 62,932,976 of record CM057226.1, on the reverse strand, counting down.
AGATTAATTATATAACCATCATAGACTTACTCAGTTATATTTCATAATCTTCATTATTGAATCAATTCAGTGCACTTTTTTCTTATTTAAATATCTCTATGTTTTAATTTATAATATTAATTATTTTGTTTATAAGAAAGGAATATAATTTGTATTATTTTATCGTTTTATCAATATCATTTTTGGTGAAATTATAATAATTAACAATTTATGAATAATGTATAAATATAATTTGAATATTATAATTATGATTATACCGTAATCTTAATTACACAAAATAAATTATTTGTCTTAACTAAGCATTAGATACAACTGAAAATATATGAAAAGAATCAATTTGTTGAAAAAATAATTTTATACATTAACAATAGATTGGTTATTCGATTGTAAGGAGATAACTTCATAATTAGCTACACTAAACCAAATTAAATTTAAAATATAGAAGTGACTCAGGGAATTGACAAGAGAAAGAGGTAACACAAGGGTTATTAAGGATGAACTAATTAACAAGTTAAATTAAGATAATATGACAAATGTCTTATATGCATATACATACGTACGTATCCACTTTCCTCTTCTCCATTGTATGTCAAGAATCATGAATAAGAGACTGACAGACGTTAACCTGCATTTTCTTGTTAATGAGAAGATATATATCTTTTTCATTTTCATATAGAAATATTTGAACTAGGCTTTTAAATGTATGGACCTCGTACGAGATCCTGAGAAATGACCTCCTTGTCTCCGATTTGCCTTCTAGTTCAAGCTACAATATAACATCCATATATATGTCATTAACCCAACAGTAGTGGTTTTCCCTCCTAAGCATTGCACCTTACCACAAAGAAAAGGAAAGGATACATTACTCAGTTAATTTAGCCTAGAAATCTGACAAAAGAAACAACGGGGACATGATGTTAAAGATTGCAACTTTAGACTAACAGGTACGTATCAGATCAGAAATGATTGGACTTCTGAGAATATAAAAGTATAACTGGCAAGTTTTGTAATTTACCACTTTAAAGGTAAAGAGTGAGAGCACCTTTTTTTGTCTTTCTGAATACCAAATCGAACTGTAACAAACGAACAAGATTTATTTGCATTAACCTTCAAGTTTGATATATACCTCATCAAAGACCAGAGAAAGAAACAGATTAGGATTAAATGTATAAGCAAAATTTCTTGAGATTCTCAACCTGTGACAATGATCACAACCCGCACGAGTCTAGTTCATTGGATTCTCTTGGAGATGCTGGGCTGAGCCGAAACAGCCAAGACACCCATAGCCTGACACCATCATCCTATCCACTTTTTTTTTTTTCTCTTTACGATCCAACCTCACCCTTGATTCACTTGCTGTGTTCTTATCCTATTGCTAACGTAACAAATCCATGCTTCCACTCAGATGCAGAGCAAGAATATTAGCCGCTGCAAAGCAATGTAAGCATAAACCCTAGTGTGCTCTCTATTCTAACGATAGGGCAAGGTAAGTGAAGATCTTTTGCAGAAGTCTCCTTTAAACTCCATATGGCTTCACTACAGATAACACGGAAGTCAGGTGTCCGGTTGAATGTTTATTAAGTCAAGATTTATTAGTCAAATGTTTTTTACAATTTGGTACTTCATAAAAGGAACCTTAACGATAATAATTAATCAGACACCAATCACCCTAGACTGAGGAGCTCGTAATACCTGAAGAAATCAAAGTCTCTTTTATATAGTTGACAATATCTTACCTGTACCAGTTAATTAAAAACAAAAATAAATCTTCAGATCAGAAAATGCATTTTGGACATACAAAGGTCTCGTTTTTTCTCTTTTACTTTCTTTGCACACTCACAAACTTCCAGTAATCAAGCAGCACTAGTTAGTTTATGCCCTACAGCCAGTCGATTTGATTGTAGTTTACTGACAAATTATTTAAAGGCATTATTTATTTTGTACATATTTAGATGTATATGATAAAGTCTGTGGGATAATTATATATTGCAAATGAAATTATATTGAGATTATAATTGTAAGATTCATATCGCATTTATGTATTATTCCTAAATATTCCTAGTCATTGTTATATTAAGATTGGACATTAATAGAACGGAAAAAAGCTAGCATACGTTTTGTTTTTTCTTATGAAGATAGTAGTCGATCTCATAGGTTAACGTATAGAGATTTTTAAACGAACGTGTGGGTATTTGCTAGAGAACAAGTTCACTAAACAGAACCGATATGAGAAATCCATTTGAAATATTACTTGTATGTCTATAAAATTCTCATTCTGATGATTGTATGAGTGATCATTTGACTTGAGGTCATCAAAGTTATCTTGTATGAGATTGCTATGTTTTGATATTACTCGTGATCTATTTTATCAAAGATTGTTTAAATGGTAGTCATTAGATGTAGCATGAACTATACGGAGATAGTTGAATGATTAAGATAGGATTCGTCACCCTAAAGTAATTAAGGAGAATGTTTCGTTGTTCTCGATTAATATTGATTCAGAAAATCTTTGGCCAAGGTAGAATGATATTTTGTAAACAGTTTACAAATATCATTAATTGAATCAATAGTTAATGGGGAAGAACTAATATAATTAAGCTCAAAATAAAGTAGACATTAATTACATGCTCTGTGTCTAATTGGAACATTGGTTGATGAAAGTATTGAATTATGCAAAAAAATCATGCACGAAAAGGTTAGTCAAAGCCACTTTGACATTCCTAAATATTTGGGTAGTCATGATGCATTGCTAGACACCAATCTTGATCTATGATTATAAATTGTTTAATTGGAAAATTAAATATAAGTTAAAAAGAGTTTTAATTTATCTAATTCTAATTATGAATTAGAATTAGAATTTATAATCATTGCCAACATATTTAGGAACCTAATAGGTCTCACATATAGAATGAGTTGGAGAGAATAAAGTTGATTTAATCAAGTTGGATTTGATTACAAAGTTTGAAAAACTTTATGATTAAATATAAGATATTTAATAAATAAAGATCAATATAAGATATTGAATCTTATTTGAGCATAATTGGTATTTAATTAGAATTATTAGTAATTCTAATTAAAGTTTAATTGAAATTAGATTTTAATTTCAATTATATTATTAAAACGTCCAAAGTGTATTATAAATAGGCTTGAGCTCTATGGAGCTAGCACTTCATGCTTAACCCTCTCTATAAGTGTTACAGAGTTCTCTCAACCTATTTTGTGGATACCGTTAGAGGTCGGACACTTGTGCAGCTACGGTGGTTGAGACGGATCGGTTTCGGAAACAATTGGAGGAATACAACAAGATTATTTCTATAATTTGATTAAAATATGTGTGTTTGCTATTGATCGGAAAATTTGGAATTAAAAAATTAGATGTGATTTGATTCTTGAACAAAATGATGAAAATCAGTTTAAGTGATTTAGAAATTTGTTTTGGATTAATCCTTCGTGAAAAACCCAGAATTGTTCTGGTGCAAACCCAGAGTTGAGTTTGTGAGTCTTCCATACCTCACTTTCGCAAATCTCCAAGACCCAGATGAGTACTCTCAGTCCTTGGATTAGAATGGTGAGTTTGAGGTATTCTTGTTCTTGCGAAGTTAGTTCGCCAACAGTTTTTGGTTATTTCGCTACTCCTCGGCATGGTCAAAGACGAAAACAAGAAATCGTTATTCTTCCATCGTGTTTTACTAATGATGAAGATACGTAACACTGATCATGAAGCTTCCAGTAAGAGGTGGTGTGAGACTAGGTTACAAAGGCGGCATCATCATGGAAAGCTAGGTTTTCTTTAGTTTGATGAAGATGTGAAACGTGGGGAGCAAATTTAGGAGAGACGTGAACATGTCCCAACCCATCTCAACCATCCATTTATGTGAGTTTATTCCTGTTTACATCTGATGTGACAAATAAGAATTAGTCTCTATGTTCGGGACGTGATCCTCTAGCCCGTGAACCTTTTACCAACCCTGTCCCAACCCATCCTAACCCTCTACCTCATTCGAGAATCGAATCTTCTTCTTCACAGCCTTGTCCTTCCAGATGCAGTGGCCTTCCATATAGCAAATGATGTTATCGACCTTCCTCCCTTGCATCACAAAGTGAGTACCGTAGTACACTTTGCACCACCTCTCACTTTCAATATATCTATACCCGTACTTTGTGACTTCACCCAAGGAAATAAGGCTAGCACGAGCACTTGGCATTTACCTCACATTGTGAAAGGTTCAGGTCATACCATTATTGAGCTTCATTCTCACAATCCCCATAGCATGGACCTTTAATTTTTGATCACCTACCATGTTGATGTGGTCATATTCCCCATCTTGGTGTAAAGTATCAAACAATATTTGATCTCTACAAACATGAACCGACGTGGCCAACTAACTCTCTTAGCCCTCCTTCACCTCACTATGAGTAGCCAATAACAAATCACCGTCACCATCACCTATTGCCACATTAGCGGAATCACCATCATCATCTACTTAATCTTGTCCTTCTTCTTTAACATCAAATGGAGACTCTTCAAGTCCTCCATCATCTTCTGACTGTGGCTTTGGATGTGGCCCTTCTCCTTACAGTAGTAACACTCTAAGTTGCTAAAGTCTTTTGTACGCAATTTCAATCCACTTGTTGAGCCATCTCCCTTTCTCTCTTGATTCCTCCCTCTCTCAAACTCCCTCATAACTAGTACTCGACCACCTTCACTCGGAGAACCACCATCAATATGTGTCATCATCATTTCATTCTCCCTCAATATTTCCATAGCCTCATCTAGTGTAATCTTCTCCCTACCAACAAACAACGTCATGATAATGGGTCGGTAGGACTTGAGTAGTGAGGCCAACAACAAGTGAGCTTGTTCTTGATAGGAGATCTTCTCATCTGCATTCTTCAGTTGGGCTACTAGTTGATTGAACAAATTTATGTGGTCCTGCAACGTTGTACCTTCTGCCATCCTCAATTGGTACAACTCCATATCAAGCACAAGATATTAGTGAACCATTTGGAGCCATACACATTTTGGAGCTTACTCATCAAAACTTTTGGATCCATCTCACTCAAGCAGTTGTACTTGATCTTCGGAGCTATAACCAACTGAACCGTATTAATTGCCTTTTTCTTCATCGACGTCCACTTGGCATCATTGAAACTCATTGGCGTGTCCACTTCCAAAGCCACATCTAAATCTTGTTATACCAACAAGACATCAATAGTACTCTTTTACACCCAAAAGTTTATTTTTCTATCAAACAAGGGAACGTGAAATTTGAAAGCATTGTTTTCACCCATTATCTTATCACATTAATTCCTTCCTAAATCAAACAAGCAGTAATTTTCCCTACATAAGGATCCTCCAACTACATCTCTGATACCACTTATTGGGAAAAATTACTACAACCTCAACAACAATAATAGCAAGAGAAATAAAGTGTAAGACACTAAATCAATGCACACGCAATTTACATGAAAACCCCTCTCAAACAGGGGAAAAACCATGATATGAATTTCCACGGACTAAAATCATTCAACTATAATAATCAAGACTACAATCTGTAATCAACAACAATAGTGACAAATACAATTATCTCTAGATTCTAGTATAAATTGAAAAACCTAATTAATTTACTACTCTCTATAAACCCAAGATATACTAACACCAAATACCTGTCAATGAAGATCTACTTTCTCTTTATTATCTCACCAAATAGATGTTGTCTCATATGCCAAAATAATGGAGTATACCTCTCTTTTTCTCCACCTTTGTTTGGGTTTTTACGGCAATCCCCTCTCTGCTATAAAAAAAAGGTAAAGCTTATTTATCTCATCATAAATTCGCTTCTTTAATAAGTCACAAAAACCTACCACCTATGGGCTAATTAAAGAACTCTTTACTTCCACCACTTGTAAGTAAAACAAAGCTCACTCTTGCAAAACTCACATAGCTAATATTTGGGATTTGGGATTTGCGGAGATACCCAACAAAATCATTCCACTATAATAATCAAGACTACAATCTGTAATCAACAAAAATAGTGACAAATACAATTATCTCTAGATTCTAGTATAAATTGAAAAACCTAATCAATTTACTACTCTCTATAAATCCAAGAGATACTAACACCAAATACCTGTCAATGAAGATCTACTTTCTCTTTATTATCTCACCAAATAGATGTTGTCTCATATGCCAAAATAATGGAGTATACCTCTCTTTTTCTCCTCCTTTGTTTGGGTTTTTACGGCAATCCCCTCTCTGCTATAAAAAAAAGCTAAAGCTTATTTATCTCATCATAAATTCGCTTCTTTAATAAGTCACAAAAACCTACCACCTATGGGCTAATTAAAGAACTCTTTACTTCCACCACTTGTAAGTAAAACAAAGCTCACTCTTGCAAAACTCACATAGCTAATATTTGGGATTTGGGATTTGCGGAGATACCCAACATATTCCTTCCTAGACCCAAATCAACAAACACCTCCACCTCACCCGAGAATATGACCTTCCTCTTCATGAACTTGTCCCTCAAAATTTAATGACCCTCCATATAGCAAATGTTGTTATCAACGTTCCTCCCTTGCATCACCAAGCGAGCACTGCAGTACACTTTGTACCACCTCCCACAACCAATATATTTATGTTCATACTTTGTGAATTCACCCAAGGAAATAAGGCTAGCATGAGCACTTGACACATACCTCACATTTTGGAAGGTTCAGGTCATACCATCATCGAGCTTCATCCTCATAATCCCCATACCTTAGACCTTTAATTTTTGATCACCTACTATGTTGATGTTGAAGTAAATCACTTGTTAATATAGAAATCACGTATAATATGTAAAATACACAAGAACAGGGTTGAATTGTGTAAAATGTTCAAAAATATTAATCTTTAGGAATTTCTTGAATTTCTTTACAAAATTCAGATGATCACAAAAATACTTTACTTAAGTCGATGAGTAATTTAATTGTAAGAATTATTATTCACTCTTCTAACAACAAGAATATTAAAAGATAAGGGTTAGAGAATAGACGCCATGATTTTATACTGATTCACCCTTAACCTTAGGCTATGTCCAGTCCTCATAGTTTGTCTGAGATTTCACTATACTCTTCAACTTTACAAGTATTCTTTTTATACTTGCAGAGCCTCTTCAAGTCTCTCTCACAAAATATTCTTTATCTACTTTTTTAGCCTCTCCAGGATCTAGCCTTTCTTTCTCTCTTTAGGAAAGATATTTTTGAGTTTCACGTTACAAATGTATTTGCTCTCTTTCTTTCGCAGTTTAAATATAGTGTTTATTTAAGTATTGTATAATCATATTTTCTCTCGTGTAAAAAACGTTATTTAGTTTACGACTAGAACTTGTATTTATAGCCTAAGTCTTCAACTGTCTTCTTGAGAAACTGCTTCTTGAATCTTCTAGAAAATGTTATTGGTTGAGTTCTATAACTAACTCCAACTAACTAACTGACTGACATTCTAGAATAGTTTCCTTCTGTATTGTCTAGTATTATACTTCTTCTAGTGTCACTTCATTTGATATCACGTTTCTTCTGGTTGACGTGTATCTTCTATAATGACGTGTATCTTCTATGATGACGTGTATCTTTTGGTGTTGACTACGCATCTTCTGGTGTTGACCACGTATCTTCTGGGTTTGACTAAGTATTACTTACATTTTTCTGTGCACTTAACAAACTTATCAAAACAGTTCATATATTTCTAAAGTTATTATTATTTAATTGTCATCAAAATTAATAGAAGTGAAATTTTCTTGACTTAACAATCCCACCCTTTTTGATAATAACAAATAATCATAATTTTAGAAGATAAAATGATATTAAGACGAATAATGTTCAGGAAAATAATAATCAAAGTAAAAACACAAGAAATGCATACATAAGATATACAATGCTTTCTAATACTTTTCTCTTTTCTCCTCTTCTTCTCTTCTTCTTCTTTTCTTCTTCTTTTCTTCTTTTTTTCTCCCCTTATTTGTTATTAATAAAAAAGAAAGCTCATTGTAGACGTTTCAGAATTTCAGAAAACATATGTTAAATATCAGTGCGGATCTTCTCGAGGTCTTGTTCAATAGAAATACATAGAAGTGCTATTTTCTCATGAAGATCACCTACTAAATCACCCAGTTCATCATCCTTAGTATGAATTTCCTTAATATCTTTCACTAAGGCTTCTTGAACTTCCTTCTATTTGTAACTAGCTTCCGTCTAATTGATGAAATGCTTCAAGAACTCTGATTTAACAGTAGGATCTTGTTGAATTTTACTAAGTGGATGAAGGTTTTAAACAACAGATGGATCTGTAGGTAAAACGTCTAACTTTATAATTTTGATTGAGGGTAGTTTAAAGATTTGTTTTCCTTTTGGGAGATCAAGATCATCAAGTCTGGGTAGTTTTAGAATTGGTTGTCCAAGAAAGTGTAACACATTTTTGACTAAAGGTATAAAACCTAAGGGCCTGAAATGCCTGATTAAATTCACAAAGGTTTCTAAGTTGAAATTGATACCTTCAACCGTGATACATTTGTACTGTCCTTCTGTCACAGTGCCAACTACCTTTAAATTTTCATCTTTAGTTAAAACTCCAAATTGACTTCCTGATGCCTTTGAAATGTGATGTGATACATAGATACCTCCAAGTTGAGCAGCAATACATGCATCATCTATGTTCTTCACAGCCACTTGAATCTATTCTTCTATAAGATCATCTTTATACCCTTCAGGAAACATCTTCTTCTTCCCTTTTTCTTTGTTTATCATGAGGGTTGAACATCTTGGTTGTATATCTGGAACAATCTTTATTAATGTTCTTCTCGTAATCGGATAGATTGTATACCGATCCTTTGAAATCTTCATTGGATATGGTTCTGACTTCCCATCTCACAGAATACCATATAATCTTCATTCTTCATGACTGAGAAGATGTATTGTCTGATTGTTAATTGGTATAGGTTCGACTTGTGCCTTGACTATCTTATTCGAAGGTTCTCTGAATAATTGAACTTCTGTTTTGAACAGGTACCGATTCTTCTATAATCTTCATTTTTAAATCCTTTTTGTTGATTAGTTGAGAAGGATTGTAAGGTACTAGTTGGTGTTCAACTATCTGAGCCTTCTGTTGAACTTCAGATGAAGAAACTTTTTTCTGACTAAGCTTCATCTTCTTTTGTTCCTCTGCTGGTTTGGAAGAAAGTTGTTGTTGAGGCTTCTTCCTCTCAAATACTAACTTCCTTTTTATCTCCGTCTCTCTAGATGATTTTTCTGATTGGCTTTGCAAAATAGAGACAATTGACTTAGTAGGTTGCTGTCATTTCTCTCTCAGAATCTTCACCAAGAATCAAAGCTTTTTGCTTCTTCTGTTCTTGTTGTCGTAAGGTCAATAATCTTAGTGACCTTTTTGACTGTTTGGATTTTTCTGATTGAAGCATCTCAGCCTTCCTCTTCAAAGACACTTGTTGTATTGATTGTTGAACCCGACTTTCCTCTTTTTGTAGAATTGTCTTAGCTTTTATTGTCACATCAAATGATTGTTTAACTTTTTCTGTAACACCCCCTCCCGCATGACCCGAACCTAACATCGATAGTGATATCCGAGTCCGTGCCCTGCGAGGGTGGCGTGCTACATCACTCAGTCTAAACTCAGTATAATTTTTTTATACAAACAGATACGATCACCGATAAATATATTGACCACAGGGGTCCTTATTATAAATACACTTTATTTCAGTCTGTTGACTTTACAAAACGATTGTACAAAACTTCAAAAGAAATACAATTTTATAAGACACTAATACAGACGCGAACTGATCCTGACTTCTTCTCGCATTATATGCCCGTTGTCTAACGGGGTATTCTTCTGATTCCTGAAAAATAATTGCAAATTTTGGGTGAGTTTTACGAACTCAGTGAGTTAACCATCATCGATGGTCCACTCAGTCATATAACACAATTTGTATACATCTAACATTATCTCATAAAACACATTCACCAAAATTTCGCATTCACACATTTACAGAAGTCCACATTCATATTTTCCTATTTGATACATGTGTATGAGACTCACTTTCCATTTATTACTTTGCTGTGACCGAGTGCCTAAATTATCCCTTGTAGGGTTCATTAATAACTGTACCTTCTCCATTGGTGGATACAGGGCTCATTAAACGTTGAGCCCGAGGCTTTGAATCACTTATGAGCTCGAAGCTCATTTTCACACGTTGAGCTTAAAGCTCTGGTCGGTGGTGACTCTGGTCACAATAGCCGTTATGTGTTATGCACTCATGCCACGTAATGCAGTAATCACTTCCACGCACTTTCACATATTTTTGGACCGTAGTCCGACTCGTATCAAACACATCAGAGTTATATCATAATTTCTCATTCAGAAGTACCACATGATTGGTATCACACAATTATAAGGCTTTTTGCCTTTCACTCAATCAATAAGATTCAATCAGATGCATATGAAATGCATTTGTCGCAATTATGCAGTGTCACTATCACAATCAATCCCAAATTATCACATTCAAACAAATAACTCACAATCACATTAAAATCACAATCACATGTATTCACATTTCAAACACGGAGGTTCCAAATGCTCAGACAATTTGCACTTCTATGTCATAATCTCCCGATACATCGAACCTTCTGTCCGGAATCCATAATCAGAACACAATTCCCATCATTATTCTCCACAGAAGTATAAACACAGAATTATAACACATAATCATTGAGGAACCGTCTAGGTCACTCACCAATAGCTTTCGAGCTAATTCCTGAAAGTCTCGGCAATGTCTGTGGGATGACATTCCAAATGCGCCTCTATAACAGTCAAAAGATTCAAACATTACTAAATGTACAATCAGATATATTTAATAATGCACATGTAGTAATTAAAATGTGTACAATGCATGTTCGTAACATTCCCGGCATTATTCTAAACAACATTCTCATCACATAATTTTCCTCAAAAAATTAAAAACTCACAGACACCAAAATCACTCAATTCTGACCTCTATAGGTCCAATTCTCGATAAAACACGGAGCAGAAAAATCACTACTTGGTCCCCTCACTTTGACCTAATCAAGCCCCGTCAATTTCATCTATAAAAATTTCCAATTTCACATATGAATGAAATTAAATATTACACGAATCCGATGCCTAAAAAATCGAGTCGATCGGAGGTCGGACGAAACAATTATGCACAAAGGAAAATAATATCATTGATAAATAAAACTAATAATAAGACTAATAAATTTAAGGAAATTCAAAGATTCCTTTACTTCCTTCCTCAAAACCTAATTTTTCACACAAGAGTCCAAAGATCACAAATGAGGTCTCATTGGAAAGATCACAAGAAACCCTACAAGTTCCATGAAGGGCGCACAAACCAATCTGTTACTACCCATAAAATGACCATATGAACAGTAACTGTGTTCCTCCAATCCTCATAACTTCTTACTCCAAATCCCTAAAATTGCATATTATATCTCAATAAAAAGGGTAAAAGATAATCTACATCTTCTATGAAGGATGCAAAAATCAATGAAGGCTCTAAAGGGGTGAGAAACCCTTCCAAAGATTCTGCCCAAATTTACTGTAACATCCCGTTACTGTTAGCAAGGATATTCTGGTAAATTGGGACATACTGATAGGTATCATTGCATTCACTGACTGAACATGTTACTGGCCTCTAATTATAGAGGAACAGGTTTGCTGTATAGGCATATTTATTTATTCATTGGTACTTGCATTCATGATTTCCTGGTAGTGAATTGTGAATTGGAATTTACTGAACTGACTGAATTGATTGGATTGTGACTGATTGAGAAATTGGGAGTTACTGGGATCAAATGACTGATTTAGAACTGTTTATGAGTGACTGGTAATTTATAGAGGCTTATAGGAAATTTTCGGGAAATTCGGGAGGAAATGCCCGGACCGGAAATATTTGAGAGACTGACCGATTGACTGTATAGTACCAAAGGAATTGTCCAATGGCAATGGAAAAGTTAGAATGGGACTGATAGGAAATAAATATGATGAGTCCCTGAAATTTAGAGACTGAAATTTGGACTGATTGAGAGACTTAGGTCTATATATATATGAGGTGTAAACGAAATTGGGGAAAATGTCTTAAGGCATTGAAGCTTCTCCTCTTCCCCTCTACGGCGTTCTTGATCTCCTCTCATTGGTGAGGATTTCTTGATTTTCTTTTATGGGTTCTCTTCATTGATGTTAGTCTAACATGTTATAATGGTTGTTAAAGGTTGGAAGCTTTGACATTGGTAGATCGGAGGAGTTAAGCGATTTCTAGGGTTTACGGTGGATTTTGAGAGTTTGCGGATTGATCTGTGATTTGGTAAGTTTTAAGAGCTTTAATGTTGTTATTGATGAATCCCACTGCATTTATGGCTTTTATTAGAGTAGATTTGAGTGGTTGGAGTGTATATTAATGGTGGTTTTTGGTGAGAGGAACGATCGGAGAAGACGAAGGAGTTCGTCGCACGCCGCGACCTGCACGTGAGCCCGACGGCGAATATATATTAGTTTCGCAGGCGAAAAGCTAGCGTGAAACACCGCGGCGAGCGTCATTTAATTTTGACGCCACGACGTGCTACCCTCGCCTCGCGGCGCGCCCGAGTTGAATTGTTCGCCGCGACGAGCAATCTTCACGCCGTGGCGAGCGAGCCTTTCTGCGTCGCGGCGAAGGGGACTGTTCCATTTGGATTTAATTTGGTTTATTGGGCATAATTCATGGTATAGACCTCCGATTGAGGCGATTCCAGATTTGTTATGAACTAGGGAAAGAGGTTTACAATTGAGGATAATTAGAGGATTGGAATTTAATTTAATTGGTATTGATTTATCGAGATTAGGGTCAATTAGAGTTCATAGTGTGACCTAAATGTCAAATTGAGACTATTGGAGTTTTGATTGGGATTTGTAATTGAGGTTTTGACCCGATATATAGGAAATGGCTATAGGGGATTCGAATTGAGGAAAATTGACTGGATTTTATGAATGGATCAAATAATTGTCGACCCATTGAACAAAGAGATAGGATTGAGCTTAAAGTACCGAAATTGGGTTTTAGCACCGGAAATCGTGAACATGCATTGTACATCATTTCACTGAGACATATGCATTATTGAACTGGTTAATTGAGCAATTAATAATAGATTGTACTCTATTGTTATAGAGGTGCCGTTGGATCGTCGTTCCACGAACATTCTTTGGGACTTCAGCAAGAGTTTCGGAAGTTCTGGTGAGTAACCTAGTTGGTTTCTCAATTTCCTGACTACTTACATGCTCTATGTGAAGTACATGCAAAGATGAATTGTATGACTACTGTATGATTACTGGTATGTATTGGATTGAATTGCATGCTCTTACTGAACTAAACTGTACTGATACATGACACTGACACTGAATACCGGGCTTTATAGCCATGCACTATAAATTACTGAATCACTAAATACTGAATTACTGTATGTTTCTGAGAGATACACTACTGGGCTTTTATAGCCATATACTGAGCTACTGAATACTGAATTTACTGTACACTGCATCGCATGCATAAATGCATGATCAGATAAAGGACTGTGACCCAAGTTGCTAATCTCACTGAAAAGAGCCTAGAGCTCGAACATCTTCGTCTTGTCGGGCTTAGCTCGAGGGAGAAATCACGACGCGCGTCCCCATTGTTCTTGATGAGCACTTGGGCACAACACTGAATAACCGGAAAGAGTCTCATATGCATTATATACATGACTGATTGAGTTGCTAAATTGTGATGATTTCTGAACTGTGTGATGCCATGATTTACTGCAAATTGTGATGTGATATCGTGAATCGTAAGCTAAGCTCTTTAATCTCATTCTCGATACCGTATCTTGACATAGACTCTTCGTATGCGGTGTTATATAAATTGTTCTACGTTACTGTATTATTATTCTTTATCGTATAATGTTATATACTATCAGAAACTGTATTTATTGTTATTGTAATATTACGATATCGTATAATCGTTATAGATTACTAAAAACTGTTCCACACTATTGTATTATTATTACTAATACTGTATACTGTTGTAAACTGTTATATAATACTGTTAATTGATATTACTGTGTCGTGCTGTACGCAATTTGCGTAATGCATGATTTGAGTGAACCATCGATGATGGTTTCTCACTGAGTTCGCAAACTCACCCAACATTGCAATTGTTTTTCAGGAATCGAAGAGTACCCCGCTAGCAAAACGGGAGTATGTTGCAGGATTCAAGTGAAGGTCAGAGGTCGGGATCAGTTCGTGTCTGCATTGCATGTCTTTACTTTTGTACTAAAGTGTTTAATTGTATTTGTAAAATTAACCTCAGTGGCTTTTGAAAATGTGTGTATCCAATTGAATGTGATTGAACGAGAACCAAAGTTTGAGCATAGAATTCCACATATATGTTATAAAGAGTAATGTACCGATTTTCTGAACGAGTGGTTAGCATGCCACCCTCGTAGGTCAAGGGCTCGGACATTACTGTAGATGTCGGGTTCGGGTCTTGCGGGAGTGGGGTGTTACATTTACCATATGAACAGTAATTGAACTAGGTACAACCCCTATAAGTTTTTACTTCTAACTCCAAATAAGGCACATTATATACCATTAGAAAGCTCTAAACATGTGCTACAATCTTCAAGAAGATCCCTCAATCCAATTCAATATCTAAGAGGGTCAAAAACACAAACAAAGTTTCTGCCCAATGAAACAGTAAAATAGTAAAACTACCATATGAACAGTAACTACACTCTACTAAAAATCCTATCTTTCCATTCCTTATGCCAAAAATTCCAAGCTATAAGTAAAAGAAAGATCAAAACATGTTCTACAAGTTTCATGAATAACTTGGAAGCAAATTCAATCTCTAAACAAATCAAATTCTCAATCAAAGTTTCTGCCTATATAAGTATTCTCAACAGTAACACAATTTTTCAAAAAGCATAACTTCGTATCCCATTCTCGAAAAATTACATACTCTATATCAATAAAAAGATAAGAAAACATGCTAAAATTCTCATTAAGGACTTAGAACCAAATTTCATCTCTAACTAGGTCAAATGCTCCCATTATTGTGGCTGCCCTGTTATAGGGTATTAAATCAACATAGAACCTAATTCATAACTTACAATCCCTTGATCCAAAATTTGCATATTATACCTCATTATAAAGCTAAAACATTCCTCTACAGCCTTCCATAAGCTCACTTGAGCTAATTCCAATCACAACAGTCCACAATTTGCACCAAAACCCAGAAATCACCAAAATCCATACTTGGAAACATTACACATACTAGAACACATTAATACACAAATTACCATCTGAAAGTTAATCAGCCATATCTTCCAACCTAAAAATAGAAAAATAACATACTTAGTGGAAATGAAAAGCTAACAAGAAATCCTTCAACTTCCATGAAGACCAATTTCACAAATTCAACCTAAATCAATCTAGAAAAAATTCATCAAAGTTTCAGGTCACATTTCTCGGTTACTGTTCATGCTGCACACATAACTCACTTTCAAGGAAAAATTTAAAACCTTTCAAGCCACAATTGGACAAAACTTTCTTCATACGAAATCTAGCCAAACTTCCCAAGTTTAATTTAAGCTAAAGCTCATCTCAATAGCACAACCATATCAAAAGTTATGACCAAAAACCTGAAACATACACAAGGTGCATTTTCCAGATTTTCTACCTAACACAACTCCTTTCATTCCAACATCATTACTACATCAATAAACATCCCTTTTAATTACTCATTCAACCAAACTTTCATCAAGAACTTCACTTGAATAAGTAGTCACAAATTGGCAGCACACACTCACACACTTTTCTTACTTTAATTACACTCATCCAGCATCATACTAACCAATCCAAAACACTTAAAACCAATCTAAAACCAATTTAAAACATGTTAAGTCATTCATCCTCACACAAACATACCCTTATAGCCATACAATCAACACACAAACTTCATGCAATTAATGCACGAGATGTCATAATTATTGCTTCTAACTACCAAATTAAAGAACATAAACATGACTTCTTACCTAAACAAGCTTCCAATCTTCAAATCACCAACTTCCTAAATCTCCCAACCACCAACGATCATCACCCTTAAGGTTTAGGTAGTATTTTCTTTGTGAACAAGGAGGAGAAAGCACAAAACATAGGAGGGGTTTTTGTGTAGTGAAGAGGAGTAGCAATTCTAGCTTAAAAAAAGGAGAAAATATGATGAAGAAGAGGAGAAGAAGGAACCTACGGATAAGATGAGATAAAGCTCTTAAAATCACCTTTTTCCTCTTTCTACCTAAAGTGTCGTGAGCTTGAACAAGTTAGGATATTTATAAAACCATTAAGGAATAAGATTAAGTAGGCAAGTGACATGTGTCACTTGCCAATTGTCTTGATGTTAAACAATTTTAAGGTTCTTTTCAATTTCAATTCAATTTCTAGTCCAATTTCTCTCCAAATTCCAATGGCTCAAATTAATAAATCCTAAAATCATGTATCTATATTTCCAGTTTCATTGGACAGTCTTTTTCGGTACCAGAAACCAAATCATTCTGCCACTTACAAATTTTTCCGGTCCAGACATTGTTCCCCAAAAATTTCATAAAAATTTCTAAAAGTCCCTAAAAATGGAAAACACACATAAATCACTCCAATTCAATTTTTCAAGAACAAATAACATATTTTTCACAATAAACACATATGCCGGAAAATGTCATGAATGCATGTACAATCATGTGCATGTGCAAAATTTGCCATTCATATCTAGATAGAGGTCATATGATGCATGAACATGCTGAGGTAAGTTTAAACACTCCTAACCCGTCCCAAAAGACCAATTTATCCCTTCCCATAGATGATGGGATGTTACAATTTCTTCTGTGGATGTTCTTCTTGTCAATTGAGGTTTTGTTTTTATTTCAGATGTAACATGTTCACTCATGCTCCATCTTACTACAAGCTCCCCCTCAGAATTTGCTTTCGGTGTAAAACTTATATGCGATTCAGCTTTAAACTTTATTCCCATTTTGAGAATAGTAGTGGCATTACTAATACTCTTCGCATCCATTTTTACCCTGTATCTCTGTCAAGTAATGTTCTAGATTCTCTAAAGAATCTTGTCAACAGCATACCGTAACGTAAAGAGCTAGAATCTCCCTTAGACTTCATCATGTACTTCAAAAATAAGTATGGAAGATTAATGGGTTGGTAATTGAGTAGATGAAACAAACAATGTTCATTGTTCATTGTCACCATGCCTTTTGAGCCTATTCTTGGTAGAATATAGTGGAGAAGTAGTGAATATAGAACCCTAGCATTCGGAATAAGGATTGAAGCCTTTTTGACTCCTAGATCACTATTTCCATAAAGTTGTCGATTAATGTGAGCTTTACCTACCTGACCTTGAGTAATCCATTTTATATTGTTAAACAACTTTTCTCCAATACTTGGACACCCAATGGCCTTCTCGATAGAATCTTGTGTGACTATAACTAACATCCCATCTACCATTGATATTAAGGTGTTGTCCACTACCTTTGCATTCTTCCAGAACTCATACATCTCATTCAAATAGATCATTTCACGAACGTTGAAGAAATTGTTCTAGCTAACTGCTTCAATTTCTGGTTCAATGTCCATCTGATTTTGCTTCAAAGAGGTGAAATCAACATGTCTCCTATAGATAAGAGATTTCTCCATTTTTGATTTGTAACAAATAAACACTAAACACACAAATGTATTTTTCTTAACGTAATGAGGTTAGTATCTAAAAATAAGAATATGAAATGAAAAGAAATTGAAGTTTAGAACATAGTATTGAATCATTTTTGTTGAGGGAACTAAACAAGTCAGTTTCAAAGTTTTTCAAGAAAATTCTAGAGTATAAGGTATTTTAGAATCTTAAGAAGATTTCCTTCTTATGCATACTCTTGAAAAGTTACTGTTGATAACTTAACGTTACTATTTACTTAAAAACTTACGACTTTTTATCTTCTTCTTGTACGAATCGTTTGGGTCATGACGTGTCAGACGAATGATCATTCAGTATTACCATATTCAAGTTTCATCCTATTTCCTTGAATCTATCTTCACACAAAGGTTTAGCGAAGATATCCACCCATTGTTGTTTCATCTCAATAAATTGTAGACTGATGATTCCTCTCTGTACATAGTCTCGTATAAAATGATGTCTAACTTCAATATGCTTTGCCCTCAAGTGTTGTATTGGATCCTTTAATAGATTGATAACACTTGTTTTGTCACAGAAGATTGGAATTTGTTCTTCTTGTAGATAATAATCTTCTAACTGATACTTAATCCATAACGGCTGTGAAAAAAAACTTGTAGCTGACATGTATTTAGCTTGTGCAGTAGATAGAGCAATTGAACTTTGCTTCTTGCTTGACCAAAGAATTAGATTATGACTAAGAAAGTGACAACCTCCACTTGTACTCTTTATATCAATCCTATCTCCAGCATAATCAACATCACATAGCCAATTAACCTAAAAACTTTACCTTTCTCATACATTAAACAAAGATCAGTAGAACCTGCCAAGTATCTCAATATTCTGTTGACATCAATATAATAAGATTCTCTAGGATTTGCTTGAAATCTTACACACAAACAAACATTAAACAGTATACCAGGTCTGCTTGCAGTTAGGTAAAGTAAAGAACCAATAATTCCTCTTAAAAGGGTTTGATCAATCTTCTTACCTGTTTCATCCTTAGATAAGAGGATTGAAGGATGCATAGGAGTTGGCATCGATTTGACCTTCTCCATTTTATATTTGACTAATAGTTCTTTGATATATTTTTGTTGATGAATAAAATTTTTTTCTTCAGTTTGTTTAATTTGTAAACCAAGAAAGAATTTTAATTCACCCATCATACTCATTTCAAATTCACTTTTCATAAAATTTTCAAAACTAGAACATAATTTCTTAGAAGTTACACCAAAAATAATATCATCTACATATATTTGTACAACTATGAAATCATTTTTAATAAATTTTCTAAACAAAGTCTTATCTACTTGTCCTCTATTAAAGTCATTTCTAATCAAAAATGAACTCAGACGATCATACCAAGCACGAGGTTCTTATTTTAATCCATACAAAGCTTTATGAAGTCTATAGACATGGTCTGGTTTATCAGTATCTTCAAAATCAAAGGGTTGCTTTACATAAACTTCTTTATCTATAAAACAATTCAAAAAGGCACTTTTCACATCCATTTGAAACAGTGTTATATCATGACAAACATCATATGCAAGCAAAATCGTAATAGCTTCTAGTCTAGCTACAGGAGCATAGGTTTCATTATAGTCTATTCCTTCTTGTTGATTATAGCCTTGAGCTACTAATCTAGTTTTGTTATGGTTTACTCTTCCTGATTCATCTAGTTTATTTTTGAATACCCATCTGGTTCCTATGATAGACTTATTGGGTGGTCTAGGAACTAAAAACCAAACTTTGTTCCTTGTAAATTGATTTAACTCCTCTTGCATGGCTAAAATCTAAGCTTCATCTTGAAGAGCTTCATTAATTTTCTTAGGTTCTAATTCAGAAACAAAAGCTACATTTGCCCTTCTTCTAAATTTAGACCTAGTTTTCACTCCTTCTAATGTTTCTCCTATAATCAGGTTTTATGGGTGAGAAGATTTGTATTTCCAGTCTTTTCTAAGGCTAAAGTTTTTAGAAATATCTTCTACCTTATCAGGTAGATCGTCTGGTGGTAACATATCTAGGCTATTAACTAAAGGAGCAGATAGAGTTTCATCATCAAAATTGTCTCTTCTACCTAAATGAGAATCATCATCAAATTTAACATGCATAAATTCTTCAACAAATTTAGAAATAAGATTATAAACTCTATAAGCTTTAGAAGTGCTCGAATATCCTAGAAAAATTCTTGAATTGATCTTAGAATCAAATTTATCCAATTTTTCTTTTGTATTCAATATAGTGCATTTGCAACCAAAAGGATGGAAGTAAGATATATTTGGCTTTCTTCCTTTCCATAACTCATATGGAGTTTTATTTAAAATAGATAAGAAAAATACTCTATTTTGAATATAATAAGCTGTATTTACAGCTTCTGCCCAGAAATACTTAGGAAGATTCATTTCACATAGCATAGTCCTTTCTATTTCTTGAATCATCCTATTCTTTCTTTCTATAACTCCATTTTATTGTGGAGTTTTTGGAGCAAAGAAATTATGGATAATTCCGTTCTCTTCACAAAACATTCTGAATTTTTCATTTTCGAATTCTCCACCATGATCACTCCTAATTCCAGCAATAGAAATTTCTTTTTTGTTTTGTAACTTTTTGGATAGAACTTTAAAACACTTAAGAGATTCATCTTTATGTGATAAAAATAATATCCAACAAAATCTAGTGAAGTCATCAACAATTACGAAACCATACTTCTTTATACTAAGACTTAGTGTTCTGGTTTGACCAAACAAATCTATATGTAACAACTCTAGAGGTCTAGACAAAGTTACAACATTTTTGGAGGAAAAAGATGTTTTAACTTGTTTTCATTTTTGACAACTCTCACAAAAGAAATCTTTGTTAAAACTTATTTTTGATAATCCTCTTACCAAATCATGTCTAACCAACTTGGAAATATGCCAAATTAGTTTTTCCTCATCTGTTGATATAAAACATGAAATATTTTGACTTTTCAAATCATCTAAGTTAATTTTATAGAGATTATTTCCTCTCTTGGCAGAAAAATATGGAATTGTCCTTGTTTTTTACTACACAAGACTTTTGATTAAAGGATACTTCAAAACCAGAATCACATAATTGACTTACACTAATTAGATTATGCTTTAAGCCTTTAACTAGCAGAACATTATCAATAGATGCAAACAAATCTTTACCAATTTTGTCGATTCCAACTACTTTGCCCTACTGGTTGTCTCCAAAAGTTACCAATCCTTCTTGCTTATTTTATAGGTCTAGGAACATAGACCTTCTTTCTATCATATGTCACAAGCATCCATTGTCCAAGTACCATTGGTGCTGATTGCTTTTTCCAAAAAAGGAGATCTGCATTATATATTATATCTTTCTCAGGTACCCATGTTTTATTGGGTCTTTTGGGGTTAGACTTATAGTCATTCATCGAGTAATAAGAATATTGTTTCTTTTTCTTTCTGTTTGGAACAAAACTCTTATTATGACAAACATTACTGTTATTAAAACCTAAACCACTCTTATCATTTGGATGTCTATATTTTTCAATCATATCATTCGTCCTTTTTGTACTTTCAGTAAATGTTGATAAATCTGCTGAGAGACTGTTAACCCTTTGTTTTAGTTGATTAATTTCCTCAAATCTATCTATAGCTACTTTCTTTTTCATATCGTCTACTTGTTTCTTAAAGCAGGCGTTTTCCTTTTCTGAGACTTTTGTGTTCTTCAAACTTTTAACAAATTTCTTTTTCAATATCCTATATTGTTTTAATATAGTATGTGAATCTTCTAACAATTCTAAATAAGCATCTTGAAGTTTATTAAAGTTAGAAGTTACCTTATCGTTGCATTCCTTTTCAGCTACCAATCATATATTTGCTTGTTCTGATGCTTCTGAGTCAGATTCAAATTCATATGAATCCATATATTCCCAAGTTTCCATCATGCTCTTTTTGTTTTCTTTACTTTTCTTCTGTTTTCTTTTGAACAACGGGCATTCAGACTTGTAATGTCCTGGTTTGTTGCTCATATAGCAGACGGTAGAACTTTTCTCATTCTTTGAATCGTCTTTACTATTTTTCTTAAAAGAAAAGTTTTTATTTCTCTTTGCTTTTTTTTCACATCCTCCTAATCTTTCTTAAAATGAAGGATATTTCTTCATCATCTTCACTTGAATCTTGATCAGATTCACTCGCATCGTCATTCTTGATTTCTTCAATCTTTATTGCTTTTGAAGATGTGCTCCTATTTTTTTAATTCTTTTGCATCGAGCTCTACTTCATGTATTTTCAATGAACCAAGAAATTCATCTAGCTTCAGCTAACTTAAATCTTTGGCCTCTTGAATTGTCGTTACTTTAGGTCTCCATCTTTTTGGAAGACTTTTGATAATCTTTCTGACATGTTCTTGATTATTGTAGATTCTCCCAATAGCTTTAAGTCCGTTAACAATTGCTTGGAATCATCCAAACATCTGATCAATAGTCTCCTCATCTTTCATCTTGAACAACTCATACTGATGAACAAGAATACTGATCTTGGACTCTTTAACCTGATTTGTGCCTTCATGTACAATGGCTAATGTCTCCCATATTTCCTTTGCAGACTCACATGTATGAACCTTATCATATTCACTTTTGCGTAGAGCACAACTTAAAAAGAACTTAGCCTTTGAGTTTAACTGAAATCGAGCTTTCTGATCAGTTGATCATTTGTCACGAGAGATGTTATTGCCTTCATCGTATGTTGGTGTATATAGACCATTCTCAATGATATCCCAAAGATCAATATGTGTGGATTCTATAAAGAGTCGCATCTTGTCCTTCCAATAATGATAATCTTCACCATTGAATGTAGGAGGTCTTGTGATCGAGGCACCTTCAGCTATAAAAATATATAATTCAGCCATAGATCTTTGTCCTCACTTTGTAACAGTGTTTCTTGGAAATCTTGCTCTGATACTAACTGAAGTAAATCACTTTTTAATATAGAAATCACGTATAATATGTAGAATACACAAAAAGGGGGGGTTGAATTGTGTAAAATCTTAAAAATATTAATCTTTAGGAGTTTCTTGAATTTCTTTAAAAAATTCGGATGATCACAAAAACACTTTACTTAAGTCGATGAGTAATGCAATCATGAGAATTATTATCTAGTCTTCTAATAACAAGAACATTAAAAGATAAGAGTTAGAGAATAGATGCCGTGATTTTATATTAGTTTACCCTTAACCTTGGGCTACGTCCATTCCTCAGAGGTTGTCTAAGATTTCACTATATTCTTCAACTTTACAAGTATTCTTTTTACACTTGCAGAGCCTCTTCAGGTCTCTCTCACAAAGTATTCTTTATTTACTTTCTTAGCCTCTCTAGGATTTAGTCTTTCTTTCTCTCTTAAGGAAAGATATTTTTGAGCTTCACGTTGTAGATGTATTTGCTTTCTTTCTTTCTCACTTTGAATACAACGTTTCTATAAGTATTGTCCAATTAGATTTTCCCTCTTGTAAAAAAACGTTATTTAGTTTACGACTAAAACTAGTATTTATAGCCTCAGTCTTCAACTGTCTTCTTGAGAAACTGCTTTTTGAGTCTTCTAGAAACCGTTATTAGTTAAGTCCTATAACTAACTTCAATAAACTAACTGAATGACGTTCTAGAATAGTTTCCTTTTGTATCGTCTGGTACTATACTTCTTCTGGTGTCGCTTTGTCTAGTATTGCGCTTCTTCTGGTTGATGTGTATGTTCTGGTGTCACGTTTCTTCGTGCTTCTTTTGATATCGCTCTTCTTCTGGTGTCGACGTGTATCTTCTATGATGATGTGTATCTTCTATTGATGACGTGTGTCTTCTATTGATGATGTGTATCTTCTATAATGACGTGTATCTTATATGATGATGTGTATCTTCTGGTGTTGACTACGCATCTTCTAGTGTTGACCACGCATCTTCTCATGTTGACCACGTATCTTCTGGGTTTGACTAAGTATTACTTACATTTTTCTAATCACTTAATAAACTTATAAAAAAAGTTCATACATTTATAAAATTATTATTATTTGATTGTCATCAAAATTAATAGAAGTGAAGTCTTCTTGACTTAATAGATGTGGTTATATTTCCCATCTTAGCGCTACAAACATGAACCGACGTGGACAAATCCAATGCCTAACTCTCTTAGCCCTCCTTTACCTCACAATAAGTAGCTAATAACAAATTACCATCATTGTCACCTATTACCACATTAGCGGAATCACTATCATCATATACTTTAGTCTTGCCCTTCTTCTTCTGCATCAAATGTAGACTCTTCAAGTCCTCCATCATCTTCTGACAGTGGCTTTGGATGTGGCCTTTCTCCTTACAATAGTAACACTACATGTTACTAAAGTCTTTTGTGTGCAATTTTAATCCACTTTTTAAGCCATCTCATTTTCTCTCTTGATTCCTCCCTTCCTCAAATTCTCTCATAACTAATGCTTGATCAACATCAACCGAAGAACCTTCATCAATATGTGTCATCATCCTTTTGTTCTCCCTCAATACTGCCATAGCTTCATGATAATGGGTAAATAGGACTTTAATAGTGAGGCCAACAACAAGAGAGCTTGTTTTTTTATTAGTGATCTTCTCATCTGCATTCTTTAGCTGGGCCACTAGTTTGTTGAACAAATTTATATGGTCCTACCTTCCTCCATCCTCAATTGGTACAACTCTATATAAAGCACACGATGTTAGTCAACTATTTGGAGGTGTACACACTTTGGAGCTTATCAATCAAAGCTTTTGGATTTGTCTCACTTAAGTAGCTGTACTTGATCCTTGGAGTATAGCTAACTGAATCGTACTAACTATCTTCTTCTTCATCGACGCCCATTTGTCATCAGTCAAACTTGCCTGCTTGTCCACTTTCAAAGTCGCATCTTAAATCTTGTTGTACCAACAAGTCCTCAATAGTACTCTTTCACACCTAAAAGTTTATTTCCATCAAACAAGGGAACATGAAATTTGGAAGCATTGTTTTCACCCATTCTCTTCTTACACTAATTCCTTCCTAAATCAAACAAGTAGTAATTTTCCCTACACAAGGATCCTCCAACTACAACTTTGATACCAATTATTGGGAAAAAAAAATACTACAACCTCAACAATAATAATAGCAAGAGAAATAAACTGTAAGAAACTAAATCAATGCACATGCAATTTACGTGGAAAACCCCTCTCAACTAGGGGAAAAACCATGATCCAAATTTTCACATACTAAAATCAATCCATTATAATAATAAAGAGTACAATTGGCAACCAAAAACCTAATTAATTTAGTACTCTCTACAAATCCAAAAGATACCAACAATGAATCCCTGCCGATGATAATCCACTTTCTTTTGATTATTTCACCAAACAACTATCGTCTCACATGCCAAAACAATGGAGTAGACCTCTTTTTTTCTCCTCCTCTGTTCTGGTTTTTATGGCATCCCCCTCTTTGTTGCAAAAAAGGGTAAAGCCTATTTATCTCATCATAAATTGGTTTCTTCAATAAGTCACCTAAGCTTGCCACCTATAGGTTAATCAAAGAACTCTTTACTTAGTGGACCACTACTTGTAAGTAAAACAAAGCTCACCCTTGCAAAACTCACATAGCTAGTATTTGGGATTTGGGGAGATACCCAACATATTCCTCCCTTGACCCAAATCACCAAACACCTTCACCTTATTTGAGAGTGTGACTTTTTCACGTCTTTGTCCCGCTAAATGCAATGGCCCTCCATATAGCAAATGTTGTTATCAATGTTCCTCCCTTGCATCACCAAGCGAGCATTGCGATATACTTTGCACCTCCTCTCACTACCAACATGTATATACCTGTACTTTATGAATTCGCCCAAAGAAATAAGGCTAGCATGAGTACTTGACACATCATCGAGCTTCATCCTCACATTGTGGAAGGTTCGAGTCATAACATCATCGAGCTTCATCCTTACAGTCCTTATGCCTTAGATCTTTAGTTTTTGATCACCCACTATGTTGATGTGGTCATATTCCCTATCTTAGCGCAATGTATCAAACAAGACTTAGTCTCTACAAACATGAACCGACATGGCCAAATCCAACACCCAACTCTCTTGGTCCTCCTTCACCTCACCATAAGTAGCCAATAATAAATCACCATCACCATTACCTATTACCACATTAGCGGAATCACCATCATCATCTACTTTAGTGTTGTTATAACGCTGGACTTTCGGAGCTCTTTTGTGTTATACTGTATTTGGAGATACTACTGTATATTGATATATACATATGGTTGTATATGATTTCAAAGATATATTTAAACCATTTGGGTGTATATGTAAATGATTTATAATGTTATATGCCCTTACATGAACTTGGAATTCATCGGTAATGAGGAATCTTGGACATTTTCGACATATGAGCTTTTAAGTGAATAAAATCGAGTCCATTGGATGGATATGACCATGGTGGTTAAATTAAATGAGTTCTAATTCCTTAGAGGTGATTAGACATGATTTATAGACTCATGGGACACTTAGAAAGCTTAATTGGAAAAGTGGATGTATATAAGGGCTTATTTGCAAATTGTCAAAAGTTAAAGGACTTAAATGTAATTTTTCAATTCTTGGAGGATCAATTCATAATTTTATAAAGTTAAGGGATTTAATTATAATTTTCAAAAGTCTGGGGACCAAAATGAAGATAAAAGTTTTGGTGATTCCCAAATTTTGGGCTTAATTGCAAATTTAGGGAAGTTTGGAGGGTATAATGGTAATTTCACATAACTAAGGGCGATAAGGTAAATTTATCATGCTTGGTCAAAGAAGAGTCAAATTCTAGACCCTTCTTTATGTGTGTGGCGAGGCAACCCCTTCATTTGGCATTAAAATACTTTTTTTGTAATTAAAAGAGAGGAGAAAGAAGGAGAAGAGAGGAAAGAGAGGAAGTTTTGGCCATCACCAAAATTCACCCTTCTTTTTGATTTTTCAACTCAAATCAAGGTGTTCTAAGCTAATTTGGGGTCAAGGAACTTAAATCTATCATTATATTTGAGAAATTCTCAAAGGATTGGAAGATATCACCAAAGGAAGGTTTAGGTAAATTTTGTCTCATCTCTCTCTACATTAGGATTTTGAGTTTGGTGTTAAGATATGTTGTTCTCCATGTTTAATTATGCATGAAACATGGTTTAGATGAATGAAATATGTCATGGAGAGGGTTCTTTAAGTCAAAACCAAAATTGTCCCCTTTAGGTGAAAGTTTGTGAATTTTTGAATATCTTTTGGAATTGATGGTCTAAATGAATTCTATGGTGTTAATTATACATGTATGATGTGAATTGATGATAAAGAATGAAGAAGATGTGATTTGGTTAAGTTTAGGTCAAAATGATGGAGAAGAGGTGGATTAATGTAATGAGTTGTACAATTGATAAAATGAAGCTTAAATGAAAGAAATTGGTTGGAATGGAGTAGTGGAATGTGTCATTGATTGGAAGTGTTACTATATGACATGATAGGAGCAAGAATTATTATGATAAAGTCTTGAAAATGTGACTTGAAAATCATGCACATTAGGTGTTTGATAAAATGCCTAAGTGAACTTGATTTAGGATTTAAGGCTTTATAATGGTATGCACTAGAAAATACTTTTATGTTTACTTAGAGTGAAATTGAAATGTTGCTTAGATTGACAAGTAAAGCCTAATATGCTTAGATAAAGATGTGCTTAAATATGTTTGAAAATGAGAAAGTATGGGATTAAAGGCATTAAAATGCCTTAGAAATACAAAAGAAAAGTTAATGTGACTAGTAAGGAAGTAAACCTGTGAGAAGTTTAATGTTCAAATTCTATAGCTTATAGGGAGTGATATTGTGTTTTATACACCTATGTGAGGGTGTATAAATAGGAAGTTTATGTTTAGGTAGTAATTTCATTGTATACCATTTTTATGTATAAAGGCTCGGGAGCTATGAATCAAGGAGCCCGTACCTAGGAATGTTAAAGCAAAGAGAGAGTATACCTTTTTTTGAGGTGAGTTGGGGAACCATATTTCTCATATGGGATTAGATCACTCTAAGACATGTATGATGACTTGTATGTGAATTTTGGACCTAGGTAATGCGTAGTAAAATTTAATCTCCAATAGATGCTAGTATATATATGTATTTAATAAACAATTTTGTTTTGAATAACTCTTTGCTATTGGAGTGCAACTAATGTTTTTATTTCGTATTTTGAGAAATGACATTGTTTTCAACACACTTGCGCTCGAAGTGTAAAAGAATAATGTTTTATTTTTTGAAACTATATTTTTGAACAACTTCGCACTTAGAGTGCAAAAGATGACTTTTATGTCATGAAATAATGTTTTCGAACTTACTTATGCATAAATGAGTCATATATGCTACCTGTATGTTTTCTCTTTTGGCTTGGAGCCACAACAAGGTCTCATTTTATCGGTTGGACCGATAAATAAAGGTATGATGCTTTACTTGATTTTATACTTGATATTTGTCTATGATTTGTTTTATTATTGGTGAGATAACGATTGACCAATCGTGTGTTGAGCACAACAGATTATGATTAAGCGACCCCCGTACCTTGATGCTGGTACATTAAAGTCAAGTAGCCGTATCGACACCTTTCTATGGGACTTGCGGGTGATTCCACACCTAGGGTCTGGCACCGACGAAGTCATCACCTAGGGTCATGACGCTTTTTGTCGACTATGTAGTCTAGACTCACCAAGGATGAAATTCGAGCCAACATCGAGTATCGGTGGGTGTGCACATTAGTTTGGCCGACTAATGATATCAAACATGATTGTTTTGGCTTATCCTGATGTTGGCTTTCCTATCGAGATTTGATTGATACATATGATGTTTTTATGCTTTTTTGTACTAGAACTGGGACTTATGTTCACCGGATGAGTGAGTTAATAGGCTGGACCTATATAGTTCGTAACTAGTATATATTAAGTCATAGGTTGGGTTTATGTGTTTTCTATGCGTGATAAATTCACTTCGTAGGTTATCTACACCGTCTTGGTATGAACCAATTCTATCTGTGATATATGTTTTTCTTGCTCACTGAGTATCTCGTGTACTCACCCCCCTCTACTTTCCAACCATGCAGGCTAATTTAGTGAGCTTAAAGCTCTGTGAGGATCGTGCTGCTTTTTGATATTTTCGGGGTATTTTCGCACGTAGGTAGTCTCCTATTTTGTACTTTTATTGTCTAGTGGCTCATGAACTGTGTTTATGTACATACGTTTTATGATTTTGTGAGTTAACTTTTGATTGCCTTATGTTTTGTAAAAGATTTTATGTATGAACTTTTGATACTGCTGTTAAGATTGCCTTGAGTGGACTACAAAGTCCTAAAGTTATGGTTGGATGTGAATATAGAAGTGTGTTTGAAATTGTTTGCAGGTTTTGGGATTTTTTTAAATTATAGCCATTGTGCTGCCCAAATTTTTCCAAAAAGAAAAAAGATATTCAGTTTTCCTTGCATAGTTGGATGAAGGATATTACGACTGTCCTTAGCCCAAGTATGCGACGGTTGTCATGGGCCGCCCGATGTAGTACCGGGTTATGATAGTTGCCCTTCTTCTTTTGCTTCAAATGGAGACTCTTCAAGCCCTTCATCATCTTCTGACAACGACTTTAGATGTAGCCCTTCTCCTTATAATAGTAACATTCCACGTTACTAAAGTCATTCGTGCATGATTTCAATATACTCTTTGAGCCATCTCTCTTCTCTCTTGATTCCTCCCTCTCTCAAACTCCCTCATAACTAGTGCTCGATCGCCATCACCTAAAGAATCTCCACCAACATGTGTTATCATCCTTTTGTTCTCCCTCAATACCACCATAGCTTCATTTAGCATAATCTTCTCCCAACCAATAAGTAACGTCGTGATAATAGGTCGATAGGACTTAGGTAGTGAGCCAATAACAAGAGAGCGTATTCTTGATCAGTGGTCTTTTCATTTGCATTCTTTAACTGGGCCACTAGTTAGTTGAACAAATTTATGTGGTCCTACAAGGTTGTACCCTCCTCCATCCTCAATTGGTACAACTCCATCTCAAGTATAAGAAGTTAGTTAATGATTTGGAGGCTTACACACTTTGGAGATTATTCATCAAAGCTTTTGGATCTGCCTCACTCAAGTAGTTGTACTTGACCTCCAAAGCTATAGCCAGCTGAATCGAACTAGCCGTCTTCTTTTTCATTGACACTCACTTGGCATCTTTGAAACTAACCGACTTGTCTACTTCTAAAGCCACATCTAAACCTTATTGTACAAACAAGTCCTCGGTAGTACTTTTTTATAGCCAAAAGTTTATTTTCCTATCGAACAAGGGAACTTAAAATTTGGAAGAACTGTTCTCACCGATTCATTTCTTATGCTAATTCCTCCCTAAATCAAGCAAGCAGTAATTTTTCTTATGTAAGGATCCCCCAACTACAACTCTGATACCACTTATTAGGGAAAATTACTACAACCTCAACAACAATAATAACAAGAGAAATAAAGTGCAAGATTTTAAATAAATACACACACAATTTATGTACAAAACCCTTCTCAATTAGGGGAAAACTACAGTCCGAGTCTCCATGGAATAAAACAATTCACTATAATAAACAACAATAGTTTTAACGACAAGTACAATGAGTCTCCATGGACTAAAAACAATTCACTATAATAAACAACAATAGTTTTAACGACAAGTACAATTATCTCTAAGTTCTAATAAAATTTGAAAAAAACTAATCAATTTAGTACGCATTACAAAGCCAAGAGATACCAACATCAAATACCTATAGATGATGATCTGCTTCCTCTCAATTATCTCACCAAACAACTGTCATCTCATACGTCAAAATAATGGAGTAAACCTCTCTTTTTCTCCTCTTCTATTTTGATTTTTATGGCAATCCCCTCTCTGTAGCCAAAAAAAAGAAGGTAAAGCCTATTTATCTCATCATAAATTGGATTCTCCAATAAGTCACCAAAACCCACCACCGATGGGTCAATCAAAGAACTCTTTACTTAATAGGTTATCACTTATAAGTAAAAAAAAGCCCACCCTTGTAAAATTCACTTAACTAGTGTTTGGGATTTGGGGAGATACGTAACACTAATGCCTATGAAAAATTAGATGACATAATTAAAGTACAAATAGGCAATAGCAGTACCATAAATTACCAAGAATTCTGATTTTACAATAAAGTTGATTAGGAATGGGGGTTCAGATCAACCGTTCTCGTTGTTCTATTCCTATACTATATTATGAGCTTTCATCCATTCAATTTTTATAGGTCCCATTTTTGTAATAGATGGATGCTTATGAAACAAAATAAAAGCAGAGTAATGAGAACAAATGATCTATTCCTTAACAATGCCTGAAAAGTGAGTTAGTGAGTATCTAAATCAAGTAGGATTGGTCTTTCAAAGTATAGCAAATTTAACCGCAAGTGCCCACAAGCGAAGTACATATTACAACCAATCTTCTCAAGATAAAAACCAAGACTTTGTCGAACAAAAACATATACCACTGTCCAATTTTTAGAATTCAACTAAAGTATTTTGCCCACTTGAACAAGAAGATAGGACTTAGCAAAAACGATGATTGACCCACCTTTCTAAAAAGGAAGTTCAACATTGTTTCAAGAAAGAAATCAGTAAAAAACATAGGACAGGAGATAAAGGGAAGAGTATTCTACAGTTTGATGATGAACAAAAGATTCTTGTGAAGACAAGATGTTTGAGCAAATATAAACAGGAGTTACCTTCTATTTAAGAAAGGCTATCAAAGAAATGTATGTTTGTTGATGCAAAGAAAGAGGTGCTTATAATTTACTCAAAGGCTTATAGACATAAGATTAAATAATTTTAAAATATATTTTACTGAAGAAAATATGTAAAAGTACCAAAGTAATAATATTATTAAGTTTTATTTAATTATTTTAAATCAAAATTATTTTGGTAATTGAGTACTAAATATGTGACAAGTTCGTTTAAAATGTTTCGATATAATTTTAATTATTTATTATATAAAAATAAATAAGTAATTTAAAATAATGTTATTTTTATATTTATATCAACACAAAACATATTCAAATAAATTTAAATATAAAAATCCTCTTTTAAATAAATAAAATATGAAAAATATTTGTATCTTTTATTCCAAACAAAACCTAGTTCCCTTACAGTTTCTTTGGATACCTCGTCTGTTTTCATTGACACTCACTTGGCATCATTCAAACTCACCGGCTTGTCTGCTTCTAAAGCCGCATCTAAACCTTGTTGTACCAACAAGTCCTCAGTAGTACTCTTTTATAGCCAAAAGTTTATTTTCCTATCGAACAAGGGAACTTAAAATTTGGAAGCACTGTTCTCACCCATTCTTTTCTTATGCTAATTCCTCCCTAAATCAAACAAGCATTAGTTTTTCTTATGTAAGGATCCCCCAACTACAACTCTGATACCACTTATTAGGGAAAATTACTACAAACTCAACAATAATAATAACAAGAGAAATAAAGTGCAAGATATTAAATAAATACACACACAATTTATGTAGAAAACCCTTCTCAATTAGGGAAAAACTACGGTTCGAGTCTCCATGGACTAAAGACAATTCACTATAATAAACAACAATAGTTTTAATGACAAGTGCAAGGAGTCTCCATGGACTAAAAACAATTCACTATAATAAACAACAATAGTTATAACGACAAGTACAATTATCTCTAAGTTCTAGTAAAAATTGAAAAAACTAATCATTTTGGTACGCTTTACAAACCCAAGAGATACCAACATCGAATACATATAGATGATGATCTGCTTCCTCTCAATTATCTCACGAAACAACTGTCATCTCATACGTCAAAATAATGGAGTAGACCTCTCTTTTTCTCCTCTTCTAATTTGATTTTTATGGCAACCCCTTCTCTGTAGCCAAAAAAAAGAAGGTAAAGCCTATTTATCTCATCATAAATTGGATTCTCCAATAAGTCACCAAAACCCACCACCGATGGGTCAATCAAAGAATTCTTTACTTAGTAGGTTATCAGTTATAAGTAAAACAAAGCCCACCCTTGTAAAATTCACTTAACTAGTATTTGGGATTTGGGGAGATACGTAACACTAATGCCTATGAAAAATTAGATGACATAATTAAAGTACAAATAGGCAATAAAAGTACCATAAATTACCAAGAATTCTGATTTTACAATAAAGTTGATTAGGAATGGGGGTTCAGATCAACCGTTCTCGTTGTTCTGTTCCTATCCTATTTTATGAGCATTCATTCCTTCAATTTTTATGGGTCCCATTTTTGTAATAGATGGATGCTTATGAAACAAAATAAAAGCAGAGTAATGAGAACAATGATCTATTCCTTAACAATGGTTGAAAAGTGAGTCAGTGAGTATCTAAATCAAGTAGGATGGGTCTTTCAAAGTACACCAAATTGACCGCAAGTGCCGACAAGCGAAGTACATATTACAACCAATCTTTTCAAGATCAAAACGAAGACTTTGTCGAACAAAAACAAGTACCACTATCCAATTTTTAGAATTCAACTAAAGTATTTTTCCCACTGGAATAAGAAGATAGGATTTAGCAAAAACCATGATTGACCCACCTTTCTAAAAAGGAAGTTCAAGAATGTTTCAAGAAATAAATCAGTAAAAAACGTAGGACAGGAGATAAAGAGAAGAGTCTTCTACTGTTTGATGATGAACAAAAGATTCTTGTGAAGACAAAATGTTTGAGCAAATATAAACAGGAGTTACCTTCTATTTAAGAAAGGCTATCAAAGAAATGTATGTTTGTTGATGCAAAGAAAGAGGTGCTTATAATTTAATCAAAGGCTTATAGACATAAGATTAAATAATTTTAAAATATATTTTACAATGAAAATTTGTAAAATTAATATTATTAAGTTTTATTTAATTATTTTAAATCAAAATTATTTTGTAATTGAGTACTAAATATTTGACAAGTTTGTTTAAAATGTTTTGATATAATTTTAATTATTTATTATATTAAAATAAATAAGTCAAAATTTAAAATAATGTTTTTATATTTATATCAACACAAAATATAATCAAATAAATTTATTTATAAAAATCCTCTTTAAAATAAATAAAATTTCAAAAATATTTGCATCTTTTATTCCAAACAAAACCTAGTTTTCTTACAGTTTCTTTGGATACCTCGTCTGCTTTCATTGACACTCACTTGGCATCATTCAAACTCACCGGCTTGTCTGCTTCTAAAGTCGCATCTAAACCTTGTTGTACCAACAGGTCCTCAGTAGTACTCTTTTATAGCCAAAGTTTATTTTCCTATTGAACAAGGGAAGTTAAAATTTGGAAGCACTGTTCTCACCCATTCTTTTCTTATGCTAATTCCTCCCTAAATCAAAGAAGCAGTAATTTTTCTTATGTAAGGGTGCCCCAACAACAACTCTGATACCACTTTTTAGGGAAAATTACTACAACCTAAACAACAATAATAACAAGAGAAATAAAGTGCAAGATATTAAATAAATACACACAATTTATATAGAAAACCCTTCTCAATCAGG
The DNA here is from genome assembly GCA_029891385.1 of Erythroxylum novogranatense. Taxonomy (NCBI): domain Eukaryota; kingdom Viridiplantae; phylum Streptophyta; class Magnoliopsida; order Malpighiales; family Erythroxylaceae; genus Erythroxylum; species Erythroxylum novogranatense. Next base: position 62,898,546 of record CM057226.1, on the reverse strand, counting down.
GAAAAACTACAATCCGAGTCTCCATGGACTAAAAACAATTCACTATAATAAACAACAATAGTTTTAACGACAAGTACAATTATCTCTAAGTTCTAGTAAAAATTGAAAAAAACTAATCAATTTAGTACGCTTTACAAACCCAGGAGATACCAACATCGAATACCTATAGATGATGATCTGCTTCCTCACAATTGTCTCACCAAACAACTGTCATCTCATATGTCAAAATAATGGGGTAGACCTCTCTTTTTCTCCTTTTCTATTTTGATTTTTATGGCAACCCCCTCTTTGTAGCCAAAAAAAGAAGGTAAAGCATATTTATCTCATCATAAATTGGATTCTCCAATAAGTCACCAAAACCCACCACCGATGGGTCAATCAAAGAACTCTTTACTTAATAGGTTATCAGTTATAAGTAAAACAAAGCCCGCACTTGTAAAATTCACTTAACTAGTATTTGGGATTTGGGGAGATACGTAACACTAATGCCTATGAAAAATTAGATGACATAATTAAAGTACAAAGAGGCAATAGCAGTACCATAAATTACCAAGAATTCTGATTTTATAATAAAGTTGATTAGGAATTGGGGTTCAGATCAACCGTTCTCGTTGTTCTGTTCCTATCCTATTTTATGAGCATTTATTCATTCAATTTTTATGGGTCCCTTTTTGGTAATAGATGGATGCTTATGAAACAAAATAAAAGCAGAGTAATGAGAACAAATGATCTATTCCTTAACAATGGCTGAAAAGTGATTCAGTGAGTATCTAAATCAAGTAGGATTGGTCTTTCGAAGTACAGCAAATCAACCGCAAGTTCCCACAAGCGAAGTACATATTACAACCAATCTTCTCAAGATGAAAACCAAGACTTTGTCGAACAAAAACATATACCACTGTCCAATTTTTAGAATTCAACTAAAGTATTTTTCCCACTCGAACAAGAAGATAGGATTTAGCAAAAACCATGATTGACCCACCTTTCTAAAAAGGAAGTTCAACATTGTTTCAAGAAAAAAATCAGTAAAAAACATAAGACAGGAGATCAATAGAAGAGTCTTCTACTGTTTGATGATGAACAAAAGATTCTTGTGAAGACAAAATGTTTGAGCAAATATAAACAGGAGTTACCTTCTATTTAAGAAAGACTATGAAAGAAATGTATGTTTGTTGATGCAAAGAAAGAGGTGCTTATAATTTACTCAAAGGCTTATAGACTTATGATTAAATAATTTTAAAATATATTTTACGATGAAAATATGTAAAAGTACCAAAGTAATAATATTATTAAGTTTTATTTAATTATTTTAAATGAAAATTATTTTGGTAATTGAGTACTAAATATGTGACAAGTTCGTTTAAAATGTTTCGATATATTTTTAATTATTTATTATATAAAAATAAATATGTCAAAATTTAAAATAACGTTTTTAATATTTATATTAGCGAAAATATATTCAAATAAATTTAATTATAAAATCCTATTTAAAATAAATAAAATTTCAAAAATATTTGTATCTTTTATTCCAAACAAAACCTAGTTTTCTTACGGTTTCATTGGATACCTCGTCTGCTTTCGTTGGCACTCACTTGGCATCATTCAAACTCACTGGCTTGTCTGCTTCTAAAGCCACATCTAAACCTTGCTGTACCAACAAGTCCTTAATAGTACTCTTTTATAGCCAAAAGTTTATTTTCCTATCGAACAAGGGAAGTTAAATTTTGGAAGCACTGTTCTCACCCATTCTTTTCTTATGCTAATTCCTCCCTAAATCAAAGAAACAGTAATTTTTCTTATGTCAGGATCCCCCAACTACAACTCTAATACCACTTTTTAGGGAAAATTACTACAACCTCAACAACAATAATAACAAGAGAAATAAAGTGCAAGACAATAATTAAATACACACAATTTATATAGAAAACCCTTCTCAATCAGGGAAAAACTACAATCCGAGTCTCCATGGACTAAAAACAATTCACTATAATAAACAACAATAGTTTTAACGACAAGTACAATTATCTCTAAGTTCTAGTTAAAATTGAGAAAAACTAATCAATTTAGTACGTTTTACAAACCCAAGAGATACCAACATCGAATACCTATAGATGATGATCTGCTTCCTCTCAATTATCTCACCAAACAACTGTCATTTCATATGTCAAAATAATGGAGTAGACCTCTCTTTTTCTCCTTTTCTATTTTGATTTTTATGGCAACCCCCTCTCTGTAGCCAAAAAAAGAAGGTAAAGCATATTTATCTCATCATAAATCGGATTCTCCAATAAGTCACCAAAACCCACCAACGATGGGTCAATCAAAGAACTCTTAACTTAGTAGGTTATCACTTAAAAGTAAAACAAAGCCCGCACTTGTAAAATTCACTTAACTAGTATTTGGGATTTGGGGAGATACGTAACACTAATGCCTATGAAAAATTAGATGACATAATTAAAGTACAAATAGGCAATAGCAGTACCATAAATTACCAAGAATTCTGATTTTACAATAAAGTTGATTAGGAATGGGGGTTCAGATCAACCGTTCTCGTTGTTCTGTTCCTATTCTATTTTATGAGCATTCATTCATTCAATTTTTATGGGTCCCATTTTTGTAATAGATGGATGCTTATGAAACAAAATAAAATCAGAATAATGAGAACAAATGATCTATTCCTTAACAATGGCTGAGAAGTGAGTCAGTAGTATCTAAATCAAGTAGGATTGGTCTTTCAAAGTACACCAAATTGACCGCAAGTGCCCACACGCGAAGTACATATTACAACAAATCTTCTCAAGATCAAAACCAAGACTTTGTCGAACAAAAACATATACCACTGTCCAATTTTTAGAATTCAACTAAAGTATTTTTCCCACTCAAACAAGAAGATAGGATTTAGCAAAAACCATGATTGACCCACCTTTCTAAAAAGGAAGTTCAACATTGTTTCAAGAAAGAAATCAGTAAAAAACATAAGACAGGAGATAAAGAGAAGAGTCTTCTACTGTTTGATGATGAACAAAAGATTGTTGTGAAGACAAAATTTTTGAGCAAATATAAACAGGAGTTACCTTCTGTTTAAGAAAGATTATCAAAGAAATGTATGTTTGTTTATGCAAAGAAAGAGGTGCTTATAATTACTCAAAGGCTTATAGACATAAGATTAAATAATTTTAAAATATATTTTACGATGAAAATTTGTAAAAGTACTAAAGTAATAATATTATTAAGTTTTATTTAATTATTTTCTATCAAAATTATTTTTGTAATTGAGTACTAAATATGTGACAAGTTCGTTTAAAATGTTTCGATATAATTTTAATAATTTTTATATAAAAATAAATAAGTAAAATTTAAAATAATGCTATTTTTATAATTATATCAGCACAAAATATATTCAAATAAATTTAATTATAAAAATCCTCTTTAAAATAAATAAAATTTCAACTCCAAACAAAACCTAGTTCCCTTACAGTTTCTTTGGATACCTCGTCTGCTTTCATTGACACTCACTTGGCATCATTCAAACTCAACGGCTTGCCTGCTTCTAAAATCACATCTAAACCTTATAGTACCAACAAGTCCTCAGTAGTACTCTTTTATAGCCAAAAGTTTATTTTCCTATCAAACAAGGGAACTTAAAATTTGGAAGCACTGTTCTCACCCATTCTTTTCTTATGCTAATTCCTCCCTAAATCAAACAAGCAGTAATTTTTCTTACGTAAGGATCCCCCAACTACAACTCTAATACCACTTATTAGGGAAAATTACTACAACCTCAACAACAATAATAACAAGAGAAATAAAGTGCAAGATATTAAATAAATACACACACAATTTATGTAGAAAACCCTTCTCAATTAGGGAAAAACTACGGTCCGAGTCTCCAGGGACTAAAAACAATTCACTATAATAAACAACAATAGTTTTAACGACAAGTACAAGGAGTCTCCACGGATTAAAAACAATTCACTATAATAAACAACAATAGTTTTAACGACAAGTACAATTATCTCCAAGTTCTAGTAAAAATTGAAAAAAACTAATCAATTTAGTACGCTTTACAAACCCAAAAGATACCAACATCGAATACCTATAGATGATAATCTGCTTCCTCCCAATTATCTCACCAAACAAATGTCATCTCATACTTCAAAATAATGGAGTAGACCCCTCTTTTTCTCCTCTTCTATTTTGATTTTTATGGCAACCCCCTCTTTGTAGCCAAAAAAAACAAGGTAAATCCTATTTATCTCATCATAAATTGGATTCTCCAATAAGTCACCAAAACCAACCACCGATGGGTCAAATAAAGAACTCTTTACTTAGTAGGCTATCACTTATAAATAAAACAAAGCCCGCCCTTGTAAAATTCACTTAACTAGTATTTGGGATTTGGGGAGATACGTAACACTAATGCCTATGAAAAATTAGATGACATAATTAAAGTAAAAAGAGGCAATAGTAGTACCATAAATTACAAACAATTCTGATTTTAAAATAAAGTTGATTAGGAATGGGGGTTCAGATCAACCGTTCTCGTTGTTCTGTTCCTATCCTATTTTATGAGCATTCAACCATTCAATTTTTATGGTTCCCATTTTTGTAATAGATGGATGCTTATGAAACAAAATAAAAGCAGAGTAATGAGAACAAATGATCTATTCCTCCACAATGGCTGAAAAGTGAGTCAGTGAGTATCTAAATCAAGTAGGATTGGTATTTCAAAGTATAACAAATTTGACCGCAAGTGCCCACAAGCAAAGTACATATTACAACCAATCTTCTCAAGGTCAAAACCAAGACTTTGTCGAACAAAAACAAATACCACTGTCTAATTTTTAGAATTCAACTAAAGTATTTTTCCCACTCGAACAAGAAGATAGGATTTAGCAAAAACCATGATTGACCGACCTTTATAAAAAGGAACTTGAACATTGTTTCAAGAAAGAAATCAGTAAAAAACGTAGGACAGGAGATAAAGATGAACAAAAGACTCTTGTGAAGACAAAATGTTTGAGCAAATATAAACAGGAGTTACCTTCTATGTAAGAAAGACTATCAAAGAAATGTATGTTTGTTGATGCAAAGAAAGAGGTGCTTATAATTTACTCAAAGGCTTATAGACATAAGATTAAATAATTTTAAAATATATTTTACGATCAAAATTTGTAAAAATACTAAAGTAATAATATTATTAAGTTTTTATTTAATTATTTTAAATTAAAATTATTTTGTAATTGAGTACTAAATATGTGACAAGTTCATTTAAAATGTTTTGATATAATTTTAATTATTTATTATATAAAAGAAATAAGTCAAATTTCTAAATAATGTTATTTTTATATTTATATCAGACAAAATATATTCAAATAAATTTAATTATAAAAGTCCTCTTTAAAATAAATAATATTTCAAAAATTTTTGTATCTTTTATTCCAAACAAAACCTAGTTTGTTTACAGTTTCTTTCGATACCTCGTCTGCTTTCAATGACACTCACTTGGCATCATTCAAACTCACCGCTTGTCCGCTTCTAAAGTCAAGATCTAAACCTTGTTGTACCAACAAGTCCTCGATAGTACTCTTTTATAGCCAAAAGTTTATTTTCCTATCGAACAAGGGAACTTAAAATTTGGAAGCATTGTTCTCACTCATTCTTTTCTTATGCTAATTCCTCCATAAATCAAACAAGCAGTAATTTTCTTATGTATGGATCCCCAACTACAACTCTGATACCACTTATTAGGGAAAATTACTACAACCTCAACAACAATAATAACAAGGGAAATAAAGTGCAAGATATTAAATAAATACACACACAATTTATGTAGAAAACCCTTCTCAATTAGGGAAAACTACGGTCCGAGTCTCCATGGACTAAAACAATTCACTATAATAAACAACAATAGTTTTAACGACAAGTACAAGGAGTCTCCACGGAATAAAAACAATTCACTATAATAAACAACAATAGTTTTAACGACAAGTACAATTATCTATAAGTTCTAGTAAAAAATGAAAAAAACTAATCAATTTAGCACGCTTTACAAACCCAAAAGATACCAACATCGAATACCTAAAGATGATAATCTGCTTCCTCTCAATTATCTCACCAAACAACTGTCATCTCATACGTCAAAATAATGGAGTAGACCTCTCTTTTTCTCCTCTTCTATTTTGATTTTTATGGCAACCCCCTCTTTGTAGCCAAAAAAAACAAGGTAAATCCGATTTATCTCATCATAAATTGGATTCTCCAATAAGTCACCAAAACCAACCACCGATGGGTCAAATAAAGAACTCTTTACTTAGTAGGCTATCACTTATAAGTAAAATAAAGCCCACCCTTGTAAAATTCACTTAACTAGTATTTGGGATTTGGGGAGATACGTAACACTAATGCCTATGAAAAATTAGATGACATAATTAAAGTACAAAGAGGCAATAGCAGTATCATAAATTACCAAGATTTTTGATTTTACCATAAAGTTGATTAGGAATGGGGGTTCAGATCAACCGTTCTCATTGTTCTGTTCCTATCATATTTTTTGAGCATTCAACCATTCAATTTTTATGGGTCCCATTTTTGTAATAGATGGATGCTTATGAAACAAAATAAAAGCAGAGTAATGAGAACAAATGATCTATTCCTTAACAATGGCTGAAAAGTGAGTCAGTGAGTATCTAAATCAAGTAGGATTGGTCTTTCAAAGTATAACAAATTTGACCGCAAGTGCCTGGCGAAGTACATATTACAACCAATCTTCTCAAGGTCAAAACCAAGACTTTGTCAAACAAAAACATATACCACTCTCCAATTTTTAGAATTCAACTAAAGTATTTTTCCCACTCGGACAAGAAGATAGGATTTAGCAAAAACCATGATTGACCCACCTTTCTAAAAGGAACTTGAACATTGTTTCAAGAAAGAGGTGCTTATAATTTACTCAAAGGCTTATAGGCATAAGATTAAATAATTTCAAAATATATTTTACGATGAAAATTTGTAAAAATACTAAAGTAATAATATTATTAAGTTTTTATTTAATTATTTTAAATTAAAATTATTTTTAATTGAGTACTAAATATGTGACAAGTTCATTTAAAATGTTTTGATATAATTTTAATTATTTATTATATAAAAAGAAATAAGTCAAATTTTAAAATAATGTTATTTTTATATTTATATCAGCACAAAATATATTCAAATAAATTTAATTATAAAAGTCCTCTTTAAAATAAATAAATTTTCAAAAATTTTTGTATCTTTTATTCGAAACAAAACCTAGTTTGCTTACAGTTTCTTTCGATACCTCGTCTGCTTTCAATGACACTCACTTGGCATCATTCAAACTCACCGGCTTGTCTGCTTCTAAAGCCGCATCTAAACCTTGTTGTACCAACAAGTCCTCGATAGTACTCTTTATAGCCAAAGTTTATTTTCCTATCGAACAAGGGAACTTAAAATTTGGAAGCATTGTTCTCACTCATTCTTTTCTTATGCTAATTCCTCCCTAAATCAAACAAGCAGTAATTTTTCTTATGTATGGATCCCCCAACTACAACTCTGATACCACTTATTAGGGAAAATTACTACAACCTCAACAACAATAATAACAAGGGAAATAAAGTGCAAGATATTAAATAAATACACACACAATTTATGTAGAAAACCCTTCTCAATTAGGGAAAAACTACGGTCCGAGTCTCCATGGACTAAAAACAATTCACTATAATAAACAACAATAGTTTTAACGACAAGTACAAGGAGTCTCCACGGAATAAAAACAATTCACTATAATAAACAACAATAGTTTTAACGACAAGTACAATTATCTATAAGTTCTAGTAAAAAATGAAAAAAACTAATCAATTTAGCACGCTTTACAAACCCAAAAGATACCAACATCGAATACCTATAGATGATAATCTGCTTCCTCTCAATTATCTCACCAAACAACTGTCATCTCATACGTCAAAATAATGGAGTAGACCTCTCTTTTCTCCTCTTCTATTTTGATTTTATGGCAACCCCTCTTTGTAGCCAAAAAAACAAGGTAAATCCTATTTATCTCATCATAAATTGGATTCTCCAATAAGTCACCAAAAGCAACCACCGATGGGTCAAATAAAGAACTCTTTACTTAGTAGGTTATCACTTATAAGTAAAATAAAGCCCACCCTTGTAAAATTCACTTAACTAGTATTTGGGATTTGGGGAGATACGTAACACTAATGCCTATGAAAAATTAGATGACATAATTAAAGTACAAAGAGGCAATAGCAGTATCATAAATTACCAAGAATTCTGATTTTACCATAAAGTTGATTTGGAATGGGGGTTCAGATCAACCGTTCTCGTTGTTCTATTCCTATCATATTTTTTGAGCATTCAACCATTCAATTTTTATGGGTCCCATTTTTGTAATAGATGGATGCTTATGAAAGAAAATAAAAGCAGAGTAATGAGAACAAATGATCTATTCCTTAACAATGCCTGAAAAGTGAGTTAGTGAGTATCTAAATCAAGTAGGATTGGTCTTTCAAAGTATAACAAATTTGACCGCAAGTGCCCACAAGCGAAGTACATATTACAACCAATCTTCTCAAGGTCAAAACCAAGACTTTGTCAAACAAAAACATATACCACTGTCCAATTTTTAGAATTCAACTAAAGTATTTTTCCCACTCGGACAAGAAGATAGGATTTAGCAAAAACCATGATTGACCCACCTTTCTAAAAAGGATGTTCAACGTTGTTTCAAGATAGAAATCAGTAAAAAACACAGGACAGGAGACAAAGAGAAGAGTCTTCTACTGTTTGATGATGAACAAAAGATTCTTGCGAAGACAAAATGTTTGAGCAAATATAAACAGGAGTTACCTACTATTTAAGAAAGACTATGAAAGAAATGTATGTTTGTTGATGTAAAGAAAGAGGTGCTTATAATTTACTCAAAGGCTTATAGACATAAGATTAAATAATTTTAAAATATATTTTACGATGAAAATTTTTAAAATACTAAAGTAATAATATTGTTAAGTTTTATTTAATTATTTTAAATTAAAATTATTTTGTAATTGAGTACTAAATATGTGACAAGTTCTTTAAAATGTTTCGATATAATTTTAATTATTTATTATATAAAAAGAAATAAGTAAAAATTTAAAATAATGTTATTTTTATATTTATATCAGCACAAAATATATTCAAATAAATTTAATTATAAAATGCCCTTTAAAATAAATAAAATTTCAAAATTTTTGTATCTTTTATTCCAAACAAAACCTAGTTTGCTTACAGTTTCTTTGGATACCTCGTCTGCTTTCATTGACACTCACTTGGCATCATTCAAACTCACCGGCTTGTCTGCTTCTAAAGCCGCATCTAAACCTTGTTGTACCAACAAGTCCTCAGTAGTACTCTTTTATAGACAAAAGTTTATTTTCCTATCGAACAAGGGAACTTAAAATTTGGAAGCAGTGTTCTCACTCATTCTTTTCTTATGCTAATTCCTCCCTAAATCAAACAAGCAGTAATTTTTCTTATGTATGGATCCCCAACTACAACTCGATACCACTTATTAGGAAAATTACTACAACCTCAACAACAATAATAACAAGGAAATAAAGTGCAAGATATTAAATAAATACACACACAATTTATGTAGAAAACCCTTCTCAATTAGGGAAAAACTACGGTCCGAGTCTCCATGGACTAAAAACAATTCACTATAATAAACAACAATAGTTTTAACGACAAGTACAAGGAGTCTCCACGGACTAAAAACAATTCACTATAATAAACAACAATAGTTTTAACGACAAGTACAATTATCTCCAAGTTCTAGTAAAAATTGAAAAAAACTAATCAATTTAGCACGCTTTACAAACCCTAAAGATACCAACATCGAATACCTATAGATGATAATCTGCTTCCTCTCAATTATCTCACCAAACAACTGTCATCTCATACGTCAAAATAATGGAGTAGACCTCTCTTTTTCTCCTCTTCTATTTTGATTTTTATGGCAACCCCCTCTTTGTAGCCAAAAAAAACAAGGTAAATCCGATTTATCTCATCATAAATTGGATTCTCCAATAAGTCAACAAAACCAACCACCGATGGGTCAAATAAAGAACTCTTTACTTAGTAGGCTATCACTTATAAGTAAAATAAAGCCCACCCTTGTAAAATTCACTTAACTAGTATTTGGGATTTGGGAGATACGTAACACTAATGCCTATGAAAATTAGATGACATAATTAAAGTACAAAGAGGCAATAGCAGTATCATAAATTACCAAGATTTTTGATTTTACCATAAAGTTGATTAGGAATGGGGGTTCAGATCAACCGTTCTCGTTGTTCTGTTCCTATCATATTTTTTGAGCATTCAACCATTCAATTTTTATGGGTCCCATTTTTGTAATAGATGGATGCTTATGAAACAAAATAAAAGCAGTGTAATGAGAACAAATGATCTATTCCTTAACAATGGCTGAAAAGTGAGTCAGTGAGTATCTAAATCAAGTAGGATTGGTCTTTCAAAGTATAACAAATTTGACCGCAAGTGCCCACAAGCGAAGTACATATTACAACCAATCTTCTCAAGGTCAAAACCAAGACTTTGTCAAACAAAAACATATACCACTCTCCAATTTTTAGAATTCAACTAAAGTATTTTTCCCACTCGGACAAGAAGATAGGATTTAGCAAAAACCATGATTGACCCACCTTTCTAAAAAGGAACTTGAACATTGTTTCAAGAAAGAGGTGCTTATAATTTACTCAAAGGCTTATAGGCATAAGATTAAATAATTTCAAAATATATTTTACGATGAAAATTTGTAAAAATACTAAAGTAATAATATTATTAAGTTTTTATTTAATTATTTTAAATTAAAATTATTTTTTAATTGAGTACTAAATATGTGACAAGTTCATTTAAAATGTTTTGATATAATTTTAATTATTTATTATATAAAAAGAAATAAGTCAAATTTTAAAATAATGTTATTTTTATATTTATATCAGCACAAAATATATTCAAATAAATTTAATTATAAAAGTCCTCTTTAAAATAAATAAATTTTCAAAAATTTTTGTATCTTTTATTCGAAACAAAACCTAGTTTGCTTACAGTTTCTTTCGATACCTCGTCTGCTTTCAATGACACTCACTTGGCATCATTCAAACTCACCGGCTTGTCTTCTTCTAAAGCCGCATCTAAACCTTGTTGTACCAACAAGTCCTCAGTAGTACTCTTTTATAGCCAAAAGTTTATTTTCCTATCGAACAAGGGAACTTAAAATTTGGAAGCATTGTTCTCACTCATTCTTTTCTTATGCTAATTCCTCCCTAAATCAAACAAGCAGTAATTTTTCTTATGTATGGATCCCCCAACTACAACTCTGATACCACTTATTAGGGAAAATTACTACAACCTCAACAATAATAATAACAAGGGAAATAAAGTGCAAGATATTAAATAAATACACACACAATTTATGTAGAAAACCCTTCTCAATTAGGGAAAACCTACGGTCCGAGTCTCCATGGACTAAAAACAATTCACTATAATAAACAACAATAGTTTTAACGACAAGTACAAGGAGTCTCCACGGAATAAAAACAATTCACTATAATAAACAACAATAGTTTTAACGACAAGTACAATTATCTATAAGTTCTAGTAAAAAATGAAAAAAACTAATCAATTTAGCACGCTTTACAAACCCAAAAGATACCAACATCGAATACCTATAGATGATAATCTGCTTCCTCTCAATTATCTCACCAAACAACTGTCATCTCATACGTCAAAATAATGGAGTAGACCTCTCTTTTTCTCCTCTTCTATTTTGATTTTTATGGCAACCCCCTCTTTGTAGCCAAAAAAAACAAGGTAAATCCTATTTATCTCATCATAAATTGGATTCTCCAATAAGTCACCAAAAGCAACCACCGATGGGTCAAATAAAGAACTCTTTACTTAGTAGGTTATCACTTATAAGTAAAATAAAGCCCACCCTTGTAAAATTCACTTAACTAGTATTTGGGATTTGGGGAGATACGTAACACTAATGCCTATGAAAAATTAGATGACATAATTAAAGTACAAAGAGGCAATAGCAGTATCATAAATTACCAAGAATTCTGATTTTACCATAAAGTTGATTTGGAATGGGGGTTCAGATCAACCGTTCTCGTTGTTCTATTCCTATCATATTTTTTGAGCATTCAACCATTCAATTTTTATGGGTCCCATTTTTGTAATAGATGGATGCTTATGAAAGAAAATAAAAGCAGAGTAATGAGAACAAATGATCTATTCCTTAACAATGCCTGAAAAGTGAGTTAGTGAGTATCTAAATCAAGTAGGATTGGTCTTTCAAAGTATAACAAATTTGACCGCAAGTGCCCACAAGCTTAAGTACATATTACAACCAATCTTCTCAAGGTCAAAACCAAGACTTTGTCAAACAAAACATATACCACGTCCAATTTTTAGAATTCAACTAAAGTATTTTTCCCACTTGACAAGAAGATAGGATTTAGCAAAAACCATGATTGACCCACCTTTCTAAAAAGGATGTTCAACGTTGTTTCAAGATAAAAATCAGTAAAAAACACAGGACAGGAGACAAAGAGAAGAGTCTTCTACTGTTTGATGATGAACAAAAGATTCTTGTGAAGACAAAATGTTTGAGCAAATATAAACAGGAGTTACCTACTATTTAAGAAAGACTATGAAAGAAATGTATGTTTGTTGATGTAAAGAAAGAGGTGCTTATAATTTACTCAAAGGCTTATAGACATAAGATTAAATAATTTTAAAATATATTTTACGATGAAAATTTTTAAAAATACTAAAGTAATAATATTGTTAAGTTTTATTTAATTATTTTAAATTAAAATTATTTTGTAATTGAGTACTAAATATGTGACAAGTTCTTTAAAATGTTTCGATATAATTTTAATTATTTATTATATAAAAGAAATAAGTAAAATTTAAAATAATGTTATTTTATATTTATATCAGCACAAAATATATTCAAATAAATTTAATTATAAAATGCCCTTTAAAATAAATAAAATTTCAAAAATTTTGTATCTTTTATTCCAAACAAAACCTAGTTTGCTTACAGTTTCTTTGGATACCTAAATGCGCTTTCACCGACACTCACTTGGCATCATTCAAACTCACCGCATGTCTCGCTTTAAAGTCAAGATCTAAACCTTGTTGTACCAACAAGTCCTCGAGAGTACTCTTTTATAGACAAAGTTTATTTTCCTATCGAACAAGGAACTTAAAATTTGGGCAGCATGTTCTCACTCATTCTTTTCTTATGCTAATTCCTCCCTAAATCAAACAAGCAGTAATTTTTCTTATGTATGGATCCCCCAACTACAACTCTGATACCACTTATTAGGGAAAATTACTACAACCTCAACAACAATAATAACAAGGGAAATAAAGTGCAAGATATTAAATAAATACACACACAATTTATGTAGAAAACCCTTCTCAATTAGGGAAAAACTACGGTCCGAGTCTCCATGGACTAAAAACAATTCACTATAATAAACAACAATAGTTTTAACGACAAGTACAAGGAGTCTCCACGGACTAAAAACAATTCACTATAATAAACAACAATAGTTTTAACGACAAGTACAATTATCTCCAAGTTCTAGTAAAAATTGAAAAAAACTAATCAATTTAGCACGCTTTACAAACCCTAAAGATACCAACATCGAATACCTATAGATGATAATCTGCTTCCTCTCAATTATCTCACCAAACAACTGTCATATCATACGTAAAAATAATGGAGTAGACCTCTCTTTTTCTCCTCTTCTATTTTGATTTTTATGGCAACCCCCTCTTTGTAGCCAAAAAAAACAAGGTAAATCCGATTTATCTCATCATAAATTGGATTCTCCAATAAGTCACCAAAACCAACCACCGATGGGTCAAATAAAGAACTCTTTACTTAGTAGGCTATCACTTATAAGTAAAATAAAGCCCACCCTTGTAAAATTCACTTAACTAGTATTTGGGATTTGGGGAGATACGTAACACTAATGCCTATGAAAAATTAGATGACATAATTAAAGTACAAAGAGGCAATAGCAGTATCATAAATTACCAAGATTTTTGATTTTACCATAAAGTTGATTAGGAATGGGGGTTCAGATCAACCGTTCTCGTTGTTCTATTCCTATCATATTTTTTGAGCATTCAACTACGGTCCGAGTCTCCATGGACTAAAAACTATTCACTATAATAAACAACAATAGTTTTAACGACAAGTACAATGAGTCTCCATGGACTAACAACAATTCACTATAATAAACAACAATAGTTTTAACGACAAGTACAATTATCTCTAAGTTCTAGTAAAAATTGGAAAAAACTAATCAATTTAGTACGCTTTCAAACCCAAGAGATACCAACATCGAATACCTATAGATGATGATCTGCTACCTCTCAATTACCTCACCAAACAACTGTCATCTCATACGTAAAAATAATGGAGTAGACCACTCTTTTTCTCCTTTTCTATTTTGATTTTTATGGCAAACCCCTCTCTGTAGCCAAAAAAAAAAGAAGGTAAAGCCTATTTATCTCATCATAAATTGGATTCTCCAATAAGTCACCAAAACACACCACCGATGGGTCAATCAAAGAATTCTTTACTTAGTAGGTTATCACTTATAAGTAAAACAAAGCCCACCCTTGTAAAATTCACTTAACTAGTATTTGGGATTTGGGGAGATACGTAACACTAATGCCTATGAAAAATTAGATGACATAATTAAGGTACAAATAGGCAATAGCAGTACCATAAATTACAAAGAATTCTAATTTTACAATAAAGTTGATTAGGAATGGGGGTTCAGATCAACCGTTCTCGTTGTTCTGTTCCTATTCTATTTTATTGGCATTCTTTCATTCAATTTTTATGGGTCCCATTTTTGTAATAGATGGATGCTTATGAAACAAAATAAAAGCAGAATAATGAGAACAAATGAGCTATTCCTTAACAATGGCTGAGAAGTGAGTCAGTGAGTATCTGAATCAAGTAGGATTGGTCTTTCAAAGTACACCAAATTAACCGCAAGTGCCCACAAGCGAAGTACATATTACAACAAATCTTCTCAAGATCAAAACCAAGACTTTGTCGAACAAAAACATATACCACTGTCCAATTTTTAGAATTCAACTAAAGTATTTTTCCCACTCGAACAAGAAGATATGATTTAGCAAAAACCATGATTGACCCACCTTTCTAAAAAGGAAGTTCAACATTGTTTCAAGAAAGAAATCAGTAAAAAACATAGGACAGGAGATAAAGAGAAGAGTCTTCTATTGTTTGATGATGAACAAAAGATTCTTGTGAAGACAAAATGTTTGAGCAAATATAAACAGGAGTTACCTTCTATTTAAGAAAGACTATCAAAGAAATGTATGTTTGTTGATTCAAAGAAAGAGGTGCTTATAATTTACTCAAAGGCTTATAGACATAAGATTAAATAATTTTAAAATATATTTTAGGATGAAAATATGTAAAAGTACTAAAATAATAATATTATTAAGTTTTATTTAATTATTTTAAATCAAATTTATTCTGTAATTGAGTACTAAGTATGTGACAAGTTCGTTTAAAATGTTTCGATATAATTTTAATTATTTATTGTATAAAAATAAATAAGTAAAAATTTAAAATAATGTTATTTTTATATTTATATCAGCACAAAATATATTCAAATAAATTTAATTATAAAAATGCCCTTTAAAATAAATAAAATTTGAAAAATATTTGTATCTTTTATTCCGAACAAAACCTAGTTTGCTTACAGTTTCTTTGGATACCTCGTCTGCTTTCATTGACACTCACTTGGCATCATTCAAACTCACCGGCTTGTCTGCTTCTAAAGCCGCATCTAAACCTTGTAGTACCAACAAGTCCTCAGAAGTACTCTTTTATAGCCAAAAGTTCATTTTCCTATCGAATAAGGGAACTTAAAATTTGGAAGCACTGTTCTCACCCATTCTTTTCTTATGCTAATTACTCCCTAAATCAAACAAGCAGTAATTTTGCTTACGTAAGGATCCCCCAACTGCAACTCTGATACTACTTATTAGGGAAAATTACTACAACTTCAACAACAATAATAACAAGAGAAATAAAGTGCAAGATGTTAAATAAATACACACACAATTTATGTAGAAAACCCTTCTCAATTAGGGAAAAACTACGGTCCGAGTCTCCATGGACTAAAAACAATTCACTATAATAAACAACAATAGTTTTAACGATAAGTACAACGAGTCTCCATGGACTAAAAACAATTCACTATAATAAACAACAATAGTTTTGATGACAAGTACAATTATCTCTAAGTTCTAGTGAAAATTGAAAAAAACTAATCAATTTAGTACGCTTTACAAACCCAAGAGATACCAACATCGAATACCTATAGATGATGATCTGCTTCCTGTCAATTATTTCACCAAACAGCTTTCATCTCATACGTCAAAATAATGGAGTAGACTTGTAACATCCCGTTACCCATGCTAGGGCTAGAATTGTGAATTTTGATAATTCGATGAGAAATTAGGAAAATGCACTTCATGCATTATTAATTGTGACATGCACATTTTTCCACATTTATATGATTGTACATGCATTCCTTGACTTTTTCGGGTACAATTGAGTTGTTATTGCGATTAAAATATGTTTTGGTGATTTTGGTTTTAATTAGGATTTTTCTGGAATTTTTAGTGAATTTTTTGAAAAAAATATTGATTTATGGGCCGATTATATAGTGACAGGTGGCAACATATAATTAGGACAAGTGGCTATTATAGGCAGATGACAAATGGAAAATTAATGGTGTCAAATGGCTATTTAATTGTTACATATGGCTTTATAGAATTAGGACACTTGTAAGGCATGCAAAGTGTACGGATGCTTGGAGTTAGAATTGAGCTACTGCAAATGTCCTTCTCGGTGAGGAAACACTTGCCATCCGAACACTAGTTCTGAAACTTTTGATGCTTTGATTTGCTCTCCTTACGGGAGATTATAGCCAAATCAAGTAATTTATTGTTGTAAATGATGTTTTATTGTGGAGATGAATGCATGCATGTGAGGTTATGGGAGCAAAGTTTCGGTGATGAATGAACTAGATGGTCGAATATGTGAAATAGGAATGTGTTCAGCAAAGTATGAAATGAGATCTGTTTTAATTGAAATGAGTTACAGAAGAGTTCCTGAAAATCTATGAATCCATTTACACTCTGTTCTGGTTTTGAGATAGTCGAAATGGACATGCATACATTCTTGTCTGACGTTTATCAGTAGAAGTGAAGCTATATGTGTGAGGATCAGATTTTGATGTTTTAAGTGAATCTTGAGTTTGATCTTATGAAAATGTTTCGAACTGGATTAGGATTTAATTGGACTGAAGTTTTAGAGATTGTTTTGGGTATAGAAGAGAAAAGTCTGGAAAAAGAATTCGAGGAAGACGAGTTTCAGAACCAGACGTCGCAACGTCCATTTTCTTCCTCGCCGTGATGTCCAATTATGTTCTCACCGCGGCTCATTCTTAATTGCACACCATGATGTAGGAGACCCCCCCTTGAACTCGTCGCGGCGAATGTGCAAAAATCCCGAGAAAAACTGAATTCTGGGCTGTTCGTCGCGACGTCACTTTTTGTCCCCTCGCGATGAGCACCCATCCTTTGACTGCTCAAATATGCTTTCGTATTTTGACCATAAAGTTCTCTATACTGATCTAAATTAGGTGATTCTTGATTATGTGTAAACTAGAGACATAGGGATACAACTTGTATGCAGAAATGGAGTTTTAATTCTGTCTCTAAGATTTTAAATTTTTGGTTGGAAGTTGAGGTATGAATTCTGCTAGAACTTTTGAACCGTATAGAATATTTTGAGGATATCTCTTGGTATACTGATTCGAATTAAATGATTTTAGTGTCTTTAGAAAGCTAAGAAATGGGCGAACAACTTTACAGAAGGAAGTTGTGTCTAATTTGGTCATTTACTTTATCTTATTTAGTATGGAAAGTAGACCCGAATATGTTTTATAGGAAAAATCTGAAGTGGTCAATGAAGCTATGAAATTATTTGACATTGTTTGGTCCAATTCAATTGTAAAACTTCATGGTATTAATGAGGGATTTGATTCCTTAATGATTTTTGATAAGGATCGCTTTATTGCACCCCGGGATTGTCATTGAACATGCATTGTGCGTACATTCTATACATTGATTTTTTTTCATAAAAGAGCATTCGTGCAATTGTGCAAAGTGTGATATTTGTGAATGTGTTTTGCCTATTTTAGAGGAGCATATCAGACGCCAATCGGATGTTGCCGGACCATCTAGGAAATAGCTTATTGGAGCGTATTGTGAGTCAACCTAGATGATTTCCCAGGATTGATTTAATTTGATTTGTTTAAGCTTCCAATATTGTTATATTGCTTGTGATTTGATTATGAATTTCGGACTTTAATTATCCGAGGAGATCAATATTCGGGATTGTATTAGAAGGGCTTTGATTGTGACTTTGGTTGCTATGGAATTTTGAATGTTATTCTGAATGTTATGTGAATTCTCAACGAAAGTTGAATGCCAGACTTAGGTCCGACGATTATGAGTTTTGTTGAGCATTATATGTGATTGTGATACATGCTCTATTCAGTTTGATGCATTACATAAAGTGCATGCTCAGATAAAGGCGTTGTGACTTGAATTGCCAGTATGAAGCGCTTCCACGTAGAGCTTTGCTCCGTGATATATGTGTGTGCACGTAGAGCTATGCTCTGTGATTCTATTTTGATCGAGCCCTTTGGGCCAGCATTTGTATAAGTATGTGATAGGCATTCAGTCACAACAATAAGAACGAATGAGAGTCTCATATACATATGTATCTATTTAAATATGATCTGTTTGGAAATGATTAAATGATTTACCCTATTGTGTGAGCTTTTGAATCATAAATGTATGTTAGAATGAATATTTGTGTACTGTGTGATATGTGTTATGATCCGGTGAATTCATCAATGATGGTTCACTCATTGAGTTGCAAAACTCATCAAAAATTACAATGTGGCTTTTCAGGTACGAGTCAGGAGACCTAGTTCTTTAATCAGGACTTAAGGAATCTTTTGGATAGAGATATGGCTCAGAGGTCTGTCAGCTGACACCAGAAGTGCTCTAGCATTATTTTTGTTGTTTTGCTGGAATTTGTATAAGCTTTATAAATAGTTGCTGGTGGTATCAGTGTAAGCTTTATGAATGAATGGATTTGAATGGTTTTTAAAATTTAGTGACTTTGAGTGTGTTAGATGATGCCAAGTGTAAGTCGGATATGTTTTGCTCCAACATACCATTATCATAAGGTATGTACTTGAATGCCCTTCGGGTGTTCGGGTATTTGCCTTATGGAAGTGGGATGTTGCAAGACCTCTCTTTTTCTCCTCTTCTATTTTGATTTTTTTGGCAACCACCTCTCTGTAACCAAAAAAAAGAAGGTAAAGCCTATTTATCTCATCATAAATTGGATTCTCCAATAAGTCACCAAAACCCACCACCGATGGGTCAATCAAAGAACTCTTTACTTTGTAGGCTATCACTTATAAGTAAAACAAAACTCACCCTTGTAAAATTCACTTAACTAGTATTTGGGATTGGGGAGATACGTAACACTAATGCCTACGAAAAATTAGATGACATAATTAAAGTACAAATAGGCAATAGCAGTTACCAAGAATTCTGATTTTATAATAAAGTTTATTAGGAAAGGTGGGTTCAGATCAACTGTTCTCGTTGTTCTATTCCTATCCTATTTTATGAGCATTCATCTATTCAATTTTTATGGGTCCCATTTTTGTAATAAATGGATGCTTATGAAACAAAATAAAAGCAGAGTAATGAGAACAAATGATCTATTCCTTAATAATGCCTGAAAAGTGGGTCCGTGAGTATCTAAATCAAGTAGGATTGGTCTTTCAAAGTATAGCAAATTTGACCGCAAGTGCCGACAAGCGAAGTACATATTACAACCAATCTTCTCAAGATCAAAACCAAGACTTTGTCGAACAAAAACATATACCACTGTCCAATTTTTAGAATTCAACTAAAGTATTTTTCCCACTCGAACAAGAAGATAGGATTTAGCAAAAACCATGATTGACCCACCTTTCTAAAAAGGATGTTCAACATTGTTTCAAGAAAGAAATCAGTAAAAAACATAGGACAGGAGATAAAGAGAAGAGTCTTCTACTGTTTGATGATGAACAAAAGATTCTTGTGAAGACAAAATGATTGAGCAAATATAAACAGGAGTTACCTTCTATTTAAGAAAGAGTATGAAAGAAATGTATGTTTGTTGATGCAAAGAAAGAGGTGCTTATAATTTACTCAAAGGCTTATAGACATAAGATTAAATAATTTTAAAATATATTTTACGATGAAAATTTGTAAAAGTACTAAAGTAATAATATTATTAAGTTTTATTTAATTATTTTAAATCATAATTATTTTGTAATTGAGTACTAAATATGTGACAAGTTCATTTAAAATGTTTCGATATAATTTTAATTATTTATTATATAAAATAAATAAGTCAAAATTTAAAATAATGTTATTTTATATTTATATCAAGACAAAATATATTCAAATAAATTTAATTATAAAAGTCCTCTTTAAAATAAATAAAATTTCAAAATATTTGTATCTTTTATTCAACAAAACCTAGTTTGCTTACAGTTTCTTTGGATACCTCGTCTGCTTTCACTATAATAAAAGGGACTTTTAGCGACAAAAAAAATCATTTCTAACAAATTGTCATCTAAAATGTCACTAAATATTCATGATAGAAAGTTATAGGCGATGTTTTTTCTTACTGGTCGTTAATAGTTTTTCCCTATACTTTAATTTCGTAGCAAAAAACTATAAGCAATGTTTTGAGAAATCGTCGACGATATTTTTTGGCTATTAGTTTTGGTAGCTAAAGCTTATTATCTATGTTTTCAAAAACGTAACATTTATATATGTTTCCACTATTAAATTTATTTCAAAACGTAATGTTTAGTTACGTAACATTATAATTTATTTCTAATATAATTTATCATTGATTTTATTATCAATAATATATTACTAATGTGGAGTATCATATAAGTAAATTTTATTTCATGTTATTTTATAAGTGAATTATAATAAAATAAATTGAAAATTTTAAAACTAAAGTTGTATATCATATTTCACTAAATTATTAAATTTTAGTTTGTCATTTTACTCGAATTGTCCTTGAAATTCAAAAAAGAATTTTTAGTTAGATTATCCTTTTGTCATATATTTTATTGGAGTAAATGAATTATGAGATCTAGCACATCATCTTTATGGAAATATTTTCTTGCTTGACTATGGGCAGTAGTAAGACCGTCTTTTCGATATTCGGTAGATACATTGAACAACTTTGACAACATGATAGTCACATATATTGACAAGGAATTGATGCAACAAAGCTCTTTAAAAAATTAAGTTAAAGGAAAGAATAGCTCAGTTAGAGCAAATTCTTAGACTACTTCAAGAAAAAGAGGGATTCACTATGGTTGCTTTTTTGGATTACATGAATGAGGCATTAGAACATACCTTAATAGGGGGCCTAGATAAGGCTAAAAGTCCTATAATCAAAGCCTTTTGATAGTGCCTAAAATGCTAAGACATTGGAGAACTTTCTATGGTACATAGAATAATATTTTTATCTGTTAAAGGTGTCAGAAGTGGATAAAGTAATGTTGACTAGTAAGTATTTGGTAGTTGATGCCAAGTTATAATGGTGAGAAAGGATCAATGATGATATAACTGGAGGACATCTATGAATTGAGACATGGTAGGTGCTAGTATAGGAACTAAAGGACCAATTCTTATTTTGAAATACCTTTTGGATAACAAAAAGCCATGTAGAATTTACAATATGTTGAAAAAATGATCTGAAATTATGTCAAGACATTAAGCTTTTTAACGTTGAATATTCACAACATATCAAAAGAAAACAAGCTATTCATCTTTCTATAGAGACTCCAATCTTAGGCATAAATTAATTACAAAGGCAAGGTTTCTAAGATATTCTTAGTGTTACTACTTATAAAGATTGGTTGGTAGGGGGGGTTGAATAGATCTTTAAAATTTTTTGCAAAGTTTTACAAAAATTCAGAAGTTAATTCCACACAAAAACAGATTAAACAACTTTAAATTCAGAAAATAAGGAAGAAGAGCAAACACTGTTTTTATAGAGGTTCGGTGTTAAGACATACGTCCTCTACCTAAGCTCCCACTTAGGATTTTGCAAACCACTTTATTGCACACTTTTTAGTTTAGTGCGAACTCTTATAACATCACTTGATTTTCGGCTCAAGCTACCTTTACAACTGATTTGTTTTCCAGCATAAATCCTACCTCCCAAGTGATTTTTCACTAATCACTCAACTCACAATAATAATGGGATAAAGATGAAAGCAATAACTCTTAGTACAAAAATGAATGGAATTCAGACCAAGCTAAGAGTTGTATGAGAGAAAATTCTTGGAACTATAGTAGTATACTTTGATTTTTGCAATGCTACCATTTTCTTTGATATTTCTCTATTTATTTGCAGGCTATAAGATGATTATAACCATTGGAGAGGTTCACTAGCCGTTGCCTGATTGCAAATAGACGTTCCATAACTTTCTCCTTTCCATTTGTGAATGATTCGGACGCATCTTGTTTAGCTCTACCTGATAGTCGATTAGTCGAGCTGTCATAGTCGACTAGTATTAGCACTTTTCGCTGCAACCTTTAACTTCGATCTTCGATCAGTCGACTAGTGCCATGATAGTCGATTAGTGTTCCTATTCAATTGATTTGTAGTCGATTTGTAACATATTAGTCGACTTATTTCAACCCCCATCTGATGATCTTTAAACATAGAAACAAGCCATCAAATACCAAAAGTCTTAAGCAATACTGAAGGACAAATAAGAAAAACCTCAAACACTAGAAAGAGCACAATATAAAAACTGTTGGTCTAGGCCAAATGCAAAACACATCAATGTGAAGAATCATCATGCCTACACCCTAACTTATAAAAGATTTTCTTGATGCTTTTCTTTAGGCATATAAGCATGCTTTGTTGTTCATCAACCTGGTCATTCAATTCTTCCAATTGGTCTCTAATTTCCCGAAGGTCATCATGAGACACCTCACTCCTTCGGACACTACTTGGTCGAGAGCTGCTAGGGCAATCACTTGCCCTCTTAGATCGTTGTCTCCTAGGCACTTGTTCACCTTCCAAGGTCAAACCTAGCTTCTCTACATAGTAAAAATAAACCCAACCTCTCTCAATAGTTTTGATCAATTTCATACTGCGGAGATTATAAGGAGTAAATCTCCAACTCTGAGGATAGCGATAATAATCATAGGCGTTCAAATTGCATCTTTACAACTTGGCCATGTGAGTTATCAAGTCTCCATATGGCATACCTTTGTATTTGCCTGTTTTTCCTTTCAGCTCACCCGTTAGTAAATTAGCCTTCTTTCTCATCATTTGTATAATTAAGCTCGGAAAATTTATTTTTCTCCCTTCTTCCAAGTGCCACAGTATCTCCTTATCAAGAGAGGTGATGTGATTATTGCTTGCCTTCTTTGGATACACCACATGATTTATAGCATAATATAATAGTCTATAGTTTAAGGGCAAGTCCATTGCCTCAAAAGGTGGTGAATGGTCGGAACATAATCGAGCAAGTAGATCATCACCCTTTGCTTCAGTGTAACAAAAATTTTCCTCAGCCTCTTCATCCGTGTCACCATTTTCATGTCTTAAAATATCCAAATCTAACAAGGAAGCACCAGGCCTAACTCCACCAGTAGGCAATTGAAACCCTCTTGACAAATAATTTTCACAAATAAACATTTCTTTGCCTTGAATATGAGATTTCAAGTGAGTACCAGTATCCACATTACTCCGAATTACCACAAGATTGGCATAAAATTCCCTCACCATATCCTCATAAATATTATCAGTATACCCCAAGAAATAACGTAGTCCATAACTTGTGATTTCAAAAAATAAATCCGTGTATTCACTATGATCTAACTCAACCCAATCAAATCTTATAG
This sequence comes from Erythroxylum novogranatense, assembly GCA_029891385.1. Classification (NCBI taxonomy): domain Eukaryota; kingdom Viridiplantae; phylum Streptophyta; class Magnoliopsida; order Malpighiales; family Erythroxylaceae; genus Erythroxylum; species Erythroxylum novogranatense. Next base: position 62,874,336 of record CM057226.1, on the reverse strand, counting down.
ATGGGATTAATACCTCTATTTTAAGCACCGTATAATAAAGGGTTTGAGCTTCACGTGAAATGAACCTTGCTTCAACTTCTTCATTTTCTCGATCACCACCTCCTCTTGAAGAAGACCCACGTACTCTTGGACCTTGTGGAGGAGTTGTTGTCTTCTTACCTTTTCCAGTAGATTTTCTTGGAGCCATTGTGAGAAATTGATAGATTTAATGAAGATAGAAGTAAATTTCGAATGTTAGGGTATAGGAGAGTCGAAAGGGGTTTTTAGGAGAAGGAGAAGGATTTGAAGAATAGATCAAAGGGTTTGGTGTTTGTGAGAATCAATTGACAGTGGGTATGAAGTTTTTGAGAAAAACAAGGGGGATTAGTCGACTAGGAGGGAGAATTTTCAAAGGAGAGGGAGATAGACTTTTCGGAGGTTTTGGGAAAAATAGGTTTTTAAAGGAGATCCAGATGATTTATAGTCGACTGGTATGGGGTTAGTCGACTAGTAATAATAAAAACAAAAGTGGGGGTTATCTGAAAGAAACTAGTCGACTGGTCGTGTCCAGTTAGTCGACTGTTTTTAAAAAAATAAGTGTATTAGTCGACTGGTCGTATGCTATTAGTCGACTATAACTACTAGAAAACAAAACAACTTGAATAATTCCTCTACCTCAGTCGACTTAAACTCCAATTAGTCGATTGGAATGTTACCAAACTCTAAATTAATCACTTTTTAGCCTAAGTGTAGATCATGATGATGTGTTCTTCAGATGGAATTGCACATTTGCCTAATATTTTGACCATTTTGCTGTTCTTATGTATGCAGAACATTAAAATCAACCAAAGGAATTTAAATCACACATACCAAGTTTCAATTTGATGTTCACAAACACATCTTCCTTAAGGGGTTTAGTAAATATATCAACTAATTGGTCACTAGATGAAACATGCTTCAAACAAATGTCACCTTTCAAAGAATGATCATGTATGAAATGATGTCTAATTTTTATATGCTTCGTTCTACTATGCAAAATTGGATTTTTACTCAAACAAATTGCACTGGTATTATCACAATAAATAGGAATATTTTTAACCACAATACCATAGTCAAGCAATTGATGTTTAATCCAAAGAACTTGGGCACATGCACTTCCAGCTGCTACATATTCAGATTCAGCAGTGGAAATAGCTACACTAACTTGCTTTTTACTAGCCCAAGAGATCAAGGATGATCCTAAGAAATGACATAAGCCACTAGTGCTTTTTCTATCTACCCTACAGCCATCATGATCAGCATCACTGTAAGCATATAAATCAAATGATTCATAACTGAGATACCATAAACCATGATTAACAGTTCTACTCAGATATCTAAAAATTCTTTTGCATGCACTCAAATGAGAAGTTTTAGGACAAGATTGAAATCTAGCACACAGACATGTAGCAAACATAATATCAGGTCTAGAAGTAGTTATATACAAAAGGGAGCCAATCATACCTCTATAAAGATCAACATCTTCCTCATGTTCAGATTTTTCCAAGACCTGATTTGTTGCCATTGATGTTGCTGCTACTTTGCATCCTTCCATTTTGAACTTCTTTAGAAGCTCCTTGGTATATTTTGATTGGTGAATGAAGAAGCCATTATTGTATTGCTTGATTTGCAACCCAAGGAAGAATTTGAGTTCTCCCATCATGCTCATTTCAAATTTACTTTGCATTAAATCACTAAATTCTTTACACAAACACAATATCATCAACATTTATTTGACAAATCAGCATATCTTGATCAACATGTTTAATAAACAAAGTATTATCAATCTTACCATGAATATACCCATGTTGAGTTAGAAAAGTACTTAACCTCTCATACCATGCTATAGGTGCTTGTTTTAACCCACAGAGTGCCTTCTTGAGTTTATAGACATAATCCGGATGTTCATGATCTTCAAAGCCAGGTGGTTGTTTGACATAAACTTCCTCTTGAATGTATCCATTTAGAAGCGCACTCTTGACGTCCATTTGATTTAATTTGATCCTTTTATGCGACGTAAAAGCACATAATAATCTGATTGCCTCCAATCGAGCCACAGGAGCATATGTCTCATTATAATCAAGGCCTTCTTCTTGATAAAATCCTTGAGCTACTAACCTTGATTTATTCTTGATTGCTTCACCATTCTCATCATATTTTATCCTATTTACCCACTTAACTCCAATGATAGTTTTGTCTTTCGGTGAAGCTACCAAATCCCATACATTATTCCTCTTGAATTGATTAAGCTCTTCTTGCATAGCTAATAGCCAATTTTCATCTTCAAGAGCCTCTTTTATATTCTTGGGTTCCACTAATGAGATGAAGGCTGAATTGCTCATGTGTTCATAAACATTTCTTCTGGTTCTCAAACCATCATCCAAGCTGCCAATAACTTGCTCCATAGGATGATTCATTGCTTTTGCCTAAGTTTTGGTGCTTGGTACATGATCTTCCTCATTTACCTTTAATTCTTCAATCTTGGATTCCACTTCTTCAACTCCATTTCCTAAGTTTCCTGCATCATCATCAAAACAAACCTTTCTTAGGGGTGAAATCATATCATCGAATTTAACATGAATACTTTCTTCAACACACTTAGTTCTATTATTAAAAACTCTAAAAGCCTTACTAGTTAGAGAATAAGCAAGGAATACACCGACATCAGATTTTGAATAAAATTTTCCTAAGTTATTCTTTCCATTATTGTGAATAAAAACTTTGCAACCGAACGGGTGAAAATATGAAATGTTAGGTTTCTTACCTTTCGATAACTCGTATGGTGTCTTGTTTTTGTCTCGTCTGAGATGTACCCTATTGATAACATAGTATGTGGTATTGATTGCCTCCGCCCAAAATGTTTTAGGAAGATTGTATTCATTTAGCATAGTTCTACTCATCTCTTCAAGTGAGCAATTTTTCCTTTCTACAACATTGTTTTGTTGTGGTGTTCTAGGTGTTGAGAAGTTGTGCTCCACTCCATATTTGTCAAAGCCTTTTGAATTTTTTGCACTCAAATTCACCTCCGTGATCAGTCCTTATTACAACAATTGTCAAATTCTTTTCATTTTGAACCAACCTACACCACTTAGTAAACTCGTTAAAGGCATCACTTTTATTTGTAAGAAATCTCACCCAAGTAAATCTGGAAAAATCATCAACAATTACAAGAACATATAATTTACCACTCAGACTAGCATGCCTAGATGGTCCAATCAAATCCATATGAACAAGTTCAAGAATGCGAGATGTACAAATTTCTTTCTTTGGTTTGAACGGTTCCCTAACATGTTTGCCTTTTAAGCAAGATTTACATAAGTGATATTTAACAAATTTGATCTTAGGCAAACCTCTCACTATATCATTTTTAGAAACCTTAGAAATTAAAGGAAATGGTGCATGTCCCAACTTTCTATGCCATAGAAATGCATTTTCTTCTAATGTCACCAAATATTTTTTATTAAAAGAACTATCATCATACAAATCAACAATATACGTATTACCATGTCTCAAACCAATAAATGCAACATTTTCATCCTTCTTAACCTGCAATGAGATGATTCAAATGCCACATTAAAATTCATATCATACAATTGAGAAACACTAAGCAAATTATGTTTCAAGCCATCAACAAGCAAGATATTGTCAATGGTAGGTAAAGGTTCCTTACCCACTTTACCAATACCAATGACTTTATCTTTGTTGTTGTCTCCAAATGTTACATATCCTTGATTCTTTGGTCGAATTTATGCAAATATGCTCTTGTCTCCGCTCATATGCCTTGAACATCCACTATAATGTACCACGTGCTTGATGAATTTTCATTCCTTGCTTGTACCTGCCATATAAACATTTTTTCTTCTTATAGGTACCTAAGCCATTTTAGGTCCATTTTGGTTAGTCATATAAACCACATTAGGAGGTGTGGAACCTTTTTCAACCCAGATTTTCTTAACATTGATACATGTCCTAATACTCTTGCATGCAATTTCTATATGACCATCTTTCAAACACTTAGCACATTTAGAAACTTTTCCATAGTTAGTGAATTTGGAAATTAAAGAACAATCTCTATCAAATGGATCATATCCTAAACCATGTCTAGAGATAAAATATCTTTGTAAAGACAACATCTTTTCAAACCTTTCATTTCCATTAGCAAATTTTCCAACCACATAAGAAAACTCCTTTCTAAGTCTATCAAGCTCACAAGTAAGATTTTCTTTTTCAGCAAGGCATGCAGAATGATCTTCCTTAGGACAATCTAAATCATCAATAGTCTCATGTAAAGCACTATTTTCAGCAACTAGCTCTCTTATTTTCTTTCTCAATTTCTTGTTGATCTCAATAGCTTCTTCAAAATCGATTTATAAAGCATTAAAAGAATCTCTAAGATCTTGATCAATGAAAGTTACCTCATCTTCATCATCACTTGTTGAGGAGCTATTTTCCATAAGCGCTAAGTTATTTTCATCATTACTTTGATATGCTTTTTCATCATTACTCCAAGTGGCTACAAGGCTAGCTTTCTTTTTCCCTTTGTCATACTTGTCATTTTTTCTGGAAATTTGAAGTGGAAGAAGAGTTTTTGCATTCTCTGGCATGATGTCCCCTTTTTCCACATTTCTAACATTCTTCATTTCTCTTCTTTTCTTCATAGCCCTTAGATCTTCTTTCCATTGTGTACTTCTTCCTTTCTCCATTTCTTCCACCACTTAATTCTTTCCTCCTATTTTTGAGTAGTCCTTTGAACTTTCTCAAATTTATGGCATACATTGCTATTTCTTCGTCTTCTTCATCTTCATCTATTTCTTCATCACTTTCATCAAGAGAAGAAGCATTAACTTTTAAAGCAATTGACTTTTGTAACTTACCTCTTCATCCTCTTGATTTGAGAATGATCTCATAGTTGATGAGAGATCCCACCAAGGCATTGAATTCCAAATGATTGAGATCCTTAAACTCCATAATAGCGATGACTTGAGAGTCCCATTCTTTTGGTAATGAGTGAAGAATCTTCTTCACCTTTTCGCTATCCGTCATATGCTTTTCGAGGTTTCCTAATCCATTTATGATTTTTGCAAAACGATCAAGCATAGTGGAAATAGACTCACCTTCCTTCATGACAAACATTTCATAGTCATGGAGAAGCATGTTGATCTTTGTCTCTCGAACTTGGTTGGTTCCTTCATGAGTGATACGAAGTCTTTCCCACATTTCTTTAGCACTCGTACATGAGTTCACTCGATTTCTTTCCTCAACCGTGAGAGCACAATATATCAATTTCATAGCTTTTGTGTTTATGTAAGCTTGCTTCCAATCATTGTTGTCATACTCCAGCTCCGTTTTTACCTCGCCATTTTCTTTCAATGGAGCTTGTGGACCGAAGATGATAATCTTCCAATATTCTACTCCTTCGCTTATAATATGATACTTCATAGGATTTTTCCAAGAAGAGTAGTTAGTACTATTAAATAAAGGAGGGCAATTATTAGCGTTACCTTCTTCCGCTAAGTTATTGTGTGTCATCCCTGGATACTTCTACTCTGATACTAATTGTAAACGATTTAGAAGGGGGGTTGAATAGATCTTTAAAATTTTTCGCAAAGTTCTACAAAAATTCAGAAGTTTATTCCACACAAAAACATATTAAACAACTTTAAATTCAGAAAATAAGGAAGAAGAGCAAACACTGTTTTTATAGAGGTTCGGTGCTAAGACCTACGTCCTCTACCTAAGCTCCCACTTAGGATTTTGCAAACCACTTTATTGCACACTTTTTAGTTTAGTGCGAACTGTTACAATATCACTTGATTTCCAGCTCAAGCTACCTTTACAACTGATTTGTTTTCCGGCACAAATCCTACCTCCCAAGTCATTTTTCACTAATCACTCAACTCACAATAATAATGGGATAAAGATGAAAGCAATAACTCTTAGTACAAAAATGAATGGAATTCAGACCAAGCTAAGAGTTGTATGAGAGCAAATTCTTGGAACTATAGTAGTATACTTTGATTTTTGCGTTGCTACCATTTCCTTTGATATTTCTCTATTTATTTGCAGGCTATAAGATGATTATAGCCGTTGGAGAGGTTCACTAGACGTTTCCTGATTGCAAATTGTAGCATCCCACTCCCGCAAGACTCGAACCCGATATCGATGGTGATATCCGAGCCCGTGTCTCATGAGGGTGGTATACTAGAGCAGTCAAAATCGTTCAAAACTCAGTAAGACATTTTTTTATTTTTTATTTGAAAACAATTGAGTGAGCGGAAATCAGTAAACAATTTGGGCTCGTTCTAATACGAAAACATTTTCAATCGGAACACAATTTCAGTCATAAAGACCCTCAACAGTATTTAAAACTATCCCATGTACAAAAATCCATAACCAAATTGGGCCCAATACTATTCCTGAATACCTTCAGTAATCATATTACAGTACAACATTTATCAATTGGGGCCCTCTGAAATAACAATACTATTCTGCGGAAATTTCAGGAATACAAATATACATATAAATCTGATATGTATCCGAATGACACTAATGCAGACGTGAACTGATCCCGACCTCAAATTTTGACTTGCTAGCAGTAGACATACTCCCGTTTGTCTAACGGGGTACTCTTCAAACCCTGAAAAATAATTTACAATATTGGGTGAGTTTGCGAACTCAGTGAGAAACCATCATCAATGGTTCACTCAACTCATGCATATACACGCAATGTACAGAATATCACATAATATCACATTCAAAAATATCACATGCACTAATATTTCACAAATATAAGGCGTATCACCTTTCACACAGTTCACATTCAATCATTTGTATATGCAATGCACATGTGACACTTTCCATTTTAATACGTTGTTTTGACCGTGCGCCTGAGCTCATTAACGGTGAGCCAGTGGCTCTGAATTTCGTTGGGCTTGAAGCCCTGATACGTTGAGCCCATGGCTCTAAATTACGCTGGGCTCGAGGCCCTGATGCGTTGAGCTTAAAGCTCTGAAATACGGTGGCTGCTCCGGTCACAACTGTCATTATCTGAACATGCCTTGATGCATGAATGTATATGAACCAATTTACATTTACAGCCAGTTTACATTTCAATGTCCAATTCCCATATCTTCGGACCTTTGGTCCGGTATTTCAGTCATAATAATTTTCACATTCATAAGCAGTTTTGCTTCAATGTCAAATCACCGTATTGCTCGGACCTTTGGTCCGAGATTTCAAACATAATCACTCACAGTTCATTTCATTGAAGCAATCACAAACAGTTATACACAAATAGCACTTCGATATCAAGTTACAGATATTTCAGACACCTATGGTCCGAAATCAATCAAATCAAACACATAAACCCTCCATTATCTCCACATGGCATAAACATGTAATATTAACACATAAAGGTTGAGGAACCAACTAGGTTACTCACCTGCACTTCCGAGCTATTGCCTGGAAGGCTCAGCAATATCCGTGGAATATCTTTCCATCGGTGCCTCTATAACAGACAAATAATCATTCATTACTAAATGCACAGTCAAAATAATTCAATGATACATATGCTGTAAATAAAATTCGTACAATGCCTATTCATGACCTTCCCGGCGAAATTCCCAAATTTCCACTTTCATTGCCAAATTCTACTTTTCACTCAATTGATCAATCATAACTCATTTCAATTCAATGGCATATTACGAAACTCTCCCAATTTCAATTCTAACATTCAGTCAATTTACCAAGTCATAACCACTAGGATGTTCTCAAGAAAGACCTCAATGCCAAAATTACTATTCATTTTGTCCAATTTTACCCCTTGAAGATCCCAAGTTATACTCTAATTATCATAATACAATCCTTAGGTTGTAATACAAACATATCCTCAATCTTTTGTCAATAATTAAAATCTTTCTAATTGAAATTCAAACATTCTCTCTTCACATCAATTGTAGACCTCTATCTCTAGTTTATAACAAATCAAGAATTACCTCAATTGGAGGTCTACACTATAAGTTATGCCCCAAAAACAAATCCATTTTAGTTCAGAGAAATGTCCCTCGGCACGGCCAAGGAACTCTCGCCGTGGCGTACAAAGATTCACTCGCCGTGGCGCGGATAGACGCTCGCTGCGGCAAACAGTCTCTTCGGGGCTCGCCGCGACGTGAAGGAAGCTCATCGAGGCGTCAAATATTTAACGCTCGTCGCGACGTCCCCTTACAAGCTCGCCGCAGAGAACAAATGTTTATTCGTCGCGGCGAGGCTCGCGCGTAGGTCGCGGTATGCGGCTACCTCCCTTCTTCTCCGACAGATTTAAACCCTATCTCTCTCACAAAAACAACCATAACTCACTCCCAATTACCCCAATCTTCCATCTTAAACACAATAAATGCAGCAAACTCAATAAATAACAACATTAAAACTATTTACTTACCATTCAAACCTCAAATCCTCAAAATTTCGAAAATCTTCCAACTCCTTCCACTTTCCTCTACCATCCACGATAAACCTCTAAACTCTCGCAAAAGATCATTCTCCAAGGTTTCAAGTTGATCTTCAACCACAATAAAAGAGCAACAAGAATCTTGAAGGTAGAATCAAAAATCACCAAGGAAGATGAAGCAATCGTGCCCTAGGAGAGGAAGGATTTCTTTTCCTCCAAATTTTGAAAACCTAAGGCACTTTAAAGGTAAAACAATTAAGCCTCTAGTCTTTTTCCTCACCGTACGTTTAAATCTCTTTCTCTTTTCAATTTTGTTTCTAGTCCAATTCGTCTCCAAATTTCAATGGCTCGACATATTAATTTCTAAAATCATATATCTAATCTTCCACGGCCATTGGACAGATATTCGAGTACTATACAATCAATCAGTCCGTCACTCAGAAAATTTTCTTTCTGTACCTTTTTCTCCCGAATTTTTAGAAACTTTCCTAAGGGTCACTATCAACTAACGATCACTCTAAAATATTTCCAATTCAACTATTCAGACCCAATTGTTCCATAATACTCAACCAATTCAAAATCAAGCATAATTATCTCGAAAATCACAAATCATATTATATTCCCAATAAAACGCCGGGAAAATGCCATGAATGCATGTACACATAAATGCATGTGCCAATTGACTCATTCCTCTAAAATTAGAGGCCAAATAAATGCTCAATCAAAATATGCAATTCAAATTACTAGCCTGTCCCAATTGACCAATTTACCCTTCCCATCGGGGATGGGATGTTACAATTCTCCCCTCCTAACAAAAATTTCGTCCTCGAAATTTCATATACAATTGATCAGGAAGGCAGGGTAAAAATTGTTTCGTTTACTTCTATTCCGATTCCCACTTAGTTTCCTATATGACCAAAATCTGCCAATTAACTAAAATCAATACAATCAATCACCTCTTTTTCCTTTCTCAAACTTTACACTGTCTTACTGTTTCCTCCTGCGTACTCGCAATTCTTCACGTCCGGTACCAATAACACATATATAGAATCATAGCAATATTTCCTAATCCTGTCCAAGTAACACTTTATAAATCCAAATCATCTTTTATGTTTTAGACTGACTTACCAATCTATTCACACCACAATCATATAGAGGCCATTTAAAAACAAGTTTAGTTACTCCCAAATTTTACCTTTATCTCTATCTAAGTGTATCTTGGTCGAGGCGATACACTTCGAAGCATTTCCTTAATCGGTTATCAGATTACATCTTTTTAGAGTTAAAACACCAATTTCATAAGATTCTAATAACCTCGATATAATCAACTCGACTCATTATCATTAACTTTGGATTTCTTAATCCCTATTACAGATTCATTTCACTTATCAACATTATCTCAAATCACTTATGATCGTCAACTATTTTAGGTCCTGTTCACTTTACTATAGAGGTGAACGACTCCTTTTTGACTGTAAGCTCCCTTATACACTATTCGAATGGTGTCACCAATAAAACAATTGATATGCTCACAATCAATCTGAACTAAACATCGATTTCATAACCCAATGAATTCCCAAAAATATCAGTTTCACATTTATCTCCAGCAGTCAAGTCTGTTAGTCAATCACACATATAATCATTCGATTTCACATTCTAAACCTTCAATTACTCTTTCAATGTACTCTTACTAGCACATAAGGCTTCGATTGCTCCTAGTGTTTTCTCTAACAATTTCTTTAGTAAGAATTACTCACACTTCTTAATCCAGCCATAACTATCATTTTCTCAAAAGTTGGATTCCTTTTTAAATCCCCAATAAGGTTCACAATTTCTAAATCCTCAATTCGAGTTTTGCCAATCCTTTTTTATACACACCTGATCCGGAATTCCAATAGCTAAAAGTAATACTTTTCTTTACCTCTTGTTAACTCGACAATTTGCCCTCGATATTACACTAGATTTAATATCCTTATTGCCCAAATTTGATCTTCTACCATTGAATTTTCTATTCAATACATTACATTGCATCACCAGCTAAATTTTGAAATCCTCAAACACATAATCCTTTCCAATTCTTTCAAACTCATAAAATACCTCAATCATTATCGATTTGCATATTCATAGCTATATCTGAAATGTTTCTGTCCGAATAAAGTCTCCAAGCTTTCAAAACAATATCCAGTACAATAAATTTCAAACATCAATCATAATGTAGCCCTTGATATAATACTTGTCCTTATGCACATAAAACCATTTTACGCCATTTCAACAGATTGCATCACAACCTTTACTGGAACACTTCGGTAAATATTGCAAAATCTCCAAATTAAAGCAATACAATCAACACTCGTGTTGAAAATTTTCTCCAAATGTCCCTTTTTACAATCACTTTCCTCAAACATTTTCATCAAGGGCTAAAAATCAGAAAATCTTTAAGAACTTCTGGACGTATCCAACATACAACCAGTTCTAAAATAACTCCAAATCTCGTATACATATGTCCCTTGCAATTTCACATTTTATCAATACCTCTATCATCATTAAGTCTCCCAATGTGCCATGTTCGAATACTAATTCATCTACAATCTATTTGATCAACTAAGATTCACATTTTATGTAACTTTTCTTGGTATGAAAATTCCTCTACTATGCCAACTATTCTTCTCCACTTTTCAAATACATTAAATCGATCATCGATGATCATAGTCACTATTCACTCTAAACACAATTGAAATACTTTACTCTTCAGTAGCCTAATAAACTCCTTATACCCATGATTGCCTTTCCTAACTCTTTAAAAATCGAATTTCTCCAATGAGGAAATAATGCTCTTATTTTTCTCAGTTTCACATAATAACATATTCTGACACATGATCCTTTACACTAGCTTCTTCACAAATTTCAATTTATTGCCATCATTACAAACTGGGTTGATAACACATTCACCAAATCCACTTGTACTTTTTGAACATTTTTACATAAATATTTTTGAATCAATATTCTCCTCAAATTCGTAAATAATGTCTCCTCAATGATCAATAGTCCTATTACACAGTCAGATTCTTTACACTAACATAGTGCATACCTTCCCGATAGCAGATTCTATCTCTTACACTTGAGTCTCCGCTAGGATTAGGACTCCCAATAATGACTTTTAATTCATTTTAGATTAATCTCAGATTGGTCCTTTCATTGATATTTCGTTCAATTGAATCATATGGTTGACTTAATCTAATTCAGGGGGAACTCTTCTTTGAAAGAAGATTCCTCACTACTTTCCTCGATACTACTCATGGAATTCCTAATCATCAACATTCATCATCTTTCTTGTCAGCCTTTCTCAATGCCTTAAGAAATCAATTTTTAACTATAACACATAATATCCCATGAAGATCAATGATACCACAATTCATACAATCAGGACATCCTTTTTAATAAAATTGAATGAAGTATATACCGTCAAAATCATTTCATCTTATCGAAAGACAGATGCAGGTCAACTCACCAATTAGTCAATTAAGCTAAGGATACCTTGATCTCATTTGATTTTTGACAACACTTCCCCTTATTGCACCTGTTGGATCCCGTTACCGAAACCCAACTCTCTTGCTCAACTTATGAAGCCTTTCTTATTCTGGACATGAAATGAGAGTGCGAACATAACCTTGGAGGATTTTTTTTTCTTCGTTTTCATTCTTAATCCATTTAGGCGTCATCTATCTTCATGCATACAACAATCCAAAATTCACATACAATATCTTCCATAGTGTGCCCAACAAAACAGTCACCCTACTAGAACTCACTTTTCACTGCTTGCGGACCGAAATTTGAACACTTTAAATCATAATTTCTATTTGACTTCTTCATATAAATCATAGCTCTATATCTCTTGTTTATTTTGAAGCAATAATCACCTCAATCAGAGTTCTACCACTCAAGATATCACCAAAAATACCATAATGTATTCATATCCTGAACAAGCCCTCCTATCCGACCTCTCACTTGATTTTATTAAAAATTTCTCAAATAAAATCCAAATGATAAAAATTTTCATGGAGAGATACCTACATGTCTTAGAAATCCATTGTTTTAAGAATCGCTTCAATTGGAGGTCGGATGAGGGAGTTATGATTAAAAGAGTATACCATGTTCATTCCCCAAAATCAATTTGAACATACTTTGGCACGATTGCCATAAATTATTCTACAAATATCCAAATGCCTTCGTTCTTATTCCATTGGAAAGATAACATCGCGATCTACAACTCATATTAGAGGACTCAAGACAAGATTCAGCCTCAAAACTGATCACAACTGCAAATTACTAAAGTTGACCTGTGGCTGTCCGTTAAACGGACGTTCATGTCCGCTTAACGGACACATACGACCCAAACTGCACCAAACCATTCAAGAATGTCCGTTAAACGGACATCCATGTCCGTCTAACAGACATGAGCAAGGGGAGGGGTCCTTTTGACTCGAGGCTGCCCGTTAAACGGACTTCCATGTCCGTTTAACGGACATGCGATTTCCAAAACCTCTTCAACCTTTTTCCCATGTTTTTTACATTCAAAATACTATCATAACCATTTATAATCTTCACATATTTACTTATTCAAATGTCTAAACTTTTCATAACAACTCAAACATCAAATTAATCTCATCAATCTCTCAAATCTTGTCTTAAATAATTCATCAAAACCACAAACTCTCCTCATACATCAAAGCTATCATGTTCATACTCTCTATGAGACATCATAACTTACATCAATCCTATCTTTTAACTCCGACATCCAAACATTACAAATTTTATAGCGTCGGAAAGCTAAAAGGATCATATAAAACTTATATGTAGACAACTTTGATCAATTTTATCTAGATTTTTCCAGATTTTCCCTTGAATCAGTTCACAACATCATATCCCTATGAAAACTTGAACTTTGCTCCATTTCACTTCCTTTGCTAATACACCACCCCTTTTATCCATTCAAATACTAATTTGAGTTCCTCAAATACTAATTCTCCTTTTCCATAACATTTTGATTATAAGTAATGGTAACTCATTTCAAAGTCCATCAATTCATCAACTTCAATTTATTAAAAAACATCTCATGATTATCATCCTAACATTCCTATCTTTCTTGTCCATATTGCCTCACTTATATATATATATATCAATTCATACACATAGCTCATTAACTCCCATGGATCACTCTTTCAAATGCACTTAATCCCAATTTAAGCTCATCCTTAATTAGTCCATATTTCAACTCTACCTTAATCCATACCCAAATTCGCATTAAACTTTGACAATCATTCATGCACAATTTCACAATTCATTTTCCAAAACCATCACAATTCTTATTGTTCTTTTCCATAACATCTCATTGATGTGTGTACATATATTTATACATATACATCATCCATTCATGCTCCACATTCATCGTATTCATCCATATACAAATTTACCTTTCAAAACATACATAATCCCATAACTTGACATTTTACAATCTTGAGTGGCAACCCATGCCACAATGCATTTCCAATATCAATATTGAATATCCAAAACATGCAGAACTCAATAATTCTCAAAATACATGTAAAACCTTAATTTACATCAATTAATCCAAAACATAACAAAACATGCAATTCCGGAGAAAAGTCTTGACTTTCACTCTGTTTTCCTGCTTATCACCTGTGAATGGGGAAAAAGAGTGGGGGTGAGCTCGAAAGCTCCGTGGGGAAACATGCTTATAATAAATAAGGAGCAAAACCATTCAAAAACATTCTTTACCATGGAAAATTCTTGTTGAGTTATAAAATGCATAATTCTTAAAATTCTTGTTGAGTCGTGAAACCCATATTTCTCAAAATCCTTGTCAAATAACCAAAACTCACAAACAACACAATTCCTGCATTTTCAACTTTCTCATAAATCATGAATGCATCAAAACTTATCACAATTCATAAACATATAAACACATCATAATGGTTTGGGTAAGTCCAAATTCATGACGTACTACACATGCCCATATAATGGTCCTGTGTAGTCGTATACTTGGGATGTCCGTGAAGGAGCTCCGTGCCACTAGCAGGCAGGCGGGATAGGCCTATTTCATGGGTCAACGTGCACGTGACGGTTCTTGGGGACTACCACAAACTCACTTAACATGAAATTCATGACTTGAAAATGCATTGTCCAAATGGCAAGATTTTTTTTAAAAACTTATTCTTCATGAGCATGATACATACCATATGCAAGGTCATCATCAATTCTCAATTCATCATCACAATGCATACACCAAAACATACGGCACTATCACAAAACATTCAAAGGCAATAAATGCAACATGTATAACAATTTCTCAAATCACTTAAAACCAAGCTTTGCATTACTTGTAATAATTTCTCAAATCATTCAAACAATGAATTTGAAATCATTTTATCATTTTAATATTTGAATACACATTAATGGCTTATTATTCACTATAAACATGAAAACCCACCTTAAATCCTTGCTTATTAACTTGATCAACATGCTTCCCTTCTTGTTCCTCTTGAATCCTCTCTCAATCACCTTTAACAATAACCATAAAATCTCCAAATCACAAGACATCCCAATTGATCAACCCAAAGAAATATAACATGAAATTGGTCTTAGAAAGCATAAACCCATATCATTCTCAAGCCAAATCAACCAAAAACACTCTAAAAAAACTGAAAGCTCCAAACTCAACTCTTACCTCATTTCTTCTCCATTTTCAACTTTTACTTGACCCATCTTGGAGCTTTCACCCTCTTCCATGTTTTTCCTCTTGAATCCATGCAAAAATCGAGCTAGAAGCCCAAGAAATCCAAAACCTTAGCTCTCCCTTCCTTCTTCTTCTTCTTCTCCACGACAACTCTCCTTTCTCTCTCATCTTTCTTTCATTTTTCTCACCAATTTCGTGCTTCCTCTTGCTTCCCACGACAACCTCCTCCTTTTATAGTGCCATGTCATTAAATGACATGGCCAATGTCCATTTTGTCCCTCCATGCAAGGCTTATTTGTTACCTCTTTAAGTGAACTCCCAAAACTGCCCCTACATTTATCTTACTTTAGGACATTAGTTTCATCATCAATTTGAAGGAATTAGCCAAAACTTCCTTCTAGAGAATTGTTCCCTTATGTCTTAATTTCATATCTCCGTAAAAATTATCCAATTTGGAGCACTACATATAAAGTTATGCTCAAAACATGTCGAACATATCATTTTACTAACACATTTTCTAGCAATTCACTTCCTTCCAAAAATTGATGTCCTTAAAGACAAAATTGAAATTTCATTTCTTCATACAACTTGTAGCCTTATCTTTCTAGTTTAATCCAAATTAAGAATTGTCTCATTTGAATAAATAGGGATCAAGTTATGGATAAAACACCGAAGCATACTCCATGAACATATTTCACTTGAAATTTCTTGCTTTTTAACTTCGACATATCATATAAAATCCATCTTATATCTAAACCATATTTTTCATTTTCATTTCAAATTCATGAATTCCTCCTTTCTTTACATATGAATGATCGCCAATAGTTCACTTATCAGTTCTAACTTCCATAAAAGGTTCGGGTCCCAACAATTCTCCCCTCTTAAAGAATTTCGTCCTCAAAATTCATACCTTAGTCCGCTTGCTTCCTCTTGCACTCTTTTGTTTTGCCATTTTACTCCATCACTCCTATGCTTTCTTTCAAATGACCTTGGATAACGGATTTAAACAATCCATTTCAAATGCTACAACATCTTATCTGTTTCTTCCATATTCTTCAAATTAATCATAATTTTATTTCCCACTTCTTGGGTCTATAACAGCCATATTATACCCTACTAATCTTTTTAACATACTCACTTACATCACATTTCGAATGTGAGACGTCTTTCATCAATAGCAACAACATAACTATTCCATGTAAGCCTATTCATGTTGGACTTGAGAACACTCTTGCTCGAACTTGGGCACACCTTGGCATGGTGGTATTCATAAACATATACTTATGTGAGTATAAACATATAGCTCTGAGAGTATCATAGAGGAAATTTGTCTTATGCTTAATGACTCACATCAGGGTAGTGCTAAGTGGCTGTGTGCCAACACACTTAATTCTCACGCCTATTCGTACCCAAGTTTCATGCCCTTGACATCGATCCTCCTAATTCATTCATCTTTCTTATTTCACTTAATTCTTATCATTTGTCCATTTCACCTGTCTATGACATCTCTAATTCTAGCCTTCAACGACTTGTAAGCCTTACTCATCATAATACAAAAACGATGACTCATTCTATTATCTAATTTCTCATACAGTGTTCAACTAAACTCCCTAGGACTGTGATTTTTGTGCTAGGGGTCAAAAAGACTATACTTGGATCTCATGTTCCTATGAACTTCAAACGATATGTCTTAAACATATTCTTGCCAGTTACGACCATCAATTCAAACCTTCACTTGTTTACTTTGACATTTTTAGTCATTAAAAAGGTCTTTCAATATATCCCTACTAGGATGCATAACTTATGCCACAAATTTTACTTTGCTAGTAATCTCTTTACCCAATCATCTTTATTGATTTCACATACTTCTTATTTCATTCACCATGTATCATTCTTCTCATTCGAACTCGAAATTCAGATCTGTTTTCAATCTCTTAATAAGGTTTACAATCTATTAATCCTCAATTTGGGCTATACTTGGCCCCACATGTTAAGCTTTCTTTCGCTCTAGTTTTGGTAATCATAATATCGAATTTATGCTTAATGTATCTGAATATAACACTTAGCCTTACTTGGAATATCTCACTTGCATAATTATAGTCTTTTGGTATTTATGTCAATCTCCTAGGTCTTATATTTAATTCTCCTAATTTAATGATTGTCTCTTACTTGTATGATCTGTACTTGCATATGTATATCTAAGATGTCTCTGTGCATATACTGTCTCTAAACTTTCAAAACAATTATTACAGAAGCAGTTCTAAATCATATATCAAAATCAATTCATAGGACTTCAATTTATTCAAAAACATCTCATGATTATCTTCCTAACATTCCTATCTTTCTTGTCCATATTGCCTCACTTATAACATGAGCAAAGGGAGGGGTCCTTTTGACCTGAGGCTGTCCGTTAAACAGAAACGGACATGCGATTTCCAAAACCTCTTCAACCTTTTTCCCATGTTTCTTACATCCAAAATACTATCATAACCATTTATAATCTTCACATATTTACTTATTCAAATGTCTAAACTCTTCATAACAACTCAAACATCAAATTAATCTCATCAATCTCTCAAATCTTGTCTTAAATAATTCATCAAAACCACAAACTCTCCTCATACATCAAAGTTATCATGTTCATACTCTTTATGAGACATCATAACTTACATCAATCCTATCTCTTAACTCTGACATCCAAATATTACAAATTTTATAGCGTCGGAAAGCTAAAAGAATCATCTAAAACTTATATGTAGACAACTTTGATCAATTTTATCTAGATTTTTTAAGATTTTCCCTTGAATCAGTTCACAACATCATATCCCTATGAAAACTTGAACTTTACTCCATTTCACTTCCTTTGCTAATACACCACCCCTTTTATCCATTCAAATACTAATTTGAGTTCCTCAAATACTAATTCTCCTTTTCCATAACATTTCGATTATAAGTAATGGTAACTCATTTCAAAGTCCATCAATTCATCAAATTCAATTTATTAAAAAACATCTCATGATTATCATCCTAACATTCCTATCTTTCTTATCCATATTGCCTCACTTATATATATATATATATATATATATATATATATATCAATTCATACACATAGCTCATTAACTACCATGGATCACTATTTCAAATGCACTTAATCCCAATTTAAGCTCATCCTTAATTAGTCCATATTTCAACTCTACCTTAATCCATACCCAAATTCGCATTAAACTTTGACAATCATTCATGCACAATTTCACAATTCATTTTCCAAAACCATCACAATTCTTATTGTTCTTTTCCATAACATCTCATTGATGTGTGTACATATATTTATACATATACATCATCCATTCATGCTCCACATTCATCGTATTCATCCATATACAAATTTACCTTTCAAAACATACATAATCCCATAACTTGACATTTTACAATCTTGAGTGGCAACCCATGCCACAATGCATTTCCAATATCAATATTGGATATCCAAAACATGCAGAACTCAATAATTCTCAAAATACATGTAAAACCTTAATTTACATCAATTAATCCAAAACATAACAAAACATGCAATTCCGGAGAAAAGTCTTAACTTTCACTCTGTTTTCCTGCTTATCACCTGTGAATAGGGAAAAAGAGTGGGGGTGAGCTCGAAAGTTTCATCATCAATTTGAAGGAATTAGCCAAAACTTCCTTCTAGAGAATTGTTCCCTTATGTCTTAAGTTCATATCGCCACAAAAATCATCCAATTTGGAGCACTACATCGAAAGTTATACTCAAAACATGTCGAACCTATCATTTTACTAACACATTTTCTAGCAATTCACTTCCTTCCAAAAATTGATGTCCTTAAAGACAAAATTGAAATTTCATTTTTTCATACAACTTGTAGCCTTATCTTTCTAGTTTAATCCAAATTAAGAATCGTCTCATTTGAATAACTAAGGATCAAGTTATGGATAAAACACCAAAGCATACTCCATGAACATATTTCACTTGAAATTTCCTACTTTTTAACTTCGACATATCACATAAAATCCATCTTATATCTAAACCATATTTTTCATTTTCATTTCAAATTCATGAATTCCTCCTTTCTTTACACATGAATGATCGCCAATAGTTCACTTATCATTTCTAACTTCCATAAAAGGTTCGGGGCCCAACAACACCTGTCCTCGCTCGTGAGGATTATGCCATGATCATATCCTGTTTACAACCTCAATTCATTCCCAAATGATTACTATAAGCGCTTTCACTTTTTTATTCTAACTCATATAGAACTCACATATGAGACAAATAAACTTAATATTTTCACTTGTCATGATGCTCCCATTATCAGGTGTGCGTTCACATAGGCAAATCAATTGAATCTTGACAACTTTCCATCTACCAATATCATAGTCTTACATTTCAATCTTCTTTCAATAATTAAAATCTTTCTAATTGGAATTCAAACTTTCTCTCTTCACATCAATTGTAGACCTCTATCTCTAGTTTATAACGAATCAAGAATTACCTCAATTGGAGGTCTACACTATAAGTTATGCCCCAAAAACTAATCCATTTCAGTTCGGAGAAACGTCCCTCGCTGCGGCCAAGGAACTCTCACCGCGGCGTACAAAGGTTCGCTCGCCGCGGCGCGGATAGACGCTCGCCGCAGCGAACAATCTCTTCAGGGCTCGCCGCGATGTGAAGGAAGCTCATCGCGGTGTCAAATATTTAACGCTCGCCGCGGCAAACGAATGTTTATTCGTCGCGACGAGGCTCGCGCGTAGGTCGCGGCGTGCAGCTACCTCCCTTCTTCTCCGATAGATTTAAACCCTATCTCTCTCACTAAAACAACCATAACTCACTCCCAATTACCCCAATCTTCCATCTTAAACACAATAAATGCCGCAAACTCCATAAATAACAACATTAAAACCATTTACTTACCATTGAAATCTCAAATCCTCAAATTTCTGAAAATCTTCGAAGTCCTTCCACTTTCCTCTACCATCGACGATAAACCTCTAAACTCTCGCAAAACATCATTCTCCAAGGTTTCAAGTTGATCTTCAACCACAATAAAGGAGCAACAAGAATCTCGAAGGTAGAATGAAAAATCACCAAGGAAGATGAAGCAATCGTGCCCTAGGAGAGGAAGGATTTCTTTTCCTCCAAATTTTGAAAACCTAAGTCACTTTAAAGGTAAAACAATTAAGCCTCTAGTCTTTTTCCTCACCATACGTTTAAATCTCTTTCTCTTTTCAATTTCGTTTCCAGTCCAATTCGTCTCCAAATTTCAATGGCTCGACATATTAATTTCTAAAATCATATATCTAATCTTCCACGACCATTGGACAGATATTCGAGTACTATACAATCAATCAGTCCGTCACTCGGAAAATTTCTAGTCCAGACCTTTTTCTCCCGAATTTCTAGAAACTTTCCTAAGGGTCACTATCAACTGGCGGTCACTCTAAAATATTTCCAATTCAACTATTCAGACCCAATTGTTCCATAATACTTAACCAATTCAAAATCAAGCATAATTATCTCGAAAATCACAAATCATATCATATTCCCAATAAAACGCCGAGAAAATGCCATGAATGCACGTACACATAAATGCATGTGCCAATTGACTCATTCCTCTAAAATTAGAGGCCAAATAAATGCTCAATCAAAATATGCAATGCAAATTACTAGCCTGTCCCAATTGACCAATTTACCCTTCCCATCGGAGATGGGATGTTACACAAATAGACGTTCCTTAACTTTCTCCTTTCCATTTATGAATGATTCGGACGCATCTTGTTCAGCTCTACCTGATAGTTGACTAGTCGAGCTGTGATAGTCGACTAGTATTATCATTTTTCACTGCAACCTTTAACTTCGCTCTTCGATCAGTCGACTAATGCCATGATAGTCGACTAGTGTTCTAATTCAATTGATTTGTGGTCGACTTGTAACATATTAGTCGACTTATTTCAACCCCCATCTGATGATCTTTAATTTATTAGCCGACTTATGAAATACTGGTTGACTTATTGCTGACTTTAACGGATATATTCAATCAAATCTTCTATAATCTTCATGTTTAATGTCTCTGGCATGTTGAAAAATATATCCTTATTGATTTATCAACTAACTTGATTTATTTCAACCCACAATACCTGAAATAATTTCTTAACCAATTCTATACATTTTATTATTATCAAAACATAAGTGGGATTAAATTTGTCAACCACCATTGGTCCAACATTTACAACTAAACAAAGAAAAGAAAAAAAATTCTCTAATTATAATGGAAATTGTTAAGCTACTAAAGATCATTTCGTTGGGAAAAATGAGAAAGGTAAACATAGCCAATTCTCTCAGAATTTTTTATAACAAAAGATTACTTATTTCATATGTAGCGAATTGCACTATGCAAGGGAGTGCTCAAGAAAAAGGAAGCCTAAATGCATTGCTAGTTGAGTAAGAGGATAATAATGAAGTGGCAATTGTCAATTTTTTGCTCGTGAAAAAAACACCTAGGAATGGAACTTTTACCACCTTTGACGAATAAACTTAATGGATGCGCATTAAAAGGGGTCAAGAGAGGGAACATATACACTTCTTTTGATGACTATAAGGGGATACAAATGGACTTATAGTCTCATTTATACTTGTTTTATTAATGGAAAAATTGTTACTATCTATTGAAATTTAACATTAGTGGTAGGGTTGCTGCCATA
This sequence comes from Erythroxylum novogranatense, assembly GCA_029891385.1. Classification (NCBI taxonomy): domain Eukaryota; kingdom Viridiplantae; phylum Streptophyta; class Magnoliopsida; order Malpighiales; family Erythroxylaceae; genus Erythroxylum; species Erythroxylum novogranatense. The sequence goes on along the minus strand of CM057226.1, from coordinate 62,852,392 downwards.
AAACTTAGAAGAAATGACATATATAGGAGTTTCATTTTTGGTATATGTTTACTCAACATGTTGTGTTAGTCTTTTGTAAAGCAAAAGTTGATGGATTGACCAACTATATGAGTAAGTAGTCAAAGAAAAATATATTTAATAGATTCATCACAATTGTTATTGACGAGGACGTCGACTTTCTTTTGCTAAGAGAGATTTGTAAGACCTTATTTTTAGTGTTTATTAGATATATGTATTACGTAACTTTGACAATATGATGGCAGCATGTTTTAACAAAGAATTGATGCAATAAAGCTATCTAAAAAATAAGTTACAAAATGCTGAAAAGTATATAGGTTGTCCATTTCAATAAAATGCAGTTACATTCATAATCAAAATGATCATGATATTATGGTAACTAAAAATTCAAGTTCAAGAAAAGTTAAAGTTTACTTTAACTTTTGGTTGTGGTAGTTATAAAATGATAGGCATTAGCCATCCGTTATTTTTGTTTACATCAATTATGTTAGTTATTATCTATTTATCAGTTATGGTAGTTATTAGTTACTTATCCTAATCCGATTCCTTAAAACAATCATGTTACTCCAAAAAATTATAAAAACTGATTGGGATGAGTTACAACCATGAAAGGTTATGATAATTATGAAAAACTACTAAAACTTATATGAAACCTACTAGTTATATGTATTGAAGTTGTAGACTAGAAAAGTGTTGGATTTTTAGCTTATTCCAGACCTCATTCATGTATTATTTCTTGTAAGACATCAATAAATGTTCCTTACTAATATATGATATAATTCTATGTCATTTACTTCCCAAAAAATCATAAAATTGAATTGCCTACTACTATTTAAGGAAATGTTCCAAGGGCGAGCCTAGAAGGTGTTTGATATAATTAATAAGTGAAGCACACTTAAGCTATTTATTGGAATTCTACTGAAAATTTAGTTGAGGAATTAGGTTATGATAAAAAGGAATTAAAGGCATTTAATTTGCCTAAAAAAACCTTATGAAAATTGGTATCAGAGCTAAGACTCAAAATGACGTGGGAAGATAAATGGTGAAAAAATTATGGAATAATTGAGGGAAAGAATGATTTGGTTGGAACATATTCTTGGACTAATTTTGGAAAAAGACGTACCTACTATGACTGCTTAATTGGCTTTCATGAATTATGTATTGGAACACATCCAACAAATGCTTAGATGACATTTTAGGAAAGGCAAATATAATGGTGTTCGTAATGGGAGATGCATTGTCACTTCTCTAAAACAATGTACAAAACAAAGGGTGTCAGATAAGGCTAAAAGTACTAAAATCAAACCATTTTGATGGTATCAAAGATTTTGTGACAGTAGGGAACTTTCATGTTGTAAGGGTGCCAAAAGTGAATAAAGTAATGCTAGCTAGGATGTATTTAGCAAGTGATTCCAAGTTGACAAGAAAGGATCAATGATGACCTAAATGTGAGATGTCTATGAATTGAGACAAGGGTGGTGTTAACACTAAAGCTAAAGGAGCAGTTATTACATTAAAATACCTTTTAGGTAGTAAAAGAAATCTTGTGGAAGTTATAACATGACAGAATTTTTCAAATTATATAAAAGCATTTAACTATTTAATGCTTGATATTTACAACTTGTCAAAAGAAGATAAGTTATTCAACTTTAAGTTAGGACTTTTATATTAGGCATAAATTGAATTCTAGAGGACAGGTGTCCAAAACATTCCTAATTTAATTGCTACAATGGATCGGTTGGTAGATTTATGACCATATAAAAATAAGAAAAACTATCAAATGGCAGTAGAAATGGTATGGTTGTTAAGAGCATTTCTTTCAGCAAAATTAGAAAAGTAAGAACAAACAAACCTATCATAAGTTTGGTCAACAAAAAAACAACTGCTTCATATGCAACAAACCTCATTATGCAACGGAATGTAATAAAGTTAAGAGCATGTTAGCTGAGGAGGAGGATAGTGGTGAGTAATGATTATCAATCCATTGATGGTGGAAAAGGCACCTAGGAGTGGAACTTCTAGGATCTTTGATAAGTAAATACGATCAATTCACATCGAGAAGACTTGGGAGAATGCTCTTACATACTTCCTTTAATGATAATGAAGGGTTATAAATGGACTTGTAGTCCTATTCGTGGTTATTTTATTAGTAGCAAAATTATTGATGTTTGTTGGGATTTAAAATTAGTATAGGGGTTGCTGACACAAAACTTAGAAGAAATGACATATACAAGAGTGCCATTTTTGGTATATGTCTTCTCAACATGTTGTGTTAGTCTTTTTAGTGTAAAAGGTGATGGATTAGCAAACTTTTAAGAGTAAGTAGGCAAGAACAAACATGTTAGACAAATTCGACACAATTGTTGTTGATGAGGACATCAACTTTATTTTGTGGGGGAGATTTATGAGACTTTCTTTCCTATGTTTGATATATACACAAATTGCACAACTTTTACAATATAATGGTAACATATCTTTACAACGAATTGATGGAACAAAGTTATCCAAAAAATTAACTAAGTCACTAAAAAGCTGAAAAGTGTATAAATTGTCCACTTCCATAAAATGCAGTTATATTCAAATTCAAAATGACCGTAGCATTATAGTAGCTAAAAATTCTTGTTGAGACAAGTTGAAGTTCACTTAAGCTCTTAGTTGTGGTAGTTATAAAATCATAATTATGGGTTAGTGGTTATTTTAAATTATGTCAAATTATTGGTGGTAAGTAAAAATTATAGTACATTGTATATCCTTATGTTATACTCCCTCCTATCTAAAATAAGTGTCATTTTAGAGAGATGCACACTTATTAAGAAAGCTAGTGAAATGTTTGATATGCCCTTATTAATTACATGTTGAATTGCCTTGAAAATGTAATCTGTATAATTAGGATGTGAGAGAAATTAAAGGGTAATTTAGGAAATAAAATTATAAATATGCATGAAAAATCGTGAACGACACTTATTTTGAATAATTAAAATCTCTCTAAAACGATACTCATTTTGGATAGTAGGGAATATTGTTTTAAATTATTTACGTAGCATATTACATTCTCTTATTACTTATTCTAGTTATTTAATTTTATATTTTATTTCTTAAAAAGGGTTAAATTGTACTAAATATTTAATTATCCCACTAAGTAAAACTGGCCAAAGATGAAAAAAATGCAAGAGTCAATAGACAAAATAATAACAGCAAAACGAAGCTATTGGGAGGAACAAAATGGTAAGCAAGCAAGAGCAAAATGCAGAGTGCAGGGAGACTAAGGGTGTGTTTGGATGAGCTTATTTCAATAGAGCTTTTGCCAGTAGAGCTTTTGTCAGTAGAGCTTTCATTAGAAGAGCTTTTCTAAAAAACTAATTGGTTGTTTGGTTGTCAATTAAAATAATAGCTTTTTGAAAAGAGCTTCATACAGTAGACTGTTTGGCAACATAAAAATGAAAAAGACTTTTATTAATTTTTAACTATATTTATTTTGTAATAAAATTATTTATGCATATAAATAATATTTAAAGTTATGAATGATCATTGAAACAATTATAATTTTAACTTGCTTTGAAAAAGAAAAATTATGCATTTGAGTGTTTTCAAAAAACGCTCACGACTATCTTCTCTTTTTCAAAATAATTAAACCAAAAATTAAATATTTATATCAGAAAACAAAATTATAGAACATAATCATCAGGAACTAACGATACAAGGGGTGGTAAACAATGGTTCTCAAGGTGAGATTTGATGGAAGATGAAACGAAGTACAAGTCCAGAACAAAGTAAGCAGACAATGGTCAAGCACGTACGTATGTGCTTCAATTGGTGAATCAGAACACGAGAACCAAACTCTGCTTCGAACTTAAAAAAAAAATGGAAGAAACCCAGAACGGAAACACTTAACTCCACCGACACCAACTCAAGACAGAATCTATAAAAACACGAAATGGGTTAAAAAAGAAAAAAACTGTTGGCTCTAAAAAAAGTGGAAAGAAAAAAAGGACGACACGTCCGCTTTCTTCTTTTTCACTGATGCCCGAAAACGATACAAGTCTCAAAAGTTCAATGAAGATGGAAAATAGCAACTAACTCACCGAAAAAAATATGGGTCGGAATAAGTTAGGAGAAGAGGAAACTATATGACTGGATTGATCCTCTACTCTCGATAATGGAGATCTAAATTTACGACGGTTGGCTATAGACTATGTGTTTAAAGATGAGTGTGTGATTAATGAGACAACTAAATGGGCATGTTTATGGTGTTGGAGCGGCGAAGTCAGCTTTCAGTGGCCGAAGAAAATAGGCCGACGGTGATGGGTGAGAGAGAGAAGTGAAAATATTCGGTTCGAGGTGTCACTTAAAAGGCAAGACATTGAAAAAGAGAAGATAGTCGTGGGTGTTTTCAGAAGATAAGTTGTGAGTGATTAGAGAAGATAGTCGTGAGTGTGTGAGTGAACTGAAGAAACGAAACAGAGGATTTAAAATTTGATATATACGTAACTGACAGAAAATCAGCTTCCCGAAAAAGCTCAAATTTGGGCTTTTTTGAAAAGCTCCAAATTTTAGCTTTTCAAAAAGCTGTATTTTATCTTTTTCAAAAGTTATTTCTACTTCAAAAGTGTTTTTGAAGTTTGCAGCCAAACACCCATTTTTTCTCAAAAATAGCTTTTGTGGTAGGAAAAAGTACTTTTGAAGTCTCCAAAAGCTGAACCAAATAGGCACTAAGAGACAAAAGCTGGATAAAACAACTAAAGCAACTAACAACCCAAATAAACAGCAAAACACAAACATAGCATCAGGTAATAAGGATAAAATGCACAACAACCCACCAGACCAAGAAAAATGATATAGCAGCTAGAGAAGAGGGATTAAAGTGCAAATAGTTAAAGCATCAACCATCAGCAGAAACGATGTAGTATAACAAGAACCTGGAGGGTAGAAAAAATGCAACAGTCCAAACTAGAAGCAAAATGCAACACATAGCCATGTTAAGTAAAATAAAACGCAATGCTGTACACCTTGAAGAGAGGAAGCAAAACAAAAATGCAAAGGAGAAAAACGCAAGGCCAAAACACAGCTATAGAGCAAAAAATAGTATCATGCAAATGCAAACAACTAAAGGAAAAGAAAAACATAGGAGATAACACACAATAACAACAAAAATCTAGCAACATCTCTGGCTTAAAAACCACATAGAAATCCATTTGAAATATATTTGATAAGAGGAAATGTCTAGGATAAAAGGAAACCCGCAAAAATTCAAATGTGCATTGTTTGGAGCCTCTTGTGAGGCTCCAAATTGGTAGCATCTGGGGAGGAAAATAATGAGCAAGTATTCACATAATGGTGAGATTTTGGAGTGGATTTTTCATCTGTCAAAGGCGAGTCAAAGCTAGGGGATAGAGCAAGAAGTGTTGGAAGTGTTTAGAGAGCCATAAGCCTACTATAATCGAGCTAGTTCTTAACTGATAGAGGATAAATCATAGATCTTTTAAGGTTGGTCCGAGGTCTGTGAAGGTCGAAAAATTCAATGAGTTTTTCAAAAGCCCTTACTCTCTTTGTTTCTAGTTTCCTATGCTTAATTTGTTGGATCGGAAAAAGAAAACATGCTTTGTTTGGAAAAATGATAGATTTTAAAACTTTTAAGAAATCATTACTTGCAGCGGAAGCAACAAATCCAAATCAACATGCCAATCCATACATGATATGGTATAAGGATAATAAAATATAAACAAGATTAGGAGTATTACCGACTCCTTCTCTACAACTTTAAATCCTCGCTGCGCTATCCTCTCCTTCTTCGTGTAACCAAATCCTTTGCCTTTGACTCTTTTCCTTTAGCAATCTACTTTCTCCTTGTTGTAGTATCCTCAACCATTTAGATTTACCACCTGTTTTTCAAGGAAAATTAGGTTAACAAAATCCTTTGGTGGGAAAGGAGAAGAAATGTTTGGAGGAGATTTTCTTAGAAGAAGAAGAAGCAAAATTGAAACTCTTTCAATTGGTATTTTCGATTCTCTCTTTCATGAAAGGAGATAAGGTGTAGAGAACATGCAAGAACTCTTTCTTGCCTACCAATTTCGTATGTCCATGGATGGAAGGAGAGAGAGGCATCAAATGCATCACTTCTTTCATTAATCACTCATAAAATAGCCAATAAATGAGATTATCTTCATTTATCTTTATGATGGCTATTTGAAAAGACTATAACCTAAAATTCAATACCCAATTTCGGTTTTGACAAGAAGAAAGAAGGAAGATGGTCCATCTAATGTACATCTTTCATCTTTAATCTAATGAATGCAAATAGGTTACAAGCCAACATTAAAAGACAACCATTAAACCATTTAATGGTAAGTTCATAACTCCATTAATTGATGATTAACCATAATAAAGACCATCTTTATTTAGCATTTTTAATGTCAAATGTGTGGTTACACATTTGACCTAGGAATAACCGAAATTGCTATCTTCTTCCTAAAAAAATAATTGTTTTAATATAATTAATCTAATTAATTGCATTAAACCAAAAACCAAGCCCATTACTAAATGTACATTTGGGATTCTTTAATTAGACCAAGCCCAAGATTCAATTATGGGCTTCTAATTAACCTCCATTTATATTTTTTACTTAGCTTGATAACCTTCCTTAAAGCCAAGTGGGGAATCTTATTGGACTTTGATAATTCAAGCTCCAATAAGCCCATAATTAATTCAATCTCATTGGAATTAATTCTAGCTTATTAACTAAATGTCATTCCACTAAAGACAATTAGTTGAACTCTTGAATTATTAAATATTATGAGAATATGTCCAATTGCAAACCCTATTTAGAACCTTATTATAGCCATCCGCACAACAAAGGGTAAAATTACCGTTTTGCCCTTATGTTGGTTTTTCCTTCTAGATCTCTCATTTTACTTTATATGGTGATTAACACATAAGATCTCATCTCAGTGTTAAGACTTGATGGGTAGCTAGTCCATCAAACTCTCGTGCCGCTTTAATCACCAAATCTCCTTAAAACATCTGAAGAGATGATAACACTATAAACTCTTTATTTGAGTGAATGTTCCACGATACATGTTTCAATTAATAATTTCAACATGCAGAACCGGATTAATACTCTGTAAAAATCCATTCGATCATATCAAGAATTATAATGAAACATATATGAGTTCACCACTCATCAAGATTATGGTTCATAATAATAATGCTTAAGTTGTATGTTTTAAGATTAAAGTAACGACCGCTTTATTCTTGAAAACATACTTGATTCCAGATTCATTTAATAGTGTCATTATCGATAGTCAACTACTATCATGATATGAAACTCATCATCCCTTGAAGTAAACTTCTTTACTTATATGGAGATAAATCGCAACACTACAGTCTAAACCATAATCAAGCGACCAACTTGATTATTCAACTGTAAATCAATTAATTCAGATTATAATAATATACATGTTTCCCATACATCTCTATGTATATGTATATTACTTACAAAAGAATCTTGGTACCTTATGACCAGATATATAATGCTCATACAGATAAAACCAAACTTTTTTGTTTTGTTAATAATAAATATTTTCATTACAAAACTGTAACTGAAGAAGATAAAGTTACATGTAAATATACTTGCTTTCAAGGGAACTATATTTACATAACTTCAACAATCTCCCACTTGCCCTAAAGCAAGTTTGACATATCCCTCATTCCCATCCCTTCTAGGTGACCCTCAAAGCTCTTTTGAGTCAATGTCTTTGTGAACAAATCAGCAAGGTTTTGTTCGGTGGGAATCTTTACCACATCCACTTCTCCACGTTGTATTATCTCCCTTATAAGATAATACTTTCACTTAATGTGTTTGCCAGCTTTGTGGTTCTGAGGTTCTTTAGAATTAGCCACTGCCCCACTATTATCACAATAAAGTGTAATGGCCTTTTCCGCCTTTGGAACTACCTCCAAATCATTTAGGAACTTCTGGAGCCAGACTTCTTCCTTTGCTGCTTCACAAACAGTAACATACTCAGCCTCCATAGTCGAATCAGCAATACAAGATTGCTTGACACTCCTCCAAACTATGACTCCACCTCCTAAAGTAAATATAGAACCAGAAGTTGATTTCCTTGAATCAACATCTGATTGAAAATCAGAATCCGTATATCCTATCGGAATAAGATTACTTCCAAAGTAAACAAGCACTAAGTTCTTCGTCCTACGAAGGTACTTAAGTATACACTTAACCGCAGTCCAATGTTCCATTCCTGGATTGGACTGAAATCTGCTTACCAGTCCCACTGCGTAATAGATATCCGGTCTAGTGCACAACATTGCATACATCAAACTACCAATTGTCGAAGCATATGAAATGTTACGCATGCGTTCAACCTCCTCTTGGGTTTTAGGTGCTTGTTCCTTTGAAAGTTTGATTCCATGTCTAGTAGGAGTAAAACTCCTCTTGGAATCTTGCATGGCGAACTTATTGAGCATATTCTCAATGTAGGTTAGCTGAGACAAAGCTATCTGCTTGTTCTTTCGATCTCTTATAAGTTTGATCCCTAGAATATAGGTAGCCTCTCCCAAATCCTTCGTTGAAAACTGTTCATTCAGTCATCCCTTAACCGCAGATAACATTCCCACATCATTCCCAATGAGCAGAATGTCATCAACATACAGGATTAGGAAAGTAACCTTACCTTCTTGTATTCTTTTATAAACATAAGGCTCATCTAGGTTTTGTATAAACCCATAGGTTTTGATAGCCTTATCAAACCTAATGTTCCAAGACCTAGATGCTTGCTTAAGTCCATAAATGGACCTTTTGCAACTTGCAAACCTTATGCTCATTACCTGGCTCAATGAATCCTTCTGGTTGGGCCATATAAATTGTCTCCTCAAGATCCCCATTAAGAAATGCGGTCTTGACATCCATTTTCTATATTTCATAATCGAAATAGGCTGCTATGGCCAAAAAAATCCTGATGGACTTAAGTATGGCAACCGGAGAAAAAGTCTCCTCATAGTCTATACCCTCCTTTTAAGTATAGCCTTTAGCTACCAATAGCTTTAAAGGTCTCTACCTTTCCATCCAATCCCCTTTTCCTTTTATAGATCCATTTACACCTTATGGCTTTTAGACCTGGTGGTAGATCTACAAGGTTCCAGACTTCATTAGTATACATAGAATCTATTTCCGATTTCATCGCCTCGAGCCATTTTCCTGCATCAACATCATTAATAGCCTGTGTATACGTAATAGGATCTATTTCTTCTTGGTTCGAGATGGCAATTAAGCCTTCTCTTAAACCCAGAAACCTATCTGGCTATCTCACAACCCTCCCACTACGTCTAGGCACACCTTGATGTTCAGGTTGCACTTCTGATTCAACTCTTGAATCCATTTCGACATCTTGTTCTTTCATATCCAAAACAACTCTTGGTTTG